>CM055100.1:37485389-38153203 GCA_029204225.1 Diphasiastrum complanatum | reverse complement strand
GTGCATTCTGATATTCATTCTTCTAGTACAACTAGCAATGGTGGGGCAAAGATGTATGCAACTTTCATTGATGACTTTAGTAGGTATACTTGGATCTATCTTCTTAAAAGTAAGGATGAAGTGTTTGCTGCATTTGTCAAGTTCAAGAATGAAATGGAAAACCAATTCAATACAAAGATCAAATGCTTAAGATCTGATAATGGAGGGGAATACACCTCAAATAGGTTCAAAGACTTTTGTATAGCACATGGGATTAAGAGGGAGATGTCTAGTCCTAGGACTCCTCAACAGAATGGAGTGGCCTAGAGGAAGAATAGAACCCTTTGTGAATGTGCCAAGGCAATGAGACTACATGCTAATCTTGCTAAGTCTTTTTGGGGGGAAGCTTTAGCATGTGCTAACTATCTATGTAATAGATGGACAAGTGCTTCCTTGGATGGTAAAACTCCTCATGAGGTTCTTTATGGTAGAAGGCCGAGTGTCAAGCATTGTAGGATCTTTGGATGTACATGTTTTGTCAATATCACACTTGATGATAGAACTAAAGAAGATCCTTCATCAAAGAAGGGTGTGTTTGTTGGCTATAGTGAAGTAAGCAAGGCTTACAAAGTGTACATTCCTTCTACAAAGAAAGTTGTCATAAGTAGGGATGTCATCTTTCATGAAGAGAATGTTTCCGAGGTTGTTGATGTTGATGTTGATGTGCCTACTAATCATCATGATGTGCAAGATGTCTTGGATGAAGATGGAGATGTCACTCCAAAGCAAACTTCAAGGAAGACTCAAAGGCAAAGGGCTAAGCCATCAAGGCTAACCTATGATGAAAAAGGAAAGCAAGTGGTGGACAACTCTAACCTTGCTTTTCTTACCTCTTTTGATGAACCAACTTGTGTAGGTGAAGCAATTCAAAAGAAGGAATGGATCCAAGCCATGGATCATGAGCATCAAGCACTCATCAAAAGCAACACACGGAGGTTGGTAAAGCTTCCAAAGGACAAGAAGGCAATTGGTTGTAAGTGGATCTTCAAGATCAAGACAAATCAAGATGGATCAATCAACAAGTACAAGGCAAGGTTGGTGGCAAAGGGGTATGCTCAAGAATATGGTATTGACTATGATGAGACCTTTGCACCCGTGGCAAAGATGGTAACTATTCGAATCCTAATCTCTCTTGCAACTCTTTATGATTGGGATATGTGGCAAATGGATGTTACTAATGCCTTCTTGAATGGTGATCTTGAAGAAGATATTTACATGGAGCAACCCGAGGGCTATGTTTCACATGATGAGCCTAATCATGTGTGCTATCTCCAAAAGAGTTTGTATGGGCTAAAGCAAGCACCAAGGAGTTGGTATGCTAAGCTCAATTCCTTCTTACTTTCTCAAAACTTTGTTATGAGTGAGTATGATCATTCTCTCTACTTTAGATTGAATGAAAATGATATCACTTTACTTTTGATCTATGTTGATGACATTATCTTAAGTGGTGGTAACAATCTAGATATAGATGAAATCAAGATGGCACTCAAAAGAGAGTTTGAAATTCAAGATCTTGGTAAACTTCATTATATCTTAGGAATAGAGATTATTAGAACTTCTAAATCTACATTCATATGTCAAGAAAAGTATGTTAACTCTATTCTAAAAAGGTTTCATATGGAAGATTGTAAAGTTGTTTCTACTCCTATGGAATCAAATGTAAAGCTAACTACAAGAAGTAATGAAAGATCCTTCAAGGACATTACTCTCTATAGAAAGCTAATAGGATCTCTTATATGGTTAACCATCACAAGACCTGATCTAAGCTTTGTGGTTGGTAAACTAAGTCAATTTATGCAAGATCCTAGTGAGGCTCATTGGAAGCTAGGAAAGAGAGTACTTAGATACATCTCGGGATCTAGAGATTTTGGCATCTTGTATGGAGGTACTACACCTAACCTTTGTGGATTTTCAGATTCAGATTTTGCAGGTGATCAAATGGATAGGAAGTCAACAAGTGCCTTTTCAATCTATCTTGGAGATGGAGTGGTCTCATGGCTATCAAAGAAGCAACCAACTATCTCTCTATCTTCCACCGAAGCCGAGTACAAGGCATTAACAACATGCACCAAGGAGATTCTTTGGATCAAGAGGATGTTATTGGATCTTCACTTGCTGGAACCAGAGAAGACTCCAATCATACTTTGTGATAACCTTTCAGCCCAAAGCTTGGCAAGCAATCCTGTTTTTCATGCAAGGAGCAAGCACATTGAGATTGCTCACCATTTTGTGAGAGATCAAGTCATTGCCAAAGAGGTGGAGCTTCAACATGTCTCTTCAAAGGAGTGTGTGGCTGATATCTTCACCAAAACATTGGGAAAGGACCTATATTTAATGCATAGATCTAATCTTGGAATGTGCTCAAAGACTATGTTGAAACTAGCATCCAATGTTGAAGAGGGAGTGTGAAAATTGTCAACATTTCCTAGCTAGTTTGAGGCCTAAATTGGCTAAAATTGTAAATAGTTTTGGTTCTGGAGTTTCACACGTGTGAACCAGGCACCACAATGTTTTTATTTACTGTATTTTTTCAGTATGATGAAGTGTCAAACTTCATACCCTTCAAAATGAGACCATTTTGATGTATTTTGGTCATATAAGCCATTTTTAGCTATTTTTCCTATATAGGGAATATCTAGGGTCAAGTACCTTCTAGAGAGAGGAGAGAGAGTCATCCTCCTCATCCATAAATAGTAGGGAAGTCGTGGAGAACAGGTTGGAGAAACCTTTTGTATGCTTCATTGAGATCAATAGATCATTGTCATTGTTTCTTCCTCCATTGAGAGCATTGTTGTGTGTATTGTCTTCAAGCTATTGTGTATGATCTTAGGTGCTTTCCAAAAGTGGTAGGCTGATGTATTATGGACTGTATAATGCTATTTTGGGCCGCACTTGATGTTTATGGAAGTTTCCATTTGTGATAAATGCTTTTTGATCAAGTTCTTTGCATTCTAGGTAGCATAGAATGTGTTGCCAATTCCTAGCTTATGTAGTTTGGAGTGCAAGCATTCAAGCCAATGATCTTGGAGTTTAGATCCACTTAGGATCTGTATTTTTCACATGGTATCAGAGCTGGTTGGCTTCTATTTACAGTAAGTATTCCATTTTTGGTGATATTTGGATGTTTGATCAAGTTCTAGCATGATTTTGCATTGCTTTGTTGATCAAATCTTACTAACCTTTGTTTTGTGAGTTGAACTTGTGGATCAAAAGCATATTTCAGGTCTATTGAAGATCAGAGGCTGAAAAGAAACTATTTTGGATCAGATCATAACACCTAATCATTTGTGATTGTGAGGCTTGTGCATATTCAATACTAACAATGTTCTTTTCAATCCTATTGTTGACAATCTCCATTCTTGGATGAACACTTTCCTTAAGTGGATGAAACTTCTCCTTAAGTGGATGACAAATGCTCTTTTGAGTGAGTTGTAATTCTCCTAAAGGCTGAGCAAAGCTCCCATTTGGATGAAAGATCCCCTTTTTTGGGTGAACATATTGTAAGCTCCATTGTGAAGAGCATATTGTAAAGATTGTCATCAATTTTGGCATAATTTTTGGTGTACTTTGTTGAGCATGTAAGTAACTCTCCTTATGTAATTTGATTGGAGCATTTGCTGGAAGGTGTTAACCATTATGCAAGTGTGTTTTCAGGTTCTTAACAGGTTGAGGAACATTCTCATGTGAAGTGATCTTAGATCTACATCTAAACACCAAGATTTGACAAGATAGTGAAGCTAGTCTTGTGATTCACTAAGTGTGCTCATTCATTCACCTCTAAATCTTGTATTTATCACTTGCTGGAGTTTATAAACTTTTAGAAGTGTGGTATACATGTGGTTTTACAGGTTGAATCAATATCTTAGTGTGTTGATCATATGTTGATCAAGTTTGTTCATTACTAGATAATCTTGGCATCCTAGTTTTGGGTATTTTCTAAGAATGCAAGTAACTCTTCACACCAAAACTTGATTTGGTCACTTGCTGGAAAGTTTGAGAGCTTAAGCAAGAGTGTGTTCAGGTTGGTTTGATTTTGTAATCCATTCTTAGTGTGTGCAAAGTGTTGCATGTGTTTCAATCTTCCTTTCTATGCTTGGAAACCATCTAGGTTCAAGATAGAAGTGTTTTAGGGTCCTAAATCTTCATAGATCTCTTTATCTATCATTTGTTGAGAGAAAAGTGAGTGCTAAGTGCTTTAGGACAGAACCTAAAAGTTGAAGAAACATTAGAATCATGGCTTCCAATGGTGGGATCATGCTAGAGTCTAGTGAAAGGTTGAGTTCATCAAACTACTCTACTTGGAAAGTGAGGATGGAGTCCTTACTTGAGTTGAATGAACTCATGGACATAGTTGCAGAAATTGAAGAGAGACCTCTCACACTTCAAGAGCAACAAAGGTTTGATAAGAAGGCCAAAAGGGCTCTTCATATCATTAAAATGAATGTTACAAATGAACTTCTCAAGGAAGTTGGAAAGTGTCAAAGTGCAAGTGAGGCATAGAATGCCTTAAAGAAGCTCTTTGAATCAAAGTCCACATCTAGGGTATTGACCCTAAGGAGACAAATATTTTCTAGTAGGCAAAGAGAGGGTGAAAGTGCTCATGCATTTATCTTGAGAGTTAAGTCCCTAAGTGATGATTTAGCATGCATTGATGAGAACATAAAAGATGGTGAAATAGTCCAAGTTATGTTGAATGGTTTGCTAAATGAACATGCTAACCTTGTGCAAAGTTTTGCCATTCAAAGAGTCTTGCCAAGTGTGGTTGACTTGCAAGAAATCTTATTGGCTGAAGAACATAGGTTGCAATCAAAGCTTGATGGTGCATCCTTGCAAGGTGGAGGTGAAGAGGCTTTCTTCACAAAAGGCAAATTCAAGGGCAAAGGTAAAGGCAAAGGGAAATGGTCCAAAGGTGGTAACTTTGATCATGATGATCACTCTTCCTCTTCCTCTTCTACTAAGAACAATAAGTCAAAGTTCAAGTGCTTTTATTGTGGGATAAAAGGTCATTTTGCAAATGAATGTTATAAGAAGAAAAGAGAGCAAGGAGAGAGGCAAGGAAATCTTACAATAGATGAGGAAGAACATAACACATGTGAATCACTTGTTATGACTTCAAGTTTGTTAGCCAACATAGATGATAATGATCCTTGGTGGATTGATAGTGGAGCCTCATCTCACATGACAAGACATAAGGAATACTTTACATCCTTATTGTCTTATGAGGGAGAAGGTAACATCATCTACACTGCAAATGATGGTCAATGTGACATCAAAGGCATAGGCACTATTCCTATTTCCCTTTCAACAAATAGGAAAGCAAATCTTGAAAATGTTTTGTACATTCCTTCAATCACTAAGAATTTGCTTAGTGTAAGTCAAATGATTGACAAAGGACTTGATGTGGAGTTCATTGGAGATGCATGTTTGATAAGTAAATGTGGATCCTTGATTGCTCAAGGTAGGAGGCATGGTCAACTTTTCAAGCTTGATGCATGTGTGATCTCTAATCATGAAGGATGTATGGCTAGGGAGCAATTGACAAACCAAGAAGTTTGGCACAAGAGGTTGGGCCATCCCAACTTCAAATCTTTGGAGGTAATGGCAAAGAAAGAGCTTGTTCTTGGTCTCCCTAAAAGTCTTGTTGCAAACAATAGTGTTTGTGAACATTGTGCCTTGTCCAAATCTCATAGACTTGCTTATTCTAGATCTACTTCTAGATCTAAAGAAGCTTTTCAACTTGTGCATTCTGATATTCATTCTTCTAGTACAACTAGCAATGGTGGGGCAAAGATGTATGCAACTTTCATTGATGACTTTAGTAGGTATACTTGGATCTATCTTCTTAAAAGTAAGGATGAAGTGTTTGCTGCATTTGTCAAGTTCAAGAATGAAATGGAAAACCAATTCAATACAAAGATCAAATGCTTAAGATCTGATAATGGAGGGGAATACACCTCAAATAGGTTCAAAGACTTTTGTATAGCACATGGGATTAAGAGGGAGATGTCTAGTCCTAGGACTCCTCAACAGAATGGAGTGGCCTAGAGGAAGAATAGAACCCTTTGTGAATGTGCCAAGGCAATGAGACTACATGCTAATCTTGCTAAGTCTTTTTGGGGGGAAGCTTTAGCATGTGCTAACTATCTATGTAATAGATGGACAAGTGCTTCCTTGGATGGTAAAACTCCTCATGAGGTTCTTTATGGTAGAAGGCCGAGTGTCAAGCATTGTAGGATCTTTGGATGTACATGTTTTGTCAATATCACACTTGATGATAGAACTAAAGAAGATCCTTCATCAAAGAAGGGTGTGTTTGTTGGCTATAGTGAAGTAAGCAAGGCTTACAAAGTGTACATTCCTTCTACAAAGAAAGTTGTCATAAGTAGGGATGTCATCTTTCATGAAGAGAATGTTTCCGAGGTTGTTGATGTTGATGTTGATGTGCCTACTAATCATCATGATGTGCAAGATGTCTTGGATGAAGATGGAGATGTCACTCCAAAGCAAACTTCAAGGAAGACTCAAAGGCAAAGGGCTAAGCCATCAAGGCTAACCTATGATGAAAAAGGAAAGCAAGTGGTGGACAACTCTAACCTTGCTTTTCTTACCTCTTTTGATGAACCAACTTGTGTAGGTGAAGCAATTCAAAAGAAGGAATGGATCCAAGCCATGGATCATGAGCATCAAGCACTCATCAAAAGCAACACACGGAGGTTGGTAAAGCTTCCAAAGGACAAGAAGGCAATTGGTTGTAAGTGGATCTTCAAGATCAAGACAAATCAAGATGGATCAATCAACAAGTACAAGGCAAGGTTGGTGGCAAAGGGGTATGCTCAAGAATATGGTATTGACTATGATGAGACCTTTGCACCCGTGGCAAAGATGGTAACTATTCGAATCCTAATCTCTCTTGCAACTCTTTATGATTGGGATATGTGGCAAATGGATGTTACTAATGCCTTCTTGAATGGTGATCTTGAAGAAGATATTTACATGGAGCAACCCGAGGGCTATGTTTCACATGATGAGCCTAATCATGTGTGCTATCTCCAAAAGAGTTTGTATGGGCTAAAGCAAGCACCAAGGAGTTGGTATGCTAAGCTCAATTCCTTCTTACTTTCTCAAAACTTTGTTATGAGTGAGTATGATCATTCTCTCTACTTTAGATTGAATGAAAATGATATCACTTTACTTTTGATCTATGTTGATGACATTATCTTAAGTGGTGGTAACAATCTAGATATAGATGAAATCAAGATGGCACTCAAAAGAGAGTTTGAAATTCAAGATCTTGGTAAACTTCATTATATCTTAGGAATAGAGATTATTAGAACTTCTAAATCTGCATTCATATGTCAAGAAAAGTATGTTAACTCTATTCTAAAAAGGTTTCATATGGAAGATTGTAAAGTTGTTTCTACTCCTATGGAATCAAATGTAAAGCTAACTACAAGAAGTAATGAAAGATCCTTCAAGGACATTACTCTCTATAGAAAGCTAATAGGATCTCTTATATGGTTAACCATCACAAGACCTGATCTAAGCTTTGTGGTTGGTAAACTAAGTCAATTTATGCAAGATCCTAGTGAGGCTCATTGGAAGCTAGGAAAGAGAGTACTTAGATACATCTCGGGATCTAGAGATTTTGGCATCTTGTATGGAGGTACTACACCTAACCTTTGTGGATTTTCAGATTCAGATTTTGCAGGTGATCAAATGGATAGGAAGTCAACAAGTGCCTTTGCAATCTATCTTGGAGATGGAGTGGTCTCATGGCTATCAAAGAAGCAACCAACTATCTCTCTATCTTCCACCGAAGCCGAGTACAAGGCATTAACAACATGCACCAAGGAGATTCTTTGGATCAAGAGGATGTTATTGGATCTTCACTTGCTGGAACCAGAGAAGACTCCAATCATACTTTGTGATAACCTTTCAGCCCAAAGCTTGGCAAGCAATCCTGTTTTTCATGCAAGGAGCAAGCACATTGAGATTGCTCACCATTTTGTGAGAGATCAAGTCATTGCCAAAGAGGTGGAGCTTCAACATGTCTCTTCAAAGGAGTGTGTGGCTGATATCTTCACCAAAACATTGGGAAAGGACCTATATTTAATGCATAGATCTAATCTTGGAATGTGCTCAAAGACTATGTTGAAACTAGCATCCAATGTTGAAGAGGGAGTGTGAAAATTGTCAACATTTCCTAGCTAGTTTGAGGCCTAAATTGGCTAAAATTGTAAATAGTTTTGGTTCTGGAGTTTCACACGTGTGAACCAGGCGCCACAATGTTTTTATTTACTGTATTTTTTCAGTATGATGAAGTGTCAAACTTCATACCCTTCAAAATGAGACCATTTTGATGTATTTTGGTCATATAAGCCATTTTTAGCTATTTTTCCTATATAGGGAATATCTAGGGTCAAGTACCTTCTAGAGAGAGGAGAGAGAGTCATCTTCCTCATCCATAAATAGTAGGGAAGTCGTGGAGAACAGGTTGGAGAAACCTTTTGTATGCTTCATTGAGATCAATAGATCATTGTCATTGTTTCTTCCTCCATTGAGAGCATTGTTGTGTGTATTGTCTTCAAGCTATTGTGTATGATCTTAGGTGCTTTCCAAAAGTGGTAGGCTGATGTATTATGGACTGTATAATGCTATTTTGGGCCGCACTTGATGTTTATGGAAGTTTCCATTTGTGATAAATGCTTTTTGATCAAGTTCTTTGCATTCTAGGTAGCATAGAATGTGTTGCCAATTCCTAGCTTATGTAGTTTGGAGTGCAAGCATTCAAGCCAATGATCTTGGAGTTTAGATCCACTTAGGATCTGTATTTTTCACACCAACTAGTTGTGATACTGCACCTCTACTTGTACCTGGAGCCCTGCGTGGTCGTCCTCTCCTCCCTGGCAGTTTCTGTGCCTTGCCTTTCTTGTTTGGTGTACCCTTGGGCCTTCCTGGTCTCTTGCAGACAAGAGAAGCTGTCAATGCCTCGTCACCCCCATGCAAATCACCTGGCTGGCTAGGCTGGGCCCAAGTTGAGGCCGATTGGGATAGGGAAGCAAAAGAAGGAACTCCCTGTGCAACTGAGTGAGGAGGATGAGCTCGTGGAGTGTGTGCTCGTGGGGCTGCTGCAGGTGGAGAAACTGGAGGTGAGTACAGTGGCGATATGTACTGAAAGGGATGTTGTGGTGGCCGGTACTAGTAGATCCTGGGTGCTGTCAAAGGAGGAGGATGTGACGTGGGTGCTGCCACTGGAGGAGCCACTATGGATGTGGGCGCTGCAAGAGAAAACCTAGGCATAGATGGTGGCCTGCCATGGAGATATGGTGCTGCAGAAGTGGACGACGATGGAGGGGCTACAGGCCTAAATGGCATCGGTGGCACTGGAGGAGCTGTGCGACGCACATACACCCTCTGAGGAGTTGGAGAAACTGTAGGCACCTCATGCGGCTACTCTGGCTGGGACTCTGTGTATGGCATGCTCGCCCCCCTGACACTCGGCATCTACTGGGCCTCTGAATCGAATGTGGCAACCAAGTCGGCCAGCTGGGCATCCGAATACAAATGCTCTGGGCTCTGGGACTCATCTTGTGCACCAGTCTCTAAATCATCTTGTGCACCAACATCTAAATCATCTTGTGCACCAACCCCTGAATCAACCCAAGCCTCATCATGTGCACCTTGTAGACCCTACATGGCCTCCCAATCTGTGCAATGAAAGTCATCAGGTGCCTCCTCTGGTGTGCTATCGTAGTAACGGCCATGACTCTGTGCTGCATGCATCCAAACATCTGCGGGACCGGCATCTTAATTACTCTATCCTCTATCAAGAGCCTCCTCCATCATGTCGACATAGGTAGGTATGCCACTGGCCCCCCCTGTGTGCCCTGCCTATCTGTCAGTATAACTTGTGCCATGTGTCCCACCTCTGCCACATGATGCACCTGTGACCCCTTCCCGTGGCGTGTGCCCTGCACCTATATAATCTGTCTCATCCCTCTCTGGTCTGGCAAACACAACCCAAATGCGCTCATTCTCATCATGCTCATCCTCTGACACTGGCTCATCTGCCTCATACAATGGGGGCTCTCTGTGCTCAAGCCCAAGCTCTCTCTCTCTCTCTCTCTCTCTCTCTCTCTCTCTCTCTCTCTCTCTCTCTCTCTCTCTCTCTCTCTCTCTCTCTCTCTCTCTCTCTCTCTCTCTCTCTCTCTCTCTCTCTCTCTCTCTCTCTCTCTCTCTCTCTCTCTCTCTCTCTCTCTCTCATCTCGGCAAGCTCCCTCTCTCTCTCTGCCATCAACTGTGTGCCCAGGTCATCTGCAGGCATTGGATGGGTACTGTCCGTAGGCAAGTCAACCTGGTGCTCCAAATCTGATATCTTCCTCTACAAGGTTTAAAATTTGCATGTCAAAGAGACAACTTTATCAAGAAATGAAACCAACATACCAGGAGGTAACCAACATGCTATGAAAGATTAGCTTATCACCTGCAATGCGCTCGTAATGGTCGAAAGTCTCTTGGCGAGACGTGCGTTGGTGCTACAGAACACCAACCGCTCCAACTGACTCACTGACAACCGGTTTCTTCTCCTTGTGTGAATGAGTGCCCATGTGCTCCAATTACGCTCACACATGGAGGCGGCATAGTCCTGTGGTGCGTGCATTGAAATACTTCAGCACATTGTGGCAAAGGTGGAACTTCAACGAAACACAAAAATGGAGGATAAAATGAGATGCATACCTGAGAAAGGACACGTAGGGTAAGACATTGTATAGATGGGTATGTGCTACCGAACATGGTCCACCAGGTAATGGGTAGTAGCCTCCTCTCTGGATCCTGGACAGCCGGGTGTCCGAATGTGCCCATACCGAAACGAAATGTAGCAAGCTCCTCCATGAGCCTGATAGGATCCAAACCTATGTGTGGACCCACCCTGTGAATGTACTAAAGCCAATCGGCCTCGAGCTCCCTGTCTGCGATTTGTGTCGGAGAGACGAAGAGGGGTTGCAGCATGTGTGCGACGCTGTGGATACTTCTGTGGAAGTTCCCTCCAGAACTGGTCTCCCCTCACCGTGAAAGAAAAGTGCTTCCCATCCTCAGTGTGCGAAAACGTACTGGCACCTCAAAAATCACTAGCAACCATCTGTAGAAGTTGGGCCCTGCACCTGATCAAACGGTCAATGACCACCAAGTCAAATGCAAAGCGTGTGGGGGTTGGCTTACGGAGGTCTAGATGGCTGAACACCCGGAACATGGCAAGAACACGTCTCTTTCTGGTGACAAAAGTCACCAGGAAGAGGGCCTCCCGGATGATGGCTCTAACCCAGGGAAGTGCTCCAATGTTCCCCATCAGAAGGTCTATGCTGTGGGCTGCACAAGGGGTATGAACAATATGAGGGAACTCGGCCTCTAGCAGTACACCCATCGGCATTGTCCATCACCACCGTGACGACATGCTGTGCGCCTATGGACAGGATGCAAGACCCAATGACATCAAACATGAACTCTGCAGATATGACTCTCCCCCCCTGCTGCAATCCACTCCCCTCAAAAACTGTGTGCCCATGCAGCTGGAGACCAGTATGTTGAGGATCGGCCTCCTCCTGACATCAGTCCAGCCATCGGACATGATGCTGCAACTGTAAGTGGCCCAGTGCCGACGTAGAGGCTCCATCTTTCTAGACAAGGTCTCAACCCTATCCCTCAGCATGTGTGTGCGGACAACCTCTGAACTAGGGACTCTCCAGCTAGGGCTGACAGACTGTGCAAGGTGGAAGGCCCTTCTGAAGGGCTCAGAGTCGGTGATGGCAAAGGGTAGGTTCAGCTCGTAAATCAGACTGGCCATGGCCTGTGTGGCCTCTCTGTCCATGTGCGGCTGATGCGCGCCACGAATGGTCTGCTGCACAAGGGCTCTCCCTAGTGGGCGACGGGTGGTGGACCTCCAGCACGGTGCACCAACTGTGACGGGAATGGACGATGACGCGACAAGCTAGGCACTGGTGGATGCATCGACTGTAGACGTGGAATGGGGAGAGTGGGATGCACTGGCAGGGATGGGTGCAACAGCATAGGTGGGGTGCACTGGTGGAGGGGCAACATCTGGCATGGGGTGCAAAAACTGCTGGCTGAGGAGGTCATCCGGATGGAAAGGGAAGGAAGAAGAGATCTCTTCCACATCCTCGAAGGCCCGCCCAGTAGCATCCTGGGCCTGCTCGGGTGGCGAAGAGTCCATGAGAAAGTCGTAGACTGGTGGAGTGCGAGCAACACTGGGTGGTGGTGGAACCGCAGTGGCAACTGGTGGACGCGATGGGACGGGATCCACCAGAATCTGAACAGATGGGGGTGCATGAGGCAAAATTGTTTGAGGGGGACGAGGGGAAAAGGGACCGGAGGAGGATGCACTCCCTCTCCTCGTGCGTGCCAGCCAAGCAGGCAACAACTCTGGGTCAGCCACATAAGGAGCGGTGCAAAATCGGAAAATGCCCTCCGAATTGGTGTTCTCCCCTGCCACGAGCTGCGACCCGTAGGTGTCCAGTAGTCGCTGCCTGTCGGGGACAGTCATGCTACCACAAGGGGCAACATTCAAGGTGGCACCATTTTTGGTGCGTGCACCGAGCAGATGGCCTTTAAGATGAGTGAGAGATGCAGCAAACTCAACGAGACAGTATCGGCAGCGCACGATCTTCTGACCGGTCTTGTTGGCCTTGTTGGCAACCCGCCTGACAATGTCTACCTTGTCCCACAGACCGGAAAGGTCGGATTGCACCATTGTGATGGAGAAAACTAAGGACAAAATGCTGGAAAAAAAGAGCAGGGTACACTGTGTGAGAGACGCTGAAAATGGACGAAGGCAGGTTCTTGCAAATCAGATGTAAGGCAGGGCAGTCTGTGGGCGAAGGGCGACGCAAATCAGACGCAAGGCAGGGAAGGTAGGGCAGCAAAGCCAGTAGCGAAGGCAGGGCAACGATGGCTAGAAAAAAATTGGGAGAGAAGAAGCGAGGGGGGCGGGTAGATTAGGTTTAAAAAAATTTGAAAAATATTAAGTATTAATTATATTAATACATTATGGTACCGCGGTACCAGTACGGTCCCGCGGTACCGGGATCGGCGGTACCCAGTACTGCGGGACCTAATATATATAAATATATATATATATATATATATATATATATACATATATACATATATACATATACATATATACATGTGTACACACACACACACACACACGCACACACATATGTACCTATGTATCTATATATCTATATATATATATCTATATCTATATATATATATATATATATATTATATATATGTGTGTGTGTGTGTACATATATATATGTATATATATATATTATATAGATACACACACACACACACACACACACACACACACACACACACACACACACACACACACACACACATGTATGTCCATCTCAGATTTAGGATTTAGGATTTAGGATTACCCTTCAACCATCATGTATGACCTAATCCTAAAATCAATATCTTAAAATAGGCCATCAGCCCTAGGATTGACCTCAAGATCTTCAGATCTCTCAAGAATGTATAACATACTCAAAATAGTTCAACATTCTCTCTAGAAAGATTATGTATATTTTGTATTCATTTGGAAAGATGTTAAAAGACCTCATGTAAGGAATTTACAATATTAGGCATAGGGTTAAGCATCTAGACACCTAGCATGACCCACATCATCACTTACAATTCGAATTTTATGTAGCCAATATATTTTTGCAACCTACATGTGAGTTACTCAATTTTATTAAGTACATAATTCAAGGCCTTAAATTTATTTTTATTGGATTTTATTGCTAGAGGACATATAAATGGAATCTCAAGAGGGCTAATAAAAAACAATGTTAATTTTATATTTGACACTTACAAAAGAATTCACCATGAATAAAGATAAGTATGAAAAATCTCGTAAGTGTAAATTAGTATTACAATTTTGAGATCATTCAACCTAGGTAAAATTTGGTCTTAAACATGTAACTTGTTACTATCAACTTGTATGTGAGAAAAAAAGATGTATACATGTGTTCAATACCTTGGCATATATGATAGATTTAATGATGTTGGACACATCTACTATATATATTTGAGCATCCTATCTATTTTATTTATTGGAAAAGACCATTTTCAATTGATAATGCTTAAGTGGTTCAAGACTTACTTGCAATTTCCACCAAAACCAGCTAGAAAAGAGAAAGGAAACCAAGAGAACAATCCTTTCCCCCATTGGTTGACTGAAATTGTTTTATTTTCACTTTTTCCAACAACATTATTAGTCTACAAGAAGATTGGTAGGTATAAGAAAGTGGTGTTTGATAATCAATGAAGAAATTTTTTTTAAATCAATCAACATGTTTGGTTAGAAATTATAACAGAGAGAGAGAGAGAGAGAGAGAGAGAGAGAGAGAGAGAGAGAGAGAGAGAGAGAGAGAGAGAGAGAGAGAGAGAGAGAGAGAGAGAGAGAGAGAGAGAGAGAGAGAGAGAGAGAGAGAGAGAGAGAGAGAGAGAGAGAGAGAGAGAGAGAGAGAGAGAGAGATGTGAAGTTTTTAGCACGTATGAACTTCACCACACACCTTACAGGATCTTACTGAGGTGTTGTGATTGCACAAGATTGATCAAAGAACAGAGTACTTGAAAAATATATAAGCATGAATACAATGGCATACATCAGACTGAAAAAACTACTCACTATGAGGAATGAATGTCAGAAATAATTCTTAGTGTTCGGTATGAGAGGAGTAGGCTGCTCTCGGGTAGAGAGAGAAAATCAACACTAGAAAACTCGGGTAGAGAGAGAATGAGTCCAAAACACCAAAATCTCAATATTCACAATATGGCAAAACATGCCAAGGTTTCCCTACATCAAAGTGGCTCGAGTTCCTATAGTGGAGTTGCAAGGAAAGTCCACTTAACTCAATTAACTCAACTACCAAGGATCCACGTGTAACTGCATGCATGGATATTGCATGTACTACATGCCACCTCTCAAAATTGCCCAGACATGTGTAGATCATAAAAACCACTTTGCATGTTGCATGCACTGATTGCATGTGGCTTGCATGCATACTAAATGACATTGCATGTAAATTGAACTTTTGCATGACATTAAATTTGAATCTACCTAACTCAAACTCGACCTATTCTAGAAGGCTATGTGCTCAATTCACATACCTTTATGTACAATAAAGTTTACAGATGGAAATAACTTGGTCATGGCCCCAAAACTCGAGATAGGAAGATAATATTCTACTAATCTTCACACTCAAAATATATGTTCCTATCCAACATAGACTTTGAAATTAGGCCAAGGTTAGACCTCATCTTAATAAAGATATTCTTGAGCAATGGCTTGGTGAGAAGATCTGCAACACAATTTGAAGATCCAACATGCTCCAATAAGATCTCTCTCCCAATGACTTTTTCTCTTACAAAATGATGAGCTACCTCGATGTGTTTGCTCCTTGCATAGTGACAAAATTTCCAGAATTCACATGTGTGGGGAATGTCCACAAGTATGATAGATCTAATTAAGCTTTATGATTAGCACAATAACCTGATTCTAGATTGATTAGCAAGATCTAGTACAGAAGTTATGGCTTAACCACAATCTAGCATGCTAAGCAACATAGAATGATAGCAACGAATCATAAATGAGAAAAAGTACAAGAAATTCGTGTATTAGCATTAGCCTCAACACGAGTTAGAGAGATAACAAGCAAGATAACAAGCAAAATTTGTGTGGATCCAAAATGGCAAGAGATAGCTACAAAGCTTTGGTTCTTCATGAAAAAATATGAGGAGAGCTACACATATTTATGGAGTTTGAGGTAGCTTGAGGTAGAACCACATCCATCCATCATTTAATGACATCTAAAGTGAAAACTAGAGTCTATGTGACATTTGTCACATCTCATGCATGAATCTCTACCTACTTTTTCCAAGTGTCCTAGTTCTAACTAGAAATGTACAAATCATCATGCATGTGTCCATTTCACTTTGTGCATGCCGCCTTGCATGTCACTATGGATCACTTACAATTAATGCATGTGAATTGCCACTAGTTTCTACTAGCATAATTTTGCTAATTCTAAGTCTACAATCTATATGCAAGTTGTAATCATCAAACTAGATATGACATATCCATGTAGCTCGAGTTCTATCTAGGCCAAGGAACTCTTGCTCAAAGGTCTGGTGAGCATATCAGTAATACAAGATGATGTGTCGATGTGCTGCAAGTAGATTTCCCCTCCAATGAGCTTCTCTCTCACGAAGTGATGTGCAACTTCGATATGCTTGCTCCTTGCATGGAATATTGGGTTGTTGGCAAGAGCTTGGGATGAGATGTTGTTGCACATGATCATAGGTAGATCATCTTCCATAATTATCTTTAGCTTCACTAGCATCCTCTTGATCCAAAGCACTTCCTTTGTTGTTGTAGTGAGTGCCTTATACTCAACTTCACAAGATGAGAGAGATACAGTATCTTGTTTTTTGGAAAGCCAAGATATCAATTTTCCTCCAAGATATATGATATAAGCACTTGTAGATTTTTGATCAGCTCTATCACTTGCAAAATCCGAGTCAGAATAACCAACAATAGAAAGATCTTCACTTTTATACAATAAACCATAGTCAAAAGTTGAAGATATATATCTAAGCACTCTCTTGGCCATTTTCCAATGATAAATAGTAGGATTTTGCATAGTATGGCTCAACTTATGAACACTAAAGCTTATGCCAGGTCTAGTTATCGTGAGCCAAATTAAGGAGCCTTTAAGACTCCTAAAAAGAGTGATGTCCACGAAGGATCTTTCATCACCTTTGTTAGGGTATTTTACATTTTGCTCCACAGGAGTTTCTATACTCTTACAATCTAACATATTGAGCTTTTTTAACATTGAAAGAGCATACTTGGATTGACATACAAAAGCTTTATCTTTAAGAAAGTCAATCTCTAATCCTAGTATGTAGTGATTTTTTCCAAGATCTTGCATGTTGAACTCTTTTCCAAGTGCAATCTTGGTTTCCTCAACTAACTTGATACAACTTCCTGTTAAAATGATATCATCAACATAAATAAGAAGGATGATAATATCTTTATAAAAAAACTTGACATACAGGGAAGGATCATAGTTACTAAGATTAAATCCTAGTGACTCAAGAAAGTATTAAGTTGAGAATACCATGACCTTGGAGCTTGCTTTAGTCCATATAGACTTTTGAAGAGCAAGCAAACTTTGTCTTTGTCATGGATAAACCCAATAGGCTGATCCATATAAATCTCTTCCTCTAGATATCCATTTAAAAATGCATTAGTGACATCTAGTTGAAGAACTTGCCAAATGAAAAAACAAGCAATAGAAATTCTAATTCTAATTGAATTCATCTTTGCAACTGGAGCAAAAGTCTCCTCATAATCAAGTTCATAAACTTGAGAGAAACCCTTAGCACAAAGTCTAGCCTTGTACTTGTTGATTGTGCCATCTTGATTATACTTGACTCGAAAAACCCACATGCAACCAATGGTGTGCTTATTGGATGGAAGATCCACAAGCTCCCATGTCTTGTTGGCCATCAAAGCATCATATTCCTCCTTCATGGCAAGATACCATTCCTTCAAATTGAGTGCATCATATACATCTTTTGGCTCCTCATGTGAAATAGAATCACATATTGGAATTGAGTTCCACTTTCTTGCCTCTATCTTCATAAGTAAGCCTCCTAGGCTCAGATCTTTCTCTTTGAGATATCCTTGGTGAAAATATTTGAGGTCACTCCTCCTCAATTCTCGGCCCCATCTCTCCATGATAGTCTTCAAGGGTGATGATTGGAGTATCTTTGTTAGAATATTTGAACTCGGCCTCCTCAAGAATGTATTTTTGATCCTCATGGAATATAATATCCCTACTCTCAATTGTAGTTGAGAGGGAACATAGATTCTATGAGCTTTCTTGTTGGATGCATATCCAACCATGATCTTTTTAATAGAATTAGGGTCATCTCTTTTCCTTGTTTCCAAGGGCACATGAACAAAGCAAGCACAACCAAAAACTCTAAGGTGATCTACCTTAGGTTTCTTCTTAAATAAGACTTCAGAAGGTGATTTTTCAACAAGTGCATTGTGAGGTAATCTATTGCACAAATAGTTTGCACAATTTATAGCTTCACCCCAATATTCAATAGGCAAAGAAGCTTCAACTTGAATTGCTTTAGCACATTCACATAAAGATCTGTTTTTCCTCTTAGCAACTCCATTTTGAGATGGAGAATAAGCACAAAAAAACTCTCTCTTTATTCCTTCACCTTCACAATATTCATGAAACTTGTTGGAGATGTATTCACCTCCTCCATCACATCTTAAAGCTTTTACTTTGAAAGAAAACTGTTTCTCAACATGAGCTTTGAAGATTAGAAAGTGATCAAATACCATAGCCTTTGAAGAAAGTAGATACAACCAAGTATATCTAGTAAAGTCATCAATAAAGGTGACAAAACATGTTGCACCACCAATACCTTTAGAAGAGAAAAAATGGACATCCGATTGTATAAGCTCCAAAGGATGAGTAGTCTTGATATTCTATGTGATTTTGCAATAGCACAAGCCTCACAAGGCTTGAAATCTTTGGAAAGAGACTTTAGAAGACCAATAGCCTTCACTTTCTTGACCATAGAAGACATAGATTTAAAGTAAGGATGCCCCAACCTTCTATGCCACAACTCCTCCTTAGATAACAAAGCAACTTCACAAAGGTTTGCATTCTCATAAGAATTCAACTTGAAAATTCCACCACATCTAGATCCATCAGCTAGGATCTCATCATTTTTCTTGATAAAGCAAGTATTGGAGCTGAACTTTACATCACAACCATTATCAAGCAACTTTCCCACACTAATCAAGTTCTTTGTAAGTTTTGGAATGAAAAGAACATTAGAAAGTGCAAGAAATTTTGAAGAAGCAAGTTTCAATGGAATGTTGCCAATTCCTTCTATAGAGCATTCATGATCATTAGCAGTGAAAATATATCTCTTAAGTCCTTTGTAAGAGACAATTGAGTCAAAAGACTCCTTTGAACAACACATATGTGAAGAAGCTCCACTATTTATGTACCAAGCTCCATCTTTCGTAAAAGTGATGAAGAAAAATTGGACACCATAAGTGATCCTTCTCCATCACTTGCAACAGAATCTTCTTCAATCTCTTTGGAGAGATTTGCTTGCTTGAGTTGGTTTTTCTTCTTAAAGCAATAAAAGGCATAGTGCCCCTTCTTGCCACAGAAGAAACACTTCACTTTCTTCTTTTTGGTCTTTGAAGTAGAGGGATGAGATGAATCATCCTCTTCACTATCTTTGTCTCGATCTTTGGCTTTGTCTTTGTTGGATGCCCTAGATTCTTCAGAAATAAGAACTCCTTGGAGAGTTTCTAGATTAGGCAACTCCTCCTTAATGGCAAAAGATTGAACAAGATTATCATAGTCATCTTTCAAGCCATTTAAAATGACTTGGACTAGCTCATCTTGGTTAATAGTAACACCAACTCAGGATAGCTCTCTATGTGAATCTTTAACTCTCAGAATATAGTTTGATGCACTCTCCTCACTTCTTTGAAATTTTTGAAAAATCTGATTCCTAAGAGTGAGTATTCTAGAAGTATTCTTTGCTTCATATATGGACTTAAGTGCATCCCAAGCATCTTTAGCTGTGGTGCAAGATCCTATTTCTCTCAAAATTTCATTAGATACATTCATCTTAATGAAATGTAGAGCCAGTCTAGCTCTTTTCCTATACTTAGGAATTTTAGCTTGTGCTTGAGGCTCCTCCTCAACACCAAGCACAATGTCCATAACATCCTGAAGTATCAAAACAGACTCCATTGAGTAATTAGAAGTATTTAGTCTTTCATTTGCTTCTAGACTTAATGTTGCTGCTCTCTTTCACTATAGGTATTTTCAAGGACATACTACCTTCCTGTTGCGATGGATCTCAAATATTTCACAAGACAAGATTAACTAGATCAGACACACAAAGTGGGTTGAGACACTTTGGCAAGTTTGAATCCTACTTTTGGAACATGTGAAATGCTTCAAAAGAAAACACTATTGACACTCAAAAGGCTCAAAGGTGTTCAATTACTTCAAACTTAGTCCTGATCTTCAGTTTCTTGTGTAGGATGCTCAAAACAATGGATTCAGAACAAAGCATGGTTGAATCAAATCAAAATGCTGTCACTCAGATTTTGGACCTATCCCTATCCTCTTTAAGAGCTTATAACTCTTGATAGACACATCAGAAGCACAATGTCAAGTGCAACAAGACAAGACAACATAATTGCTCCCCACAAACTGTATATTCAACTGATAAGTAAGTACAAAGATAAGTTGCTTAAAAAGCACTCAAAGGGCTCGTAAAAGAAAGACAACCCAATAATTCTAGAACTAAGCACACGTGGTGCCGTTGAAATAAGAAAGCATTGTATAAGTCAATCATTGCTATTTTAACTCTCTCCCTCAATGATCCACGTCTCTCTTTATTTTAGAGTTTACTCTATTCATGGAACATACCTCCATGATAGTATTACAAGTAAAGGCTTTTTACATAACCAGATCTAAGCCAAGTTTGGCTCTAAAAGTCTCAAACTTTTCTTTACTTAAAGCTTTCGTAAATATATCAGCAACTTGTAATAACGTAGAACAATGTACAATACTTATATCTTCAGATTGTAGCTTCTCCCGCACAAAGTGATATTTTACCTCAATATATTTTGTCCTTGCATGAAAGACATGATTCTTAGCTAATTGTATTCCACTTTGAATGTCACAGAAAATAACAGTAGGATTTACCTGCTTCATGCCAATCTCACATAACAACTTACGTAGCCAAACAGCTTCCTAGGTAGCAAAACTCAATGCTTTATATTTGGCTTCTATAGAAGAAAGAGAAATAGTATCTTGCTTCTTGCTAGACCATGAAAAACAACCGCTACCAAAATTGAAGGCTTAACCTATTGTTGACTTTCTATTATCTATACTTCCTGCCCAATCAGCGTCAACATAACCCTGCAACTTAGGTAAAACACTTTGTCTCTTGTAGATTAGGCGAAGGTTAGGTGTACCTTTCACATACCTCAAAATCCTTTTTGCAGCTTTCCAATGGTCCATAGTGGGTGATGACATGAATTGGCTAATCAAACTTACAACATAGCAGATATCAGGACGTGTAGTCGTAAGATATATCAAACTCCCAACTAGCTGACAAAATAGAGTAGCGTCAACATGTGCACTATCATGAATACGAGATAATTGCTTACCAGCTTCGAAAGGGGTGATGGAAGGTTTGCACTCTGTCATGTGAAATCTCTCCAATATCTCGCCCACATACTTGTTTTGACATAACCTGATATCACTACCAGTTTGCCATACTTCGACATGCAAGCAATAGTGCATAAGATCTAAATCTGTCATCTCAAACTGCTTGCATAAGTTGGCTTTGATAGAATGAGTGAGGTTCTCATCATTGCTCGTGATAATGATATCATCAATGTAAAGTACAATCAAGGCAATGCTATTATTTATAAGAACATGAGCAGCCTCCAGATTTTGTGAAGGAAGGTGATGAATCAAAACTCTGTCTTTTGCTCAAAAGTTTGTATGGATTGAAACAGGCATGAAGGTCTTGGTATGCAAGGCTCAACTCCTATCTCATATCACTCAGATTTTGTCTAAATGGATATGAACCTTCTCTGTATTATAAGTTATTAGATAATTTTGTAATTATACTTCTCATCTATGTAGATGATATCATTCTTTGTGGAAATAATGAGAAGTTAGTTGAAGAAACTAAGCATGCACTTGGTACTGAGTTTAAGATGAAAGACTTAGGAATTCTTCACTATATTCTAGGCATTGAAATAAATTTTTGGAAAGGTCATGCAATTATAAGCCAAAGTAGATATGCACTTTCCATGCTCAAGAAATTCCATATGGAAAACTATAAAGACATAGATACACCTATGGAGCACATTGTAAATGTTCCTATGAAAGATGATGAAAAATCCTTTGTGGACATCACTCTTTATAGGGGTCTTATTGGCTCACTTATTTGGTTAATAGTGACTAGGCCTGATCTAAGATTTTGTGCTCATAAGCTAAGTCAACACATGCAGGATCCAAAGTTATATCATTGGAAGTTGGCTAAAAGAGTCTTGAGGTATATATCTTCTACCTTGGATTATGGATTATTCTACAAAGGAGAAGATCTCACTTTGATTGCTTTTTCAGATTCAGATTTTGCAGGAGACAGGTTGGATAGGAAATCTACAAGTGCTTACACTATATTTCTTGGAGGGAAGTTGTTTGCTTGGCTATCAAAGAAGCAGGCAACTATTTTCTTATCATCCTGTGAAGCTGAATACAAATCTCTTACAACCATGACAAAGGAGGTTTTAGGGATTAAAAGGCTACTTTTGGAGCTAAAGTGTTATGCAGATGAAGATCTTCCAATTATCAAGAATGATAACATTTCTGCTCAGGCTCCTGCAAATAATCCAGTCTTTCATGCAAGGAGCAAGCATATTGAAGTGGCTCATCATTCTGTAAAAATTAAAATATTATCTTCCTATCTCGAGTTTGAGGCCATGTCCATGGTGATTTCCACTAAATTTCATGTTGTACATAAAAGGTATGTGAATTGAGCACATAACCTTCTAGTATAGCTCGAATTTGAGTTAGATAGACTCAATTTTGATGACATGCAGAAGTTTAGATAGCATGCAATGTCATACTGTATGCATGCAACCCACATGCAATTAGTGCATGCAACATGCAAAGTGATTTCTGTGATCTACACATGTCTAGGCAATCTTATGAGTTGACATACAATACATGCAACATACATGCATACAGTTACACATGTGGATCTCTGGTAGGTGAATTAGTTTAGTTAAGTGGACTTTCCATGCAACTCCACTATAGGAATTCGAGTCTCTCTCATGTAGGGAAAGCTTGGCATGTTTTGCCATATTGTGAATATTGAGATTTTGGTATTTTGGACTCATTCTCTCTCTACCCGAGTTTTCCATCATTGATTTTCTCTCTCTACCCAAGAGCAGGCTGTCTTTCCCATACTGAACACTTAGAATTATTTCTAACATTCAATTCTCATAGTGAGGAGTTAGATTTTTTCATCAGATGTATGCTATTGTGCTCTTGTCATAAATTTTTCAAGCATACTGTTCTTTGATCAATCTTGTGCAATCACAACACCTCCGTAAGATCCTGTAGGGTGTGCGGTGAAGTTTCACACATGCTAAAAACTTCACAAATGTGACCCCTCTCTGTATTATAAGTTTGTAAATAACTTTGTAGTTATTCTTCTCATCTATGTAGATGTTGTCATTCTTTGTGGAAATAATGAGAAGCTAGTTGAAGAAACTAATAGGAATTCTTCACTATATTCTAGGTATTAAAATAGATTTTTGAACATCACTCTTTATAGGGGTCTTATTGGCTCACTTATTTGGTTAATAGTGACTAGGCCTGATCTAAGATTTTGTGCTCATAAGCTAAGTCAACACATGCAGGATCCAAAGATATATCATTGGAAGTTGGCTAAAAGAATCTTGAGGTATATATCTTCTACCTTATATTATGGACTGAATTTTCAGACCTGAAAAGTGGTAGTACAGAATTCTGGAATTCCACACGTATGAAAATCAGAGATTTTCAGTCCCTTCTATCTCCTTGCTTGTAGATCCAAAAGTTAAAATAGCAATGATCGACTTATACAGTGCTTTCTTATTTCGACGGCACCACATGTGCTTAGTTCTAGAATCATCGGGCCGTCTTTCTTTTATGAGACCTTTGATTGCTTTTAAGCAACTTATCAGTTGAATATACAGTTTGTGGAGAGCAATTATGTTGTCTTGTCTTGTTGAACTTGAAGTTGTGTTGTGGTGATTGATCCGGTCGGGTGTTTAAACTATGTTTTCTTAACTTGGTATCAGAGCCCTTGGTGGCTTGAATCATCGAACAAGAACAGAGAGCTACGAATTCACGACAGTTTGTTGGCTAGGAAGCACAAAACCGAGTCTGTGAAGATTCGTGGAATAGCTCAAAACTGTAAGAAGATTCAGAGGTAGGGGATTGTCAACTGAATCAGAGGGCAAGAAAAAATTGAAGCTGGAAAATCTTCTGAAGGGTTGCTTAGCATTTGTGATTGGTTTGAATCCAATCAAACACCATTTGAAGAGCGGTTTGGAGCATAATATTGCCTACTGTAGGGTGACCTCAGAGGGATAGGTAGCTGCTTAGATAGATTCTCAAGAAGATCAGATAAAGCCCAAAATTATCTTCTTCTTTGACAGCTAGTGTTTCAAGAAGAAAAAATCATTTCTCTCTCAATATAAATCAGTTTTTTGAGCTGTAAAGTGTTAAAGGTGGGCGCCCTAGCAACGCGACTCTGGCTATAAGAAGCCGTGGGCGGCCGTGGAGCATTGGAGGAGATAAAGTGATCAGCAGGGCGGCCATCACTAGAAATCAGCGTGAAGAAGCTTGAAAATGGCGTGAGAGAGAGCTGACGGATTAGCTGCGTAGCCAGTCCAAATAGGCCTGTAGTGGTTGCAGGTGTGTTGTGTATAGAGGGAGCATTATTCGATGCATAGAATCATGGACATTCGTTGATCGACCTCCACACTAGTTCGATGGTCAGGATCGGGCAACTGAGGACTAATGCAAGCCATTCGATGTAGAAGAGCCATTAGATGGCTAGTGAAAAGGCCTGAAGGGGTCTGAAGTGCAAAGTGCATTGCAACCTCATTAAAAATCTTCAAAATAAAATAATTGTTGGGTCCCAAGTTTTTTGAAGGGTGAAGATTCTTCACACTGAAGAAACAGTTCAAAAACCCAAATTGCCCTTATTTTCACCTCCTTTAGCTTATTTTGGCCAAACGAAAGGCTATAGCCTCCAAACTAAGGCACTCTGACTATACCTACAAGTACGGTACACCAAAACAGAGCGATTGCCGTGGAGAAAGTGTTCGAATCACGTCAAAAGTGATTTCACCATTTCACTGGGCAGGTAGTTAGTAGAAGCATTTCGGAAAGCGACGCCAGTTTGGCTTTCAATTTGGCAAAAGAGCGGTGGGTGGCATGGTAAGCCAAAATTTGCAGGTCATTATTTGTGATTTTTGACATCACGATTAGCTTCGACATACACTTTATAGCCTATAGGTGGAGTTTCAAGCAGTTTGGAGATGGCAAACATTAATGAGGCAATTTTGGGCAACGCAAGCAAACTTGATGGGGCTTCTAACTACAACATCTGGAAATTCAAAATGAAGAGAATTTTGATGGAGAAAGAGTTATGGGAGATCATGGCAGGTATTGGAGTCCGGCCAAATACCACTCTAGGTAACATGAGGGCCTTTGATAAAAAGGCGCAAAGAGCATTGTCCTTGATCAATCTTTTAGTGAAAGACCATGTGATCACTCATATAAGTGATGCCACGACGACTAGGGGAGTTTGGAAGGCTCTTAGAATGCAATTTCAAACTTGCAATTCAGCTCGGGCTATGTTCTTGAAGTTGAGATTGAACGCAGTAAGGATGGAAGAAAGTGAATCAGTGGGATCTTTCTTTGCCAGGATAAAGGAGCTGAGAGATCAACTTGTGGGAATTGGAGAACCAATTAGGGATGTTGAATTGGTACATACCACAATGAGCGGTGTCTCGGAAGTGCTACAGATGTTTGTGAGCGGCATTGCTTTGAGGAGAGGTTTCCTACTTTTGAAGAGTTCCACGAAATCATGTTGCAAGAAGAGCAGCGTCGCAAAATGGTGAAGTCAAGGCAAACCCCACAAGAGGATCAAGCCTTGCTTGCTAAAGGCAAACAAAAAGGATGTAAAAGGATTCCTAAGAAATCCAAGAATGATGATGACGAGGGAAAATCAACATCTTAAGGTTGAATTTGTCAAAGATGGATGCCTTATGAGGGATATGAACCACAACCATAGAGTGATGGCGAAGGGTTATAGAGATAGTAACTGTGGCCTTTATAAATTGGATGCTGCAAAATCGGGAGAATATGGTTTGGCTATCTCAACAACATCTCATTCTGAGTTGTGACTTAGTCATCTGAACTATGGGAGCTTGAGATTGATGGCAAAACTGAAGATGGTAACTGGGTTACCGGCATTGCAGGATGATCATCATGCAATATGTGAAGGATGCGTCATGGGAAAGCATCACAAGGAGACATTCGATAAAGGTGGAGCTGCAAGAGCTAAGAAACAGCTGGAACTCATTCACAGCGACCTGTGTAGCCCAATGAAGACCATGTCGTTGGGGAAAGCATATTATTTTATGACTTTCACAGATGATTACTCTAGGAGGACATGGATTTATTTCTTGAAGAAGAAATCTGATGCTTTTGTTCGCTTCAAGGAGTTCAAGACTTTGGTAGAGAACCAACTAGATGCACGCATCAAAGTGCTAAGATTTGATAGAGGGGGAGAATACAACTCTGATGATTTTGAGGACTTTTGAAGGAACACGACATCAAAAGACAATTCACACAGTCACACACGCCGCATAGTAATGGTGTAGCTGAAAGGAAAAACAGGACTATTATGGAGAGTGCACGCTCCATGATGAAGCAACTGGGCTTGACTAATTCACTTTGGTCGGAAGCGTGCAATGCGGCAACGTTCTTGCAAAACAGGAGCCCTACAATTGTGGTTCCAAATGTGACTCCCGAAGAAGCATTTATAGGAATAAAGCCAAAAATCGACAAGTTTTGTGTCATTGGATGTAAGGCCTATGTACATGTGCCAAAGGAGGAGTGAAAGAAACTTGACGCCAAAGCAATCAAGTGTATCTTCGTCGGTTATGATGAGAGGACGAAGGCATACAAGTGTTTTGATCCTATAATGAACAAGATTCACATTAGCAAAGATGTGATCTTTGATGAGACGCATAGGTATGAAGATGAAGACCATGCAAGTGGTGAAAGCATCAAAAGACTTTCCACAATCTTGGAAGAAGAAGATGCTCCACAAGATGATGCACGTGAAGACGAGAGTCGAGAGGGCAAGCATGAAAGGACACCACTTATTCAAGAGCCTAGGGGTAGGTACTTGCCAATAGGAGCAATAAAGGAGAAACCGGTTGGAAGTAAGAGACATTGCTTAGACACTCCTTGGGATACATACTCTCCTCGTAGTGTATCACTTGAATCTAAGATTCCAAAATGGTATGAAAAGATCATGAAGGACGCAAAGCTAAATCAACTAGGATCTAGCACACAAGGAGAAGTGAGAAGATCATCTCCTCCTCAAGGTAACCATTGAGAAATGCATTAGAAACATCAAGCTGGAACATACTCCATTTGTGAAAACATGCAAGAGATATAAGTATTCGGATTGTTACCATCTTTGCAATTGGTGCAAAGGTGTCTTCATAGTCAAGACCTTTGATTTGTAAGTAGCATTTGGCTCAAAGTATAGCTTTATACTTATTGATAGATCCATCATAGTAAACTGGCCAGTCATTCCAGAAATCTCAGACAAAACCTCCCCGGATGATCTGAAGCTACAATTACTTGACTCTGGGCACAAATACAAATCAAGTGCCGATCTCTGCATGCAGGAAAGTGCCGAATATTGCAGATCCATGGCCTTTATGATGCAACAAGAGTGTTTTTGGGATCGAGGCTTGGATCCAATTAGGATCAATCCAAATACGGCCCTCCAGTCAGAAGAAGACCATGAGATGATGGCCAGGCTATACTACAAAGCAGCCTTCATGTCATCACGCTATGTGACCATGGTGGAAGACTGGCAGGAAATGGGCTTCGTAGAAAAAATAAGAGAATATATGGGGCCCCTCAACTTCGGAAGTAAGCTTCGCTTCCAAGTTTTTGAAGCCCTGGGCCGAAAGATGAGCGAGCGAAAACAGACTTCACGACTACGAGGTGAGCAGGACTCACAGGAAGTGCTCAAGAGGGCTGGTATGTAGCGGCCAATTGGGAGACTTCCAATTTTGACGAATAAATTTTGCAGATAATAAGCACCTAGTTTTACGGAAGTGAACAAAAATCCACACTTTTCCAAGTGCCAAGCGGAAGACATCACCGATGTTGCAGTGGGTCTTGCAATAAATTAGGGGTGGATAATGTTAGTAGATTCTAAGGAATCTCCAAGTGCCGAGCCAAGCTGAAGACACAAGTTATCTCTCACCCATGACTGAGGAGGTCTTAGAAGGAAGAGAACAGAAGAAGCTGAGAGCCGAGCATGAGAGCCGAGGAAATACTAGCTAGGAAGACAGTGAATTAACTATGTGAGCCTACATGGTGTATCCCAAAGAAGGAATGACCATGTAGGAGCTAGTAATGTTTCCTAGGCATTGTAAATAAAGGTAGACCCCCCTTAAATTAGTTAGAGTGAGCCATCTTTTGATGGTGGCCTTTAGTGGAAGGTCAAATTCCACATGTAATTCTAATTTAGTGGAATTGCCACATGGGCTCCACATGGGCAGCCTTCTTGCTTATTTAAGGGCCCCCTCTCTTGTGAGGGAGCTTTGATTATATTGTCAAGGTTTGACAGGCTGGAAATACATGTTTAAACCTGAGTAATGCTTCTGCTCTGTAACAGTTCTAATAAGAAGAAGAACCACAAAGAACCATAACAACAGAAGTAAAGTAATCCAAGAAGAAGAAAGAGATAAAAACAAACGTGTTCACAGATTCAGTGAATCTGTGAACAACATAGTTTCCACATCATAGTTGCTCAAAAGGCCTTAAGTAAGACAAGAGGCTTTGTGCTGCCTGCAACCTGACATAGAAACTAAATGACTAAATATACAATAGCTCGACTCTCACCCTTTGACGCCTGATCATACCACTGTTGGATAGCGTAAAATCAAGAGTTCTTCCTTCGGCTACAAGTGTCCTATTTATACTCCTGCCAAGATATTACAACTTGGTATCGCAAGACTCCATAGTAATCACAAAAAATCAGTTCATCTTCTCATGAAAATCGCATGAAGACCGCAATCGTCAATTTTGTGGTTGCTTATGGTGCGTTCAGCTTCCAATTGAATACGACTTATCATCAACTAGCCTACCTATTCTAACTTCGTAATATCAATTATTCTAAAACGACTTGTCCTCACCTATCTACCTAACCATGTAATTACATTTCTAATAAAGCCATAATTTTACATTTACATCACAATGGCCCAAATTGGCCTAACACAAACTCTAAAATTATATTGTCATGGCTAAAGTGGCCTGACACATATCGATTATTTGTTGTTGACACATCCTAGATCGCGGTGGGCTTTGTAAATACCATAGCTTTTGAAGTCTTCACTTCGTTGACTATAAGCAAGACTTTGCGATGTCTTGCAGTTCATTCATTTCGTATGTAGCCGTAGGCGAGACTCTGTGGTTTACTTTGGTTTCTTTTGTAAGTAGCCGTAAGCAAAACACTTTGTGGATTCTGGTGGTGAGGCTTCACATATGACTGTAAGCAAGACTTTGCGATTTACTTCGGTCTCTTTCGTACGTGACTATAGGCCAAACACTTTGCAGTTTACTTCGGTCTCTTTCGTACGTGACTATAGGCCAAACACTTTGTGGTTTACTTCGGTCTCTTTCGTAAGTGACCATAGGCCAAACACTTTGTGGTTTACTTCGGTCTCTTTCATAAGCGACCGTAGGCCAGACACTTTGCGGTTCTTGGCAGTTCCATGCATGTCTTGTCTGTTGAAGTTTTTCATGTATTTCTGCAGACCGTAAAAAAGGTAGACTATTTTTGCATATGCTTGAGAGAGTGATTTTTTTAAGAGATGAAGGGGGGTGAAAAGGATGAGTAGGAGTAAGATTAAACTCCAACGCTCCCCCTTAAGCTTACTGCTACAAATTTGAATTCAAATTGAGACTTAACAATCCTATCATAGTAGAATGTTTTTTTCTTGATAGTGGTTTTGTCGAAATATCAACCAACATACTGTCCTTGTAAAAGTAACTTAGTACAACATTTTTGTTGTAGCATAAAGCATAGTGCCTCATCACTTGAATGTACCTTGTTAATCATTGTAGAGCCTTCCAATGTTGTAGGCCTAGATTGGACATGTATTGTGACAATGTGCTCACTACATAAGATAGATCAAGACATGTGCAGATCATAGAGTACATTATGAATCCGATGATGGACTGATATGAATATCTGCTCATCTTCCTCTGTTCTATATGGACACATGTCTTTAGATAGCTTGGATCCTAGATCCATTGGTGTGTCTATCAGCTTACAGTCCTCCATGCCATATCTACGAAGTACATTGTTTAGATATGCTTCCTGGCTTACGATAATCCTTTTGCTTGACTGATATCTAGTGATCTCCATGCCAAGTAGGTAATGAGCTGGCCCTAGATCAGTCACTTCAAATTCTTGTGACTATAGAGAGTTTGTCTCATTCAATAACTGAGTTGAGTTACTGATGATTAAATAATCATCGACATATAAGGATATTATCACATAGCTTGAGCCTTTGTTCTTGAAATACACATTTGAGTCTGCAGAGTATGAAATAAAATCATGGTGCAACAAGAAGTGATTGACTCATTCATACCAGGCCCTAGGAGCTTGCTTGAGGCCATAAAGTGCCTTCTGTAATTTACATGCCAAATGGACTTAACCTTCGGATTAATAAATGAAAATTTCTTCTTGTATGTACCCATGAAGGAGTGTCGTCTGGACATCCATCTGATGTATGTCCAGATTCTCTACAGCAGCTATAGCCAACAAGGTGCGAATGGATTGATGTTTTACCACTGGATTGAAGGTGTCCATGTAATCTATTCCATAAACTTTTTCATAACCTTTCACCACCAGTTGAGCTTTCCATTTGGATATAGTTTTATCTGGCTTGAGATTTCATTTAAAGATCCACTTTTCGTACCTACAAGAGGATTAACAAGACTCCAAGTCTTGTTCTTCATCAGTGAGTCATACTTAGACTCCATAGTAGCTTTTCATTTGTCTAAATATGTCATTGATGGAGCTTTTGTAATGAAGGCAGGTCCATTGTGGCTTACAAACGGTATTTGTGCATAGCGGAGACATCCTAACACACGTAGGTGTTTAAGGCTTGGTTTGTAATCGTAGTAGGCTTCAAATGGACTTTTAGAGTCAACTATCTTTGTATTAGAGCAGTTTCACATATAGCAAGCTGTGGATATTGCTTCAGCCCAAAATTTCATTGGTAGCTGAACATTGGACATCATGGATCATGCATCTTCCAACAAGGTTCAATTCTTTCGTTCTGTTACTCCATTCTGTTGTGGAGTATAGCTTGTAGTGAATTGATGGTGCACATGCCGCATGAAGTTAAGTAGTCTGTCATTTCATCAAACATGTACTATCCCCCTAAATCAGACTGCAGGGTCTTGATCTTCTGACCAGTTTGAGTCTCAATGAACAGTTTGAGTTTCTTAAAACAATTAAAGGCTTCAGACCTGTTGTTTATGAATTTAGTTTTGGTAAATCGGGAGAAGTCATCAATGAATGTGATAAAATATAAGGCTTGGCCCAAAGAGGGCATTCTCATAGGACCACATAGATCTCTATGGATTAATCAAATAATGGACTTAGCTCTTTTGGCTTGTCCTTTTGGAAATCTAGTTTTAGGTTGTTTTCCTAGTAACGAATTTTCACAAACAATCTTTTTTTGCTAGAGACAGTAGTAATATTCATATCCTTGACCAAGCTATTATGATGCATGCACAAGATAGACCTCATGTTAAAATGACCTAATCTTTGATGCCATATAAGCACATCTAAATTACTCACAAAAAATTCATAATTATGACTCAAGATATACAAATTTTCTTCTTTGTGTGCGGAGAGGATTTTCTTTGAATTCTTATCAAGAATAGTACATTGACTAGCAATAAACAAAGCTCTAAAGCCCTGATTAGTGATCTTTCTTCTAATACAATAAGTTCTTTGTTAATTTGGGTACATAAAGTGCATCGTCTAACTATCTAGTGATGCCATCTGGAAACTGAAGTCAAACAGTGCCTTGGCCTTCGCCTTTATGTGAACTTGAGTTTCCAAAAAAAATGTACTTTGATTTTGTTGCTGTGAGAATAGAGAATAGGTCCTTACTGATAAAAACCCAGCAAGTTCACACATGTGGGGAACAATCCTCAAGTGTGCATGATCTTGTTAAGCTTTGTGATTAGCACATAAATTGATTCTAGATTGAGTATCAAGATCTAGTTCTAGAATTTATGACCAAAGCACAATCTAGCATGCTAATAATCAAAGAATGATTGCATTCAATATCAAAAGAGAAGAAGTACAAGAATTTAATGCATTAGCATAATCCTCTACTCGAGTTAGAAAGAGAAAGAGAGAGCAAATTTCAAGCATACAATAAGATAGATCCAAATTGACATGGAATAGCTTTAAATCTTGGTTCCTCATCAAAAGTTATGAGAGAGCCTACACATATTTATGGAGATTGGAGTAGCTCAAGGTAGAACCATCTTTCTTCTACTTTCATCCACATCTAAAAGTGATAACTAGCAAACTAGTGACATTTGTCACTTTACATGCATGAATTTCTACCTACTTTTACCAAGTGTCAAATTCTAAACTAAATTTGTCCAAATCACTATGCATGTGACCAATTCACTTTGTGCATGCTTGCATGTCACTATGGATCACTTACAATCATTTCATGTGATATGCCACAAGTTTCTACAAGCCCATTATTGGCATTTCTATGTCTACTTTCTATATGCATGTTGTATATGACCAACTAGACTCAAGAAACCATGTAGCTCGAGTTTCTTCTAGGCCAAACTTGGCATTTTCAATATAAAACATTACATACACATAGAATTTTTGTTGCCAAATCCTAAAGTCAAGATAGACGATTTAGATGATTTTTCGTTTTTCAACACTTAGATGGTGTCATGTGCTGTGAAGCACCTCAATTGAGATACTATTTGTAGGCATATTTGCTTGGTTGATCTTGTACCATCAGCATCTTTTCATCTTCTTGGAAATTCTTGATAGAGTCATAGGCTCCTTCTTGGTGCTGTTGCATCTTCTTCCTCGCTTCATTGTGTTTGAGGATCCAATAGTCCTGGATGTCGTGGTTAGCTCTCTTGCAGTATCTACAAAAGAGTTTAGTCTTGGCAAGTTGTTGTTGTTGCCTGTTTTGTGGTTGTTGTGGTCGCATTGAATTTGATTGCTCTACTTTCATCTTCTTGTCCTTGAAGTTCTTCTTCTTGGAATGTTGCTTATTGGAGTACATGGCCATTGACTTGGTACTCGTCGTAGATAAGCTCTTTCTCCGTACTTCTTCTTGTAATAAGTTTGCTGTTAGCTTCTGCGAAGATAGCGCATGTGTATTGCTCAAAAGCAATACCATATTGTCGTAGGAGGATGCAAGACTGGCTAGAAGAGACATCGTAGAGTCCTCTTCTAAAATAGACGAACCTATAGTAGCAAGTTGATTTAGAAACTGCGTGAACTTGTTCAGATGATCATTGATTGAGGTTCCTTCGTTAATTTTTATGATTAGGACCTTTTTTAGAAAGAGATGGGTCGATACATCTGACGTTTCATAAATTCTTGTCAAAGTGTCCCATGTTTCTTTTGAAGTGGTAGAATTAGAAACATGAGCTATCTGAGTGTCTTGCAGGTTCAAGGATACGATGGTAAGAGCTTTGCCATCCTTTGCTTCCCATGTTGGTAGCATTTCTAGTTTTGCCAATTTGGCTATAGAACCATTGACGTATGCCCATAGCTCCTTTTTGATCAGGATCATCTTCATCTTGAATTTCCACATGTGGAAATTGTCTCTGTTGAACTTGTTGATCAAGTGGATCTCTGAGGTTGAGCCTTCCATGATGATCGATAAACAAAGATTACAAATCAGATATAAAAACTAGCTTTGAAATATGAACTTATAAGGTTCTTTATCTCAAGACTCTTAGTGTATCCAAAAACCATGCACTTTGATACCACTATGCTGAGACTTGGATGGATGTTCACAGGCCGCAGTGGAATAGAGGCCGTCGTCCCACCAAAGAAAAAAAATGATGAAGAAGAAGGATCTTGGATTACTTATAGATTAAGATGTAGAGCAGTTCTGATTTGTTTAGATGTCGGAGTAGGTGTTGCAGACAATCATAGAGAATGCAAAGAAGTAGGCGTCTAAGACAGCCGTGCTATTCTCTATTTCTGACATGTAAGTTTTGATAATAGAGAGAAAAAGTGAGAGGCATTCAAACATTCAACATGAATACAATTGATTTGAAAAATAATGCATCTGTATAAAAGGGTGTTGTAGTAACAATGATATCAGACTTCACATCCATTTGATGCATTTTCCAACCAAAAAATGAAGCTAATGCGATCACCAAGCATAAAAATCAATACCTTTACTGTGCTTGTAGCCCTTGACCACCAAGCATGCCTGGTGTTTCGCAATTGATCCACTAGCATGAAATTTGGTTCTATATACCCATTTATACTAAATGATCACTAACTCTGAGGAATCAGCTACTAGAAGACTGCTTGTGGTCATTTGATCTCAGTTGCGCTTTCGCACTCTGTGTATGTCTATACTCTTCAAATCGCTTGGATGTTTATATAGTTGTCAGAAGATCTTTAGTTATTCTAATTACAATTTAAAAGATCATTAATAGCCCTTCTACTTGATCCGTAGATCGATTATTGGTGCATCGTGAAGAGGTACAACAAAAGGATCTTCTTCGTACACATTAAGAGCATGAGAATGTGGTGTTGTTGCAGTTGTAGCCTAACTGTAGGAACATGAAGATAAAACTGTATGTCCACTGCAATTGTTGACTTGGCGGTTTCCTTCGGTGAGCTATCGTTCATTCACGTCGTAGGTGACCATAAGCAATAACTTATGGTGTTTGGTGGTGAGTTGTAGTTTTCGCTTTGTTGACCATAAGCAAGACTTTGCGATGTCTTACAGTTCGTTCATTTCGTATGTAGCCGTAGGCGAGACTCTACGTTGCTTTGGTTTCTTTCGTAAGTAACCGTAAGCTAGACACTTTGCAATTTTTGGCGGTGATCTTCACATATGACCATAATCAAGACTTTGCGGTTTCCGGTGGTGAGTCTTCACATATAACCATAAGCAAAACTTTGCGGTTTACTTCAGTGTCTTTCATAAGTGACCATAGGCCAGACACTTTGTAGTTTACTTCGGTCTCTTTCTTAAGCAACCGTAGGCCAAACACTTTGTGGTTCCTTGAGGTGTCTTGCATGTTGAAGTTTTCCGTGTATTTTTGCAGACTGTAAAAAAGGTAGACTATTTCTGCAAATGCTTGAGAGAGTGATTTCCTTAAGAGATGAAGGGAGGTGAAAAGAATGAGTAGGAGTAAGATTAAACTCCAAAAGTAAAGGAAGGGATGACATCAAAAATAGTTAATGGGTTTACATGTGAAGAGGTTATTACTTTAGAAAAAATTAGGATGGATTTGCCCATGTGCACCTTTTATTTTATTTTTGAGTTATACCTTTCCAAATTAGTCAATTGGAGGAGTGAAGGGATGAATAAGAATGGGAAAAATGTTTTGTAATTGTTGTTCGTCAGATTTTTGGGACGTTTTGGTCCCTATATTATTTTGCATACTATAGGGCCTCGGTCATCTTTTTTCTATTTTTAGATTGAGATTGATGCCTGGGTGTGACGATGTGTGGAGAGAGAGAGTGGGGAGAGAGGAGACCGCGGAGAGAGAGAGAGAGAGAGAGAGAGAGAGAGAGAGAGAGAGAGAGAGAGAGAGAGAGAGAGAGAGAGAGAGAGAGAGAGAGAGAGAGAGAGAGAGAGAGAGAGAGAGAGAGAGAGAGAGAGAGAGAGAGAGAGAGAGAGAGAGAGAGAGAGAGAGAGAGAGAGAGATCTAGTGAATAAAAAAATCAGGCAAACATCAATTACGCAAGGTAATGGCCATTCATAAATAATCCGATTCCGAGCAGCTTGTGGCCTCCGCCACTCGCTGTCGGGTCCCGGATTATATATGGTAACGACCCTCTGAATGGCCATTACCTAATACATAATCCCTTGCAAAAGTCCATTTGGAGTCTCAATGGCAAGAACAAGATCCCCACTATCATTTCACAATATGCTCTGAGAGCTTCTGATATGCAAATATTGCTACTATTTCTCACACAAGTCCTTCAAAATACGCATAGATTAAGGTGAATTCATTCATCTGCCGGTAGATGGGTGAATCCACGTTTAATTTTCAGGAATGTAGTTTGTAATTAGTAAGGGTGCAGCCATTCTCCAACTGCTTACTAGGAAAACAAAATGGTGCTAGGTCTGGAGCGATGCCCTCCTTGTCTTAAATCTTGGTTTGGATTGTCGATTATGTTGAGATTCACTACTTCAAAGGTGATCGTCTTACCAGCCAGAATGTTCACAAATATATGCATTCCACCCCTGAGTCGAAGAACCAAATGGCAACCTGGTAGGTCCCATTAGTGAAATATCTAGGATCGCACGGGTGTTGCTGCTTGCTAAAGCCATGCAGACTTCAACAACACCAATGAACTTGATGCAACAATCATTAAGCTCTAGAGTTCGGATTGAAGAATGTCTGTGTAATATTCTTGCTACGTGTTGGGCTCCCTTTTCTCTAAGCTTTGCATCCCATATACGTAATGGATTCTTTGTGATGATTATGCCCCTTTTTCTGGCTCTTTAAAAAGCAGAAAATGTCACTAGTTTTTTTTTAAAAAAACGTGCGTCAACCTGCATGTCAGTCTGCCACATGGCAGTTTTTGACTGGTCCAAAAAAATTTCAGACTACAGTATATGGTTTATTAATGACATGTAGAAAAGTCAAAGAATCCATTACGCAATGGAATGGGCCACACATTTTACCCGGTTCAACTTTCCAAAAACTTTTAGGCTCGGCCCCTCCAAGCCTCACCTAAAATAATTCTAGAAAGCTTTATCGGGTAGAATGGCCTATGCCCGGCCCATTCCATAGTACATAACTCCAATCTCTTGCAACACATGATTTGAGGAGGCCAAGGTTGAACATGCTAGTGAGACATCCATTACCTCAGCATCTAAGACACCATCAAAGCAGCAGAGAATAAGAGTTCTAAGGTATGAATTCAAATCAAAGCCAAGGCTATGATTTATTGCACTCTTCAAATGGGTTGTGGATTCAATTTGGTAAATTCATTGGAAAAAAGATGGTTTAAAAAACAATACAACCAGATGACAAGGATCAACCCTCATTGAGCCTCATTTAGGCATTTTGGCTAAAACTCTTATCACAACTGCCAACTGCCTACTATCAATGATTGTTCCTTCACAGCCTTCTTAAGGGATCAATGGACTAAGTCATTTTTTTGAAAGAAATTTTTTTTAGAAATTGTGGTGATTCCTCGAGCAAGTTTCCATGACATTTAAATATGCACGGATATATGTGGCATGCAAAGACTACCCAAAAACAAAATCAAAGGAAGGATCATAATATATGGCAAGAAAATGGCTTATATTTTGAAAAAACATGTTTTTGTGACAAATGTTTTAGCAATTTGATGTATTCACAAACAATGTAAGCTCAAATCACAAACCTGATGTCTCTTCAAAACTAATTACGATCAATAAGCTTCTTGGTTTGAAGATAAATTTCTTATCTGGCTCTTTTAGTACAACATGTAGAAAATAGTCCAAAATTAATTGAGACAATGTTTGTATAGATTTATTTATGTACAAGAAATAAACTTAGATTTAATATTTGGGAGAAATACTAACTTTCTCTTTTCCTAGCCACCCCATTACCACCTCTTGAATCTAGACCACTAGATCTTATCATACCTAGGATAAATCTTACATAACTTGACTTTCCAAATGGCGAGTTGCCACTTTGAAACCTGAGCCAAAAGTAGTGAAGGCCAATCTCCTAATTCAAATTATGTAACTATTTGAGCATGTAACATGGCCCTAGGTACAATATAGAAACATTAGAAAGTGGAATACCAAAAATTTTAAGCTACAATGTTTCACAGGGCGTGTGCATTGTTTTTGCTTGGAAAGCCAGCAAAATAAAATAAAGTGAGAAGTTATGATCAATGGTGGAGCAAAGAAAGCACAAAAGCTTAATATGTACTATGCAAATTTTAAAATTCTATCAAGCTTTTCTATTAATTGTCTAGATCATATAGCATGTTAAGAGTAAATATTGGTTCAATGTCTTTTGTCAAATTATTAAGAGGTGCTGCAACTTTTGCATGATCCTCTACAGACTTATGAAAGAAAACTGTAAAATTGAGAAATATTTAACTTCTTTAGCTATTTTGCTATTGACCACTCAAGCAATATTTTGATTATATCCTCATCTTACCAACTCATGCTTAAACAATACACATTTGGACTCCTTAAGGAAAAAGTTTTCACTCAATATGGTTTGAAATTGTGAAAATTGATTTCTACCATCAAATTTTCAATTTCACTTTACCAATCCATTTCAAATTGAATCCAAACATCCGGAATGAATCAAATTCAACATGTAGTGATTTAATGAAAAGCCAATTTTTTATGTAAACTGCCTAATTAAACTAGAAAAATCACTTTTCAAACTGCTTTTTATGGAAATTGTATCCATGCATGAAATTTTATTGATCAAACTATTGTAACACTCATTACCATGTTCCCAAACATGCAAAGCAATTCAAAAAAGTCTTTTCCACAATGGATATGCACACTTTTGCTTCATTTACTGACATGCAATTAGAACATTTCAAAAAATAATTTGCAAGTTTTAAACTAAACATTGCCAAAACTTCCGATGATCATAACTCTAGCTATAGGGCACCAAATTGGTCAATGTAAAGCACAATTGTTATGTCCATGACCAGCACATAGGATTCAGTATACTCCTAGTCTTGGATACACGACGGTACTCCAATGAAACAAGCTATTAGTTATGCCATGTCATACTGGATGTGACCCGAAAGTAATTAATATCCTTGTGAGGCCTAGAAACACTAAATGGTGTTAGTACAAGGTTTGAGACCATATGTGCATGTGTAGAGTATCAATAGCAATATATGAATAGAGGATCCACGCATAGAGACTCTACTCTAGTGGAATTTATTCTAGAGGATCCATGTATAGAGACTCTACTCTAGTGGAATCTATTCTAGAAAATCCATGCATAGAGACTCTATACTAGTGGAAACTATGTATAGGGGAGTTGGGACCTTGCATTACTACATGCACAGGTGGTACTAAGCCTTATTTAAGGAGGCCAAACTCAACCTACTACTCCATCTTATGGTTGACTAGCTCTACTTTCATGTTTCCTAATCCTTGGCTTGGGGATGAAGCTTCTAGAGTTTGATTGGTTTCTTCTACTTGGTTGGGTGGTTTCTCCATAGTGTGTTTTCCATTGTAATTGTCTTGTAAGAAGGATCTTGTGGAGCTTGCCCTTACATTGGTATCAGAGCAAGGCTTACGAAGATTAGGAAACTCACCTCAACCGAGTCCTAGTATAATCATTGTATTTTGATCGCCTTATAATCAAGATGGTACACTTACAATCTTGACTGAGTCTTGACTTACCATCTTGACCGGGTCCTAAACTTGCAATCTCGACTAAGTCTTGACTTACCATCTCGACTAGGTCCTGAACTTACTGTAGGGTCTTTGATCTGATGTACTAATAGCCCTCCCGCCTGTCAGCAAGGGTTAGTTCACTGGATAGGCACCTAACTATGTGATTAGAGATGGAGAGAAGAGAAGAGAGAAAGAGAGATATAGAGGGTGAGAGTGGAGGTTAGCTCAAATGCTCCTTATACTTGCTAATGGAGAAACATTAACTAAGACAACCAATCAAGATGAAAATAGAAAGCAATGGAAACACAATCAAAAGCATTAGCAAGTAGTGAATAACAAATGATGATGCTTCTCTCCAAAAAGTGGCAGAGTTTTCTCCTTCTCATTAAGCATCAAAATAGAGTACAAATGGTGCCTCTTTATAAAATGGGGAAGGCCCTTGCCCCAAAATCCTATTAGCTAATATCTACATTGATCTTATCCATTCATCTTGGACCCAACTTGATCCAAGGGTCCACAAAAGAAAGGGTTGAGCCACAATGATTGCCAAGGCAAGAATTCCTATCACACCTACAAGATTGTTGTCACAAAAAAGTTTCTATATTCTGAATATGGATGAAAAGAACTAAAGTAGATACTTCTTATTTTTCTACTACCAAAACTTTACATAATGATTGGAAGGGCCAAAAGAAACGATCTCCTTTAGCAAGATTGATCTTTTTACCTCTAGTCTCTTTATTAAATGCTAGATTTTCACCTAAGTTCAAAGGAGAAGAGTTCTATTTTATATACAATCTATCATTCCATTGTGAGGAGATAGAATTTTGAGAGCAAATTGGCAATCTTGAGTTTCTTTCACATTTGTCTTCTGTTTTTGTGAATGCTTTGCAAACTAAACTTGATCATACTTATTCTCTTGGTGTTGGGGATACTTCCTATTCCTTCAATTCTACACTCAACATCATTTGTAGTATAGATAGACATCTAGCACCCTCATAAGGCTTGAGACTAGAAAATGAATTCTTGAAACTAGACATATTTAGCTCCACTATCAATCCACCACAACTCATCATTCTTGAAAGAAGAGGGAGAAAAAATAGACATCATAAGTGAATCCTCCCTATCACTCTCAATAACATCACTCTCTTTTTCATTAGTGAGGTTAGGTTGCTTGAATTGATTTTTTTTTTTGAAGCAATTAGAGGCATAGTGGTCTTTCTTGCCACAAAAGAAGAACTTGATTTTCTTCTTCTTCTTCCCATTAGATGTTGAAGCTTGAGATGAATGGTCTTCATCTCCATCCTTGTCTTTTTCTGTGTCCTTGTCCTTCTTAAAATATTGCTGTTGTCCTTTGATCCTCCCCTTTGGCTTGTCCTTGGTAAATAAAGCTTTGTCCTCTCCACCATCTTTCAATGATAGCTTGCTGATTCTCAAGAGCTTGTTCTCTTGCCTACATTCTTCAGCAATAAGGACTCTTTGAAGTTCCTTCAAGCTTGGAAGCTCCTCCTTGATGGCATAGGATTGTACAATGTTGTCAAACTCATCTTTCAGTCCATTAAGGATGACTTGGACTAGCTCACTTTGATTAAGATGATCTCCTATGCATGTAAGCTCTCTATGAAAATCCTTCACTCTCATGACAAAGTTTGAGGCGCTCTCATCACTCTTTTGATAGCTTTGGAGAATTTCATTCCTAAGAGTGCAAATCTAGAAGTGTTCTTGGCCTCATAAATGGCTTTGAGGGTGTCCCAAGCCTCTTTGGTCAAGATCCAACTACTAATCTCTCTCAACACTTCATTGGATATATTCGTCTTGATGTAGTGATCATGAAGGGCCATTTTTGCCCTTTTTTTGGACCTCTGGAATTCTTGAAGCACTTGGGGCCCCTTTTCAAGTCCAAGTACAATATCCATCACATCTTGAAGAATCAAGATTGATTCCATCTTCACCTTCCAAATAGAATAACTGGAGGGTTCAATCTCTATGACAATCTCTCTCAATCTATATCTAGCTTCACTTAATAAATAAAGCACATTTTTTATCCTCCTCCTTCTAAGCATGTGTGAAGAGATCAGAGACACCACAAAAGACCCAAATCTCTTGATTTTCATGAATCTATGTGGCTACGAACACAAAATCTCACCTAGTCAAGATTGGCAAGCAAAAACATGAGTTTTTCTTATCAGACAAGCTATATGTGAGTCAAACTTGATGTGTCCAACTAGGTTGGGTGTCCTACCCACCTTGATCCAAGGCTATAACTTCCACAAGGCACATCCAATTGAGTTGAAACAGATTGGAACACAAACTAGACTCCACTAGCTTTCTAGCAAGCTATCATACACCAATTTTGGATCAACCTTGGAGATACACCATCAAGTCAAAATTGATTGATCTCACTCATATATGAGTTGTGAATTCCATACAGTACTCATCATGGATCTAATCAATGTGATTTAGATCTCTTTTGGTCCAACAATCTTCTTGAAAGCTACCAAGATGCAACTATACCCTCCAAGCCAAAATCACATCACACTTGATAGATACAAATTAATCTTAGGTAGGCCATGATATTATGTGTACTTTTTGCACATGTGAACACATCTCAAACAATGTGAATGATCTCCTAAGATGTGTTTGATTGCACATAGATGTACCCTGCATGAGATACAAGCATACTAGCTCAAAAATCGAAGGCAAGAGCACTCTACACATGCAGCTATCACAAACCATTCATCACACATAATGAGAGAAAAATTTGGATGAAAAAACAAAGTATAAAATTGGCTTGCCCTTGGGTAGAGAGAGAATGCTACATAGAGCTCTCGAGTAGAAAGAGAATGTCAAAAATTTTCTAAGTGCTGGAGCTTGCTACATCAAGATCTCTCTTCAGAAAACTAAGTGTGGACTCTAAGTGTTGGAGCTTGCTACATCAAGATCTCTCTTCAGAAAACTAAGTGTGGACTCTAAGTGTTGGAGCTTGCTACATCAAGATCTCTCTTCAGAAAACTAAGTGTGGACTCAATCTCACTCCCACTCATTGTAGCTCGAGACCCATGAGAGTGGATAATGGTGCAACATGATTGGACCTCTAAACCATCACCTCTTACTTTGATTGGACCACCTACAAGCCATCTCTTACAATGATTAGATTATTTTGGTGCACCTCTCACATTATGATTGGCCCAAATTTACAAATGAGATCAAGAGGTGCTATCTTACTAATTCTCTAACATCAAGCCAAGTGTAATTAGCCTACACTACCACGAGCTAATCCAACTCCAATTTTGGCCAAATCACTTATCTACAAGTGTACAATGAGTGGATTAGAAAGAGGACCCCCAAACCTCAAGATAGATGGCTTTTACAATTTCACAGGTTCTTCGTATATACATTTGAGACCTTCATTTTTGAGAAACTTATATGTAAGATATGATGTGTCAAACTTGATGAAACTTCAATATTTTTATATAAGGGACTACATTATTGTGAATTTTACATTCAATCTTTTGCTTGTTTGCTCTTAAAATTCCTGTATGATTATAGAAACATGCCCACAAAAAAAAATTGAAAATTTGAGATCTGTAGAGATATATACATGCATCCAAAGTTAATCATTTAAGTGTTGATAAAAATCACCAACACTGGAAGTACCATATTTGAGTGTGTAACACCATGATATTAATAATATTTTTTTGGGTTGTCTACTTTAAAAAGTATTATATGGCCATAAAAATATGTCTCTCAATTTTTTTTTTTTCAATTTGGAGTTTTGTAGAGATAGATATGTTCATCTAAAGTTACCCATGTCAAATGCTAAACAATGTTGCAAATTATTGAAAGGTGCTAAAAAGTTGTAGGTCTTTTGGAGGTGCTTTTTACAATCCTTTCTTTGGTGACCATAGAAACATGTCTATAAAAAAAATTAAATTTGGAGTCCTATAGATGTATATATGTGCACCTAAAGTCACCCATATGAAGTGCTGAAAAGTGTTGATGATTGAAGACTTGGGAGTAAATTGCCATCAATTGAGAACTTTTTTTTTTTTAAGTCTTCTGATAACACAATGAAGAGTCAAATCTAGTTTCACATAAGAGTGAAAGATTTAAATTTCAATTATTTGATGGGCATATTATGTCTCGTCAAGTGACCAAGGGTGTGCTAAAAACAACTCTAGTGTTAAGAATATGTTGTCAAATCTCAATTTTTGGTGCTATCATAAGTACTATTTGGTTTTATGCATATTCTCTCCTTTAGATTGTAATTATATTTATGAAAAATAATAAATGGGATTCCATTGAAGATTTTGTGGTCAGTGATCTTATCGGACATCTTAAAATATACTTCTATACATTAAGCTGGTCATTTTGGAAGTAGAAGAAGAGAAATGATAATATTTTAATAAGAAAGTAGCTTAGTAAAGACGATTTGAAAGTGTGTATGTACACACACACACACACGTGTGTGTGTGTGTGTGTGTGTTTCAAACATATCATATACCTGAGTTCCATTGGTGTAAATTGTTTCCGAAGTAGAAACAAATAAATTTCGCTTGTCGGTTTGTACCCCAGTTGAGTCTTGTAATATTACTGGAATTAAGCTCATAAAAAGATCTATATATCATGAGAAGTTTATTTCAAATCATTTAATGACATGAAAATGGAGTTCATATTCATTTAAGTCATAATTAAGAAACAATCTGTCTTTTAGATATATTATATGAAGCAGTTGTGATTACCTGTGCAATTATATTGAGCTTTGTTATTATTTGTGGTGTGTATTGAAAAATTGAAGCTTGTTGCATTATGAGGAGCCATACTTATTGTAAGAGACTGCATACACAATTTTAGTTTCAAATATATCACTATTTTTGCCAAAAATTCACAAAGTCAAGGTGTTATATGAGAATATAACATGCATTCATGATAACAACATAAATATGATAATAAAAAAATAAAACATAAAGCCAAATCATGCATGTGTATCTCAAACTATAGAGTGGATATGATCATTCAAATTTTGCTCAAATTTATGTATATTCCAATCACCATATATAAGGCTTTTATTTAGTTTTTCTTTGACAAATTAGAATTTGAAGTTAACTTTATGCTTGTTAAATGTCACAATCGTTTGACTAGCATAAAAATTATAAAAGAGTCATATGTTGAGTAGAGTGGTAGTAGAATTGATTGAATAATTACGTAATGTTTTGTATAACTTTAATGCTAAAATTGCTTTGATTGTAAAAAATGTTGCCACTTGTTGGACTAAATAGTCTATCTAAGTTAGAGTATTGAAATCACTTAACAATAGTAAGTCCTTTGCCTCCTTAAAAAATAATCAAGAGTTTTCAATATTATTGATTATATCTTATATACACCAAAAATTTATTCATTCATGGATTGCAATTGCAATTTGGACATTATTCTTTTGAAGTTATTCTATAGTTACGTATATTGGATCAAACATGTCTAATTTTTAAAAATGTATTCCTAATTACCAAATACAACATAATGGTAATATTTTGTTCTAAAGTGAGGTTTATCTCTAAATTATAAATTGTAAAATGTTCGTAGAATTAAATACTTAAAACTATATGTCATTGTAGTGTACACAACTTCAAACCATCATATATCTCACAAAAAAAATGCCCAGGAATTGAATTTTGAAACCACAATATAAGTGTGTGCATGCCAATAAAATGTTCTTTTGTTGTTAGATTCTTGAAGTATTGTTAAGTTCAGATTGCTATCATTTTGTCTATGTGATACTAGACTCACTTATAACATTCTATTTGCTAGTCTAAGTACAATAGAATAATATTATATTGTTATTTCCAATGAGAATTCCATAATAACTAAGTTATATCCAAAATCTTTACAATGCAAGCTATAAAACTATCCACAGTACGGCCTGCACCTGAAACAACAACTACAATAGTTCTAGATAGCAATCATTCATAGAAATCACAAGGCAAATAACTAGAAATCTCACAAAAGTGTAGAATGCAAAAGTCTCATCATCTTCTTAGCAAAATGCCTTTTATGGATCAAGTACATCCATGAGTCTGGTACAGTCCAGCAGGTCTTCACACGTGTGAAGAATGCCACATCACTCAGATCTATCCATTTGATTCATCCTTGATCCTTATCCAAAGTTGACCTTCTAGAATATGGCAAAAATCCAACAAACTAGTCTCCTAGAATATAGAAATATTCCCTACAAAATAGGATCTAAGGAAAATGGTCAACTCTTATCTTCTAGAACTCTATACACACGTGTGAACATCCACTTGCCATGTGGGAGCATTTACTCATGCACATGCAAGGAAAAGCTAATTTCTAGCTGACTAGTCAACTTGACTAAAAACTAGTCATATCATGTTCACACTAACTAGATTGATACAAAATCAATTTAGATATATAAAAGTATGAAAAGTACTTACTTTCATAGATGGGAACAAGATCCACACGTGTGAAATCAGATCATCAACATTGTTCTATGGTTTGACCATTATTTACAATAACCAATGTCAAGTGAGAAGTGACAATTTTCAACACTCCTCCTCACTTTTAACTTGGCAAATCTAATGTACATCTATCTACAATTCCAAGAGCATAAGTACTAAGTCGCTTCTCTACTAGAGACTTAAACTTAATAAAAGCTTCATAAACAAGACTTTTCTTTGATAGTAACTCAATCCATGTGAATCTAGTACAATCATCTATAAAAGTTACATACATCAAGGCACCTCCATTACTTGCATGTGAAAAACTATGTACATCAGAATGTATGAGATCCAAGGGAGAGGGAGATCTTGATATAGATCTCTTGTAAGAAGATTTGTGTGACTTTGCAAGGACACATGCCTCACACATCCTTCCACACTTCTTGAAAGCTCTTGGTAGACCGAGAGCTGGTTCCTTGCTTGCCATTGACTCTATAGATTGAAGATTGGGATGACCTAATCTCTTATGCCAAAGCTCCACTTGAGATAGCTCCTCCCTAGCCAAGTTCACACTTTCATTTGCAACATTAGCATCCAACTTGAAAAGTCTACCTTGCTTAATGCCACTAGCTATGCACTTATTATTTTTCAAGATGGAACAAACTCCATTCTTGAAATGTACATCTAGTCCATTGTCCATTAATTGTCCTACACTAAGCAAGTTTCTTGAAATGTTAGGAACATACAAAACAATATCTAGATCTATCCTTTTAGATGTGTCTAAGCAAAGAGAAATAGATCCTATGCTATCTATCTTGCATGCTTGATCACTAGCAGTGTATATTGACTTCTTAGAGTCCTTACAAGATAGAAGAGTAGAAAAATAATGCTTGTTAAAAGACATGTGGGAACTAGCCCCACTATATGTCCACCATGTTTCTTCACTTGAAGTTGGTGTAGATGCAACCATTAAGGATATGTTGAATCCATCCTCATATTCTTTCTCTTGAGCAATGTTCCTTGATCTCCATTGGCTTGTTGATGCTTCTTCAAGTAGCATTTCGAGGCAAAGTGTCCTTTCTTCCCACAAAAGAAACATTTGAGCTTTGCCTTGTTCTTCACCTTGCCTTTGGAAGTAGATCCTCCATTCTTCATCTCGGCCTCCTTGCCTTGATTCTTCTTGAATGGATGTTGTTTCTTCTTGCCTTTGGATGTAAAGTTTGCTTTCTCCTCTCCTCCATTAAGTGACATGCCATCCATTCTTGTCTTGAAATCTAGAAGTCTACTCTCCTCGCCCACAAGAACATTATGCAACTTTTCAATGGATGGAAGAGTGTCTTGAATAGCAAATGATTGGACCAAGTTGGTGAACTCATCACCTAGGCCATTCAAAATTATTTGTACTAGCTCTTGATCTTGGATCTTCTCTCCTATTGCACTTAATTCCTTGTTAAAAGATTTGATCCTAAGGACATACTCTTGTCCACTCTCTCCACTTCCTTTCATGCTTTGGAAAACTTGATTTCTTAGCATGAGAATTCTTGAAGTATTATTGGATTCATAGATGCTCTTTAATGAATCCCAAGCCTCTTTGGATGAGGCACAAGAAGACACCTCCTTCAAGAGGTCATCACATACACTCAACTTTATGCAATATAGAGCTAATCTTGCTCTCTTCTTGTATTTGGTTTGTTCTTGGGGAGCTTGAGGCTCTTCCTCAACTCCTAGAACTATGTCAAAGAGATCATGGATCACTAGGAGTGATTCCATTCTCACTTTCCAAATGGAATAATTTGTGGAAGTGAGTCTCTCACTTAATTCCAACAAATATCCACCCATGGATGACATTGTAGAATGAATGCACTTCTAAAAATCACAAAGATTTCTAGATTTTAAAAGATCTATGAAAGGCCTAAAGCTTACAAAATTGTCTATAGCCTTCTCTCTATCAAACTAGTACACAAGCTTAAATGATACACAAAGATCTTGCTAAAAATTCCTAGCTTTCACTCTCACAAAAATTTTTGCTTTACACTTTTCTTAGAGACTTTACTTCAAATAAGGATCTGAACAAATCAGACTCTAAGATCTGATCTTAGACTCTAAAGAGAAATGCTTCAATGTTTCAAAACTCTATTTGGTCATAAGCATTAGCTAGATTGAATCTAGATCAATACTATGCTTCAAAAAGCACAAATAATGAACTAGAATTGTGATTTTAGGACCAACAAACACAAAGTAGCTTGAAATGAAAGTTTTTGTACGGTTTCACACATGTGAAAAGTACATACACATCCTGCAAGTTGGTTTGATCCAAATGAATACAAGCTATCACTCTAGATGAACTCGCCCTCACTAGTATTGGCCAAAAACAAATTTTGCCAATGATCTTTGCAAGTTTTATGATTCAAATGATCACTCTCTTACTTAGCTCTGATACCATGATAAATTTTTAGTTTTTAGGACAATAATGATTGTACTTAACAATCATAGAGAGTTATTGGTTTCTTAATCAATGGATCTATCAAGTTCTACAAATTAGATCTTGATCTAGATTCACTACACTTGGATTTAAGCAAGATCAATGGATCAACACATCATAAATTAGTGAAGGCGGCCTCACACGTGTGGAGTACTATCCATAGTACGGCGTGCACCTGAAACAACAAGTACAGTAGTTCTAGATAACAATCATTCATAGAAATCACAAGACAAATGATAGAAATCTCACAAAAGTGTAGAATGCAAAAGTCTCATCATCTTCTTAGCAAAATGATGATCATTTTATGGATCACATACATCTTCACACATGTGAAGAGTGCCACATCACTCAGATCTATCCATTTGATTCATCGTTGACCCTCTAGAATATGGCTAAAATCCAAAAAGCTAGTCGCCTAGAATATAGGAATATTCCCTACAAAATAGGATCTAAGGAAAATGGTCAACTCTTATCTTCTAGAACTCTATACACACCTGTGAACATCCACTTGCCATGTGGGAGCATTTACTCATGCACATGCAAGGAAAAGCTAATTTCTAGCTGACTAGTCAACTTGACTAAAAACTAGTCATATCATGTTCACACTAACTAGATTGATACAAAATCATTTTAGATATACAAGTATGAAAAGTACTTCCTTTCACACGTGGGAACAGGCTCCACACGTGTGAAATCAGATCATCAAAATTGTTCTAATGTTTGATCATTATTTACAATAACCAATGTCAAGTGAGAAGTGACAATTTCCAACACTAGCAAAGGCCACAATGACAAATAAAATAGGAGAAAGAGTTTTACACTTCACAAAGGCTAGCTTTTTCCAAATCCCCTCACATGAAAAGTAAATTGATCACAAAACTTGAGGTGGATAATTTGATCAATGTACTATTGATTGACCATATTGATGTTTCAGAGCTAGATGATATGACGAATGACGGATAGGAAAGAAAAAGAGCTGAATTGATTACTAACAAGCTGAATAATCTATATAAATATCGAAATTATGAGAACATGTTCACACAAAAAATTAGGTTGACCAAACTGCCTGTTGATGATTCATGAGGATGTTGGCAAAGGAAGTTTTGGATTTTTTTTGCTCTATGTTGACTGGTCGTTGAAATATCTTTTTAGCCAATCTACTTTGTGTTGATGGCCCTACTTCTGATGCTGGTATTTCTTGAACTTCAACTACTTGAGATGGATTAATGTCCATCAATCCAATGCCCAAGTCATACTACCCTTGATCTGGATCTTGTGGCGGTGGTGAAAATGTTGGCCAACAGACATTTTAAAAGTAACTAGTATTACTTTTATAGTGGATGTGTTAATGATACTTCTTAGAAACAACAATCCTCCTCTATCGAATGATATGAGAAGTGTTCTATGAAAGAAATGTTATTATAGTAGTACGAATTTACTACACTCTATCTGATTAAGGTGTCAACATGGATTCGAGAGATGTTCAATGTATTCAAATATTAACAAACAACCAATTAATCTTAATCTTAGACTGTCGAATTCTAGATAGTAGTCCTCAATAAGTAATGTCCTTTTGAGGCTAAGGATCTCGAATAGTCCTTGGATATGTTAGAGACTTATATTTGCTAGCAAACAAGAATACAGATCTTTGTCTCAATTTCTCAGGCAGGGACATTCATTTCACAGGTATACATACTCTTCTGTCAATGATTGTGGAAGACTGTACCAATGATATACGTTATTCGAGTGTCGAATCAAGTATTCAAATGGTCGAATAAGTTATTTTAAAATAGTGCGTTAGAAGAACCTTGCGGTAGCACAACAACAATTGTAATGTAGTAATACAATTGTCTAACCTGAGAGTAATTTAAGTGATGCAGAAAAGACTGTTAGTAGATTCGAGATCACTCACACTTAGCAGCGTGAAGAACAATAACATAGAAGATAGTCTTCAATAAATCTAATCATTTCTTTAATCTCTTACAATACATAAACTCTCTCTCTCGGTGGTTTCGACCGGAGTCATGTCTTCTATATATTTCGTAGGAAGTGAACAAACACACCTCTAGAGATTATAGGTGTGTCGCTTCCTTGAATAGCTTTAGCCAATAAATAACTTACATATATGTACATTATATCTTTAAGGTAAATATAACTATGGGTTTAAATTATTCTAGTTTAATATGATGATTCAAATATGGTTGATTAGAGTACGTGACTTGGATAAGGTTGTTCAAGGCATCATTTCACTTCTGGAGGTCTTGTCCTTTAATGTAATACAAGTATTTAGTAATAATATCCCGAAAAATGATATAGGCCTCTTCATAATATATAGTTGTCCAGCACATATCTTTATGTTCGAGTATATATTGCCTTATTCGAGTGAATATTTGCTATTTATGAAATACATGGCATCACATATCCCCCTCCTCAAATGTGAAACGTCTTCGTGAACAAATAATCTTCTATTTGAGCATTGTTTGTTCATTAGAAAAGAATCCATTCATGGCTTTGGATAGTTATTCTTCTTTCCAATATTGTAAGGTCAAATATAAAGATATTTGTTCAGTTTGTCAATTATATGGCCTTTACTCTTCATTGAAAATTCAAAATAAATGGATTCGTGTTGTGTTTGAACAAACATAAAATGTTGAATTGCCTTCAAACATCTTTCAAAATTCAGAACTGATCAACATCACATATTCAGCAACAAATACAAGAGTTTGGGAATATTTACAATATTCAAGTCATCATGTAATGCTTCGCCATCTGCAAATCTTTTTGGCACTCGAGTAAGAAAATGTCTTCTTTCGCTCGTGTACAATGGTCAATAGAAAAATTTACGAATTCTTCTAACTTTATAGGAAGTAAAGTTCCATCATATAACTCATGTACTAGTTGGACGTCTTCTTCGGAATCTTCTTGCATAGTAATTTCTTTGAAGAGACAAGATGAGAACTATAGAAACTTACACTTTACATATAAATTTTGAACAGAAAATAATGTCTTTGTTGCAAATGTGTCGAATTGCCAATAAGAATACGTACAGAATGTTTTATATTCTCAAGATTTCCTTCAATCTTGTAGATTATGTTTGATCTCTGCAAAAAATAGTCAAAAAAGTTGCACTCCTAGTTAATATATATATATATATCATAAAGCTCTGGATATACCATATTGATGTTAATAAAAAGATTTGCATTGTTAAATGCTTCGATATCTGCTCAAGCTTTTGGTAAGTACAAGTTGAATTGTGAGTTCCTCCTCTAAAATTTTTGCTTATGGTTGTCGTGCTTCAAAATTTGATATTCCTTTATCCTTATATATTCTAAAGCATACATACAGATGAACCCATGTAAAATTCAACAGATCCGAATGGCAAAACATTTAAATTATCTTAGATTATGGCCCAACATAAAAATGTCTTCTGTTCTATTGTAACTTGGTCCCATAACTAGATAAAATCATCCTTTTCCTAGATGATTTTTCAATCTTCGAAAGCAATGCCTATTGTGTCTAGTAGCATCAAGTAATCCACATGCCATTGCAATTTCGTTAAAATGGTTTGGTGTCCACTTCTAGAATCTTTCAGAAAAAACTTTAAACCGTGCTGCACATACCTTTGACTGATTTCATTGAGTTTCAATCGTGGCATTAGAAAGTTTGATCTTCTTGATTTCGTCATCCCCTTTCTCAAATGTGACTCTCTTCTCTACAACAACGTCCTTTAATTCCGAGTTGATAATCTCTTTAGCTTTTGTCGAAATATTCTTCAAAAATAACTTTGCTGCATCTCGATCATAATTAGGGTCATCTTTGAGGTCTTCTTTTATTAAAGATTTTTTGATGATTTTTTCTTAGAGGAATTTATTCGTTTCTTTGAAAAGCTTTCGAGTCAAGTTTTGAGCAACTTTTGCTTCTCGTGATTACTTTGAATAGTTTCTTGACATCGCTTGGTGTTGGCTAATTCTGACAAATCCCCAAGATACTCAGACAAAGCAACTCAAGAGCACCTCTCACCTTAGACCGAGGAGGTCTCTGAGAAGACGAGATGAACAAAGACTGAGAGCTGAGTATGAGAGCCGAGAAATGCTAGTTAGAAATGACAAGCAAGAACTGTGTCAGCCTCATGGTGAATCCCGGAAGATGAAATGACCATGTAGGAACTAGTATTTCTAGGCAAATGTAATAAATGCTAGTAGACCCCCCTTAAAGAAAGTAGAGTGAGCCACCTTTTGATGGTGACCTCTAGTGGAGAGCATTAATCCACTTGTAGTTTGTGAAATGTGGAAATTCCACTACGATGCCACCTAAGGAGCTCTCTTGCTTATTTAAGAGACTCCCTCTTTGTGAAGAGGAGCTTTTTGTGTATTGTATCAACTCCATGCTGAAATGAGAAGAGCCTTCATGAGTTAGATGCACCCATTGGGCTCCTTGATCATGATGGTTTTCTTGAGTGATGCCCCTATGATCATGCCCTTCCATTCATATTGTGTGTGGTTGTGGATTTAGAGTGGATCAGTTTTCTTGTTTTCCTAGTTGTGGATTAGTTATCATTTCTTGTTGTGAATTAATGTAGGAATCAGCATTCAAGTAAACTAAATAGGCTAGAAATGTGGCATAAATCTTGTATATCCTCTAACATTCTAGTTCTTGATGTTCTTGGGATGTCCAAAAACCAAAAGACTGGTTGGTTTCTTGATTCTTGGACTTCTAACATGCTGTAGATTAGTTCTTGTTTCTTGTTTTGTCAATTCATGCAAGTATAGTAGTGCTTAGGATCTGATTTCAGTTCATTTTGCAGCAAAGTAGAAGTAGAAATCCATCGTTGTTCAACTAAGCAGTAACGTAGATCATTTGTTGAACGCATTGGCTTGCAAATTGGTTGATTATGCATGCGCATTCAGTTCAAGAGAGACTCATCCGGATGTCCTCTGACATGTAGGACAATTCTACAATGATTATCAGCCCCTTCTGCCTAATTTGGGCCTTAAAACAAGAAAGATAATCTCAAGAAGTGCCCACAGTCTCTGTTGACAGGCAGAATACCAAGCTATTAAAGTTGTAAAATAGGCAGCAAAAGAAGTAATGAAACAAAGAACTAGTTAACAGATTCTAAGACAGAGAATTTGTAAATACTTGGCCAATATTGGTCAACTATCTTCGTCAACTTGTCTTCAATGACATCAATTCTCTGTACAACAACATCTTCCAAAGCTTTTTCTTTCGAACAATAGCAGGTGTTGCTACATACTGATACTTAGGATGCGGCCTTTGCAATTGTGGATAGTCAAGATATTTATGGCCTGGTCTTTTAGAGTTTGAGCAAAGAGGTACATATCCAATTGGTTTTCGTGGCTGCAAACAATCAGGTGAAAAATGACCTGGTTTCCCATAGTTGTAAAAGACTCAACTAATTTCCTCATATTTGCAACATTCTAGATTTGGCAAATTGAGGCCAACTTTTATTTCAGACTTAGAGTTTGACTGTTCAAAATTCATTAGTCTAAATTTCATTCGAATAAACACTTTTTGAAAGTGTGGGAAGGTTAGAATGTTAAAATTGAAAAACAATCCATATTGATTTCTTGGCTTGCTACAAATGTTGTACCATGCAAGTATGTAGCTCATTAATGCAAAATGCCAAGTTTGGCCTACATAGAATTCGAGCTACACGGTTATGTATTGTCTAGTTTTATAAATGCAACTTGCATATAGTTTGTAGACATAGAATTAGCATGATTATGCTTGTAAAAACTCGTGGCAACTCACATGCATTAATTGTAAGTGATCCATAGTGACATGCAAGGCATGCACAAAGTTTATTGGACACATGCATGATGATTTGGACATTTCTAGTTAGACTAGTACACTTGTAAAAAGTTGGTAGAATTTCATGCATGACAAGTGACAAATGTCACATAGACTCTAGATGTCATTTTGAAATGGATAGATATGGTTTGCCCTTGAGCTACCTCAATCTCCATAAATATGTGTAGCTCTCCACACAATCAATAATGAAGAACCAAAGTTTTTAGCTATCTCATGTCATTTTGGATCTAAACAAATATTGCTTGTTATCTCTCTAGCTCTCTCTCTCTCTCTAACTCGTGTTGAGGCTAATGCTCATACATTGAAATCTTGTATTTTTTCATTCTTTGATCATTGCTATTATATTTTATTGATTAGCATGCTAGATTGTGGATTAGCCATTTCTTCTGAACTAGATTTTGTTGATCAATCTAGAATCAAGTTATAGTGCCAGTCACAAAGCTTAATTAAGATCAGTCACTCTTGTGGAAATTTCTCCACATGTGTGAATTCTGGAAATTTTGTCATGGTATCAGAGCCACATTAAGCTTTGCATGCTAACAACTCTGATTGTACAAGAAACTGAGAGCTAAATCGAACAAAAAAATAGTTTTGCACTTTTTCTAATTTTTCTCTGAAGTGTATTTGGATCAAATCGGACTTGAACTGAATTTTTAGACCTGAATTGAGGAAGTACGGAATTCTGAAATTCCGCACGTGTGAAAATCAGAGTTTTTCAGTCCCTTTGTTCTCCTTATTTATAGATCCAAAGATAGTAGTCTTATAGCTTGATGGAAAGCATTTGATCTGTACTCTCCATAGAAATTGAAACCAAATCAATCTGATGTGTCTAGCAAGAGTTATAAGCTCTTAAAGAGGATAGAGATAGGTCCTAAATCCGAGTGACAACATTTTGATTTGATTCAATCATACTTTGTTCTGAATCCAACACAAGAGATTGTAGATCGAGACTGAGTTTGAAGTATTTGAACACCCTTTGAGCCTTCTGAGTGCCAATAGTGTTTTCTTTTGAAGCATTTCACATGTGCCATAAGTAGGATTCAAACCAGCTAAAATGTTGCAAACCACTTTTTGTGTCTGATCTATATAACTTGTCTTGTTGAATATTTGAGATTCATCTCATATATAGTTGCAAGTGTTTCACATAGGAAGGTAGTTCAACCTTAAAAATACCTATAGTGAAAGAGAGCAGCAACTCTAAGTCTGATAGGAACAAGCTCAAACATATTTCAATCCAATAACTAATAAGAAGTCTTCATTATAATGGCATCTCAGGGAGGATATCTTCTAGAAGCCAGTGAAAGACTAAATACTTCTAATTACTCAATTTGGAAGTTAAGAATGGAGTCTGTTTTGACTCTCCAGGATGTTATGGATATTGTGCTTGGTGTTGAGGAGGAGCCTCAAGCACAGGTTGAAATTCCTAAATATAAGAAGAGAGCTAGAATGGCTCTACATTTCATTAAGATGAATGTATCTAATGAAATTTTGAGAGAGATAGGATCTTGCACTATAGCCAAAGAAGCTTGGGATGCACTAAAAACCATCTATGAAGCACAAAATACTTCTAGAATACTCACTCTTAGGAATCAGATTTTTCAAAGTTTCCAAAGAAGTGAAGAGAGTGCATCTAACTATTTTTTGAGAGTTAAAGTTTTACATAGAGAGCTTTCCTGTGTTGGTATTACCATTAACCAAGTTGAGCTAGTTCAAGTCATACTGAATGGCTTGAGAGATGACTATGATAATCTTGTTCAGTCTTTTGCTATTAAGGAGGAGTTACCTAATCTAGAAACTCTCCAAGGAATTCTTATTTTTGAAGAATCTAGACAAAGCTATAAACTCTCTAGGATGAACAAACTTGAACATGGTGGAAGTGACAAAGCCCTCTTTGTCAAAGGCAAGCAGAAAGGAAGGAGTAAGAACCAATTCTCTCAAGCATAAGAACAAAGACAAAGCCAAATATCGAGATCAAGATGGTGAAGAGAATGATACATCTCATCTCTCTAACTCAAAAACCAGGAAGAAGAAAGTGAAGTGCTTCTTCTGTGGCAAAAAGGGGCACTATGCCTCTAATTGCTTTAAGAAGAAAAACCAACTCAAGCAAGCTAATCTCTCCAAAGAGATTGAAGATGGTTCTGTTGCAAGTGATGGAGAAGGATCACTTATGGTGTCCAGTTTCTCTTCATCACCTTTCAAGAAAGATGGAGCTTGGTACATAGACAGTGGAGCCTCTTCACATATGTGCTGTTCAAAGGAGTCATTTGACTCAATTTTATCTTTCAAAGGACTCAAGAGATCTATTTACATAGCTAATGATCATGAGTGTCCAGTAGAAGGAACTGACAACATTCCATTGAAACTTGCTTCTTCAAAAGTTCTTGCACTTTCTAGTGCTCTTTTCATTCCAAAACTAACAAAGAATTTAATTAGTGTGGGAAAGTTGCTTGATAATGGTTGTGATGTAAAGTTCAACTCCAATACTTGTTTTATCAAGAGAAAAGATGAGATCCTTGCTGATGGAACTAGATGTGGTGGAATTTATAAGTTGAATTCTTATGAGAATGCAAACATTTGTGAAGTTGTTTTGTTATCTAAGGAGGAGCTGTGGCATAGAAGATTGGGACATCCTAACTTTACATCTATGTCTTCTATGGTTAAAAAGGAGAAGGCTATTGGTCTTCCAAAATCTTTTGCTAAAGATTTCAAGCCTTGTGAGGCTTGTGCCATTGCAAAGTCACACGAAAAGCCATATCAGAAGTCTTTTATAAAGACTACTTGTCCATTGGAACTCATACATTCAGATGTACATTTTTCCTCTTCTAAAAGTATTGGTAGTGCAACATGTTTTGTCACCTTTACTGATGACTTTACTAGATACACTTGGTTGTGATTTATTTTGAAAATATTTGTTATTGTTCAAAGGAGCGCTTTGTACATTGAAATAGATTGAAAGAGAAGATCAAGTCATTGCTACATGGCAACATCAAGTGGACCATGTTGGAAGCCAATGATAGGCTTACCTCAAGTAACTATTCATTGTGGAAGGTGAGGATGGAATCACTTCTTGAGATGAATGATGTTTTGGATACTGTTGTAGGTTTGGAGGAGAGACCATCAATACAACAAGATCAAATGAGGTATGATAAGAGGGCCAAAAGGGCTCTACACATGATCAAGATGAATGTTACCAATGAGCTTCTCAAGGAGGTTGCTAAGAGTACTTCATCTATAGATCCTTGGAAGACATTGAAGAAGCTTTATGAATCCAAATCTACTTCTAGAGTGTTGACTCTAAGAAAGCAGATCTTTTCTTATTTGCAAAAGAATGAAGAAAGTCCAAGTACTTTTATTTTGAGGATGAAAACATTAAATCACTCTCTATTTTTTGTTTTTTATGTATTAGAATGATCATCATCTGTATACAATTTGCATTAATGCAGATGGAGTAGATCGTGACTACTGATGTCATTGTCAAAGTAGTTGCACAATACAGGAAGTGGGCTGTAAAGTCTTCAACTATGCGGAGTTGAGCATGTCGCTACTGCTAGTTAATAAAGTCGTCTAACACTGATGGTTTGACGATAGTCGGTTAAGTCGACAAGTCGACCAAGTCAGTTGCCATTTTGATGCATGTCTTCAGTAACAAAGTATTTTTGTAGACTATGCAACAATGTGTGTGAAGCTACATCAAGATGAATGGAACTAGACTAGCATGGGATTTAAGAGAGTAGATGAATAAATTCAACACCCTCCTCTTAATCTGGATCCATGAGTGACTTGATCTTCAAACTAAGCGATGCACAAAATCTATTGTGTGCATCAATGCTCAATGCCTTTGTAAACACATCTGCAATCATGTCTTGCATTTGACAGAATGTTAAGCTATCTCTCTGTCAAGAACCTTACTCCTAACATAATGATATCGAATCTCAATGTGCTTACTCCTAGAGTGAAATCTAGGGTCGGCCAATAACGCAATAGCACTCTAATTATCATAGAACATAATTGTAAGAGCATATTGATTTGGACTAATGTTTGACAGTAAATTTCTCAACCAAATTGCTTCTTTAATGGCTTTTGAAACAACAATGTACTCTGTTTTAGTGGAGGAAAGAGCAATAGAGGTTTACTTATGATTGTTCCAAGAGATAGGACTGTCATTGAAGAAGAATGTAAATCCAGATGTGGATCTACGAGTATCTACATCCCCTCCTTAGCTCGCATATGAATATCCACTAAGCTGATGGAGATTGTCATTTTCAATTTCCCATAGTAGATGCACAGGTCTATTGTAGATCGAATGTATCTCATGACTCTTATGAGAGCCTTCTAATGGATGATGCTAGGATTAGCTCTGAATTGGCCTAGGGAGCTAACTGCAAAATCGATGTCATAGGTCTTGTACAGACCATTGCATACATGAGAGATCCGAGTATTGATTGGTATGGATATGTGTTGTGTCGTTAGTGTAGCATAGGGGTCCGTCGCTGGGAGCGACAACCTCGCCTTCACCTGCATAGAAAGAATAGAGAGGGAGAGGAGAGAGAGGATAAATAGAGTGGAGAGAGGGAGAGAGAGAACGCCTAGTTGAGAAAGGCTTTGGGGGCTCGAGCGCCTACCCAAGGCTATTCTATCCCGACGTAGGGAGAGAGAGAGAGAGAGAGAGAGAGAGAGAGAGAGAGAGAGAGAGAGAGAGAGAGAGAGAGAGAGAGAGAGAGAGAGAGAGAGAGAGAGAGAGAGAGAGAGAGAGAGAGAGAGAGAGAGAGAGAGAGAGAGAGAAAAAAAACCAAGAGAGTTTTATTAGAATGAGAATGGAAGATGATACAATACAAAGGAAATGGCTCTCTCTTATAAATTTTAGAGGTGAACCTCCTTCACTCTCATTGGCCACTTCATTGGGGCAAGGATTCTAATCCAAGCCTTTAAAATAAACACAACTTAAATCTATTGGTGCTAAGAAAGCACAAGAGCACTCACATGATTCATGTGAGTTTTAAGTTGGACCCTTTTAGCTTTTTTATTTTCAACTTGACTTAGGACCTCTAATGTCATTTTAGAGTTTTAAGCCCCTAGTCTCTTATTCCTAGGAATTACAACTTGCTACTTGTGCTGGGTTGGGCTTACACGTGCAGGATGCCTGTGCCCTCGCACTTATTACCCTACTTACAATGTACTGTGGTGGGGCCCACTAGGTAAGGCTTGGCCAACAGTATTTTAAGTGGTGGGACCCACTTGTTTACAACAGGGTCCACGACCCAAAGTAGTGCCGGTCCCTCGGCACTAGGCTGGAACTGTCGTGAAGGGACGCTGTTGTCGGTTCTTTTATTGCTGGGACATGGCTGCTTCAAGAAAAGCGTGGATAGAATTCACTTACGTAAAATCTGAGGCTTTATTAGTGGATGATCAACAAGAACTGGGACTTGCCAAATTTTCATTAATAACCCAAAGGGTTTGGTGGCCATTCCAGATAACCTTGTTCATCAACAATTGGGTAGTTGAGGCATTCCATTAGAGTATCCCAAGATAAAACTGGATCCTTGTAGATTGGCGCAACTGGTCCCAACATCATGGACTCTCCCAAACCATAATGTGGATATGACATGCTTGCTTGACTCTCTTGTATGTCCAAGTATTCATGGTATGTCATAATCTGAAGACTTTCCTCAGCAGTCAATATCAAAGATTTAGGACAAGGCTTTGTCATTGTAGGTGCTGGTGCTTGCTGTACTGGAGGCCAATTTGGGCTTGGATTTCCTGGATTTGGCCTTTGAAAAATGGATATACCTGAATTTGGCATTGGTTTGGGCTGCTGCATTATGGAACAATGAGACTTTGGTTGAATCTTGCTCGTTGAGGGACAATCATCAACTTTAGTCTTCCCTTGGTCATTGCACTTCCCCGTTGAAGGCTGCGTGATGACACTTTTCTTTGGATCTTGTGCTGAATTGCCTTCAAGTTGGCATGTTGACGCTAGTCCCCTTTGTATTTCATCACTAAGAATTATTTGCAGTGATTGTGCCAAGAGACTTGTAAAATCTGTTGGACTTCGTCGGATGCCAATTTCTTGACTTCCTCAATTGCCATTGGCATGATGGATTCTACCATCTCTGTCTTCTGTGATGGTTTTACTTATTTGCCCAAGGGTATCTTTGCGTACTTTGGGACTTTTGCCAGATTGTCTTCTTCATCACTCGCTTCATAACCCGGTGGCACTAAGATTTTTCTGTTATAGTACGTTCGAGGTGGAAGGGTCACCACAGGTGCATGTCGGTCTACATAGGACAAATGCCTCCTGGCTGTTTGCGGATTTCTCATCGGGCAATCTCGGCATGGATGATTAATTCCGCATTGTCAACACGAGAGATCAAATGTTGATGGATCCCCTCGATGTGGACATTCAGCATGGCGGTGTTTCCCTCTGCATCCGTAGCATCTTACCGAGTGCAATACACCATCGCCTCTAAGTTGATAGGCATATGTGAAAGATTTTAGATCCTTAAGATCCAATCTACTTGAATGATCTTTGGTTAGAAAGAGAAATACACTACCAATCTCACCAATGTAGAAAAATCAGCGTCTACACACAATTTGAGATGCAAACACTAATAGAACTTGATCAAACTTGAATGAAATGATTATGTACTGTTGTTGTCCATACAAAACCAACAAGCTACTGTATTTCACACATGTGGATCCAAAAATAACAAATATAGATCATTCTACACATAGAATTGCAAGCAATCACCAAGATAGTGCACCAATGGATAGTAGAACCCAAGAGAACCATGTATAAGCATGAAATGAAATAGATAAGAGAGAAGATCACTCTCTCCACGAGTTACATCATTTTGTAGCAGGTCCAAACCCTATTTGGCCACTTGGCTTTCCCACCAACATGCTAACCCTACTAATTTTGGGTCTAGATTCAATGTACCCAACTTATTCAAATTGAATCTACTCAAACACACATTCTATCTTTCCCACACTTTCAAAAAGTGTTTATTCAAATGGAATTTAGACTAATGAACTTTGAAAATTCAACCTCTAAGTCTAAAACAAGTTTTGGCCTCAATATGCCAAATATGAAAATATTACAAAATGTGATGAAACTAGTTGAATCTTTCACACTCCCTCTTCAACTAGTTTTAGCATAGACTTTGATAATACTCCAAGCAAGTTCTATGCTTCATAAACAAGTCTTTTCCCAATGCTTTGGTGAAGATATTAGCTAAACATTCCCTTGAAGACACATGTTGAAGCTCCATCTCCTTTGCAATAACTCGCTCCCTCACAAAATGGTATTGTATCTCAATATGCTTGCTCCTAGTATGAAAGATAGGATTGGATGTCATTCTTTGGGCTGATTGATTGTCACAAAGGATGATTGGGCCCTCTGAAAAATCCAGCAAGTGAAGATCCTTGATTATCCTCTTGATCCATACCATCTCCTTTGTGCAATGTGTAAGAGCTTTGTACTCGACCTCACTAGATGACAATGAGATAGTGGCTTGTTTCTTTGACATCCATGATATAGCACCTATGAAAATACAATAAGCACTAATGGATTTCTTATTCATTACATCTCCAGCATAGTCCGAATCTGAAAATCCAAAAAAATTAGGTGATGATCCCTCATACAATATGCCAAAATCTCGAGTTCCAATGATGTACCTCAAAACTCACTTTCCTAGCTTCCAATGCTCCTCACTAGGATCTTGTTTGAATTGACTCAATCTTCCAACACAATAGCTTCGATTAGGTATAGTAATGGTTCGATAGATGAGTGAACCAACTAGTCTCCTATAGAGAGTAATGTCCTTGAAGGATCTTTCATTACCTCTTATAGTTAGCTTTACATGAGACTCCATAGGTGTATTAATAACTTTTGCATCTACCATATGAAATCTTTCTAGAATAGAATTAGCATACTTCTCTTAAAAAATGAAAGTATATTGAGAAGATCTAATGACTTCTATTCCTAAAATGTAATGCAAATTACCAAGATCATGCACCTCAAACTCTTTCTTAAGAGCATTATTGATATCCTCCACATCTTAATTGTCTCCACCACTCAAGATGATATCATCCACATAGATTAGCAAGATGGTAACATCATTTCTAGCAAACCTATAAGAAAGTGAATGATCATACTCACTCATAACAAAGCCTTGAGAGAGTAAAAAAGTGTTAAGCTTGGCATACCAACTCCTTGGTGCTTGCTTAAGGCCATACAAACTCTTTTGTAGAAGACACACATGATTTGGCTTTGTTGATGAAACGTAGCTCTCAGTTTGCTCCATGTATACTTCCTCCTCAAGATCACCATTCAAGAATGCATTTGAAATGTCCATTTGTCATAGATCCCATTAAAAAGTGTAGCAAGTGAAATGATGTCTCGAATGCTTACCATCTTTGCCATGGGTGCAAAGGTCTCATCATAATCAATTCCTTGTTGTTGAGCATATCCTTTTGCCACTAACCTTGCCTTGTACTTGTTGATAGATCCATCTTGGTTTGTCTTCACCTTGAAGATTCATTTGCATCCAATAGCTTTCTTGTCCTTAGGCAACTCCACCAATCTCCATGTTCCATTCTTCATAAGAGCTTGATACTCGAGATCCATTGCTTGGATCCACTCCTCTTCTTTCCTTGCTTGATCTACACTTGTAGGCTCATCCAAAGAGGTTAGGAAAGCAACATAATTTCCAGCCTTGAAGGCACTTGTCTTTCTCTTGATGTTCTCCTTGGCTTTTGACTTGATGAAGGTCCATCATCACCACCATCCAAAGTAAGATCCTTCTCATCAACATCAAGAATGTTAGATCCATCCACTCTACCATAAATCATGCTTGAAGACACCTTTGGAGTGTTCCCCTCATCAAAAATGACATCTCTACCAACAATCACTTTGTTAGTAGAAGGAATGTAAACCTTGTAGGCTTTACTCACCTCACTATATCCAACAAAAATACCTCTTCTTGAAGATGGATCCTCCTTGGTCCTATCATCAAGAGTAATGTTGACATAGCATGTGCATCCAAAGGTTCTTAGAAAGTTGACACTCGGCCTCCTCTTGAAAAGCATCTCAAAAGGTATCCTTCCATCCAAAATAGCACTCGGCCACCTATTGCACAAGAAATTGGCACACAAAAAAGCTTGATCCCAAAATGGTTTGTCAAGATTAGCACTTAACCTCATAGCTTTAGCACTTTCACATAAAGTCCTATTCTTCCTTTCAGCCACTCCATTTTGTTGTGGGGTCCTTGATGTTGTATACTCCCTCTTGATCCCATGCTCATCACAAAAGGCCTTGAACTTGTTAGATATGTACTCACTACCATTGTCACCTCTCAAGCACTTGATCTTTGTGGAAAATTGGTTCTCCCTTGCATTCTTGAACTTGACAAAGACATCATACACTTCATCCTTGTTCTTTAGTAGATAGATCCAACAAAATCTACTAAAATCATCAATGAATGTTACATACATCTTAGCTCCACTATTGCTAATTGTAGTAAATCCATGAATATCCGAATGTACAAGTTGAAAAGGCTTTGTAGATCTAGAAATAGATCTAGTATAAGGTAGTCTATGTGACTTAGACAAAGCACAAGACTCACAAACATGCTTGTCACTACTTAAGGAACTTGGAAGACCAATCACAACCTTCTTCCTTGCCATTACCTCCAATGACTTGAAGTTGAGCTGTCCCATCCTTTTGTGCCAAACCTCTTGATTAGAAATTTGCTCCCTTGTAATAACACAAGCATCAAGTTTGAACAACTTCCCTTGCCTTTTACCTTTTCCAATCAAGACATCCTTCCTTTTGATCAAACAAGCATCTCCATCAAACTCCACCTTGAGGCCCTTACTTAGCATTTGACTCTTACAAAGCAAATTCTTGGTAATAGATGGAATAAACAAGACATCCTCCAAATGAACATTCCTATTTGTAGGGAGAAAAATAGGAATTGTGCCAATCCCTTTGATTGCACACTCACCATCATTGGTTGTGTAGATCACCCTCTTGTCATCTCCATATGCCAACAAAGAAGTGAAGTACTCTTTGTGAAAGGTCATGTGTGAACTTGCTCCACTATCAATCCACCAAGGATCTAGATCTCCATCATTAGCAAGCATACATGAAGACTTCACAAAAGCATCATCATTTGCATCTTGAACGTCTAAACCATACTCATCAAGAGTAAGATTACCTTCCTTGTCTCCTTGACCTCTTTTCTTCTTGTAGCATTCACTTGCAAGGTGTCCTTTGATGCCACAATAGAAGCACTTGAACTTTGATCTATCCATCTTTTTGCCACTTGAAGAATCATCCATTTGATCTTGCCCTTTAGACCACTTGCTTTTGGTTTTGCCCTTGAATTTGCCCTTTGTGAACATAGCATCCTCTTGAAGTGTCGATGTAGATCCACCTCTTGCTTGAACCCTATGTTCCTCATTGATCAAGATCTCTTGAAGATCCATAAAACTTGACAAAGTCTTTTGAATAGCATTACTTTGAACAATGTTAGCATGAGCATCCAACAAGCCATTAAGAATCACTTGAATAAGCTCTCCTTCCTTAATGCTTTCATCTATGCAAGCTAACTCATCATTCAATGCTTTCATTCTCAAAACAAAAGTACTTGGACTTTCTTCATTCTTTTGCAAACAAGAAAAGATTTGCCTTCTTAGAGTCAGCACTCTAGAAGTAGACTTGGATTCATAAAGCTTCTTCAATGAATTCCAAGCTTCCAAAGATGATGTGCACTTACCAACTTCGAAGTTCATTGGTAACATTCATTTTTATCATGTATAGAGCCTTCTTGGCCCTCTTGTCATACCTCAATTGATTTTGCTGTGTTGCTGGTCTCTCCTCCAAGCATACAACAATATCCAAAACATCATTCATCTCAAGAAGTGACTCCATCCTCACTTTCCACAATGAATAGTTACTTGAGGTAAGCCTATCATTGGCTTCCAACATGACTGCAATTGAGGTTGCCATGTAGCAATGACCTGAAACCTACTTCAATGCACAAAGCACTCATTTGAACAACAACAAATGAATCAAAAGAAATCACCATAATTTGAAACTATCTTACAAATTCTCTCCTAGCACTTATCCAAGCAAATCAACACATAGAATCATGGAATCTTGATCAACCTATGATCTATCCTCAATATAATGACTTTTGCCACTTCCTAAGATTGAAACACACTCAAATGAAGTCCAGAAACCTCACTATCTAGAGATCCAATCAAAATTAGGGTTTTGACAGAATCACAAAAAATTGACTATTCCAAAACACATAGAATTGCAAGCAATCACCAAGATAGTGCACCAATGGATAGTAGAACCCAAGAGAATCATGTATAAGCATGAAATAAAATAGAGAAGAGAAAAGATCACTCTCTCTATGAGTTACATCATTTTACAGTAGGTCAAAACCCTATTTGGCCACTTGGCTTTCCCACCAAAATGCTAACCCTACTAATTTTGGGTCTAGATTCAATGTACCCAACTTATTCAAATTGAATCTACTCAAACGCGCATTCTATCTTTCCCACACTTTCAAAAAGTGTTTATTCAAATGAAATTTAGACTAATAAACTTTAAAAATTCAACCTTTAAGTCTAAAACAAGTTTTGGTCTCAATATGCCAAATATGAAAATATTGCAAAATGTGATGAAACTAGTTGAATCTTTCACAACATACATTGGTGATAGATTCCCCTTAGGATCTTCCACAAAATAGACTGGTAGGTTGTTATGGTCCTCCATTAAATGTGGTGACATGCAAGAGGATATAACCAAAACTTCTACCTTGCCACTGTTTGTTGAAGAAACTCATGATTTAGATGGATCAATCTGACATCGATCCTTCTGGTGAGCTCCTTGTTGGCTTGATTCTGCTTCTGACTGCTGAACCGTTGGATCTTGTTGTCAACAAGCATGTTGCTCTGTATTTTGTCCTTTTAACAAGCACGTATTCTTGATTGGACACCTGGTACTTGGATGATCTCCAAAGCAGAAGGTACATTCATCTTTTTCAAGAAACTTAATAGAGCGAGCATAAGCTTGCTGATAGCTTGAACTGCAAGGTTCTTGGTTTTCCGCTGCACTTGATCTGCTTGACCTTGCTGCAGTTTGTTGCCTTGCATGGGGTTCCATTCTTGTTGGATCATTGCTCATTGTCGACCTTTGTTCCTCTGATTCCCCATCTAGATAGGGAAAATCCTTCTTCTCGAGTGAGATTTCCATCAAGGCAGCATCCTTACAAAATTGTGCAAGCGACGCATAGGATGCTAACTCTTCCATACCAGATCTGATCCTTTTGGACAGTCCGGCATAGTATTTTGCCATGATGATTTGTTGGGGAATCGGGGGATCACAATCCTTCACTAGATGATAGATTCGATAGGTGTAGTCTCAAATTGTTTCAGCAGGGAAGTTTTTTAATTTCAATAATCCTACAAGGGCGGTCTCCATAGTTCAGCATTAGAATGTTGCAAAGTAGCTGGTTGGTGAATTGCTTCAAGGTTTGCTCAATGACTTTGGTGTTCCAACCCCCTTTTTTTTTTTTTGGGAGATGGAGAAGAAGAAAAAGAGAAAAGAATCGATAAACGATGGATTAGTATGGATGAGAATAGAGACATAAATGGATTTATCTAGCAGAGATGGAGATAGAAGATGGGACAGAAGAATGATGGATGGATAGTGGTTGATGTGGAGGGAACTGATCGGCTTGATTTGAGGTTCATTCACTTGATTCAGTCCATGGATGTTGGATCTTGATGGATAATGTGACTGCAAGCTAGATTTGACAAGATCTGATCAGTTCAGTTGGCTAATAGTGTGATTTTAGCCTTTTTTTTTGGTTTTTTTTTTTTTCCTTTGAGATTTCTTCAAATCTGAGTGAATCTAACCTTCAAACTCCCTACAATAGCTATATTTGGACCAATTCTAGACAATGTGAGTTCTGCAAGGGTTCTTGATGGACAGATTTGTCAGGATCTAGAAAAAACTCAATTTTTTGGCACTTTTTCTTGGATATTTTAAAATATGACCATTGGATCTTTACAAAACTTTTACAGTAGTCAGATCTAGCTTAGATCTATTTATAAAACTCTCTTAAAATGCTACCTCCCAGCATATCTCAAAAAATCATGGAAAAAGTGCAATTTTTTGGGGTTTTTTTGCAAAATTTTAAGATCTTTTGAGAAAAAAACCTTGCAGACTGGTATGTAGTTGTATCTCAGTCAGAACCAGCTGCTCACCAAGCTGCAAGAGTTACTTCTCAAGAAAACTCAAACTCTTGAAAAAAGTGCATTTTTTGGGGGTTTTTTAAAAACAAAATTAAGTTTCTGCGAAAAAACCCTTGCAGACTGGTATGAAGTTGTATCTCAATTAGATTCAGCTACTCACCAAGTTGCAAGAGCTACTTCCCAAGGATACTTAAAAAATCTTGAAAAAGGTGTATCTGTTTGGGGTTTTCTTACAAAATTTTAAGATTTTCTGGGAACAAACCCTCACAAACTGTTATGAACTTGTATCTAGGTCAGATTCAGCTACTCACCTGGCTTCAAGAGTTACTTCCCAAGGAAACTCAAAAAATCTTTAAAAAAGTGCATTTTTTGGGGTTTTTTTTGCAAACTTTTAGGATTTTTTGAAGATTAGTATGCACTTGTATCTCAGTCATATTCAGCTGCTCAACAAGCTTCAAGAGTTACTTCCCTAGGAAACTCAAAAAATCTTGAAAAAAGTGCATCTTTTGGGGTTTTTTTGTAAACTTTTAGGATTTTCTTGAAGAAAACCCTTGTAGACTGGTGTGCACTTGTCTCTCAATCATATTCAGCTTCATAACAAGCTTCAAGAGTTACTTCCCTAGAAAACTCAAAAAATCTTGAAAAAATTGCATTTTTTTGGGGCTTTTAAGCCAAATTTTTGAGATTTTATGATAACTAATCTTTGTGGGCTGGTATGTGCTTGTATCTAAGTTAGGTGCACTTGCTTAAGAGTTACTTCCTAGGGAAACTCAAAAAATCTTGAAAAAACTGTATTTTTTTGGGTTTTTTTGCAAAATTTTAGGATTTTCTCTGAACAAACCCTTGCAGACTGGTACACACTTGTATCTTAGTTAGTTTTAGCTGCTCACCTAGCTTCAAGAGTTACTTTTCTAGGAAACTCAAGAAAATTTGAAAAAATTGCATTTTTTGGGGATTTTTGGCCAAATTTTGAGATTTTCTGGGAACTAATCTTTGCAGGCTGGTATGTGCTTGTATCTTAGTCAGATCCACTTGCTTACCAATCTGAAAGAGTTACTTCCCAGGGAAACTAAAAACTTTGTTGTCTGAGAAGGTTCTAGGCCACTTTTTGCTCTTGGGAACTTTCACAGGGGCACTTTTTTGAGATCTAACTCTTGCAGACTCTTTTGTGTCCTTGTCTCAGTGAGATGGAACTTCAGAGAGCTCTGCAAAGGTTACTTCCCAAGGAAACTCAAAAATTTGTTGTTTGAGAAGGTTCTAGGCCATTTTTTGCTCTTGGGAACCTTCACAGGGGCACTATTTTTGGGATCTAACTCTCGCAGACTTCTCTGTGTCCTTGTCTCAGTGAGATGGAACTTCAGAGAGCTCTACGAAGGTTAGTTTTGAGTTTTGAATTTTTTTATCTCAAAGGATTTTTGAATTTTTTTGGGTTTTACTCTACTTTTTCAAAAAATGATGGGAACTAACCCTCGCAGGCTTCTATGCATGTCTGGGATAGTACCTTGGAGCTGCTGCCAGTCATGCAAAGATTCATGCCCACTGGTTTTGAGAAATCAAAATCTGATGAGATTTTGCTTCTCTTTTTTCCCCAAAAAATAGATTTTGAGCTTTTTTTCTAATTTTTATGGATTTTATGGATTAACAAAGGGATGAGGTGCTTAGATCTGATCCTCCCACCCCACAATCTCTCCCTACAATTGAAACAAATAAAAAAATCACGAAAAAATGGCAAACACTAACACTACTCACACTATTCTACCCCTAAAATCCAATTTTTTGGTGAAAATGAATGGTGAGAGAGAAGAAAAGAGAGAGGAAGAAATTAAGAAAACTATGTGGTGAAGCGAGTGTGTGGCGCTCCCCAGCAACGGCGCCACTGTTGTGTCGTCGATGTAGCATAGGGGTCCGTCGCTGGGAGTGACAACCTCGCCTTCACCTGCATAGCAAGAAGAGAGAGATAGAGAGAGAACGCCTAGTTGAGAAAGGCTTTGGGGGCTCGAGCGCCTACCCAAGGCTATTCTATCCCGACGTAGGGAGAGAGAGAGAGAGAGAGAGAGAGAGAGAGAGAGAGAGAGAGAGAGAGAGAGAGAGAGAGAGAGAGAGAGAGAGAGAGAGAGAGAGAGAGAGAGAGAGAGAGAGAGAGAGAGAGAGAGAGAGAGAGAGAGAGAGAGAGAGAGAGATAGAGAGAGAGAGAGAGATGGAGATGGAGAAACCAAGAGAGTTTTATTAGAGTGAGAATGGAAGATGATACAATACAAAGGAAATGGCTCTCTCTTATAGACTTTAGAGGTGAGCCTCCTTCACTCTCATTGGCCACTTCATTGGGACAAGGATTCTAATCCAAGCCTTTAAAATAAACACAGCTTAAATCTATTGGTGCTAAGAAAGCACAAGGGCACTCACATGATTCATGTGAGTTTTAAGTTGGACCCTTTTAGCTTTTTTATTTGCAACTTGACTTAGGACCTCTAATGTCATTTTAGAGTTTTAAGCCCCTAGTCTCTTATTCCTAGGAATTACAACTTGCTACTTGTGCTGGGTTGGGCTTACATGCTTGTGCCCTCGCACTTATTACCCTACTTACAATAGACTGCGGTGGGGCCCACTAGGTAAGGCTTGGCCAATAGTATTTTAAGTGGTGGGACCCACTTGTTTATTACTGTGCAGGAAATACCCACAACAATATGCTTTCATCTGCTCCTTTCCTACTTAGTCTAAGGACATTGGTCATAATTTTATCATGGTATCAGAGCCTAATTGAGATGAGCTTTGTTGTTGATCAAATTGAGCTTCTAAATCTGGTTTTATTGTAGTTTTGGAAGTGCCATTACTACTAGATGCATTTATAGTGACTACACATCAAGTATTGGTTTTGTTGGAGTCAAATTAGGTTGAAGAAGATCTCATTTTCACTATATAAGCTTTCAAAAACCATGAATAACCCATTTCTATTTGAAAGACCAATTTAGAAAGCCTTGGTGATTTGCATCTTGGTGTACAAGTCACCTAGTAGAGATTTTCTTGAGGAATTGACTGCTACCACTTGAAAGGAAGTTGGATCAGTCTTCTTGGAGTTCTAATAGGTAGTTCTTGTTCTTTTAAAGGTCTTCTTAGGCTGAATCACATTAGCACAATCAATCTCAATCAAGATCCAAGCTCAATCCTAAATTCAAAAGACTTTATTAGTGAGGCATTTGTGTGTTTTAGAATTTTTTTGGATCTATAGAGGTTGACTCATATTTTTTGTGAAGTTTGGATCGAGGAGGAGGCAAAGTTTCAATCAAATATATAGTAATTTTGATCTAGTTTTGGATATAGTTTTGATCTAGAAGATTGATCAAGCTCAAGATCATCTTAGATCTTGTTGAGGACCGCCCTATAGGCCTAGGTTCTCCAAGAAAAGACAACACAACAAATGTATCAATCTGACCACTAGCACATAGTTCTAAAATAGACAATGTTGGAACAAGAACGTGAATCTCTCCGAGCTTCTGAGAAATCGCTCAAAGACTATGTTTGCAAACTGGAGCGCAATGTCTCAAAGGAGCAGACGGAGAATCAGCGGGCCCAAGACAATTTCAAAGCTTAGCAGGCAGCCTTGGAACTGAAGGTCCAATAGGCAAACCAACAGGTGCAGGCCATCCAAGTTGCCCTAGATCAGATGGTCACAATAGTAGAAGATGAATCATCGGCCACTCAAGAATTGCAAAGGAAGCATGCCGAGTATTACAAGGACCATTCTGGTCGGATGTTGCAAACATACCAAGATCAGCAAAAGCTTCATGACACGGAGCTCCACACCAATGATACCGAGCTGGCAGCCCTACGTGCCATGCTCCAAGAAGACAAACATGCGCTCCAGGCAGCAGAGGCTCATCAAGAAGGAGTTTAAGGCAGTTATAGAGTTCTCCACCTCTCTAGACCATAATTTACCACTTACTTTTCATTACTTGATTAGACTAGCTTTTTATTATTTTTCTCTGCCATTCCCAGTTTTCTCCCTCTCTAATTCAGATGTCATTCATATTTATCAGATTGCATCGGAGGCCAATAAAAATATGTTTGTTGTTGTCGTCCTTACTAGTTTCATCCGAGTTAAGAACTTTGGCTATTTTTGTGATGTTTTTGAGAGTCCTCCATTTCATTTTATAGCCGACCTTTGTGCCATCATTAATTATTCAAAAGATCGATGCTTCCAATTGGAGCTAGATCAGATGCATCAATCCTCCCTCTTCGTTCCACCCCTGTTCATCCCTTCATCTTCACAACATCAGCAGGTATGGTACGCACCAAAGTACCAGCCAACAAGATCACATAAGCCTTCCAACGCCCTCACAGAGCACATCAAGCACTGCCAAACTTTCACTGCCGCACTTCCTAACGTCCTACGCCTTGCTTATAATGAGCTCAAAGCTCTCTATTATAATTGCCAACAGTATCATCTCGCCACCCTCATCATCTGTTACAATGTGGCCTTGGCTCATTATAATGCCATCGTCCAAGATCCATTGATCAGACATTTCTACCAGATTTTTGACTTTCATTCATCAAATCTACCTCCACCTTCGACTATCACCAATTTCAGCTAATCTTTCCTCACTCTGACCTTCAAATTGGCGGAGATCGCACCTTTGACTAGGACCTTCTGTATGACACTCAAGCAAAAGCCACCAAGACCTTTCAGATCGATCATAACATGCTTGAACTCGAGATTGCATCTCCACCTCGCGGCCTTTTACCACCTCGCATCAGTTCTCCTCCTTGTGCCTCTTCACCACCTCCCACCTCCTCTTCTCCACCCAATCTGATCTCCCCTCCACTTCCACAGTTTCTCCTAATCCCGCGGATAATCTCTCTGATCCTATGGTGAAACATAAACACTGGTATAATAAAGTCTTTACGGTACTTGATTCTAAATAGTCGGCCCTCTTCAAGAAGAAATATCTAGATGTCACCACCCAGGGCGGCTACACACTACCAGGAAAGCTCAAGGAGCTACTCAAGAAGAAGCTAGCCGATGCCCTTTCACTCCGACATCCTCAACCAGAGTGAAAAAAGATGGCACTTTTATGCAACCCCAAGCTGATCAAAGAATATCTTACAGCTCCAACAATTCTACATGATCCCGCATACCATCCACTAGCCCGAAGAAGGTCATGGACCACACATAAAACTCCAAGTATAGGGGCTTGTAATTGGCCAATCATTAAGTCTGCAAAAGGTTGGAGCAAGGCGGTCGACTTCCAATGAGCCCTCAACCGATTTCTCACTGAAGCAGCCAATTCACCAGACCCAATAGTTCGAGAGGCCTACTACAATGTGAAAATCCTTCTAACAACCAGCAAAGTCAACACCAACTGGGACCTCTATTTTGGAGAGTACTATTTTGACCCCAACTTGGCTTTCAAGACAACGACAATTGTGGACCAGCTACCACTATATCGGACCTACCATCGGCTATTAACAAAATCATTTGTCAATATAGTCTGGTTGGAAGATGGTATACTACACAATTTTGGAAAAACATGCACATGGCATTCGGCCCAATTTGCTCACAGTCCATCCTTGAGAAGTTGAGCCTCAAGAGAAGGTTTAGAGCTCAAAGAGCCTAAACATTCCAATAGAAGCCAAGATCCAAGAAGAGGATCTTTACATATCTAGACCTTAAGAAGAACCAAAAAAGTGTCAAGCATCTTACTTACACACTAAGCCATTCCACCCTCAGATCATATGCCAAGATTGACACCCTTGGTAGGCTTAGTCCCCATCTACATCCGTAGTTTAGCCCCCTCCCCATTGGATCGAAGCCCGTACTACATGATAACTCACCCGGTTGGAGATTTAAACCCTAACCATGCTCTCCTATTCATTATGAAAAGGGGGTACATAAAGGGTCCAACAACAACTCTATTGGCAAAGAGATGGTCAAGATCAAGGAGGGTCAAGAGGAGGAGCTAGAGTCAAGAGCTCCACTTACTGCAAGGAGAGCCCCAAGAGCAAATATGAAACTGGCAATGCCCATTTTTGTGGACAAGAAAAGACAAATTGGAGAGGGGTACATTTTTTACTTCATTTGTCAAATTTTGTAATGAAGCTGCTTTGAAGTCTAAATAATGGAATGAATGGTAGATGTCATACCTCCTTACTCTTGAATGTGTTAGAAGTAAGCATGATATTTTGATTTATAAGTGAAAAGGTTGTGACTGTATTTTCAAAGAGGCATGTTGTGAACCTTGTATGAGAATAAGTGAATCATCCTTGAAGGACACTTATCTCCATACCAGAGTATTTGGCCTCCTTTGTTTCAAACTCAACAAGTATGTAATGCAAACTACTAGTGGTAAGCAATTGTGGACTAGTCAATTTGGCATGAATGATCTTGGTGATTGTGGATTAGTAAATTTGGCATTAATGATCTTGGTGATTGTGGACTAATCAATTTGGCATGAATGATTTTGGTGATTGTGTTTTTTTTTTTAGACTTGAAAACAAAGCTCTTGAGAGTCTAAAGAAAATCATAGTGTGGATCCTTGTTTTCATCATCAACACCAAGAGGGAGTTGAGATGATGAAGGAACAAGACATCAAGAAGGAACTCGAAAAGAGCACTCGTTTCAAGATAATAGAGACTGAATGTACATCATTGTAAAGACTTGAGTAAAGACAAAAGAGTAGCAAGAAAATCTCTTATATCTCTCTTTACCCATCATACTTTTGTTTGAAAAAAGACGTGTCATCAATTTGATAATGTCTTTTGATGATGCTAGTATGAATGTTTTATTTTATTCTATACTTTATGATGGTGAAATAGTGCTCATTACTACTTTGATTAGAGTTTAAAAAAAAAATTCAAAGGCCTCATCTTGTGATCTATTCACTCTTGAATTTTCAAAGAACGAAGATCTTTATTGGAAGTATGACAACTTGGAGTTTATTATTTCGTTGGATGAAGTCAAGATGTGGCATTTCAAACTTTGGTTGTATGTGATTCACACCAAAGTTATCTTGTGGCAAGTTACTATTTTTCATGATTATTTTGAGGAGGAGACTTTCATTCTGTAGTCCAAGATGTTCATTCAACAACCTATCAAAGAAAAAGTTGGATCTTGAAGATAATGAGTGATCATACTCATTCCACACATCAAAAATCTAGAAATTATGTTATTTTTATTCATGTATTAATCATTGATCCATGATAGTCTCATCAAACTAAATTGTGAGAGTTTCTTACAATTTTTGTCATTTAATTTGACGATGTAACATTAGTCACACAAATAAACTCCTAGACAAAGTTTACAATGTACATATTTTTCATTCTAGGTCTTAGCATTATTTCATGTGAAAAAAAGGCCACTTTTGCCTTGGAGAGAATATAGAACTAAAAATAGTAGGTTTTACATTGCTGAGAAATCTCACTCACATGAGGTCAACATTAGGGCTGATGGGCCATCTTAGGATTTTGATTTTAGGGTTAGGTCATATCTGGTTAAGGAAAAACCCTAAATCCTAAATCCAAGTTGTTTACGTGTAATGATCTATGTAAATCTTAGTAATTTGATGTAGAAATCAAAATTTTTAAGTTTTCAAGACATTGTTTTGTTGTGAGAAGTTCTAGCATTAATCTCTTACAGATCTTGAGTGTGTAATAGGTCGATTGGATTCTATTTGAAGTTTTTAGATGTTGGGATAAGTGTCTATACAATTATATTTGATTCTGGTTAAATTCTATGTACCTAAGTGGAGCAATTGCCAAGATAAACTAGTATCTAGACCTAGTTTTTATTTGTACTTGCTAGTTTGGATCTAATTCAATGCTTTGTCCAAACTCCATCACTTTGTAGTTAGGATCCTATTTATTCTGATTTTATCAATTCCTAAATTTATTCTACCCAATTTATTATTTCACATATTATACTGTTAATCATTAATTATAGGATAATAAAACTTAACAGACTAGAAAGCTTGCAAAATAGTTTAAACAATAGTTTTATATAAAAGTAAATATTAATTTAACGTCTACAATAGAGTGGTAAATGTCTAATTATAATTGTATTAATATTGTCGATTGTAGTAATAATGTATAGTATATTTTATTATTTGAGAAAAAAAATATGTAGGAAATGATTATATAGCTACAATAAACTATATATATATATATATATATATATATATATCTATATCTATATATATATATATATATATATATATATATATATATATATATATATATATATATATATATATATATATATATATATATATATATATATATATATATATATATATATAGATATAGATATATATATATAAATAAAATATGAAATATTATCCATAGTATTTGATAATATAAGTTATTACTTAATGAATAATCAATATTTTTTATGTGTCATGGTTGCTCAAAAATGAATTTCAAGAGTGCGTTTAGCATAACGCTATCCGGAATGCATATATAAATTTGTTGTTGTTGTTTATATATATTATATACATAGTGTTTATAATCTTATTAATTTCGTTTCACCTATTTAATTCTGATTTTTAAGTCATGCAATTAAATTTTTTTGAAGTTCTAAAATAATTTATGAACACATTTAAAAATCAATCAAAATAGTAGAAAATAAAAAATAAATGGTCAAATCTACAAATGTACAAATTAACTACAAAATTTTTTAAGATAGTTTTCCAAAAAAAAATTGAAACCTCTCAGACGCTTTGATGAACAAGTCCTCTCACACCCTTCCGTCGAGAACAAAATATCAAACGCAGTTGAAACAAGACCTCCAAAATAGGAAGATAATTAGGCTTTATAACCAACAGATCTAGGGTGTTAGTTTCATTAGCGACTAAGTTGATAGTTTTTATATTCACTAATTAGTAAATTAATAACATCTAGGTAATATCATGGATAAGTAGGCTCCTACAATACATAAAAAAATCTGAAAAAATCACTATAAAATTGTCCTTCAAAAAATTTGTTTTTTGATACTTGTTTATTTTTTAACACATGTGAGGACACACAAATCAATGTGTTTAATCTTCTAAGGTGGGTGTGATTGTACATGAAACTATCACTTGATTGTACAATTCATAGACAATTTTCAAGACAAGAGCACACTTTCAAGATGAGCACAAAAGAAATCATCATTAAAAATTTATTTTTTGATATTTCTTTATTTTTTAGCACGTGTGAAAACACACAAATCAATGTGTTTGATCTTCTAAGGTGGGTGTGATTGTACATATCTTTGTAGACAATTTTCAAGACGAGCATTCATTAATGATCATCCACATTTTCTCACTCAAACCAACCATTTAACATGGAAAAAACTAAGTTCCAAACACATACAAAGAGTGAGAGAGAGCCTTTGTTCTCAGATAGAGAGAGAGAAAGAGATGCTAGCTCTCGAGTAAAAAGAGAATAGAAGATAAACACTCCAAAATTGTAATTAACTCTCAAAAAACCATATGTACAATGAGAGAGCTCTTCCATATAGTACTAGCATGAAGAAATATTCTAGAATGATTGGACCTCATTGATTGCCTTTTTACATTATGATTGGACCTCATGATTTCTACCTCACAAACTAATCTATTGAGAAAGCGTTTAAAATGCTCTCTTGTTCAATTTAATAGCTTTGTATAGATGTTCAAAATAAAATTCATATAATTTTATTAAAATCTTGATTGAAAAATAAAAATAAATAGGTATATTATAATAATTTTATTAAAAAAAATCAAATTAGTAGAAAAAATTATAAATATAACATAATGTTTCTTAAAAAATATATAATCATTAAGTTTTTAAAGAATAAAAAGTAGATAAAAATATTATCACATATTATAAATTACATATAATCTCATATAGATAATAATGTTTTTTAAAATTATCACTCATTTCATAGAAATATTAAAGACTAAAATTAAAAATTTTAATTTTTCTAATTATATATATAGATTATTACACAATTAATATACATTAAAGACATCTATATGTTCATTATTTTGAACATAAAATAAGATGGTAATAATCTTTATGATGTAATTATAAATGATATAAATAAGACAAAAAAAACAACAACGTACTGGTGGTTGAATTTGCACTCCATTATTGCATAATATCTGATATAACAGAAAAATAAATTATTAACTATTTAAGATTATACTATATTTTAATTTTGTTATTTTAATAACTTAGAGTCCATAATATCAATCGAAATACTACAGTATTAATATTGATTTGTGATCATCTATTTTACAAAATAAAAACATAATTACTCAATTATTAATATGTAATTGTATTGTAATATATTATTGAATGAAACATCTATGGTGCAAATAATTGTTCAATATTTTGTAAAAGTATATTCATAAAATATTCTAGATTCTTTGAATATCAAAATTATAACAAAATTGAATACATAAATATTGCAATATATAAAATTCTGTGAGTATATATTTTATTTTAGATCTATCATTTTAAATATAATAAAATTTGAAAAAAAATAATTAAAAAAAATTACAAATGAGCTCTAAAACAATGGAGTTTGAATACTAAAAGTTTTATCTACCATTTAAAATTTAACAGTCTGAAAAAAAAATCACAAAATAATTCAAAATAAATTTTGAAACATAGAAGTTTGAATTTGAATCAAAATTAAATTAGTTCTATTGAATTTTGCTAAACTAACATTCAAGAAAAACAATATCAACAATGCTCCACATATATTAATAAATCTTAAAACAAAACTATGACTCAAAACAAGTAAAAATGATATTAATCAATCTAATTCTAAATCTCAAAAAATCACCACAGAACTCCTCAACTCTTATTGAAATATAATTTTTAAGAATCTCAAAAATTTTATTGTATTTTCAAATATCACTTATTGAAGTTTTTTGTATCAACTAAATTTTATAATTTAAATCTTTGTCCACTTCAAGTCATATTTATATCTAGTATCTAAGATTCTAAATTAATGTTACCCGTGAATTTTTGGTGAGTCATAAGACTATTTATTTATTACCACATTGGATTTCTATAATCAGCTCCATATGAAAATATATCATATATCTATAATGAGAATTCTAGAATTTTAAGCGTATGTATAAATCATGAGACTTGTTGTCTTTCACAAATGGTATTAAGTGACCAATAACTATTTGACTACATCTCTTACCATTTTCTGCACTCCTTATAAATTAACTAGAATTACTAGTATTGATCTAAACTCAAAGAATGATTATTTTATTAATGATTTAGTGAGCATATTTACAAAACACTTAAATGTACATACATTAATTAGTTTTATTTTTTTTCTTGCATATTTTATTGAATAAAATAATGTACAATATCCATGAGCTTTCTTTTTGCACAAAACATAGCATGTATAGCAACACTTTGGAATGGTATGTTGTGACATCTAATAAAAAAAATATCTTCAAATCTGATCACTTTAAGCTCTACTAATAACCTCTTGATCTACAATATCTCAATGTTTATTGTTTTCAAACATTTATACAAGGCTCAGTGAATAAAGTGAAACTAATTCATGTTTTTCTTATTAGCCGTGAGATAGATGAGAAGAATAATTTATGAGCTTTGATGAATACACATGTTCACAAGTCTTTGCGCCAGTGGATTTCTTGCAATATGTTGTTCCATCTACCGAACAATCATCTAGACAAAGGTCTACCATAGACACCTTCCCAATGAAGACGAGTTCCTTTTAATTATAAAGATCTTATGTATTATAAAAGATTATTGTTCACACAAAGATGCTAAATGAATGAATATTGGAGATTATTGCACTTTGTATGGTTTTAAATAATAAGATCTTGATAATCGATAGATATTTGAATAGCCCCTAACAACCAATACTATCTTAATATTGAATAAAGAAATTAAACATTAACATCACAGAGTTTCAATAGAATTCTTAACGAAATTATCAAAATCCAAAGACACGACAGAAGTCTAATAATTCGGATCCATCAACAATCGAACGTTTTCCTATCAAAGTGAATCGACCAAGATTTCGACAGAGGTCTATTCTACTCATTCAAAATAGTTAGTTGTCACATTCAAATCTGTGAACTATCAAAGCACTGTTCAAACTATTGACCCTAGTCATTAGTGTATTGTGGCATTGACATTCTAGATGGAGTTCAACAATAGAATCAAATCTCTCTTTCAAATATCGGATGCGATAGAGTTCTGAGAATGAACACAAACGCATTGTCAAGAATGTACTTTCTTATAGTCATATGTTCTATCATATGTTTTCAACAATGTGATTGTGTTCAACAAGCAATGTTTATTTCATTAGCAACTGAATCTTGTATGATAGTAGAACTGATACTAACCACAAAGTGCTACAAGATGGATTGTGGTGGCCCACTATGTTCAATGATATTTGCTACCAAGTAAAGAGGTGTGATGTGTGCCAACGGTTCAATGATATTCACTACCAGGTCAAGAGGTGTGATGTGTGCCAACGGTTCAATAGAATCCAAAAAAAGATAGAATGCTATTACGACCTATCTTGGCCGAGATGTCATTTGAGAAATGGAACATTGACTATGTCGGCCCGATTTGTCCAGATACACGAGGATCCCAAGCTTGTTATATTATCGTAGCCATAGATTACCTAACCAAATGAGCTTAGAAAGGAAAGATGATGCCAACTCCACTACAAAATTCTTGTACGAAAATATCCTAGTTTGTTTTGGGTGTCTACTAGAACTTGTGAGTAATCACAGAACACATTTTTTAAATGAACTATTACTCACATGTTGTCCTCATATTTGGTTGTCCATAGAAAAAATGTGTCCTATTACCCATGATGCAACGAACAAGGAAAATTGTTGAACAAGATTCTCTATGGCATTATCAAGAAGATGGTAGAGGCCTCACGCTCGGATTGGGAACACAAACTTTACATAGCTATGGGCATTCAGAACCACCTTTAAGGTGAGCACTAGATAGATGCCATTTCAATTGGTATATGTGTCAAGGATCTTACTGGCAGTATAGTTAGCTAATTTGTGATAAATTCCAACAAGTTCACATGTGTGGGAAATCAAGTGTGAATGATCTTAACACAACATTGCATACATCAAAGATCCTATTAGTGAATGATAAGGCTACTTCGCTATGTCGAGTACTTTGTGTTTGGCACATAAATTGATTCTAGATCAAATATCAAGATCTAGTTCTAGAATTTATGACCAAAGCACAATCTAGCCTTCTAATAATCAAAGAATGATTGTATTCAATATCAAAAGAGAAGAAGTACAAGAATTTAATGCATTAGCATAATCCTCTACTTGAGTTAGAGAGAGAAAGAGAGAGCAAAATTCAAGCAAACAATATAGTAGATCCAAATTGACATGGAATAGCTTCAAAGCTTGGTTCTTCATCAAAAATTATGAGAAAGCCTATACATATTTATGGAGATTGGAGTAGCTCAAGGTAGAACCATCTCCTTCCTACTTTCTTCCATATCTAAAAGTGAAAACTAGAAAACTAGTGACATTTGTCACTTTACATGCATGCATTTCTACCTACTTTTACCAAGTGTCAAATTCTAAACTAGAATTGTACAAATCACCATGCATGTGTCCAATTCACTTTGTGCATGTCCCTATGGAACACTTACAATCATTGCATGTGATGTGCCACGAGTCTCTACAAGCCCATAATTGGCATTTTTATGTCTACATTCTATATGCGAGTTGTATATGACCAACTAGACTCAAGAATCCATGTAGCTCGAGTTTCTTCTAGGTCAAATTTGGCATTTAAAATCTCTTTGGATCCTTGTGACTTCCCCTTACCTATGGATTTGACTCTGATGGCGGTCGCCCTGCTACACATCAACTGTAGAAAACTTCAAAATGAAAACTAGTATAGTATTGGCTGCAAACAGTCCGCTTTTCCATCGAAAGGATCAGTAGTCCGCTTGAAGGAGACAAAAAGACTCATAGAGTTCTTGAATTTTTCTTCGAGCCTTTAGCTCTTAAACTTTTTGATAGGGTCTAAATTAAAATTGTATGCTTTACAATTCCTTTGAACTTGCTCACTCAACCATTGAACGGTTCCTCGACTTCTCCCAGAACTCGGCTTTCAACTAACTTGTAACTGCTCCATCCTAGGCTCTAATACCATGTCAAGGATTTTACTAGCAGTATAGTTAGTTGATTTGCAAGCAATCTAACATCAATCAGATAAGCAGTGAAGAGAGATCACACACCAACCCAAGAGAACACTTCTGAACTCTATTAACAAAAGAGACTGAAAGTCCATTTCTTGTGGAGTACTGTTGCATGACAGTTCGGTCCCCGTTACGAGATGCGTGTCCCAACTTAACTACGTGTGTCGTTAAGCTGGCACTCATGCACACTATTACAAAAGTAGTAAAAAGTTCAAAATCATTGCTAAACATGGAAAGTCATGAACTATAAGAGAAACTCGAGCTTACTTATTCTAACAGTATGGACATGAAGCTGTAACGTCTGGGAGTTTGTTGTTTCAAGTCTAAGAGTTATTATCACCAAATGTTTCAATACAAAGGAATCTACCCAAAGGAGACTTCATAATCTCCTCCAACTCCACGAAATTCACTTCCTAGCTCTTCACGCCCTAGCTATGGAAAAGTAGTGAAGGAAAGCTTGGCATGATCAGAATATTAAGACCAAGGATCTCGTCAAGGGAGAATTGGCTCTGTTATACAAGGACAAGGCACAAAGCCGATAGTAGGTTGCATCACTACTATCCGACCGATGTTTAGCTTAGGGATGAGCCCCACGCTTGTCATACTCGTCTTCTCAAGAAGAGTCATCAACATTGCATTAAGATAGATTAAGTAGGTGTATATTAGTGATTTTCATTCTAGGAAAGCTAGATAGCTACAGATCATGATTGATTATAGAGTAGAATAGGTTAGTCACTAATTGTAATTTAGAGCTGGGTACTTAGAGCCCATATCCTAAGTTAACTAAATTAGATCTAGATTAGATTATAGTCACATTAGGATAGTCAGATTACTCTAGATTAACTTTGTTAGAGATAGAGGTTCGATAGATTAGATATTCTTGGACCAGTTAGGCTAATGAGATAGTTAGCTAGGCCTAGACGAGATAGATCTAACTTCGAATAAATCAATAGCATCAAATCATATGAACTAGACCTGAATAGGTAGACTAACTTAGAATAGGTAATTTAGATCTAATTAATCAGTTAGATTGATCCTAGAATAGCTAGACTAGAATGCCTAGACAGAGTCCCATTAGTGTATCTTGACTGCTAGAGTAAGACTACTAGAGTAGGACCATTAGGGTAGATTAACGTAGTACTAGGATAGATTAGACTAGTTATGTCAGGCCTAGCTAGGATAGACTTAGATCGCTGTAGCTAGCTAGATTAATCTCAGAGTAGTTTGACCCACTCATTTAGATAGAGATCCATAGCTTAACTTATCTAGACTATAATGGTCAAGACATTTTATATTAATCTCGTAGGAATAGACCTTAGATAGACCATAAAGTGATTAGATCAGATAGATTTAGATTCAACAGACTACCCCTAGCAATAGAGTACTTAGATAAGTGCACATCAGTTACGTAGATTTGACTTAGAGTTAAATCAGATCATGCTAGTTAGGTTAGGCCCAATTAGCTAGAATTAGACCAGATCCACTAACTTAGGCTGGTTAGATTAGGTAGACTATCAATCCATGGATTTGCCCATATTAGTATCCTAGGATTTGCCCAAGTAGGAGCATAGCCATGTTAGAATAAGTAGGCCAGTCACCGAGGCGTGAAACCCCTGTGCCAAACACCCAATCTATAAGCTTACCATTCTTCTGATTTGGACCATACACGAGCTTTGGAGTCATTCAAAAAGTTAAAAATGTGCATTTATATCTGCACCAATTTTGCGAGCACCAAATTGGACAATCGAGTTTTATGTTCACACTGATGCATCGAAATATGCTATTGGATCAATGTTATGCATTTTGGGACTTTTGGTATATGTATAATATTTTTCTATAATAAAGCAACTTTTGCTTGTGCCATCTTTGAGAGCTAGAATTATTTGTAATTGTTGAGAGTATTCCTTGTAAATAAATAAAGTTGGCCAATAAATTAAAAAAATAGGTGCGAGGGCCGTGGCATCTTGCGTGTGTAAGCCCATAACCCAATGAGCACTTGTAAATATCATTTTTATGGAATAAACTAGACTTGGGCCATGTAAATAAAATAATGTAAAATGGCCCAAAGTCTAAGTTGATTACGTTTGTTTTAAGTTCAAATTAGAAATCAAAGTCAAAGTGGTGGTAGGTGGGGTGTGCTTCTTTGTGCACCCTAGATTGACATGTGTTTCTTTTGAAGGGTTAGGATTTCAATCCTCCCTTTCTTGAAGTAGCCAATAGAAACAAATGGGCAAGGGCCCCCCCAAGAATAAAAAAGCATCTCTTGTACCTCATTTTACATGCTTAATAGAGAGGAGGAGAATCTACCATTTTGGTGACAAGCATCCTCATGTGCTATTGCTTCATTTCTTATGCTCTATTAGTTGTTTCCCAGTTTTGCAATGTTCTTTGATTTATGTTCTTCAACGGCTTTTTCAGTAGAATGTAGCTTTGAGCACATGAGCTAACCTCCCTCACTTCTCTCCTCTCTCTCTCTCTTACATTTGGATTGTGTGGTTGTTAGAGTTAGGTGGCTAGGGTGGAAGTAGTGTTAACATTAGCATGCAACTAAAGTAGGTAACTAAATCTAGTTAGAGATCTATCCTAGTGGAACTAACCTTTTTGATAGGCGAAGGGTGGCTCACGCTATATCTATGTCCCTATAGTGTCTCCGTTGCTAGGGATAGCTACTACTAACTAGCAGGGTTTTCAAAAACGTAATTACGTAAAGTGAAATTTGAAAATTTTATGGGTTATTTTCGGTGCCTTGGAACGTTAATGACGTTCGTGTATACATTCCATTAGCCAAAACCTGCCAAACAGATTACCCATTGGGCTTTACAAAGAGGCCCGACGGGACCCGTTGGGCTATACAAAGGAGCCTACTAGTGCCTACGTGGCTTGCTATGAAGGTACTAGCATAATGGTGGGGTCGGCAGGCTTCTTTGTATAGCCCGACGGGTCCCGCCAGGCCCTTTGTTGAGCCCGGTGGGCTAATCGACCGGCCAAACCAGTCCAAGCATCACCAAAAATCACTTTTGGTTGATGTTGATAAGTTTTTTCACATAATTATGTCAACAATAAAGTTGTTTTTGTGAAAAAATAGAATAATTACGTCAATATGAAAACCCTGCTAACTAGTTTAGTTAATGTTTTGATTGTTTTAGTCTAATTTTTTTTTAGTATTAGGTGGTTTTGGGGTAGTTTAGAGTTGATTTTGCTTGTTTTTGTGTGTTGATCTATTCGAAGCTAGCGGAGGAGGTGTTTGGAGGTAGTGGAGACCTAAGACAACCTCTAAGGGCTTGGCACACAATCACCAATACCAAAAAACCTCAAAAAACCAAGAATTTTACAATTTTTGAGAGAACTCGCATGACTAACAATAGCCTAAGGACACTATCCCAATCCTACATAGAAGCCTACGAGAGTTACCTCCCAACAGATTCCCATATAAGCAAAAAAAATTCATAAAAATTCAAAAATAACCAATTTTTTTTCAAAACTATTTAGTAGCACTCACCTTACCTCCTATAGCTAGATCTCTTTGAGACAAGCTCATAGACGAGTTTGCGAGAGTTGCTTTTTAGTGGAAGACCTCCTACGAGAGTTTTAAAGGTCCAAAAGAGCCAAAATCTAGTCAAAATACCTCATTTTTTGTAGTTCCTATCGCAAAAAATCCTTGCCAGACCTCTTGTCGCTTGATCTCACTAAGATATGCTTACAAACGAGTCTGCAAGAGTACATGTTGCTCTAGTGAACTTTAAAAGAGTTCCAAGTGCTAAAAAAAGTGAAAAAGTCTCAAAATCAGATAACCCTCTCGCACAAATAGCTCTTATAGCATGGTCCAATGAGTCCAGAAAGTCATTTTACATAAAGTATCAAGTCTGTGAGAGTTAAAGTGAAGTATTGATAAATTTTTGAGCCAAAAAGTGATCAAAAACCCCCTCAAACATCAATAACTTTCATATCTACAAGAGTCAACCTTCACCACTTCATACCAAGCCATATCCATACTAGATCCAACTTCAGTTATGAGGGTGAGAGTTAGTTCCCAACATATCTTAAGATATGTTTTTTGTCTACAAAACAATACAAAGAACTCTCGCACAACTAACCCTCGCATGATGAACATTCGCAGATAGAATCAGTAGATATATTTGTCTCAAGTCCAACTATTGTGAAAAATTGCAGGCCAATCAAAGCAATGAGATATAAAAAAAAATTCATTAAAAAGAGACTAAAAGCACACTAAGAGCCCACTAAAATTGATCAGATCCTCACAGATCTGGATCGCATTCTTTACATCCATCAAGATCCAGTACTCCTGGACTTCTCCAACGAATGAATCGGAGATCAAAACAAGCACTAACAAAGAGTTGAAAATGAAACATCAAACCTCCTTAGAGTTGCAGCTGCATAGATTGAAACAGAAACAGGACTAGTTGTAATGGACCCGATGGATCAACCCGTACCTATTGTATCCTTGCAACCGATCCAGAGAGCACTTCGTCTAGAGATGCCAAAATATGATGGATCGATCAATCCTATCAGATTCTTACAGATTTACAAACAAGCATGTGAGATCTATGGTGACCAGACCCCTAAGAAAAAATTAAAATTGTTTCCCATGTCATTGGTAGGTACAGCCCAAGATTGATTTTTCAACCAATTGGTCGAGGAAAAAGCAAGTGGGAAGGAATTAGAGCAGTTTTCATCAGCCACTTTAAGCCAAAGAAGTTTTTGGAATATCCATTTCTACTACTGAGCAATATAAAGATGGGTAAACGAGAAAGAATATGAGACTATATTGAACAGGTCCAGCATCTACGATCCGAGTGCAACATGGCCTTGACTCCCAAAGGGCAAGCTGGTATCTAGGATTTGGTGGTAGGAATTGATCTCAAACTTGGTATGGATCATATTCTGTACTGTTCACACGTGTGGGCATCTCTGAACCAACATTCAAACCCCTATAATCATTGGATCATTAAAATCTCATTCGGAGTTAGTTTGATGTAATTTTTGGGTGCTGATCCTAGGATAAGCTACCAAGATCACTAGCCATTAATTAGTTTTGGATTTGTTTCATGAGAAATAATTAATCTAGGCTGAATTCAGACCCTCTTAAAGTGAAAAACATGTCTTAAAAGTACATCAAAGAGAGAGAGAGAGAGAGAGAGAGAGAGAGAGAGAGAGAGAGAGAGAGGGAGGGAGGGAGGGAGGGAGGGAGGGAGGGAGGGAGGGAGGGAGGGAGGGAGAGAGAGAGAGAGAGAGAGAGAGAGAGAGAGAGAGAGAGAGAGAGAGAGAGAGAGAGAGAGAGAGAGAGAGAGAGAGAGAGAGAGAGAGAGAGAGAGAGAGAGAGAGAGAGAGAGAGAGAGAGAGAGAGAGAGAGATGGAGAGAGTTATTCTATTGTCCAAAATAGTCAAAATTGGCAAGATTTGATTGTAAGTAGATTACACATTATCTTATCATCATTCCAACTTTGTGAGGGAGTGCTAGAACTGAGATTATAAGACCATTTGTTGGATTAGAAATCTAATTTGAGTGAAACACTACAAGAGAGAGACCTAAGTGAGTTTCTAGAGACATTCAAATCCATTTCTTGGCAAGATTTGTTTGAAACTAGTTTTCACTTCATCTTATCTTCATTCAAGCTTTGTGAGGGAGTGATAGAATTGTGATTATAAGTCCCTTTGTGGGATTAGAAATCAAATTTGAGTGAAACACTGCAAGTGAGAGACCTTTGTGAGTTTGAAGTCAATCAAATCTATTTCTTGTTTATAGAAGTCACTAGTAAGATGGGATCTACTAGAGCATACTTTCTAGAAGCTAGTGAGAGATTGAATTCTACAAATTATGCTATTTGGAAGGTTAGGTGTGAAAAATAGCCTATTTTGGCAAATCTAGCCATGTAGAACTTTGTAAATATTGTGTATAATTGGGTTCCACACATGTAAGGCTAAGATGCCACTTGGAAACCCACTCCTAATGTAGGTTATGTCAAGTCAAGAGAGTTCTTCATGTCTATTTGGTGGTCATCCCTACATTATAGGACCTACACCTAAGTTTAAGATGAAAATTTGACCAACTAGCTGCCTACCAAGCATAACTCTAGGAAATAGACTAGGGTTTCATTTTAGGTCAAGGAGAGTGAGTTAACTTCCTTATTACATGCTGGAAATCCACCTAAATTCAAGAAGGAAGTCGAATTTGCTATGTATTCCAAGCTCCCATAGTGAGAAGATAGAAAATTTTTGGAGCTCATTGGCAATCTCAAGCTAGTTCACTATGTACATTGAGTTTTTGTGATCCAAATGCAACCAAATCAATTTCTACTTGTTTCTCAGGTTAAAGGCAGTACCACGGCCTGTAGTACACATGTGTGGGCTCAGATTTCAATTTTGATCAATGCTTTTGATTGTTAATGCTTGTTGTTTGACAAACAATCTAGATCAACTTTTTTGTGTCTATTTTTTTGATAGATTGTTAAGCAGACATCCAATCACTCTTGTCGATCTTTTGTAGATCCATTTATGGTCCTAAAGTACCTTACTTTCACATTAGGCTCCAAGACCTTTATGAGTTGCAATGATTTGTTGAGAGAAGTATCAGCATGTACTAGTGCTAAAGAGGCTTGGGAGTCTTTAAAATCAATCTTTGAATCTAGCAACACTTCTAGAGTTCTCATGCTTAGAAATCAGATTTTGCAAAGCATGAGAAACACAATGAACTCTATCCAAAATGGATCTAATCTTGAAACCATACTCAAACTTGATCAAATTGAGGCTAAATACATTCTTAAGGATGTAATTGTTCTCATTATATATTTCACTCACTCTCAAAAGAAGTGCACAATATGCCTCAAAACATGAAAAAACTCCTTTTTTCAAACTATGAGTACTTAACTCATACTTGCTCTTACTCAATTTAAGAGCATACAAATGATGATACAATATCTTGGTTTCTAGATGTTTTAATCAAGTCATAGATGACAAGAATTAACTCCAAACTAAAGACTTCACTCAAAACTAGAATGATTTTACTTGATCTTTGAGATAAGCAAATCTCAACTAAGCAAGATATATCATCAATCAAAGAAAGAGAGAACCATAGGTGAGTAGAATAGAATGAATACCACCTTTACTTATTCTTTCGTTTCCATGAAATAAGAACAACAAGGACTCAGTCTTGTACAGTGATGAAGATCTCCTTGGACATGCATTTTGAAAATACTCCTCCTCAAACCTTGACCCCACCATAAGTTGGCTTTTCTCCATAGAATGAACTTTTTATGCAATTAGAGTTGTAATTCTCCAAAAGGCTAAGCAAAGCTCCCACTTGGATGAAAGATCCCCTCTTGGGTGAACAGATTGTCAGCAATCTTTTTCATAAATTTTGGTGTACTTTGTTGAGCATGTAAGTAACTCTCCTTGTGTAATTTGATTGGAGCATTTGTTGGAAGGTTTTAGCCATCATGCAAATGTGTTTTCAGGTTCTTAACAAGTTGAAGGACATTCTCATGTGAAGTGATTGTAGATCTACATCTAAAAACCAAGATTCGACAAGCTAGTGAAGATTCCTTCACTTTCAAGGAATTTGCTAAGTGTTGGTCAATGTTAAAGAAAGGGTACAAGACAAAGTTTGTTGGAGATGTTTGCTTCATTACTAAGAGAGATGTCTTGATTATTAGAGGAAATAGACAAGGTAGACTTTACAAGCTTGATGCATTTGTTATGTCCAACAAGAGGAATGAAATGGATGTTGGGGGTTCTCTCAACTTTCAAAAGTCAATTCCTAGCATCAATAAGATTGGTAGATTATATGCAAAGTCTAAAGAGCTTCCTTATGCTAGATCTAGGTTGAGATCTAATGAGCTTCTTGGAGATAGTTATTGTTGTGCTAACTTGGCAACTTTTGGTGAATCTATGATCAATGTTTTGAATCCATTGGATCTTAAAGATGGACTAGTGCTACCTACTAGTCAATACTAAGACCAGGGTACATTATGATTCACAATCTAACATTGTGCGTTGCATTATCCATTGTTGATTGTATGGCTGGGCATACATGTCACCTAGATTTAGATTCAAAACTTAGCACTGCATCTCCCAAGGGACACACCCTAGACATGCCAATAACTTTCATGGTGAACATGATTAATGTCGCATGGTTAGCAGCAAAACCAATCCATGATGCGGTCAAAGACGATCTAAAACCCTGGCAATATCTCTTCTCATACAACGTTGGAGCCACCTTGACCAAGATAGGAGAATGCAAAAGGGATTTTCCAGTCTGTTTTGTTAGCCAACAACTCAATGAAACAAAAATTAACTATTCAACCACAGAGAGGGAAGCATTGACCATGATTTTTGCGGTCAAGAAATTTCGACATTACTTGATGGCCACACACTTTGCATTCTACATGGACCATCAACCCTTACTCTATCTAGTAAAAAAAACTTGCAACACAGGACGGATCACATGATGGTTACTTCTGTTGTTGGATTTTGACTTTAGGAGAGTGGTATGCAAGGGAAAATAACATTATATAGCAGATCATGTATCACAAATCAAAGAAAAGGAAAAACAACCCAACTGATGATGAACTCCTCGATGTTGCCTTGTTTTATGTTGACACTGTACCAGATTGGGCCGCTGATATAGTTGAATACTTAATGTGGGACCAACCAGACAAGGCATTACCAAAGGAGGAACAACAAAAATTGATACTTAAAGCCAGACCTTACTAGCTGATTGTCGGCTAATTGTATCAACGAAGATCAGATAGCATCCTCTGAAGGTGTGTTCTTCCACATGAAACCACACATATAATATCACTGTCACACGAAGACATGGGTGATGGTCATTTTGCATCTGACATTATAGTTCGCAAGATCATGCACTCAGGATGGTGGTGGCTGACAATTCATGAAAATATGAAAGAATACCTAAGAAAATGTGATGTGTGCCAACGAGCTAGAAGATTGACAAGATTGAACTATGATCTATTACATCTAGTCTTGGCTCAAGCACCATTCGAGAAGTGGGAAGTGGACTACATCGGTCCCATCCACCCAGTAGCTAGAAGCTCACAAGCTCGATATATTTTTGTGGCTATGGATAATGTTACGAAATGGCTAGAATCCAAAGCAATACTAGCGGTTGATGCTAGGACTATTGCCAAATTTCTATATGAACATATCATTGTGCACTTTGTATGCCCGGTGGAAATAGTTAGCGTTTGTAAAAGTCATTTTGTCAACAAGACCATCAAGGTCCTATTGGAGGAATTCTTTATGATCCATCATTCTCAACACACCATATTACTCTCAAGATAATGGGAAGGCATAATCATTTTCATCTTTTTCTTGACCTTTAATCCACTTTTATCCCTAACCTTACCAAACATTCCCAAACCCTACCTACCAACATGGCCTCTTCCACCAACCTTGACAATAAGCCTTCCAATCCATCTGATGAAATCGACACCAGCCAAATTGCTTGGCACAAAGTCCCTGTATCCACCCAGATCTACAATCTGCCCACTAACTCTCAGATTGCACCACCATGGATCCAAGCTGTCCAACCCCTCTGGAAGCAATGGGCATTTATTCAATGCCTTTCACATGTGCCCTCTATCTAGACTTCGGGATGTGGGATGGCATCAAGTCTAGATTTTATATTCAATACCAAGGAACCACACACCGAGTGTGTGTGAACCAAGAATCTCTGGCTACCATTGGAATAGTTTCTGGTGATAGGTCTATACCTTCACATTGATGCGCCCCTAAAGCCATTTCTCCCTTTTTGGATTCATCAGTACCCCATTCATATGAATGATGGGTACTTGATCAAAGCCATCACCAATCCAATTATACAAGCCACCACACATCTCCTCAGCAACTTTCTAGCCATAGGAAATTTGCAAAAGAATTGCATACAGTCCCTCCTCCTCCACAAACTTGTGGAATCCCACATAGACCCTCCTCAAACAGAAGGTTCAAGTAATCCATAGATCCCAAGTATTGACCATAAGCATTCCCTCCACCAGTCATCGACCTCCTGCCCTTCCAAATGACTCCCCATCCAACAAATGTATCTGAGGCGCTATATCATCCTCCGTCGATCCTCCTTCAAGTAGCACTCCTACCATACTGCACCAACCGTTCCTGTTAAAAGTTCACAATTCTAGCTTGACTAGTTTTGGTCATATGACTTGTAAATAGTTAAATGGTCATGATGTGGCTTGTCACACGTGCCAAATAGCATAGGATTCCATTCATAAGGATGTTCTCAAGTAGACCTAAGTGTTAGAACCTTTGGAATGAGTCCAAATTATGCTTAGATACAAGGGAGAAAAAATAGGAGCTATTTTTGGTAATTTTTGCATTGTTGAGGGATCTCCAAGATTCCAACCCTAACTTGGTAGGGATGAAAGATCCACCAAAATTAGCATTAGGGATAGGTTTAGGGCTACTCATACCTGCCCAAAACCGTGATGGATCTTGTATATATAGATGATGATATCTCACCAAAATCAATCAAGCAATTTCATGTTTTTTCTCTCATAATGGTGCAATTGCTCTCTATGTTCATAATTGTTTGAGTACTTGTGATTACTAATGATTATAGGATTGAATGTAGGTCTGGTGTACAGTACTCAGACTGTGGGAGGCCGTACTTTCACACGTGTGAAGCCTTCTTCAAGGATTTGGGCCATTTAGTGAGGTTCAAGCATAGGTTTTTGATGGATTTTGATGGTTCAACTTGTGCTAATCTTATGATATCATAATCTATTGTTTTCCTCATCATTTCAAGTGTTTTAGGATCCTCATTTTCTGTAATTTTTACAGTTCCTAGCCCAACTTCTTTGCTATCCACCCCCACCACCACTTCAGCCACCATCATCTGCACTAACCACCTTCCGTTGCTATCCTTGCCACACCCACGCCTTCCATCATCATTGCGTCCTCCATCTCTCCCTCTTCACTTGATTCTTTCGTTTCCACTCCTCCCATTGCCATCAATCCCCAAGCCTCTCAAATGTCTCCTAGGACCCTCACCATTTTAAACATCATCAACCTGTCCTCCCCACATCTCCCTCCATCCTCGACACCACCTTGCAATTTAGTATGCCCAACATCATTCCCTCCTTCAAACATCCCATCCCTCCTCTTCTACATACTTATGTCATTCCATCCATTCTCCCCACTGACTCATCCTTATAGAATGTCGAGTCCAACAAATTGTTTGGATGGTGACACATTCCAACACTCACCCCACCGCACCTAAGGGGATGGCATGACACATGAAATTTTAATTAAAGATGATGACAATGATGATGCAACACCATGGGCAAGATCTCAACTAGTCCCAATTAGCACCACCATCCCAGTCGTGTCACACGATGTCACAACGACCTACCAGCACTTGGGCACATAGCTCCAAGGGTTGGTAGCGACCAAATTTAGATTGGATGGCCGAGTAGTAGAGCTGGCAACCAATAAAACAAAGTTGGAGCTCTCCCAGTTTCAACAGGAATTGTAGATCATGTAGCAGCACAAACAAGCAGAGAAGGGCCAAGTCCTAAAATTGAAGAAGAATGAGACTAGCCTACAAGATTATATAAAGGTCCTCTTCAAATCAGTGATGGACGTGATAGCGAAGGTCCAGGAGGCTCAAAAGACAATGGGCAGTAATAGCTTGTTGTCCCCAACTATTAGTGGCCGATAACAAAAATCAATGCTTGGGAGCAGAGGTCTACACCCTCCAAAGGGAGAAGACAGAGTGGCTAGCCTAGCCAGTGCCAACCAACAAACCACTCCAACATTACACCGATTGTTGACCCAACAGGTGCAACTCTTCTGAGAGACACTGGCGAGCTACCAGACAGCCTTTGATGGGTATTGCCTTCAAGCTCATAATAACAAACTATCTCAAAACATGGCCACCCTCAAGGACTGGCAGCAACACACCCAATAGCCACCACTGATCCCCCTGGTAATTTCACCGTCACCCACATTAGAAGTTGTCCAAACAAGCACAAGCCAAGATCATGGATCAGATGTAGTAGGGTCGACAGATCAAGGTGAAGCCCAAGGGCTAGGGCTAGAGCAAAGTCCGCCAAGAACAAGCATCAACCTCTTAGGGCTCTCATTCCATTTTGGCTAGTCGAGCATTTCACAGACCAAAAGATGTGGAAGAGGAGATTGATGAATTTCTTGTCCAATTTTTTCCATGAAATCTCACACGACGGATGGCAGATATCTTTTGTTACCAAAGAAATAAAGGGCAACAAGATCACATACCTTTGGCACTAGCTCCACAACCCATGGAGACAGCACATCTTTGAGAATACTCCGTTGACCATCAGGGCGTATGTGACCAGTGTGAAGATTATTAAAATATTATCTTCTGAAGTTTGGGGTCATGTCCATGATGATTTCCACTAGATTTCAGGTTGTACATAATAGGAGTGTGAATTGAGCACATATCCTTCTAGTGTAGCTTGGATTTGAGTTAGATAGGTTCAATTATGATGACATGCAGATGTTTAGATAGCATGCAAAGTTTTACTGTATGCATGCAAGCCACATGCAATCAGTGCATGTAACATGCAATGTAGTTTCTATGATCTACACATGTCTAGGCAGTTTTATGAGTTGACATGCAGTACATGCAACATACATGCATGCAGTTACACATGTGGATCTATAGTAGGTGAATTAGTTCAGTTAAGTAAACTTTCCATGCAACTCCACTGTAGGAATTCAAGTCTCTCTCATGTAGGGAAAGCTGGGCATGTTTTGCCATATTGTGAATATTGAGATTTTGGTGTTTTGGACTCATTCTCTCTCTACTCGAGTTTTCTATGTATGATTTTCTCTCTCTACCCGAGAGCAACCTCTTTTTTCCATACTGAACACTTAGAACTATTTCTGACATTCATTTCTCATAGTGAAGAGTTCGATTTTTTCATCAGATGTATGCCATTGTGCTCTTGCCTTAGATTTTTCAAGCATATTGTTCTTTGATCAATCTAGTGCAATCACAACACCTCAGTAAGATCCTGTAGGGTGTGTGGTGAAGTTCACACGTGCTAAAAACTTCACATGGTATTAGAGCTTCATGCATTGAAGAGGTGAGCATGTATACATCAGATCATCAGTGTTTTTGCTTGTAGGAACTCGGATTTTGGAGAAGGATTCAAACTCGCTAAGAAACAAGCAATTTGTGGATCATAAGTGGAACAAATCAAGGTTGATCTGATCCAGCGGAGCTTTGTATGGATAGAGAGCTCACACGTGTGAAATCAACCCTCATTAATGAGTGCTACTTCTCAAGGAATGATCCAAATTTGATGTTCTATAGCTTGTTGGATAGGTATTGAAGAGTAGAATGTGTTGCTCTTGTTTCTAAATCAATTTGATTTGTTTTTAGAAGATTTTTAGGCAATTAGAGAGTTTGAGAGGGTACTCAACTCGCGGGATATGCCAAAGTGAGCACACATCTGGCTTTTTCACCATTTTTATCAACTTTCACTGTCAATCAAGTAGAATTGGATAGAAGTGAGTGTTTTGAAGTCTTAGACTTTTCATTTCACACATATTACTGTGTTTGAGTTGAAAGTAAGTTCCTAGAGAGTTTATCAGTACATTGAGTCTCGTGGGAGAGATAGACTTCTTGCTTGCATGCGCTTCTTCTTTTGTGATTGAAGCAAGATCCAATTTCAAGATAGATTGATTTTTTGTATTGAGAATTTGTTCTCACATTTGTTGCTAGATTTCATAGGGTGGATCAATATCTATGTTAGATCCTAGAGTGAGATAGCAAGCAACATCCCTTCAACTCCATTTTTTATCATTACTAGAATTTCTCACCAAGAAGATGTCTTCATCTGGTTCACATTTCTTAGAGCACAGTGAGAGATTAACATCTTCTAATTATGCAATGTGGAAGATCAGAATGGAATCACTGTTGATTCTACAGGATGTAATGGATATTGTGAGTGGAGCTAAAGAAGAACCGACTGCATCTAATGAAGCCGCAACATTCCACAAAAGAACCATAATTGCTCTTCATTTTATAAAAATGAATGCTACAAATGAAGTGTTAAGAGAGATCAGTACATGCACCACTGCCAAGAAGGCTTGGGATACTCTAAAACCAGTCTATGAAATCAAAAATACTTCTAGATTGCTTACACTTAGAAACCAAATATTTCTAAGTTATCAGAGAGTAGATGAGAGTGCTTCATCATATGTCATGAGAGTTAAGGATCTTCACCAAGAGTTAGCTGGTATTAGTGATGCTCTTAAGAACATTGAACTTATTCAAGTAGTCCTAAATGGACTTAGAGATGAGTATGACAATATTGTGCAGACTTATGCTATCAGAGAGGATCTTCCATCCTTGGAGACACTACAAGGTGTTCTCATTGTTGAAGAAAGCAGGCAAGAGAACAAGATGCTGAGGATCAACAGACTTTCATTGGAAGATGGTGGAGATGACAAAACACTCTTCATCAGAGACAAGTCAAGAGGCAAGGGCAAAGGACAGCAACACTTCAAGAAGGACAAAGCCAAAGACGGTGGTAAGGATCAGTCCTCACAAGGTGCAACATCCAGTGGCAAGAAGAAGTTGTCAAAGATCAAGTGTTTTTTCTGTGGCAAAAAAGGACACTATGCATCAAACTGTTTCAAGAAGAAGAACCAATCTAAGCAAGCTAACCTGACTAATGAGGATGAGTGTGAGGGTGTAGAGAGTGAAAGAGAGGATTCATTAATGATGTCTACTTTTTCATCTTTTCCTTTTAAGAATGAAGAAGTCTGGTGGATAGATAGTGGGCCTAGTTCCCATATGTCTAGTTCTAAAAATTCTTTCACTAATTTCATGCCATATCTAGGTGCAAAAAGATCAATCTATACTGCTAATGATGTAGAGTGTAGGATTGAAGGAATAGGTAGCATTCCATTGCATGCATCGTCATCAAAATCTTTTTGCTTACATGATATACTGTATGTACCTAGATTGACTAAGAATCTCATTAGTGTAGTACAATTGTTTGATAATGGATTGGATGTCAAGTTTCAAGTTGACAAGTGTATAATCTCAAGAGAAAATGAAGTTATTGCTAGAGGATCTAGAATTGGTAAGTTGTACAAACTAGATTCTAGGGAGAGTGCTAACATTTCAGATATTGCTTATGAGACCAAGGTCCTAAAGGAGGATTTGTGGCACAAGAGATTGGGTCATCCCAATTTCAAATCAATGCAATCTATGGTCAAAGAAGGAAAAGTTGTTGGTCTACCAAAGACACTATCAAAGGAGCTTCTACCTTGTGAAGCTTGTGTGCTGGCAAAGTCACATAGAAGGCCTTTTCCTAGATCAAGTATAAAGACAAAGCAACCATTTGAACTTGTACACTCAGATGTTTATTTCTCATCAACTAAGAGCAAAGTAGGAGCTCATTGCTTTGTCTCTTTTGTAGATGATTATACAAGACATTCTTGGATCTATATGTTGTCTTCAAAAGCCATGGATTATGATGTTTTTCTTACTTTTAAAGCTTATGTAGAGAAGCAGTTTCCTTTCAAGTTAAAAGCTTTAAGAAGTGATAGTGGAAGGGAATAAACTTCCAATAAGTTTAAAGACTTTTGTGAGAGAGAGGGTATTCAAAGAGAGTTCTCTTGTTCATATCCTCCTCAGCAAAATGGAGTTGTTGAGATAAAAAGTAGAACTTTGTGTGAATGTGCAAAAGCCATTAGGTTGGAAGCTTCTCTGCCTAAATTTTTTTGGGGAGAGGCAGTTGCATATGCAAACTATCTTTGTAATAGGCTTCCAAATCTTGCAATTATAAGAAAAAGCCTAAGGTAGATCATCTTAGGATTTTTGGCTATGTATGCTTTGTGCATGTGCCTCTAGAAACTAGGAAGAAGGAAGATCCTAGTGTAGTAAAAGGAATTTCTGTGGGTTATGCATCCACTAAAAGAGCATACAAGATTTATTTGCCCTCTATTGACAAAAATGTTGCTAGTAGAGATGTGATCTTCCATGAAGATCAGAAACTTAACTTGGATGGTGCACAGATCAAAGAGACTGATGCAAGATCAATCATCAATCTTGATGATGTTCAAGAAGAGGTGAGGCCAAGGCTTGAAGAGGAGCAAATTCAAGCTAGCACACCTAGAAGATCTACATGAGCAAGATATGAGCCAGTGAGGCTCACATATGATGAAGAAGGAAGGCAAGTGGAAGGTGAAACTTCATATCATGCACTTTTTATATCAGATGAAGAGCCTAAGGATGTCCAAGAAGCTTTTCAATCCAAGGAGTGGGTTGAAGCAATGACCCAAGAATTTGAATCCTTGATGTCAAATAACACATGGAAGCTTGTGGAGCCACCAAACAACATGCATGTGATCAGATGTAAGTGGTTATTCAGAATCAAGTATAATCATGATGGATCCATCAATAAGTATAAAGCAAGACTTTGTGCCAAAGGCTACTCAAGATCAAAGGTCTTGATTATGAAGATACCTTTGCACCAGTTGCAAAGATGGTAACAATTTAAATACTCATCTCTCTTGCATGTTTTCACAAATGGAGTATGTTCCAGCTTGATGTTTCTAATGCATTTCTCAATGGTTACCTTGAGGAGGAGATTTATATGGAGCAGCCTCCAGGCTTTGTGAAGGAAGGTGATGAATCGAAAGTTTGTCTTTTGTTCAAAAGTCTGTATGGACTGAAATAGGCACCAAGGTCTTGGTATGCAAGGCTCAATTCCTATCTCACATCACTCGGATTTCGTCTAAGTGAATATGACCCTTCTCTGTATTATAAGTTTGTAGATAACTTTGTGATTATTCTTCTCATCTATGTAGATGATATCATTCTTTGTGGAAACAATGATAAGTTAGTTGAAGAAACTAAGCATGCACTTGGTATTGAGTTTAAAATGCAAGACTTAGGAGTTCTTTACTATATTCTAGGCCTTGAAATAGATTTTTGGAAAGGTCATGCATTTATAAGCCAAAGTAGATATGCACTTTCCATGCTCAAGAAATTCCATATGGAGAACTGTAAAGGCATAGATACACCTATGGAGCACACTATAAAAGTTCCTATTAAAGATGATGAAAAATCCTTTGAGGACATCACTCTTTATAGGAGTCTTATTGGTTCACTTATTTGGTTAACAGTGACTAGGCCTGATCTAAGCTTTTATGTTCATAATCTAAGTCAACACATGTAGGACCCAAAGTTATATCATTGGAAGTTGGCTAAAAGAGTCTTGAGGTATATATCTTCTACTTTGGATTATGGATTATTCTACAAAGGAGAAGATCTGACTTTGATTGCTTTTTCAGATTCAGATTTTGCAGGAGACAGGTTGGATAGGAAATCTACAAGTGCTTACACTATATTTCTGGAAGAAAATTTGGTTTCTTGGCTATCAAAGAAGCAAGCGACTATTTCCTTATCATCCTGTGAAACTGAATACAAATCTCTTACAACCACAACAAAGGAGGTGTTATGGATCAAAAGGCTACATTTGGAGCTAAAGTGTCATGCAGATGAAGATTTACCAATTATCAAGAATGATAACATTTCTACTCAGGCTCTTGCAAATAATCCAGTCTTTCATGCAAGGAGCAAGCATATGAAGTGGTTCATCATTTTGTAAGAGAAAAAGTCATTGGAAGAGAGATCTCATTGAAGCATGTTTCATCTTCAGATTGTGTTGAAGATCTTTTCACCAAACCTCTACTCAAGAATGTCTCTATGAAGATGAGGTCTAACCTTGGCCTAATTTCGAAGTCTATGTTGATAGGAACATAAATTTTAAGGAGTGTGAAAATTATTAAAATATTATCTTCCTATCTCGAGTTTGGGATCATGTCCATGATAATTTCCACTAGATTTCATGTTGTACATAAAAGGAGTGTAAATTGAGCACATATCCTTCTAGTGTAGCTCGGATTTGAGTTAGAAAGGTTCAAATATGATGACATGCAGATGTTTAGATAGCATGCAAAGTTTTACTGTATGCATGCAAGCCACATGCAGTCAGTGCATGTAACATGCAATGTAGTTTCTATGATCTACACATGTCTAGGCAGTTTTATGAGTTGACATGCAGTACATGCAACATACATGCATGCAGTTACACATGTGGATCTATAGTAGGTGAATTAGTTCAGTTAAGTAAACTTTCCATGCAACTCCACTGTAGGAATTCAAGTCTCTCTCATGTAGGGAAAGCTGGGCATGTTTTGCCATATTGTGAATATTGAGATTTTGGTGTTTTGGACTCATTCTCTCTCTACCCGAGAGCAACCTCTTTTTTCCATACTGAACACTTAGAATTATTTCTGACATTCATTTCTCATAGTGAAGAGTTAGATTTTTTCATCAGATGTATGCCATTGTGCTCTTGCCTTAGATTTTTCAAGCATACTATTTTTTGATCAATCTTGTGCAATCACAACACCTCAATAAGTTCCTGTAGGGTGTGTGGTGAAGTTCACACGTGCTAAAAACTTCACAATTAGTCCAAGATAGTTACGGATCAACTCCCACTTCGTCCCCATTTCATGCAAATACAAATGGACATAGTGCGAGACGGTTATGAACCAAATCACCATCTGAACTATGAATCAGCCATAGATCTACTCATAGCATGAATGGGGCATAAATGTAGACGCCAAATGGGCTCTAGTCCAATTTTTCAAACAATATATCAAGTGCCCTGATCCCATAGTTTGCACAGCCGCAGAATTTGCTAAAGACTTGGATTTCTTAATAAAGGTCTCCACCAAATGGGATGACTTTTTGTCCCCAATATTTTTTTGATCCAAATAAAGCCATGGCATCCAATAACATCGATGACCAACTGCCTTTGGCACAACTATAATATAGAGCAGCCCTCATTGACGATCCATGGCCTGCAAGATTCCAAACTTGGATCCCTCAACTTTGGCTTGACAACACTCAATTATGTTTTTTTTCTCTCACCAATGCCCATAGCATAACTTGATTAAAGTACATGGAGTAGGTGACGAGCCACCCAATAAAGGAACATTGGGAGTCTCGAACCTCACCATAGCCATAGTGCCGAGGGACTGACACTACTTCAAGTCAAGGGCCCTATTGAGGGTATTCCTTGTAAATAAATGAAGTTGGCCAATAAATAGAAAATTAGGTGCAAGGCCCATGGCATTCTGTATGCCCATAGCCCAATGAGCATGTGTTAATATAGTTTTATGGAATAAACTAGACTTGGGCCATGTAAATAAAATAATGTAAAAAGGTCCAAAGTCTAAGCTGATTACATTTTGTTTAAGTTCAAATTAGATGCCAAAGCCAAAGTGGTGGTAGGTGGGGTGTGCTTGTTTGTGCACCCTAGATTGAAATGTATTTCTTTTGAAGGGTTAGGATTTTAATCCTCCGTTCCTTGAAGTAGATAATAGAAACAAAGAGACAAGGGCCTTCCCAAAAATAAAAAGGCACCTCTTGTACCTCATTTTACATGCTTAATAGAGAGGAGGAGACTCTACCATTTTAGTGACAAGCATTCTCACTATTTTAAAAAAATATCAAAACATCTTTTATAGGGCTTATAAAACTTTAAGGGTGACAACATTTTCATCCAAATTATAATTTTTATTCATAAAAATTAAGTAGTGATATAAAATGACTATTTTTATGTTGAATTATAGGCAAGTTTTTTTTTTCCAAAAATTTACTCACAGAATGTCAAGACTTATTCCATAATTTATAATGAAATCTTGGCGTATCTAGAATTTTTTCAAGTCATTATATTCTAGGATTTCATATATTATTTATAGTTTAATAGTATCATTACTTGTAGAAAAAAAATGTCGATTTTATTTTTTATTGATTAAATTTATTCACAGAATGTCAAGACTTATTATACAATTTACAATGGAATTTTGGCGTAGCTAGAATTTTTTCAGATCATTATACCCTAAGATTTCATATATTATTTCTAATTTAATAATATTAGTACTTGTTGTAAGAAAAAAAAACTTATTTCATTTTTTTATTGTTTAAACTAAAATAATAGTTTTTAGAGAATATAATGTACTTCAAATAGACATTAAAAACATTTTTTTATCCTATTAAAACATAAGTAAATGATTTTCTTCTTAAAAATTTTAGAATAATTTCAGATAAATTTTTAGTGATTTCTTAACATATTAATTAATTCATGCTTCAATTTATAAAAAATAAAAAATCAAAAACTTTGTTATTTATTCTATTAAAATTTTATTGCAATATACTCATCAATTCATGTCACTCATATATTGTTAAAAAGTTAAATTTCATACACTGAGGGTGTAGAGTGCCACGAGTGTTCCTGTATTTAATATAATTGTTTTTATTTGTCCATTTCTAGAAGCAGCTTCAAATGAATTAGCTTCAGCTGTGACAATTTTTCCAGGACTCCTATAATTATAGAAAATAAGACAAACATTATATTATATTTTGAAAACTAAAATATTTATTTTGCTATATTTCATAAAAGAGTATTGCAGAGTTTATGCAAAATATCTGTGTTGATAATTCATTCTAAATTTGTATATTTGTGCTTGTCAAAATATTTTATCATCATAGATTAAAATTTTAAAATATAATGAATTATTATTTTCTTATTTCTAATAGATATAAAGAACATATAGGTCTTGGTGATCAAACTTAAAGTTCGAATATATGCTCTCACAATAACAAGGGGTGGACCTTAAAGATTGTTTTTAAAATGGCTAAGATAATTTTAATTACATATATATTCATATCAAAATAGGTTTTTTCTAGAGGTTAGATGATATGTTTCAGAAATTTTAAATTGATATTGTTTTAAAATCTTGAACTATTTTTATGATTATTTATTCTGTAAACTATTGTTCTCAAATATAATAGAAATCAAGTTAAGTATATTAGACTATAAGCCCAGTTTATCAGCTTTTGTGGACACATCCCATCATAATCAGCAATCAACTATTTATGTGCTTATGAAATTGATATAAATGCCACGTTAATAACATGTAGATAGACTGAGCCAAGATAGTCGTCTCATAACGAGAACCGTCGTTGTCATGTCCATGCCTGATTATGAGGATTTGGGATATTCTTTGACATGGGTATGGTGTAAGTGGATAAGTGTTAGTGTTGTGTGTGTGTAAGTGATCCCAAATAAGTTTAAGTGCAACCATTAGCTGGAGTGTGGGTTAATAAGTTGGTGTATTTTTTAGTTCGAAGTGAATATGGTGGAGGAGATAGAACATAATTATCATCCCTAACTTTCGGTACATGATCTATAGTTTCCAATGCCCTACTCACTTTCATTCACTAAGATCTTCACTTGCATCACTAACTACAAGTGCTAGTGTTGGTTTATGTAAACAAGTACAGAGTTTTAATATAAGTCTAGGTGCAAGCGTAAATAAGTATTAGTCCAAGTGTGAATACAAATCAATGTGTAAGTGCGAGACTGCATTAGTGCAAGTGTATTAGTGTTAGTGTGTAAGTGTAAGCAATTGTAATTATGAGTGTAAATTAGCATAAGTGCAAGGGTAATTAAGTGCAGGCGTGAGTGTGGATGTAGGTGTGTGAGTGTGATAGTGTGGATGTGAGTGTGACAGTGCAACTTAGTTTAAATGTAAGTGTTGACATTGGTGTGGTTTATTAGGGTATGTGGATATTATTTACCTTCGTCGTCCATCATTTATCCTTACTACTATGTATGGTATATGCCACTTTTCCAGCACAAATGTATACTTAAATCTTCTTGAAATCATAGTTGATGTAATATGTATTCACACGAGGTCTCCTACGAACATTTTTATGGTTGAGAAATGATTGTGAGGCTCTTAGGCTACACTCTTCTGTATCATTTTGCTTTGGAGGAATGCATGCAATATGTTTCTCTTATGCAAGAACCTCGCACAGAGTGGATTGTGATATTATGGTGTAGGGTGGAGCGTTTAAATGAGAGTGGTGATGTATTAAAACTTGGGCTGTAATGGTAAATGGAACAGTGCTGTAATGTAACTTTTTTGAAAAGATAACACAATCTCATGGAAATGGAATAGATTTTCAACCTTGGTCAAAGCCCACAAAGCATAAGAGAGAACACCAAAATCATTTTTTAAAAGGATATTGAAATGACGCAAAGAACATGTCTAAGGCTACAGTATCCATATTAACGCCTTTTAGAACTAAGATTTCATTACAATAGATACCAAACCAAACTTTATATTCAAAATTGAATATCCATTTCTCAAAAATTACATTACTTCCGGATTTGTCGGCTACTACCAGTGAAGAAAATCACTTTTAAAAAAACGATAGAACACAAACAACAATTGTTTCAAAAATGTGCTATCTAACTCAATCCTCCACACACTCATCGTCAACAAACAAGAATCTTGGACGCTTCCTTGATTTCTCGACACAAACCGTGTCATATGAATGCTCCATCTCTCTGGCTAAGGACTCTGCATAGACAGGAAATTTTCTCTTATTAAAGTATCGATGCATTGCATTATCCTGAAACATCTTTAAATATCATACAAGGAATTTGTTATTACCATCCTTGGAACTCTTCTATGTCCCAGTCATTGATTTGTTCATCATCCTCCGCACCTACTTCTATGTCGTATGTATGGGACGAAGCCATTGGGTCTTTGTTGTGTAACTCAATGCAATGAATATGAACATTAAGTTATCTAAACAATTGTAGATAGTTCGTAACATAAAACAAAATAGCATAGTCCAACTTGATGCTCTCTTAACATGACAAATGGAGACTCCCCAAATGGACCACAACAATATTGTATAAACACATTGGCAAGCTCCAATAGAGTAGCCGAAAAATAATAAAGGATGTTAAAAATGTGAAGCAAGACAACAAAGCAGAAAGCAACAATTGGATCACATAATGCCCTCACCATATCTCTTGGAAGCCCACTCCAACAAATGTTTGTCCTTCTCCATTGCAATACAGTGCTTGTTTGTGCTAGCAACTGTGAACAACAAACCACCACATCCCATGAAGGGGTCTACTAATACCCCCCCTGACTTACAACACATCTCTACCAAAAAATGAATGAAATTGGGCTTTTTTAAACACCTCCCTGCATACACACATTGCCTGCTGCATCCAACAAATGCTCTGCAGGTGGGAAATGGTGAATCCAACGATTTTTTGCACTGTCAAATAATGCTGGGTCTACTGAATCACAAGCATTCATTGGGATTGGTGGAGTGTACTCTGATCGACACGCGATGCATATACCAAGCACCGACTCCTGTAGAACATTCCACAAGTTACCACTGTAGTTATAAACACTCATGCCTCAAAGAAATGTGTTGGAATGAAATGCTAAATTACCTCATACCATATGTGGGCCAACATATATCTCATCAAGGGATACCACATAATGTTCCCCCTCTTGAGTTCTATTGCCCTAATTCTCTCCACTTTAGTGAGGTCAGCGGGAGAGATCCTCTGCCTGAAGAAGTCGATGTTGCACTCGCATAGTCGACGCACACTATAGCTCCTAGCTCCATTTTTATTATACCAATTTCATTTAACCTAAGAATACACATATTACAAGAAGAGTAGCAACATGGAAAACACAACATCAACTCAAATGAACATCCAACAAAAATAAAAGAAATGTCACCTATTGATCCGATTCATAGTCTCTACATCTGGCTGAATGAAACTGGCACACACTAGTATATGCTTGCTTATATCATTGGTATACTCCTCATGTATCGCCTCCATCCATGCCAACAACCTATGGTTGCCATCCCAACACACAAACATACGGCCATGCAAATCACTCCATTCGGGATCAAACAAAACCCTGACATCAAAGCCTGCAATTATTTTCTCCCAAATGTTATTCCATTGAAATTTTGAATAACCTTTCACATAAACGGATTCGTCGTTGGATCTTGTGATAGATGTCATGAACTCGTCCTTTTCCATGATATAGCCATCACGTCCATAATTTTCCTTTAGTTTCATACGTTGCCCTCCAACAGTTTTGATAGCTTTGTGTTTCAAAATGTGACACAATGGCAATAGTGGTGGAGGAGACTGCCATTGAGTTCTAAATGAGCAAGGGTTGCTGATAAAACATCTAAATGAAATGACAAAGGAGAAGCATCGATTTCATCTAGTCTCACCCCTTTGACTCTCTTTTTTACCTCAATCTCAGCCTTAGCCATGCTATGATCTTGGTTTGTGCCACCAACATCCAATCCCTCTCCAACTTCAATTGCACCCACAATATGGTCTTCAGGAATTGTTTCTCCTTGTTGTAACAAAAAGTCAGATATTAAATATTGATAAGGAGCAATAATATCAAATAATATGGTAACAATTTCAGCATGAATTGTGAAATCGTATGTGAGAGAATTAGTAAATCTCATTGACAACCTCAATCGCAAGGTGCTCTTCCATGTCCACTATCGTTTTGATATCTCCAATAGTCGCATTTTCTATATCATCACCAGTATCAACTGGTTCTTTGGACAGCTCAAGCGTAACCGCGGGTCTCTTAGCCATCTTTTTTTTTTTGCATGGTAGAACTATAGCATAATTGAATCAAGAAGTCAAAAACTCAGAATCGCATTTCTCACAGATTTAAAAACTGTCTTTTAGTAATCCAAGTCTGAGCAAAAAGAAACTGGATGCACAAACATCTGTTCACAAGCCATTTGAAATGACTGTCCAACTTCAATCGCCGACCATTGAAACTGGTGGATAATCCTTTCAAATGGCATGTCCCTACAAACAATTTTAACAAATCACCTTCAATTAGAGCAAGCAATAACTTCCTCCTTAAAGGCGAAAAGCGAGTTCACCAAATGCACTCAATATTTTTAGAAATCCATGTATGAGCAAAGACAAACTATAGGCAGAAACATTTGGCTACATGCCATTTGAAACGACTGTCTAGCCGACAATTGCAACTGGACAGTCATTTAAAATTGTGATCTCCTCAAATAGTTTTTTGAAATCTGGACATCAAAATTAAGTATCAAAATCTGGATATCGATTTCTGGGCAGTCGGTTAAAATAGTTTTTTTAAAAATTTGGGCATCAAAATCTAGATATCGAAATTGGGTGTCAAATTCTGGCTATCAAATTCTGGAAATCGAATTTTTTTAAAATCGAAAATTTTGGGCATCGAATTTTGGGAGGTATCAAATTTTGGGAATTGAATTTTTTTGGAGATCAATTTTTTGGATCAATTTTTTTTGGATTCAAAATTTTGGGTATCGAAACAATCTAGCAAAACAAGTTTTTAAAGAACTCCTATTATAAGAGAAGCTCCTTAGATCCTACTTACAAATCACAAACACAATGATAACACACTATGGAGAAACTACCCAACCAAGTAGGAGCATCCAATCAAACTCTAGAAGCCTTACCCCCAAGTCAGGGAACAAGAAGCTTGAATGTAGAGTGAGAGCTTGGCAATGAATCCACAACCATAATGAGGAGTAGGGTGAGTTTGGACCCAATATATAGAGCCAAAAGCATCCTGGGCACATAGCCATGCATAGCCCAAAGTTCCCTATACATAGATTCACCTAGAATAGAGTCCTAAGCATGGACCAACTATTCATAGAATTGTGATTCATAACTCTACACATGCATACACTGTCTCATACCTTGTCTAAACTCCATTTAGTGTGTTCTGGGCCTCACAAGGATATTAGCTACTTTCGGGTCACGTCTAGTATGATGTGGCATAACTAACAACTTGTTTCACTGGAGCACCTTGTATCCAAGACTAGGAGTATACTAAATCCTATGTACTGGTCATGGACATGACATTCTTCCCTCCTTCAATTGTTTCTATCCTTAGAAACTAAACCTTGAAAATTTTTTGTTTATGCTATCAACTCTCTCCCATGAATCACCATCCTCAGTACGACCTTTCCACCGAATCGCCTTCTCTGTTAATTGATCTTAAGAAACATGTTCTCACTTTCAAGGAGAGTGATAAGGTAGTTATGCTATTTGGCAGTAATTTTGTACATCCGTTGGATCAGATTTCTACAGTTAATGATGGAAACATTGGATTATTCTGAGTATGAAGTTTTTTCAATATGTGCTATTCCAATTGTGGATGTTCTTGAAATGAATCTTGATGGTTGTGAATTCTCAACAATTCTTTACTTAGTAAATTTAGATCATGAACAAGCAGTGAAAGAACAGATCATAAATGAATTTAGGGATGTTTTTAAATCTGAATTACCTCATGGTTTACCACTGCCTAGGTCAGTAGACCACATGATTGAGTTAATTCCAAGAAGTCAACCTGTCTCTAGACAACCTTATAGGTTCTCTTAGAAAGAGGAGACAGAGATTTCAAATCAAATAGAAAACTATCCAAGGATGGGACACATACAGCCTAGTAAATCACCATGGGGCACTCATGTTCTTCTTAAAGTGAAGAAAGATGGAGGTTTCCGGATGTGTGTGGATTACAAGGGGCTTAATAAAGTGACTATTAAAAATAAATATCCATTACCCAGGATGGATGACCTTGTAGATCGCTTGGGTGTAGCTCGGTATTTCACCAAGATAGATCTCAGGACATGGTACCATCAAATAAGAATAAAGTTGGAAGATGTCCAAAAACTTGGATTTCGTTCTAGATTTGGTCATTATGAATTCTTAGTGTTGCCATTTATATTAACGAATGCTCCAACAATGTTCCAGCAAATGATAAACAATTTATTTTGTCCATATTTGGGAAAGTTTGTGGTTGTATTCTTAGACGACATTCTTGTTAACAATAAATCCTTGGTGGAACATGTAGAACACTTAAAAATCATCTTGTTGAAACTCTGTCGGGAGTTACTCTACACTAAAGAGTCCAAGTGTGAATTCTTTAAGCAAGAGCTTCTTTATCTCGGTCATAAGATCACAGTAAATGGGATCAAGATTGATGAGGATTAAATCAAGATTGTGATTGAGTGGCCAATTCTGGAAACTGTGAGGCAAGTAAAGTCATTTTTAGATTTTACACTTTTCTTCAAGAGATTTATTGAGGATTATGCTAAGTTAGCAGCACCACTTAATAATCTGACAAAAGGATTTGTAATAAAAAGAAAAAGAGGAATCAACCTAGTCCGCCTAGAACGAGGAGTTGAATCAATGTTTTGAAAAACTTAAAACAATGATTATTTGAGCTCTCGTGTTACAAATTGCAAATCCAAATTACCTTACATTGTGAGAATGGACGCAAGTGATGTTGCAATTGGAGCGGTTCTATTACAAATGGATAGGCCACTAGCATTTGAGAGCAAAAAATTCATTGGTCCTTATACTACACAGGAAAAGAAATTGTTTGCTATAATCCATGCACTTAAAACTTGGAGACACTGCTTGTATGGTAGTAAGTTTGTAGTATATATGGATCACTAGCCTCTTAAGTATTTTTATAGCCAACATGATTTTCAGGGGAGAAAAGCTTGATGGGCTGAATTGATGCAAGAATTCGATCATAAAATCTGTTACATAAGAGGCAGCTCTAATCAAGTTGTAGATGCGCTTCATTAGATCGATGAACTGAACGAGTTGTCATTCACCCAAATTTCTACGGATCTATATCTTTTGTTGAGAGGAAAATATGAATCAGGCTCCCATTTTGGTCATATTTGGAACATTGTTCAGACCGGAAGTAATGTGGACAGTGTTAAGTCAGAAACACAGGGGACTCAACTAACTAAGAAAGATAAGAAGATTATGGAACAGTTCACCATTCGAGATGGATTACTATTTCGGATTGGAAAAGTTTGTGTACCTGGTGATGATGAGCTCAAACATAAGATTTTGTTTGAATGTCATGACATACCCTGTGCAGGACATCCCGGTATACACAGGACTCTGGACTTGGTTAAAAGAGGACTTTATTGGCCAAAGCTCAAGCCATATGTCGAGTCATATGTTGTTAAATGCAAACCCTGTCAACTAGCAAAGGAAAAGTGCCATAAGGCTGGTGGTTTGCTACATCCGTTAGATATCCCTGATAAGAAATGGAAAAGCATATCTATGGATTTTGTAGTTGGACTTCTGAAGACCCAATGGCAAAATGATCTTATTTGGGTTGTAGTGGATCGGTTAACTAAGTTAACTGCATTCATATCAGTCAAGTCAACTATAAATGCTTTTGAGTTAGCGCAGATCTTTGTTGAAAGATTATTTTGGTTGCATGGTCTGCCCAGTGACATTGTTAGTGATAGAGATCCTAAGTTCACAGGTCACTTTTGGTCAACAGTATTCTATAAACTTGAAACTTCTTTGAGTTTAAGTTCTTCTGATCATCCTGAATAAGATGGCTAGACCAAAAGGACTAATTAAACTATGGAAGATATTTTGAGGATGTATGTTTCTCACAGACAATCTCATTGGGAAGATTATCTCCCACTGGTTGAGTTTGCATATAATAGTAGGAAACATTCTGCTACAGGTTACAGTCCTTTTATGCTTATGTACAATTTTCAACCTAGATCTCTAGTAAATGTTGAGATGAACTCTGTTAAGCAAGAGTGGTAGGTTAGCCACGTTCTAGAGTACTTTTGCTGATGTTACAATATCTGATCAAATACTTGTACCCCATGGTACTTGGCTGATCTTCTTGGTCCTTTGTGGAGCAGGAATGATTTTGTGTCACAAAACAATTTCGTGTCATGTGTCACAAAATTGTTTGCAAACATTTTTGCTTCATGTGTCTTCTGTGTCAAAATCAGGGTGGAAATCTAGCAAATCTTTGGCAATAGAAATGTTTTGTTTCTTCAGACAAAGTGCCGCAATTTTTGCATTTTTTCACCAGCATCAATTTTAGCGAAGCCCGACATCACGGCCTCTCATACTCATTCTATGCACTATGCAAATCAGATTTGAAAATGATAGCAGACACCCACAATCTCCTACAGACAGCACAACCACCTTTGTACCTTTTTCATCTGCACACCTATAAAATTTGTGTATATATTGAATACCTTTTTCAGTATTCAATAAGTGTGTTAGAATGAAGCATGATTTGTAGCATGTGAGACAGACATTGTAGATGCTTTCATGCATTGATTTCTTCTTTCAGACAGGTTGTCAGTTCATAGCCTTTATAGATTGTGCTTAGCCTTGTGAAGCACGCGGTTATCTCCGCTATTGTTTTGTGCTCACCTACATGTTGACTTGTGTATTTTGTTATACTTAATCTAATAATAGCTTTCTTTGATTCTACATTTAGATTCGTGTCAATACTGCAATGCTTTTCTATGTTCTGTCTGGCCATCTCTCTGATTTGTCTAGTTGTCTGCTCATCGCTTCCGCTACCACCCCATGCATTAAAAGCTCTAAAATTATTATGTTTTTGTGTTTGCCTACTAAGTCACTAGTAGTGCATGCACTGAGAGAATTGAACGGACTAATCCTCTCATTTCTCCGACACAAGAATCAAATTCAAGGAAGAGAGACAAATCCAAACTCAAATGCTTCTTTTGTGGGAAGAAGGTCATATTGCATCCGAATGCTACAAGAAGCAAAGTGCAAAAGAGCAAACAAGGGAACCTTGCATATGAAGAGGAAGAAGATGAGGAAATCTTGTCTTTGATGGCATCTACATCCACATCAACAAGCAAGAGAGATTCTAGTCAGGCATGGTGGATTGATAGTGGGGCAAGCTCCCACATGACATTTCTAAGGGATTCTTACTCAACTCTACACTCTTATAATGATATGCTAATGTTTCCATTAAGAAAGAGATTATGGCAAAGGAAGAAATCATTCATTCAAATGTACATCTCTTTTCTCTTCTATCATATGGTGATACTAGCATGTATCTCTTATCAAAAGTTGATTGTGGGATAAATTCTTGGTAATATGGAATAAACAAGACATCCTCCAAATGAACATTCCTATTTGTAGAAAGAAAAATAGGAATTGTGCCAATTCCTTTGATTGCAAACTCACCATCATTGGCCGTGTAGATCGCCCTCTTGTCATCTCCATATTCCAACAAAAAAGTGAAATACTCTTTGTGAAAAGTCATTTGTGAGCTTGCTCCACTATCAGTCCATCATGGATCAATATCTCCAACAATAGAACTCAAACATGAAGACATCACAAAAACATCATCATTTGTGTTTTGAACATCAACACCATCCTCATCAAGAGTTATATTATCTTGCTTGTCTCCTTGATCTCTCTTCGTTTTGTAGCAATCACTTGCAAAATGCCCCTTGATGCCACAATAGAAGCACTTCAATTAGACCTATCTTTCTTCTTACCATAAGTAGAAGACTCACCATGATCTTGTCCTTTAGACCACTTGCCCTTGCTTTTGTCCTTGAACTTGCCTTTGATGAACATTGCCTCCTCACCATCTTGAGATGTTGATGTAGATCCACCTCTAGCTTGAAGGCTATATTCCTCATTGATCAAGATCTCTTGAAGATCCACAAAACTTGGCAAAGTTTTTTGAATAGTAAGACCTTGATGTTAGCATGAGCATCCAACAAACCGTTAAGAATAACTTGACCTTAATGCTCTCATCAATGCAAGCTTACTCATCACTTAAAGTCTTCACTCTCAAAACAAAAGTATTAGGAATCTCTTCTTTCTTTTGTATGCTTTGAAAGATTTTTCTTCTTAGATTAAACACTCTCAAAGTAGACTTGGATTCACAAAGCTTCTTCAAAGATTTCCAAGCCTCTCAAGATGAATTGCACTTACCAATCTCCTTGAGTAGTTCATTGCTAATATTCATCTTGATCACGTGTAGAGCTTTCTTAGCTCTCCTGTCATATCTCACTTGATATTGTTGAACCAAGGGTCTCTCCTCCAACCCTACAACACAATAACCATCAACTCATGCATTTCAAGAAGTGATTCCATCCTCACCTTCCATGTAGAGTAGTTGCTTGAGGTAAGCCTATCATTGCTTTCCAACATGAATCCACTCGATGTAGCCATGTTGCAATCACCTGATCTTTTCTTTCAACTTGTTCCAATGCACAAAGAACTCTTTTAAAATACAACAAATATTTCCAAAAATAAATTACAAAGATATGGAAACTCTCAATTCTCTTCTTGAACTATAACTAGCAAATCAACACATAGAATGTAGAGATCTTGATCAACCTTTGATCTATCACAATCTAATGAACCTGCCACTCTCTAAGATTAAAACACACTCTATTGAAGTCTAGAAATCTCAAAAACTAGAGATCCAACCAATTTTAAAATCTTGACAAAATTACAAAAAATTGAATATCTCAAAGTCTACATGCAATTGCCTAAAACTTGATATAGAATCTTGTAGCCTCCAATGAAGCCATCTTAATGCATAAAAAATTGGCTTGTTCCAGTAATCCAAGTGTGAAATTGGAACTCATCAAGTTCATAAACCTAAGTTGAGTTTTGACCTACAAAAGATCAATTCTACATATGCAAATTTCTTGATTTATGAATAGAAGCTATTCTAGCATGCTCTAGAGATAGAAACTCCTCCAATTTTTTGATAGATGTGGTTGATCCTTTCATAACTTGCAACACAAGCTTTGATACCATGTGAAGAAATATGAATCACTAAGATCCAAAATCATCCTCTTGACCTTTGGTATGAAAGTCAACACAATCTACACCATTTGCATCATAGAAAAATTAACATCTACTTAATGAAAGAGATACAAAATCAATAAGAACTTGATAAAACATCAAACATAAGATGAAATGAAGTTATTTTCCATAAAAAATAGTAAGCTACTATATTTCACACGTGTGGATCCGAATATAGCATAATATGAGCATTCTACACACAAGATTGCAAGATATCACCAATATAGTGCACCAATGGATAGATGAACCCAAGAGAACTCATGTATAAGCATGAAATGAGAGAGAGAGAGAGAGAGAGAGAGAGAGAGAGAGAGAGAGAGAGAGAGAGAGAGAGAGAGAGAGAGAGAGAGAGAGAGAGAGAGAGAGAGAGAGAGAGAGAGAGAGAGAGAGAGAGAGAGAGAGAGAGAGAGAGAGAGAGAGAGAGAGAGAGAGAGAGAGAGAGAAAATACTTTTCTTCGCACATGTGTACAACTATATATAGTAGATCCACTTCTCATTAATGATCTTGGTTTCCCTCCATATCAAAAACCCTACCAATAATGAGGACTAGATTCAATGTGTCCAACATTCAAATTTGAATCTACCAAACTTGATCTCCTACTATTTCTCTCACTTTATAAAAGTGGTAATTTAAAAATATTTGAGCTAGAATAACTTTGAAATGACAATCTCTAATACGAAAATTGGCCTCAATTTCCAAATAAACAAATTTGACCAAATTTGACTAAACTAGTTGAAATCTCTCACAGCTTGGTTGGGTGGTTTGGCTCTCATGTTTTTTTTAGTGTTTTTGTGGGCTTAATCCTTGGTTTACATCATAGTGATATTAGAACAAGGCTTTCAATTGGATTCAAAGGAGTAGTTGATTGGTAGAAATCATTGCTTTTTGGCTACCATCACTTCTCTTGGTGTTACCATCTCCAACTAAGGCTTCTTTGTGCACTTTTTCAGTTCTATGGAAGGGATCTTAGTTTTATCTAAGATGTTATTAGTTTATTGATACAATTTTCATAGATAAATTCTCAATGTGTGCAAGCTAACATATGGATTAGACACTTCATGTGTTGGACTCTTTCCATGCCTCCCTAATCGGTCAGATCTAGAAGGAAAAGATGGGGTTTTATGGATTTATTCCGAATGAGTAGTTGTGTAGTAATGGGTTTCAATCCAATGGAGAGAGGGTTAAGCAAGGAAATGGGAATGTGGATCTAAGCCTACTAGGGGTGTCATGCTTAGTTTATGATCTAAAAGTGGAACGACTTAAATCTTGGGGTTTTTTCATCTTCATCTTCTCTTCTTTTTGGGTTTTCTTTGGTGGTTTGGATCCTTTCTTGGATCTTGGTTTCTTTGGATTATCTAGGCATCCCTGGCTCTAGATCTTCTTCTCAAAAAGTTGATCTTCTCAAGGGAGGTAAACAATGAAAGAAATCCTACCTAATGGATCTTAATGATAATTCCAGAATGTAAAGTGTGGATTTTATGGATTAGTTTTGAAACTAGTGGATGAATGCAAGTGCTAATGATCATTCATAATTGTGATAGCTTGATTAACAAAAACAAAACATGCATTCAACATACACAAGAATCACACACAAGGACAATAGGAGGGCTTTGCAAACAAGAAAAAATAAAGGAGGAGATAAAGGAGGAGTTTTACAATTCCAAATTTTAATTTAACTACTTTAGGCCCATTATAGCATTGATCTACCTCTAATTCTCTCGCCAAAGACTTATGAGTATATTGCACCTTCTATGGGTGTTTGCCATTACATTCTAGGTAGATTTAGTTTGTTTGCCAACTCAATGATTGCTTTTGTTCTCGTCATCATAAAATATGGTGGTGAGGTGTTGGGCTTTGTTTGTGCTCATTGGCTGGGGTCCGATACTTGTCGACTTCTATTCTGACACAACCTGGGGAGTACAAGAAGGATTATCTGATTTACTTTGCCAGTAGGCAGTTAATTCCCATAGAGATGAATAGTACGACCATCGAGCAAGAAGTGCTAGCCATGGTATATAGTGTGTGGAAATTCTGCCATTACTTGCTAGCCAATCATTTTGTCTTCTTCGCAGATCACCAAGCCCTACTGTATCTAGTAAATAGACCATGCATGATCGGACGAATCGCCCAATGGCTGCTGCTTCTCCAAGAGTTCGACTTCAAAAGTTATTCGTAGAGAAAACAACACTATATGGCCGATCACCTCTCATATATCCGCAACGTTCCTGAGAGTAGAGGCTTCTATGATCAACTCCATAATGTCATCATGTTCCACATCACAATGTCATCCTTGAGTGGGCTGCCGACATCTTTGGATATCGTATGTCGGGACATCCTCCCCCTGAGATGAACAAGATAGAATGAAGCAGGTTGATCCTAAAATATTCTCCCTACACATTGATAACAGAACAACTTTATCAACGTCGATGTGTCCTAACGCATGAAGTGCCCCAGGTAGTAAGTATCACCCATGAAGGAATAGATGGCTGATTGTTGGGAAAACTCCTGATGCATGATTGGGATTGTTACATGTTTGGAATCCTTTTTCCATTCTATGCTTACTTGGAGAATTGGTTGTGATCCCTCAGCTCCTTCATTCGACACCAGATTGGTAGGGTGCATCTCCATTCTATCGCTGCTTGGTTTGTCTATGTACATTTTTAATCCTTTCCAGAGGGTTGGATGCATTTGGAGTAGGGTACCTAGTGGTATTCGGACACCTCCTCTCAATAGATTGGCTAAGATAGCTGATGGGAAAGTTCTGCAGTCGCAAAACTGTTTCTAATTTGGATGGAGTTCAGATGTGATCGCTGGACACTGCTAGCTGAATCACTTCTACAATCCTCCAGAATGTAGCTAGGCACTGCTGACTTATGTTTTTAAATTAATATAGCATTCAACAAATTCAACCAATGTGCAGAATTTAAATGAATGGGAGAATCAGACACACAAATAACAGCAGACACATTTGCATTCAAGATCGTACATCATAAGTTGACCTATGCACAATGGCTATGAGATCATCTATTGACTTTATCTTTGATTCATCAAGCACTACATGCAGATCCACGTAGTACTTTGACGTGAGAGAAAAACAGTTCTCTCACGAGTGGATGTCTCGCTTACAAATGGACCTGTGGATCACTATGGATCCTACTCACAGAACTTGCCTTGCATGCAGGCGGACTTCTTGTCTGTATCTCGTCCTGATTGCTTACTAGCATCAAACTATTTTTTGTGTGTATATGTCTCTGTTTCTGTCAAATATCATCTAGTAAGTATATAGTTGCTCTTTGTAACCTTTTAGATTAGAGTAATTAAATCTACAACTAATCATAAATCTACAAGAGTGGCGGATTAGCCACAACCTAGAGTGTATCTGCTGACGTCATGCCATCAAATCAGATATCTGTACTTTTGGGTACTTGCTTGATCTTACTGATACCCTTTGGAGTGTGAGGGCAAAAAAAATTTTGCAACGTTTTTCATGTTGCATCGTTGGTTTTGTTTCCGTCGTCTGACTTTCTCGTGCTAGATCGCAAAAGATTTTTGTTCGTGAATCTTTCATGTTTGTGTCTTCCTGTCAGGTGTTCCCAAAACTTTCGTGCTTCATGTCCTCCCGTCAGGTGTTCACGAAACTTTTGTGCTTTGTGTCTCTTGACTTTCGTGCTCGTGAACATCTTCGTCAAGAAGAGGGCTAAAGAGGGTTGAAAGCTAACAAAGCTTTGTAAATAGAAACATTTTGTTTCTTCAGCTCCCTCTCAAAGCATGATAGCTTTAGGATCCCGAGACTGCTCCTCTGTCTCTCAAAAAGTCCTTTGTCCAGGGCTTTGGTGAAGATGTCTTTCATTCCGATGAAGGTGGTCTGCAACATCTTCTTTTTCAATTAGATCCCTGATCAAGGGATACTTGATCGCAATGTGCTTCATTCTTGAATGGAACACAGGATCTTTCATTAGATATATTGCAGAGGTGTTATCCATTTGCAAAACCAAAGGCTCGTTCCTTGTTTTGCCCAATTCGTCCAGGAACTGCCTTAGCCAGATTATTTCGTTGGCCATCTTTGTTGCTGCAATGTACTCTACTTTGTAGGATGACTGGGCTACAACGGTCTACTTCTTGCTAACCCAGAGAACTGTTGCTCCTGATGCAATGGTGCATCCTCTTGAGATGCTTTTACAGTCGTCCTTGAGAGATGTCCAGTTAGCATCACTGTAGGAAAACATTTTGAAACCTGCATCATGATAATAGCACAAGCCATGATCTCCCGTTAATTGAAGATACTACAAAATCCATTTTGCAATCTTCCAATGTGTCGAGTCTGGATTCATGTAGAATTGGCTCATCCTAAATATTGCATAAGCAATATCAGGACGTGTGTTGTCTGCAAGGTACATCAGTGGTCCTATCAGCTTCCTATAAGGTGTGAGCTACATCTGTTCTCTCTCTTCCTCAGTCTTTGGGTAGTCATAATTTGTCAGCATCGTTCCTACAAGCATTGGAGTATTTGCTCCTTTGCAATTCAGCATCCCAAAATCTTCTAGGATCTTCTGGGTGTATCTGGACTATGAGGGAGGTGAAGGTATAGCTCACCTCCCTTATAGTCCCTTTCAATTTGTAAGCTCATGTAACACCTGGCTTCTCCCAGATCCACAATCTCAAAATGTTTTGAGATGTTTGTCTTCACTTCAGCAATCAATTGTTCACTTCTACAGAGTATCAGAGTGTCGTCCACATACACAGCCACAATGATGATCTGCCCATCTGTAATTCTAACATATACATTAGAATCAGCCAAGAGAGGCTTGAATCCTAATGATTTCAGGGCTTGATCTTTCTTCTTGTACCATTGTCGGACTGACTATTTCATACTGTAGATACTTCTATGCATTCTACATGCATAATCAAGAAGTAAATTTGAGACATACCCTAGGGGTTGATCCATATAGACCTCTTCATCTAGTCGCCATGCAAGAAGGTTGTCCAATGTGGATTTTGAGGTCATAAGCTGCTGCATATGCAAATACTAGACATAGGGATGAATGTTTGACGACAAGAGAGAAGGTTTCAGAGTAGTCAATACCATATTCCTGAGAAAATCTCTTTGCTACCAGTCTTCTCTTGTATGTCATGATGTTCCCATCTGGTCCGTATTTGAGCTTGAAAACTCATTTGCATTTGACAGTCTTGCGCTTATGTGATAATGGCTGCAACATCTATACCTGGTTCTTCCTCATGGACTCCATCTCTTCATTCATGGCTTGGATCCATCTGTCCTTCTCTGGACATTTAATTGCTTCCTTGAAAGTCTGTGGTTCGTCATTGAATCCATAGAACTCTACTGATGTGGAAGTTGAGCTGCCTAGCACATATCTTGATGGCGCTCTTTGTGGTCTAGTCGACCTTCTAGGAGATCCTCCTAGGATAGCAACGCCTTTGTCTTTGTCTGCTTTGCTAGGTCGGAAACCATCCTGGTTTATAGGAACTATAGCAGTAGGCTGCCTCTCGAAGCTTTCTTCTTCAGATTCATCACTCGAATTAGAAGCGATTCGAAAATTTTTGTTTCTGTATTCATCCTCCCCTCCCTCTATCACTCGTGGTAGCTCATAGTATTGTCTCTCCAGAACTTTGTAGCTAACAGGATCGTCATTGGCCATTGTCCTACTCTCATCAAATCTGACATCTCTCACTATTTTTACAATGTTTGTGTTTGGCATGTAGACTCTGTAATATAACGAATTATTGTCATAACCTACCAGAAATCCCTGCTCGACTTTCTCATCAAGCTTCTTTTGAAGCTTATCAAGAATATGTGCATAAGCTGCATAGCCAAATATTCTAACGTGAGACAGGTTGGGCTTCCTACCCCACCATAACTCATGTGGTGTCGTGTGAGAGACACCAGACTTACCTGTCCTGTTCTAAATGTATGCAACTGCAGCTACTACTTCAGCCCATAGTACCCTTGGAGTCTTAGAGTAGGCCATCATGCATCTGGCAGCATCCATCAGGGTCTTATTCTTTCGTTCAGCAACACCATTGTGCTGCAGTTTGTATGTTGTAGTCCTTTTGTGAATGATGCCATGATCATTACAAAACTCAGTTAAGAAATTTGAGATGTATTCGCCACCTTGATCTGTCCTGATCTACTTCACTTTGCTGCATGTACATCTTTCAGCCCAATTCACATATTCAGTGAATTTATCAAGTGCTTTAGATTTATTTTGAATAATATACACTCTAGGAAATTTGCTATCATCAATGAAGGTTATATAATGAGATCACATTGAACGGTCTACAGATGTCAGAATGCACTAACTCCAGAATCTTGGTCGTTCTGTAGGAGTCTTTGATGAATGGAGTGCGTGACATCTTGCCCTTCAAACATGCATCATAGGTGGTCGAATTGATTGCATTCGAGATGTTGGCCCCTGTTATTGCTCCATGATGGCTTGTTTGGTAAAGTGTCATTGAGTTCATTTGGCATAGCCTTTTGTGCCACAACATGTCTAGCTGGCCATCATGAGCCTGATGCACCTGATCTGCAAGTAGGTGTTCCTTTAAATGATATAGATTTTCTTTTCTTCTACCTTGAGAAATCAAAGTACTGGTACTGGCGTCAACCACATTGCATGCTTCGTCAGAAAATATCACACGCATCTTCGCATCTACTATTCTTGCTACAGAAAGCAAGTCTTGCTGCAGTGTAGGCACGAACAGAACGTCTTTGAGTCGTCTATCTCTACCATTGGTGTTGAGCCATAGTGAACCAATATTGTTCACTTGATGCTTAGATCCATCTCCAAGAACTATGAATCTTGAAGGATCTGCACTTCTGAAATCAGACATGATTCGTCTTGATGTCACGAAGTGTGAGGTGGCTCCTGAGTCTAGGATCACCTCGTGCATGTCAGATGTTGATGTTGCATACACGTCTTCACAGATGTAGGCGGTCAAATAGTTTTTGTTCATTCTTTCTTTGCCCATCTTCAAGCTCTCGGGCTCCTCGACATAGGATGAACTATTGTTGTTCTCCCGTCTGTTCTCTGTACTAATTTATTCCTCGAGTTCTGGCTGCAATCCATGGCTACATGACCCTTCTTGTGGCAGTGAATACTGACAAAATTTCCAGAATTCACACGAGTAGGAAAATTTCCACAAGAGTGACTGATTTTAATTAAGCTTTGTGACTGGCACTATAACCTGATTCTAGATTGATCAACAAAATCTAATTCAAAAGAAATGGCTAATCCACAATCTAGCATGCTAATCAAAAGAATATAATAGCAATGATCAAAGAATGAAAAAATACAAGATTTCAATGTATGAGCATTAGCCTCAACACGAGTTAGAGAGAGAGAGAGAGAGCTAGAGAGATAACAAGCAATATTTGTTTAGATCTAAAATGACATGAGATAGCTACAAAACTTTGGTTCTTCATTATTGATTGTGTGGAGAGCTACACATATTTATGGAGATTGAGGTAGCTTGAGGTAGAACCATATCTATCCATTTCAAAATGACATCTAGAGTCTGTGTCACATTTGTCACTTGTCATGCATGAAATTCTACCAACTTTTTACAAGTGTACTAGTTCTCAGTTGACACTATGTTCTCTACTCTAGAGTTATGTAGTGATAGAAATAGATCCTTCATCTTTCTTACAAAAGAATTAAGGTCTTTCCCATCCCACTGTAGTTTCGTCAACTGATCTTTCACCATCATGATTTGACTTCTTGATTTTGTCTGAAATCACGTGAGCAGTGCATCCCACATCTCCTTAGCTTTGGAGAGTGTAGCCAGGTCAAGTGTGAGACTATCTTTGATGGATGAAGACAGCAAGGCTATTGCCTTGTCATTTTTCTCCCTCCATTCGCGTAGCTCCTTGTCTGATGTCATAGGCATCTCTTCTGTGCCATCCACCTAGGGGAAGAGTCCTTTGCCCTTGAGAGTATGAGTGATGGCTTAGTTTTCCAGGTTAGAATTTTAGATCTTGAAGAATCAAGAATCATGTAGATCTTGCTTTGCATGCTGCAAATTGAAGCCATTGCTTCTGAAGTCTATTCTCTTGAGATGATTGTTCATTTGAATACTTGGCCTCTTGGATCTGATAGCTTCTTGGCTATGTCAAATCATGACAAGATAACCTGGCTTTGATACCACTGATGGAAAAGTCTTGCAGTCGTGAAATAGTCACAAAACAGTTTCTGATTCGGATGGAGTTCAGATGCGATTGCTGGACACTGCCAGCTGAATGACTCCTACAATCCTCCAGAATGTAGTCAGACACTGCTGGCCTATGTTTTTGAATTAATTCAGCATCCAACAAACTCAACCAATGTGCGAAATTTAAATGAATGGGAGAATCAGACACACGAATAATGTTGAAATGAAAAAAAAAAATCCATCTTGACTTTAGGCTTGCTACAAACATTGTACCATGCAAATATGTTGTTCATAAATGCAAATGTCAAGTTTGGCCTAGATAGAACTCGAGCTACATGGATATGTCATATCTAGTTTGATGATTACAACTTGCATATAGATTGTAGATTTAGAATTAGCAAAATTATGCTAGTAGAAACTCATGGCAATTCACATGCATTGATTGTAAGTGATCCATAGTGACATGCAAGGCATGCACAAAGTGAAACCGTGACACATGCATGATGATTTGTACATTTCTAGTTAGAACTAGGACACTTGGAAAAAGTTGGTAAAAATTCATGCATGAGAGGTGACAAACGTCACATAGACTCTAGTTTTCACTTTAGATGTCATAAAATGATGGATGGATGTGGTTCTACCTCGATCTACCTCAAACTCCATAAATATGTGTAGCTCTCCTCATATTAGGGACCCAAAATGGATAAAGGACCCAAAATTAGGGACTTTTTGTGTTTTTGAACAGTTTCTTCAGTTTGAAGAGACTTCAAACTTCAACAAATTTGGACCTAGCTCTTGCGTCAAACTAAAATTTTTTAAAGAAGTTGAAGTGCCAAATTTACTTCAAATTCTTTTAGCCTTCTTCACTGAACCTTCAAAGTACATCTAATGACTAATTTTGATCCGACGACACTACTTCATTCTATAGCTCACAATCTAAATCGTTGATCCTGTCAAGCTCATACGACAACTGGGTGATGATCATCACGACACATCCAGAACTGACTCTTTCAAGAGTCATTACTATGTTGTTGTAGGAAGACACACGGAGGAACGAAACCTCAAGTTCCTCAACTAGTTCTCACGCCTTATACACCAACAAGAGCACGACTAAGCAGAAGAAGGAGAAAGGCCCAAAGCAATCAAAGCCAAACCAAAAACCAACTCAGCACAAAGAACAGTTGAATCTGCATACAAAGAGGAAGTTGTTCTGCAGATACTGCAAGCGAAACATCCACGAAATTCAAGATTGCTGGATACTTCAAACAAAGAACAACAACAAGGGGCAGTCGAATTAAGTGGCAAATGCAGCTGCAGAAGCTCCACAGCCTATTCAAGAAGTGGATCATGATGCCTTCATGACCAACCATCAAGGAGCATCTGGTGATAGTTCTTGGTTCTTGGATTCCGGAGACACTCAGCACATGACTAGTCTCATTGGCTATTTTGAGTCCTATACACCTTACAATACCCAAAAATTTGTTCACGTTGCGACAATAGCACACAAGCTATTGAAGGTGAAGGTACTATAAGATTAAGCTTTGCAAATGATCAGTCTAAGCTACTTTCTAAAGTCTTGTATGTACCAAATTTATCTACGAATCTACTCTCTATAAGCGAAATCACAGATCTAGGACAAAGAGTAGAATTTGAATGTGATTAGTGCAAAGTAGTTGATAGGACAAACAAGATCCTAGCACTCAGAAAACAGACATGGATACTTGTACAAATTAAGTCATTGCTTTTTTGCCTCTAGTCAGGCGCTCAGTACTTCTGTTCATGCAAAAAAAAGTTTACTTTGGCATTACATACTTGGTCACTTGAATCATGCAGCTATGCAACAAATGTCTAGACAATCTATTGTTCTTGATCTAGACTATCCTTGTGATAAAGTCGAGTTACATGTCTGTCAAGATTGTCTAGTTGGTAAACAAACTAGGAAAACATTTCAATCACGCCATTAGCATATTGCTAGAGGATTCTTAGACATTGTACATTCAGACATTTGTGGCTTGATGAAAAATCCTTCATTGAAGGATGCAAATTTTTTATAATTTTTATTGATGAATTTTCCCTATGGTGTATTTTCTAAAGAAGAAATCAGATGCCTTCAACTGCTTCAGAATCTTCAAGGAGCATGTAGAAAAGGAGACTGGACGGACGATCAAGACTCTAAGATCATAAAACAGTGGAGAATATATCTCTATTGAGTTCAAGGAGTACTTCCAAAGCCAAGGCATTGAGCAGCAATTCATCACTCCTTACAGTCCTCGGTCTAATGGCTTAGTTGAGAGGAAGAACCGTACCCTGATTGAATCAGCCATATGTATGTCAACGCATGCATCGCTGCCCATGAGATTTCTTCATCTCTCCATAGTGAGTATCTTAACTTAAAAATTGGATCTTTGGACAATGGCTTGGTTAAGATATCAGCTATGCATTTGGATGATGGTACATGATGTAGTTGCACCTCTTTGGATTGTACCTTCTCCCTCACAGACTGGTGAGCTATCTCAATATGCTTTGTTCTAGCATGGAAGATAGGATTTGAAGCAATTTGTTGAGAAGCTTGATTGTCACAAAATATATAAGCAATCTCCTCGGCCTCTAGCACATGTAGCTCCATCAAGACTCTTCTAAGCCATAGGAGCTCTTTGGTTGTTGAAGTCAATGCCTTGTACTCGGCTTCACAAGAAGATAGTGAAATAGTATCTTGCATTTTGGAAAGCCAAGATATTACTCCTCCACAAAGAAATGTTGCAAATGCACTAATGGACTTCCTATCCATCTTGTCACCTGCAAAATCTGAATTTGAGTAGGCTCTCAAGTGCAAGTTAGATCCTTCATAAAGTGTGCCAAAAAAATCTAGTACTAGAAACATATCTAAGTACTCTCTTGGCACTTTTCCAATGATGAACTAAAGGAGCTTGCATACTTTGACTCAATTTGCTTACACAAAAACTTAAGTCAAGTCTAGTGATGGTTAAATAGATTAGAGAGCCTATAAGCTTCCTAAAGAGGGTGATGTCCTCAAAGGATGCTTCATCACCTTCATTAGTTGATTTCACAACATGCTCCATAGGGGTGTCAATCCCCTTACAATTTTTCATACCAAATCTTTCAAGAATGGAAGTAGCATACTTAGATTGACTTATGAAAATACAATTGCTACTTCTAGACACTTCAATCCCAAGTATAAACTTTAGGAAGCCTAGATCTACCATCTTGAACTCAATAGATAAATCAACTTTTACTTTGCTTAAGTCTTCATCATCATTTCCTGTCATGATGATGTCATCAACATAAAGCACCAAAATGATCATCATTCCTTCATTACATTTAAAATATAAAGAAGTTTCATAAGCACTTAGTACAAAGCCAAGAGAATAGAGAAAATCATGCAACCTAGAGTACCAAGCTCTAGGTGCTTGCTTCAAGCCATATAAGCTCTTCCTTAAGTAGCACACTTTTTGCTCCTCACCAACCTTGATGAAGCCCTCGGGTTGCATCATGTAGATTTCCTCTTCTAAGAAGCCATTCAAGAAAGCATTTGTCACATCCATTTGGTAGAGATCCCACTTGAACAAAGTAGCAATGCAAATGATTAATCTAATAGTTACAAGCTTAGCTACAGGTGCAAATGTTTCTTCATAATCCCATCCTTTTATTTGAAGAAATCCCTCAGCAACAAGCCTAGCTTTGTACTTACTAATAGATCCATCTTACTTTATTCTATAAATCCACTTACATGCAAGTAGCTTCTTCCCTCTTGGAAGATTTACAAGATTCCAAGTATGATTTTTTTCTAATGCATCATACTCTACTTGCATTGCATCTCTCCAAACTTTAGATCTATATGCTTCTTAAAAAGATGATGGTTCTTCAAGCAATGTAGCTAAGAAAGAGTAAGAGGTAGAAGATGTAGAGTCTTCCTTTTGCTTTCCCTTGTCCACATAGGTGAGCCTTGAGGGCTCGACCTTGCTTCTTGATGATCTTCTCGGTCCCCTTTGACTCGGATCCTTGTCTCCATCCTCGGGTTTGTCAAGATCATCCTCGAGTTTGTCAAGATCCTCCTCGGGTTTGTCAAGATCTTCAATGCACAATGGGTTAGATCCATTAGACAAGCTCAAAGCAAATTGTGACTCATCAAAAAGTACATTGAGCATTGAGCGAATTCTCTATCTAAGCATTGAGCCAATTCTGTTCCAATCCTGGTCTAGCACATTGGAAAATGGCCAAACGAATCCTACAATATCTGAAGGGTACCCAAGATGTTGGATTAACCTACAGAGCTAGAAACCAAGAGAAAGGATTCGAGCTGCATCACTATAGTGATTGATGCGAGCTGGGCGAGCTGCAAAGATGACATCAAGTCCATTATTGGAGGATGTACAATAGCGTGAAAAGCTGCAATCAGTTGGATATGCAAAAAGCAAACCTTGGTAGCTCAATCCTCTTGTGAAGCTGAGTATGTCGTAGCCTCAAAAGTGGCGAATGAGGTAGTGTGGCTACAAATGATATTGGAGGCAATCGGGATACCACAAGAGGGGCCAAGCACGATGATGATGGACTCTTAGAGTGCCATCTATCCGTCCCAGGATCCTATCTTCCATTCAAAGACAAAGCACATTCCTCTGAAGTACCATCATATTCGAGATTTGATCTTGAAAGGAGAGCTCCAGGTCCCGCATAAAATAAAAAAAATGATTGTAGATCTCCTCACGAAATCGCTCGACAAGCCACTCTTTACCAAGCAAAGAGAGGCAATTGGATTAAATGACCAAAGCTGCAAGGTTCAAGAGGGAGTGTCAGAAATGGTGAACTCCTGCAACTTTCTCGCAGCATGAACAAGACACGAAGGTCAAACGAGAATGATTTGCGACAGTCAACATGTCTTTGACTCGAAGCACGAACGATTCGCGAATCATTTGTGAATCGCAAATGCACCTCTAGGACCTCAAACTGCAAAAGGGATGTGAAACAAAAACTACGAAAAGAAATGAAAAGAACGAAAGAAAACGAGAGATTACGAATCAAACGAAAAAAAAAATTTCACGCTGCCAGCTAGCAGCTCAACGGGCATCATGCCCAGCTTAAACGAGTACCATCGACGAAGACTAACTAACTAGTTGATTAGCGTTAACTAGTTATGTGATTCAACATTTAGCTATCTTGTAAACTCCACATAGTGGAGGTATAAACGATCCTCTCTAGATCATAATAGTTGTGTGTGAATATAGAGATTTGTAAGAGACAGAGAGAGATGTAGTGAATAGAGTAAGAAAGTAAAGACATTTTAGTTGTGCATGAAAGTCTGCCAATGAGCAGAACACAACGAAAGAGTAGAATGTCATTCTACCAATGAGCGAGACACTGACAAGTTCATTCTAAATTAAAATTGATAATATAGTCACTCTATTTTTGTACATCTCATCTTGTGCTGTGTATCATGATTGCTAGAATAGAATGTGTTCTGTGATGTGTAGTTGAGTGTCTGGGATCCTGTAACAACTTCCGCAAGAAAAGAAAATTTGAAGACATAAAATTGTTCACGATAAAGAAGACCAAGAGGATGAATACAAATCAGTCCCACACATGCGCTTTCACAACACAATGATCCAAAACTTTATTTGGTCATATGCATTAGCTAGATTGAATCTAGATCAATACTATGCTTCAAAAAGCACAAAAAATGAACTAGCATTGTGATTTTAGGACCAACAAACACAAAGTAACTTGAAATGAAAGTTGTTGTATGGTTTCACACGTGTGAAAAGTACATACACAGCCTCCAAGTCAGTTTGATCCAAATGAATACAAGCTATCACTCTAGATGAACTCGCCCTCACTAGCATTGGCCAAAAACAAATTTTGCCAATGATCTTTGCAAGTTTCATGATTCAAATGATCACACTCCTACTTAGCTCTGATACCATGATCAACTTTCAGTTTTTAGGACAATAATGATTGTACTTAACAATCATAGAGAGTTATTGGTTGCCTAATCAATGGATGTATGAAGTTCTACACATTAGATCTTGATTTAAATTCACTACACTTGGATTTAAGCAAGAGCAATGGATCAACACATCATAAATTAGTGAAGGTGGCCTCACACATGTGGATTACTATCCACAGTACAGCTTGCACCTGAAACAACAAGTACAGTAGTTCTAGATGGCAATCATTCATAGAAATCACAAGACAAATGACTAGAAAGCTCACAAAAGTGTAGAATGCAAAAGTCTCATCATCTTCTTAGCAAAATGATGATCCTTTTATGGATCAAGTACATCCATGAGTCTGGTACAGTCCAGCAGGTCTTCACACATGTGAAGAGTGCCACATCACTCAGATCTATCCATTCGATTCATCCTTGATCCTTATCCAAAGCTGACCTTCTAGAATATGGCTAAATTCCAAAAAGCTAGTCTCCTAGAATATAGGAATATTTCCTACAAAATAGGATCTAAGGAAAATGGTCAACTCTTATCTTCTAGAACTCTATACACACGTGTGAACATCCACTTGCCATGTGGGAGCATTTACTCATGCACATGCAAGGAAAAGCTAATTTCTAGGTGACTAGTCAACTTGACTAAAAACTAGTCATACCATGTTCACACTAACTAGATTGATACAAAATCAATTTAGATATATAAAGTATGAAAAGTACATCCTTTCACATGTGGGAACAGTCTCCACACGTGTGAAATCATATCATCAACATTGTTCTAATGTTTGATCATTATTTACAATAACCAATGTCAAGTGAGACGTGACAATTTTCAACACAAGTGTACCTGGAAGTGTATATAGCCTAGCACCCCCAAAACTCAAGATTCTAGATCGATATCTTTTGCATCTATTCATAGATTTCCCATAGTTTAATGAGCAAGCATTTGAATCTAGTAGGAAGAAAGAAGTGTGACTTTTTTAGCCATAATCTTGATAGAGTTGACATCTCCCATCAGGAAATCTTTGGTCTACTTAAAATCTGGAACAAAATTTATGTCTTGAATGTATTTGGGTCATTACATGTGATTTTTTCTATGTTTCTCTAATATAACATAAGAGCTCTATGTGACTGCTTCACGTCTAATTCATAGAAAATCATGTCTAGTATAAAATCCAATATACATATCTTTGAAGTATACTCATCAATTGAAATCCTATGTTATACTCTTTTCAAGAATGTATATTGTCTTTCAACAATTCTAAATTCAACAAACACTATTATTTTGATTTTTTTTTTTTTTGCAAATTTCTTTTACAAATGTGACTTATGAACTAGTCTTGGTAGTGTCAACTATAGTTTCAATGCAATCTTTTGTTTTGTATAGCTTCCAATTTGTCTTTATCTATATTTGAGAGGTCACTATTGATAATCCTAAACATATTTTGGCTAATAATTTAGTCTAAAAGTAACACAAATTCTAGCACACATGAATTTTTTTTTTCACTTATGGCAAAAAAAATGATGATGCCAACTAAAGTGTTACATGTGAGTTTGGTTCACCAACATCTTAAAATATCTAGAAACATCATACACCTAGGAATATGTCATTGTAAGGTCAAATCACCTAAAATTGACATAACCTTGTACCTCTTGGAATATGTCATTGTAAGGTCAAATCGCCTATAGTTGACATAGCTTTGTAGCTCTTTGAAAATACATCAAAACACATGACAATGACTTAACAATTTGATATTATCTAAGAAGTTTATTTCTAACCATTTTTTCCTTGTAGTAAAACTAACAATCCTCTCATGGCTTTATATTATTGCATCTTCCATTCATAGATTTTAAAAAACACGTAGTCCATAAATTCTAAAACGTTTATTGAGTAACTACATGAGTAAAGGTAAATTCATAGATAATATATGCTTATTCTAACTTGATTTTTTTTGGTCATACACAAACTAAGATGGTTTATATATCAAATAAATAGACTTTAAAAAGTATAAGTGCAAAACGTTTCGTTGCATGACATCATGAAATTGAAATATGGACATAAAATTCATTTAACTACTTATAATAAACTACTTGATTCAATTAAATGAGATCATTTACTTCAAAAAAAAAACAAAGAAGTTGCATATTATAAAATCTACTGCAATTAGAGAATCAAATGAATTGAAACTGGCATGTCAACCAACCTGTTTTTTATAAACGTCAAATTGTCAGCACTTAGTTCTATACTAAGCAATGAATTCAAAGTTTGTGAAATGGGTAATTTCAAACGTAGAGTTCCTCCGCTCTGCATCAAACATATCTTTTATCACTTTGATATTTTTTAAGTGAACAATATACAACTAAAAAGATAGCCTTCAACTTTGCTCGTTCATATACTCCTAATCTTGATAAGAAGAATGAACTATATATTAGATTGTTTTTTTTCTTTATTGAAATAAAAACTTGCTACTAATTTTAGCCCATAGTAAATCAATTATTAAAACAATCTTTTTTTTGGCATCTAAATAGCTATAAAATTTTAACACTAGAGTTGTCAAAGAGAAGATTTTTGGTCCTATGAAACTTTATTGTCCTTTTTAATTGATCTTTTTTTTTTTTATATAATAAGGGCTCGAATTTTAATTTCAAGACCAACATTTAGTGATATTGGCCAACTAGATGTTCTACATACAGAAAATTTCAAACTTTTCAAAAAAAAAATTGGTGAACTACTATTCCTGGTCAAATACAATATATTAACAAGAAAGAAATAGAGAAAAATAAAAATTAAAAAAATGTTTCTTTGTGAGCTTTTCTGGGAGAAAGGCTAGTGTCTCAAGCACCCCAAAATGCAGTAATACTAATTGATTTGAGAAAGATAGTGACTAACATGATTTCAATAAACTAAGAAGAAGTACAAAGAAAATCCATCAGGACCAGGGGTCTTTTTTCTATATCAAGATTTTAGCATCAAAATAAGTTCGTCTAGTAAGGGGATGAAATAGAAAGGGATTCAACAATAGTAAGAGGAGAAAGAAATGAACAATAGATAGTGAAATCATGTTGAGATGGGGTGATAGTAGAGGGGGGTGTCCTATTATGAGATTTTGCTAGTTCATTCTCTCTCTCTCTCTCTCTCTCTCTCTCTCTCTCTCTACATTAGTATCCTATCCTATGGTATGCGGTGATGTTATTAGAGATTGATCGGTAGCTTCTACATGGTCGGTACTTTGTAAGCATGGTCTTGAGGGCTTCCCCTTATAGTGACATCAAAGGCTTACGAAGATCAAAGGATTTGGACTTGGTGAGCTTTTCATCAGTTTTTGGTAAGAGCAATTGTTTTCTCTTTTTTTGGTGATGGAATTGACCTCCAAGTAAGTGGTTTCTCTGGTTCTTGATTTGTTTCAGCCTAAAGATCAATGTTATGGACTTTTTCCATAGTCATAAGTGCAAATTATTCGATTGTTGGTGGTTTTTATGGTTTTCAACTGGTATTCATTGTTTTAGCTTGAAATTCATCGAATCTACTATATGCTAATTATTTTCAGTATTGTATTTGCTACTAGGGAATCATTAAGTGCAGATTTAATGATTGCATGCTAGTTTATGCTAAGTTAGCTTCTAGACTATATTTTGGTATAAAAAAAACTTGTTTTTATTGTTTTTGGCTAGAAATGGACAGTAAGAGCTATTTCAGGTCATTTTGAAGCCTATAAGATCAGTAGATGCTTTCATGAGGGTTTTATGTGTCAGAACATAAGAACAACTCAGAAAATAGTAAAAAAAAAATCATATTTTTGAAGTTTTTTTTTACTTTTTGATGAATGCAATTGGAATGCTCAAAAAATTTGCATGCATGTTACCCATCACCATTTAAAGCTATCCTATTAGTATCAATATAAAAGATGAACTATAGAGGTTGTGTAAGGTCGAAAAGAATCTAAAAGTTATTCATTTGAAGGCCTTTTGGGGGATTTAATTCTCCTTAGCCATAAAGGAACTAGTGATGATGCTTATCAAATCCTTTTGGTAGCCCTTTTGTCCTTTTGATCAAGCCATAGATTTTTAAATTTGGTGGTCGAAGGCTTGTGCTATGATATGCCAAATATCCTTGGTAATGTGCCTCCTAGATAACTTGTTTTCACTCATTCTTAGCCCAAATTGAGCCTCAAGACTTTTATGAACTCTTCATGGGCGTCTAAGGGACTGTTATAGACTGACTATAATCTCAGAGGGCACATGAAGCCTAACATGCATTTTCAACTTTTTACTTGTTAAAAAGTATGTCCTGCTGCTATTTCGGACATTCTAAAATAGTATGTGTGAAGCCTAGTGTGGGGTCGATGACCTTTCGTAGTATAGCCCTTCCGCCTGTCAACAAAGGTCAGATCACTGGATAGGTGCCTAACTATGCATAGATGCTACTTTTAGTTAATTTTCTACTTTCTCCCTTAACTCTACTCACCACTATACTACTCCTCTTTGACTCTACTCCTCTACACTAACATTCATCATAGTTTGGTTGAAGGGAAGGAATGGAGAAGAAGAGATTGAGAAGAGAAGAGAAAGAGAGAGAAAGAGAGTGAGGGTGGGGGTTAGCTCAAATGCTCCTTATGCTTGCTAATGGAAAAACATTCACTATGGCAAACAATAAACATGGAAATAGAAATCAATAGATAACACAACCAAGAGCAATAACAAGTAGTGAATAGCAAATGAGGATGCTTCTCTTCCAAAAATGGTAGAGTTTCCTCCTTCTCATTAAGCATGGAAATAGTGTACAAATGGTGTCTTTTTATAAAATGAAGAAGGCCCATGCCCCTCAATCTCATTGACTAATATTCACAATGATCCTAACCATTCACCTTGGACCCAACTTGATCCAAGGGTCCACAAAAAGTATATTAGAAATCACAAGATTCATGTGAGTCCCAATTTGGACCCAACTCTAAAAAGTGATCTCTAAGTTTAAAAATGACATTGGGCCTCTAGTTTTATTTTAATTACAAGGCCCAAGTCAAGTTTATTTTATTTACAACTTCAATTGTGTGCTCATTGGGCCATGAGCTTATACACGCAGGATGTCATGCCCTCGCAACACATTTTATTCGAGGATTTTATTTATTTACACTTTGTTGGGAATACCCCCAATAGGACCCACAGCCTGAAGTAGTGCCGGTCCCTCGGCACTCTGCCGATTTAGTAGAGCGTTCTCTTGGACCGCCTCTAGTGGATGAGATATCTCGTAACGTTTTCCATGAAGTTGAGATGGTCCAGTTTCTTCGAGTCCTTCGGCGTGTGGAAGGACTTGTGGACTCCTGTCAGCCATTCCTGATCTACCCATGCTTGGAATTGTTTCGTCCAGGGATCTCCAAGGAATGTAGGTTGGTAATATACGTGAGCATCTGGCAGCTGGTCTTTGACTTTGTCGGAAGCGAGCGCCTTATTTGGATCAAAAAATATGGAGGGAAGGAAATCATCCCATTTTGTTTCAATGCCCATTAAATATTCCAAGTCCCAGGTGTAAGTGGCTACCACGTGGACTGTGGAATTGGGGCAATTGATGTAGTGACTGGCGAATGCGGAGAGAGCCCTTCTGGCATCTACATCCGTTGTCCACCCAAATTCAGATTTGATGATTGGCCAGTTGAAATTGTTGAGTGTGATCTGGTCCAGAGGAGTGTCGCATTCCGCCCATTTAGATCTCCTTGGACATGGCAGGAAATGCGCGTTCACCCGTAACTGTTGCAGACTCATCACGTAAGCCCTGATGTTGCCACTCCGGTTGTGGTTGGAGGGCGGGTAAGGCTTGCATTTCTTTTCCCTTGATGGTCTGAGCTGAGAATAATATCTACCAGCCGTCTCTTGATGACTCGTGGGGATATTTGGATAAAAATTCATTGATGTTCTCTTCCATGGATAAAAATTCATTTCGGTTTTCGGAAGGCCCGGCTAGCAGATATCGTTCGTCACCCTCTGAATGATGTTGCTTGGCCCTGGCTGGTGGTTGCGACTTGGCTCTAGTCTCGCGTCTCAACGGCCGCATCTGTCTGTCCTTGGTCTTGGCCTTTGGACCCTTGATCTGGTTCAAATCCCCCTGCTGCCTGTTGGCTCTGATCTTGGCTGGTATTAGCCTGTGCAGCGTCAAAATTAGGTGGCGGTGGAATCACCACGGGGGTGGGCTGGGCCTTCGTTTCCATGTATTTATGGCATGCCTTGAGGGCTTGCTTGGCTTGGGTGAGCTCTTGCGTTGCACTTGACCGATACTTATTGAACTCTGTCTGGTAACTGTTGAGGGTTTGGCTATAAATCTGCACCTGATGCCGTAGAAGATTCATCTTTGATTGGAAAAGTGGCCTTGTGTCCGGTGCAGATTGAGCTAACCAAGTGAGCTTCTCGTCTTGTAAGGCTTTAACCTCCGTCTCCAGGCACGTGTTCTTTGTTTCCAAAAGTGTAAGTTGCACCTGGATGGAGGCAAGCCATTGGGATGCTTCAGCTTGAAGCTCCCGCACCTTTGTAGAGAACTCAGTCAATGCTTTGGAGAGGCTTTGAATATATTTGTTAAGGCCCTCCTCCTTTTGCTGCAGCTTGGCAATCTCCTGGTGCCCTGCTTGTTCGTGTTGTTGAGCCAGAATCAGCTCTTGCTGCAGCTTGGTGAGGTATGCTCGCAACTGTGTATTACTCGTTGCTAGCTGTAGTACCCTACTTTTCAAAATAGCTTTGGCTGCTACCGCATCCAGGATGTATTTTTCTAGGGTTTGGTACACCGTCAGTAGATACGTGGGAGTAGTTGGTACACTTGCACTGGTAGGGGCTTGTGTTGTATCGGCCCTGAGGACTTGTGGAATTCTGTCGTCATTGTCTTCGATCAAGTTTTCATTTGTCCTGATGCCATCTGGGGCGGTAGGGTCAGCCCGATCTGGTGATGCTACAAAAACTGTTTGTACAAATGCGTCATCAGACAGCGGTTGGCTGCCCTCGGCAAACTCTGGCAAAGCAGGTGGGGTGTGAGAAACAACTGTGAAAACAGGGGTGAGGATTGTTTGTCCGAACGAGAGGATGGGAGAAACAGTGGGGAACTGAAGGGTGGTGTGGAGTATGGAAGAATGTGAGGATGGAGCAGAAAGTGTCTAGTGTGGGAGTGAAAAATTGATAACTTGCATCCATGACAGAGTGTCAGGGGACAGTTGTAAATCAGAAGGGTTGAATGTGAGAGGAGCAACGGTGGTGGTAGGAGTAATGGAGGATGCGATCGTGATGGATGGAACAGCAGACACTAGAAGAGAAGTAGGAGTAGTATCAATAGAAGAAACGAGGATGGAGATAGAAACAAATGTGGATGGAATAGGAAGAGAGGTAGCAACAACAGAAATTGGAGTGGGGGGTTGCACTGAAGAAGAAGTGGCGGTGGTTGATGGAGTAGTTAGTGCGGTAGAGGAGACACGTCGTTGGGTAATAGGTGGAGATGTGGATGTAGACGCAGTTGCACACATTCGTTTGTTGGCCGTTGTGTTAATGACTGCAGGTTGGGAGGAGGTAGATGCTTGAGATGGTGGGTAAAGGTTAATATGTGGCACAAGGGTAGACAAGAGAGATGAGCATTGAAAACCATGCACTTTCGTCTCGAGAAGAGCGCGGAAAAAGTTACACAACAGGGGGACTACTGTGATTCGCTCATGGTTGTTGGGTTTGATGGAGTTTGTTAGTTCTCGAATAAGAAATCTATGCCAGTCGTATGGCACAATGGAGGAGTTAGGAAATTCTAGAAAGGATTCCACTATCTGACTCAGCAGCGTAGACTGGATTCTATCCTTGCAAAATGTTGAAATAACTTGGTATGTTATTCAACAGATGTGCAGCTGTCTGAATGACGGGTTCCGTGATAGCTTCTATCAAGTAACCATTGTTAGTTTGGATGTGGATTTCTGGTGTGGTTTGGGTGATGAATGATTTGATCAGAGCTTTGGCGTGACGATGGGAGATGGGTTGACGATCACCGGACATAATGCCAACGATGATCATCGAGTCGGCATTAATCCTGACCTTGTATGTGGTACCTTGGTACAAGAAGTGGAAACGATCCTTGTTCTCGTCCCAGGTGGCGTAAGCGTGAAGGGCAAGGCCCATGTTAATCTCAGAATGGAATAGCGTCGAGTAAAAACCCATTGTTTCAAGGAGGGGCCTGGTTGTCTGCAGCCATGGTTGGATCAGAGTGTCAGAGGGTAGAGGCCAAATCTGTGTGGCCTCGGGGTTGTCATGCTGGATCATCTGTTTGGCACCATAGTCTTCAGAGGATGAGGAGGCCATGTTAGCAATGATGATTAGTGGTCGAAAAAGTCAAAAAAGCAGAAAAAAATGGTGGAAAATGGAAAAGATGTGGAAACATTAGAAAACTGAGAATAATGAGTGTTGGATGACAATGATTGTAGTTCAGAGTGCAGATTGGTGTTTAATATGAGTAGATGACAACTGGTAGGAAGTTTGGTTGAAAACAGAAAACTTGGTATTTTCAGTGGAAATTTCGACAGAGCTTCACTAGCAAAGGTGACAAATGACTCGAATTCAGCCCTTATATAGTGAAATTTAGAATGCGTATTAGGTGAAATTCACTTTTCCTTGTTTAGCTCCACCCAAATTCTGGCAAGCACCTTCTTCACAAAATTCTAAGACCTCAAGGAAGTCTACGAGAGTTCAGAAGGTGATTTGACTGCTATGTGAAGGTTTTGCGAGGGTTCAGGATGTCTGCAAGGGTTCAACTCTCACAGGAAGTGATCTCTCACACAGCTTGTTCCTATGATTGGGTTTTCAAGTTTAGACCATGTAGGTAGGCTAATTTCACTGCTTTGATTCCATTTAGGCACCTTTCGAGAGTTGGGAAGATGATCTTGATGCTCTGCGAGGGTTCTGAAAATTTTGTTTCTTAGAGCTGTCACATACACTAAAAAATGATGATTCCTCCATCAAGAACTCTCACAAAGATTTTCATGGATGCATCTAGGTCAGATCTGGTGAATGTCCAATTTTCAAGAGCTATCTTCCAGGGGATTTCAAAAAATCCTGAAAAAAGTGCTCTTTCAGAGTGTTTTTTGACGAGATCTTGAGATTTTCTGATTTTTAACTTTTGTAAACTGGTAATCAGCTTCATCCAGGCTTGATCTGACCATTGGTAGTGCTCTGAAAGTTCTAATGGATTCTTGGTAGTAGATCTCTCAGTCAATCTGATGATCTGCTTTCTTTTTTATCCTATCAGGATCTGGATCCTCCTTGGATTCTGATAGATTTTTTCGATCTTGCCAGATCTGGCTGAATCTTGATGGATTTAGCTTGATTTGGCTTGATCTCCTTAGATCTAGCGGTGATGGCTGAGCGTATTAGCTTTTTGTATCGTGTCACCCCCAATTTGGATCTGTCTTATTATGGTGGCCAGTACTTGTGCAACCGGCTACCGTTGATGGGTGTGTCGAATGGCGTCCCATCAAGCTGTTCTAAATTTACGGCTCCATGATTAAGAATTTTCCTGATCCTATAAGGACCTTCGCCTGTGAATTTTAACTTCCCCTTGATCACCTTGGTTTTATACATCAGGACCAGATCTCCTGAATGAAGATCCTTCTTTTGTAATCTGCGATAATGTCAGGCCTTGTGTCTTTTCTTTTTAGCTGCCAATATATGCACAACTAGTAAGCGTGTTTCACAGAGTTTATGTAGAGCTTCATGGCATAGTTGTAGAGATTTGGACTCATTAAGACGTTGCGCGGTGGCAATCCTTAATGAAGGAGCTAGAAACTCTACTGGCATCACAACATCATGACCATATACCAATTGGAAGGGTGTTTGATCAGTGCTCCCTTTATATGTTGTTCTGAATGCCCATAGTGTAGCATGCAACTTTTGTTCCCAATCTGATCTGCTAGTTTCAACTGTTTTCGTGAGCATGCTACACAGGATCTTGTTGGATGATTCTGCTTGCCCATTACCACGAGGATAAAAAGGTATACCGGTTATGTGGATCACGAAGAATTCCTCCAACAGGACCTTGATAGTCTCGTTGATGAAATGGCTTCCGCGATCACTTGAGTTCATGTGAAAGCAAAATGATCTGGGTGGTCACTGCCGAAGAATTTCGTCTAGACCTCTTTGGTACAGCTAGCCAGCAATCAGCTGATAAGGTCTAGCCTTCAAGATCAATTTTCGCTGTTCCACCTTTGGTAGTGATTTATCTGGTTGGCCCCGCATTAGATATTCAACAATGTCGGCAGCCCATTCTGGTACTGTATCCACGTAAAATAAGATAGCATCTGCCAGCTCATCGTCGGGTTGGGTTGCAATCTCCTTTTTCTTGAATTGTGACACATGATCTGCCATGTAATGTTGTTTTCCCTTGTGAACTACTATCTGAAAATCAAATTCCAACAACAAGGAGCCATCTAGTGATCCTCCCGGTGTTGCAAGTTTTATTAACGAGATATAGCAAGGGTTGATGGTCCGTATAAAAAACAAAATGTGTGGCCATCAAATACTGTCGAAACTTCTTAACTGCATAGATCATTGTCAGTGCTTCCCGCTCTGTGGTTGAATAATTCATTTCGGTATCACTGAGCTATCGGCTTGCAAATCGGATTGGAAAATCCTTTTTGTGTTCACTTGGCTGGGTTAAGACTGCTCCAACTGCATACTTCAATGCGTCCGTATGCACGTGGAACTCAATGGACCAATTGGGTGGTCGTAAGATTGGTGTTGAGACCAATGCATCCTTAATCTTCTAGAAAGCCATTAGAGCTTCCTCATTCCAATGTGGATCCATTGTGAACTTGTAAATTGGTCTGGCTAACTCTGCAAAATCAAGAATGAAGATCCTATGATAGTTAGCATGACCCATGAAAATGTAGACCTCGCAGATCGTCCTCGGTGGTGGTAGATCAACACTGATCCTGATCTTTGAAAGGATCTATGGTGATCCCATGTCTTGACAGTATATGGCCAAGTATCAAGCCATGTGTCACTCAGAATTGACATTTTTCTGGATTCAGGGAGATCTGGTAATCGCGGCATTTTTGTAACACCTTCTCCAAATTGGATAAGTGTTCTGAATCTGGTCCATGCACGCACAGATCATCCAAGAAAATTTCCAAAATTTTTTGTAAATAATCTTTGAATGTCGCCTACATGACTCACTGGAAAGTTCTTGGGACATTGCAAAGTCCGAATGGCATCACTTTATAGGCATAAGTTCCCCAAACTGTGGCAAATGCTATCTTGTGCTGGTCCTGGGGGGCTATTCTCACTTGGTTGTAGCCGCTGAAGCCGTCCAGAAAACTATAGGCTTCGTCGCCAGCTACTCTATCGAGGACACTCTCCGTAAATGGTAAAAAAAAAAAGTCCTTTTTGGTGACTACATTAACCGCCTTCAGATTCACACAGATATGCATTTTGCCATTCTTCTTGGGTACTATAACTATCGGTGATACCCATTCCATGTGCTCGATTTCATAAATGAAATCTGCATCCATGAGTTTCTGCAACTCTTACTTGATCAGTTCTGTATAATTCGGGTTGCAGCGGTAGTAACGGCTTACCTTGGGGACTGCTCTGTCCACCAAAGGTATGGTGTGTTGGACTATTGTTGGCAGAATGCCCTTTAGATCACTATAGCTCTAGACAAAACAATCTTTATATTCCACCAACAAGGATCGTAGTATCTTGAACTGCGTGGGTGTTAACTGCTCTCCCACATGCACTATCCTTTCTTCTTTTCCTGGTTCTGCAAGATTCATCGGCTGTGTTCGCGTAGGTCCCTCAAAGACTTGTTCTGCTTGTGTCTGACTTTGATCAGGTTCTCGTTGGGCTTGTGGCAACATGATTAGTACTTCATCCAATGTATAGTTCTTGAAAGTATCAAGCATCTCATGAACTGGAGCTCGTCGAGATTCCTCTTTCAGCATATTGATCTTGGCCCGACTGGTCATTTTTTTATTTTTTGTCACTTGTGTAGAAGATGATGCTATATCTGAGTCCAACTTGATTGACTTCAAGGAATCCAACACCTTCTTTTTGCCCTTTTTTGTCATTTTGGTGGGTTCATCCTTGTTGTCTTTCTTTGGGAATGCTGTGACATTCGTGTCATGGTTGCGAATATCAACGTCTACTGTAGCTATTGCCTCTTCGGGTAGGTCAATCCATCGGATAACCTGGTTGTAGCGTTGCTTCAACTGATTTTCCTTATTCGCAGGTGCCTTGGGTGGTTCGATCCTTGAGACTTTCGCCATAGCAGACCTTTGTGGTGGTTGAGCTGGTACCTTCTTGGTTCCATAACGATCTTGGTCCATGTGGTGTAGGACTTGTTCATCAGTCAGCTCAATCTCCTTATTATAAGTTAGAGCATGCTGCCAAGGGACTAGATCATCGTCCACTGGGTTCTCAATCGGCTCCGCTGACAGCCATGCTACATTTATAGTGTAACATTTGGCCATGCATTGTGGTTGATTGGGTGTGCCGTACCTTGGTGCCGCGTTAGGTGCCCCTTGATGATAAGGATAAGAAGTCTGATAAGGACTTCTCTTCTGTTGAACAACCCTGGGATTAAACGGGCAAAATGCCGTATCGTGTGATGTTGCATTGCACAGATGGCATAATCTATGTGTCAATCTCAGATTTTGCTTTAGGATTGGACACTCGTTCGTTGTATGGTTTTGCGTGCATACTGAACACCATAAATTTTCTCGTCGAGGGTACTACAATTGGTTTGCTTCTTGTTGATGTGGAGTTACTGCTACAGTTCCTTATAAGGCCTTCAGTTTCTGGTCAAACTGCGCCGTAAGTTGCTCCATCTGTTGTTTGTGTAATTTTGTCATTTGCTCCAACAACAGTTCTGTGGATAAAGCGGATGCGTTTGATGATGATGATGCGATCAAGGGAGTAGGAGTGTGGGTGGAAGGATATTCGTCGTCAGATCCCTCATCCTCTTCCCTGATGATATCCTCCATAGCTTCTTGCAAAGTAGCGTACTGCTCACGTCGTTTCAGTTCTCTTCTAATGCTTCATGATAATCCGGCTAGGAATCACATGATCATCGCATGATCGAGAGTCAAGGCTGCACTACACTCGGATCGTAGATGTTTGACCCATTCAATATAGTCGCAGACCCTTTCTCGTTTTCCCATCTTGACTTTGCTCAACTAGAGAAACGGGTCTTCCGAGAACTTCCTTGGCTTAAAGCGCGTAATGAGAGCCACTTTAATTGCTTCCCAGATGGATTTCTCTTCCTCTGACAGGTTGAAAAACCAATCCTAAGCCACTGCAAACAAGGACATAGGAAATAGCATCAGCTTCTCTTTAGGTGTTCGTTCGCCGTGGATTTCACAAGCTTGCTCGTAGATCTGGAGGAATCGGATGGGATCTGATGATCCGTCGTATTTTGGTATCTCCATCCGTAGTGCTCTCTGAACGGCATGCAAGGGTGCGACAGGTATGGGTTGGCCCATTGGATCCATTGGTGTTGGTTCTGGTTCTGCCTCTTGTTGCACAACTGCTAATCTGGAAAGGTGTGGTGTCTGATTTGCTATCCTTTGTGTTATTTATTGTTCCAATCTCAGATTCATCTGATGGTGGGTTCCAAAGTAATTGGATCTTGCTTATACAGTAGGATGCAGTCTGGATCTTCAATGATCTGATCGATCTGTTCAGCTGGAATGAATTTTAGGCCTTTTACGGTGGTTTTTCCTTAATAGCTTTTTACTCTTTGCACTGATTGACCTGAGATTTTGACAGTAGCTGGATCTGATGCAGATCTTTGCACTGATCTGGTCTGCAAGGGTTCTTCAGCTATTTTTACAGGTAAAAAACTTGATATCTTTCAGATCTCTGGGAACTAACTCTCGCAAGTTTCACATAGTTGGATCTGGATTAGATCTCACTATAGAATTCTCTGCAAGAGTTAACTCTCACAAGAAGTGAAAATCTCACTATGTGCAAGGGTTCAAAATCACTTTTTGTGTTTGATCTTCACCAGATCTTCATACTAACTCTCGCAGGCTTCATCACTGATGTAATTTGACATTCTGAATCGATTGAGAGTCTGCTAGAGTTCTTACTGGAAGGATTTGATGGATCTTCACTGTTAAGTGATTTTTTTGGCACTTAAATCCAATTTTCTACTCACTGGAATCAAACTGACTCTCGCAAGCTCTTCTATGTCCTGGTTTCACTGAGATGGAACTTCAAAATCCTCTACGAGAGTTCTTGACCATTGGAACTAAAAATTTCACTGTCTGCGAGAGTACACTAGTACTTAAATGTCTTTTTTTCATTGGAAACTCTCGCACAGGAACTTGATCATCAAACTAACTCTCACAGGTTTCTCTATGTCCTGGTCTCACTGAGATGGAACTTTAGACGGCTCTGCGAGAGTTCTTATGAAGATTTGATTTTTTTTGGATTTTTTCAAGGGTTTTTTGAATTTTTTATGATTGTTCTCTAATTTTTACAATCTGCTTGGAGCTAACTCTTGCAGGTTTCTATGCAGGTCTAGGATAGTACCTTGGAGCTGCTGCCAGTCATGCAAGGGTTAATTTTCACTAATTCTGGAGATATAAAAATCTGATGAGTTTTTTGGCTCTTTTTCCCTCCAAAATACAGATTGGTGTGTTTTTTGAGTTTTTGGATGATTGGTTTGGGTTTCAAGCCCTTAGAGGTTGTTCAGGACCTGCTCTACCCTCTCACACCTCTTCCGCTAGCTGTGAACAGTCCAAACACAAAAAAATATAGAAAACTAACTCTAAACTCCCAAAAATCTACCTAAACTACTCTAAAAAGCAAGAAAATAGCTAAAATGCAACTAAACTAGTCAGTGGAAACCTATCCCCGGCATCAGCGCCACTGTGGGGTCGATGATCTTTCGTAGTATAGCCCTTCCGCCTGTCAACAAAGGTTAGATCACTGGATAGGTGCCTAACTATGCATAGATGCTAATTTTAGTTAATTTCCTACTTTCTCTCTTAACTCTACTCACCACTATACTACTCCTCTTTAACTCTACTCCTCTACACTAACCTTCATCATAGTTTGGTTGAAGGGAAGGAATGGAGAAGAAGAGATTGAGAAGAGAAGAGAAAGAGAGAGAAAGAGAGTGAGGGTGGGAGTTATCTCAAATGCTCCTTATGCTTGCTAATGGAAAAACATTCACTATGGCAAGCAATAAACATGGAAATAGAAATCAATAGAAAACACAACCAAGAGCAATAGCAAGTAGTGAATAGCAAATGAGGATGCTTCTCTTCCAAAAATGGTAGAGTTTCCTCCTTCTCATTAAGCATGGAAATAGTGTACAAATGGTGTCTTTTTATAAAATGGGGAAGGCCCTTGCCCCTCAATCTCATTGGCTAATATTCAAAATGATCCTAACCATTCATCTTGGATCCAACTTGATCCAAGGGTCCACAAAAAGTACATAAGAAATCACAAGATTCATGTGAGTCCCAATTTGGAGCCCAACTCTAAAAAGTGATTTCTAAGTTTAAAAATGACATTGGGCCTCTAGTTTTATTTTAATTATAAGGCCCGAGTCAAGTTTATTTTATTTACAACTTCAATTGCATGCTCATTGGGCCATGGGCTTATACACACAGGATGCCAACTCTCTTGCTAGATGAGTGAATGCTTCTAGAAGTGTCTAAAAAATCCAGCTACAAACAAGGAACTTTTGAGACTCTAATAGAAAATGATGTCCATGAAGGATCTTTCACCACCTCTCAAAGGATCCCTCACAAGATGTTCCACAAATGTGTCTATATACATGTAGCGCACTTCAAAAGCTATACATCATGCCAAGCCATGGATTCAAAGGCATTTTGTGAGCTTGAAGATACATCAATTAAACTATTAAGTGCATACATAATGTTTCCAAAGACAACTTGCCTTGCTTGATCCATGTGATTGAGCCTTGATGGCTCCATCTTGATACTCAAGGTTCTTCTTGGAGTCCTTGGGTCTTGAGCTTGCTCCTCCACTTCACTTGACTCCAAACCATCAATGTGTTGATCCATAGGTGATTCTTCAAGTTTACAAATCCTCCACACTTGAAAGATCACATTTTCACCATTGACAACTTCTTTGGTGGAAAACAAGTAGATTCTACAATCTCTACTTGAAGACCAAAACACTACCATTATTCCTATCATTGAAATAGGATAATCTTTGGTCCTTACATTGGAATGATTATGCTCAAAACATGTGGACCCAAATATTTCCAATACAAATGATGTTTCATCTTTTATAACACTATTCAAACTATTACAAAAATAGTTATCCAATGAAATCATTTTATCAACAACAAATGGAGATTTGAAAGCATCTAATTTCATTGTCTTGTCATAAAGAGTACTAAACATCATAGATCTTAAAGATAAGCAACAAGTCACTCCATGTCTACTAATCCTATCCAACAAATATTCAAAGATAGTAGACTCTCCAGTGCTCACCATCCTTGCAAGATGCACACTTGAATGGAAAATTTGCATGCAATTTGATGACTTGGCCTTTGTCATTGAGAAGCTCCTTAGAACTTTCATGCTTTGAGGCAGATCCTTAAGATCTTCCTCCTTTTGATGCTCCTCCTCAATGCAAGCAAGATCACACTTTGCCAAGATCTCCTCTCTTGAGTGGTCTCCTCCTTTGCCAAGCTAAAACTCTCAAAAGCAACACTAGCTTCCAACTTAAACAATCTTCCATGTTTAAATCCCTTTGCAATGCAAACATCATTCTTAAAAATGGAACCAACACCATGCCCAAAGTGAAAATCCAAATCACTTTCCAAGAGTTGACCAACACTTAGCATATTCTTGGTGATTGATGGTACATAAAGGATCCATACTTATTGAGGATTCTAGATACAAAAAGATGGTACCAACACCATCTATCCTACACTCTTCATCACTTACAATAAAGACAAACTTTTTAGCATCATTGAAAGGTTGAGAAAAAATCATTTTCACAAGATGTGTGGGAGCTAGCCCCACTATCAATCCACCAAGTGTCTCTTGAATTGCTATTACTTGTTGGTGAGGATGTAGATGCCATCAAGAATACATCAACTTCATCCTCCTCCTCCTCATGTGCAAGGTTTCCTTGTCTATCCTCCTCCTCTTGTGCTCTTAGCCTCTTGTAGCATTTGGATGCATAATGCCCCTTCTTTCCACAAAAGAAGAATTTTTGCTTTGACTTGTTCTTTGAACTTGATGCATCATCCTCTTCTTTGGCCTCCTTTGGATGCTTCTTCTTTCCATTGGTATTCTTTTTGCCCTTGAATGAGAAATTGGATTTCTCATCTCCATCTTGCAAGGACAATGAATTCATTCTTGGCCTGGTGTGGAGCATCCTATGTGAAAATTGTCAACATTTCCTAGCTAGTTTGAGGCCTAAATTGGCTAAAATTGTAAATAGTTTTGGTTCTGGAGTTTCACACGTGTGAACCAGGCCACAATGTTTTTATTTACTGTATTTTTTCAGTATGATGAAGTGTCAAACTTCATACCCTTCAAAATGAGACCATTTTGATGTATTTTGGTCATATAAGCCATTTTTAGCTATTTTTCCTATATAGGGAATATCTAGGGTCAAGTACCTTCTAGAGAGAGGAGAGAGAGTCATCTTCCTCATCCATAAATAGTAGGGAAGTCGTGGAGAACAGGTTGGAGAAACCTTTTGTATGCTTCATTGAGATCAATAGATCATTGTCATTGTTTCTTCCTCCATTGAGAGCATTGTTGTGTGTATTGTCTTCAAGCTATTGTGTATGATCTTAGGTGCTTTCCAAAAGTGGTAGGCTGATGTATTATGGACTGTATAATGCTATTTTGGGCCGCACTTGATGTTTATGGAAGTTTCCATTTGTGATAAATGCTTTTTGATCAAGTTCTTTGCATTCTAGGTAGCATAGAATGTGTTGCCAATTCCTAGCTTATGTAGTTTGGAGTGCAAGCATTCAAGCCAATGATCTTGGAGTTTAGATCCACTTAGGATCTGTATTTTTCACATCCTACACTCTTCAGCCAGTAATACACTATGAAGTTTTTCTATAGTTGGCAAAGGGTCTTGGATGGCAAAACTTTGGGCCATATTGGCAAAGTCATTTCCTAGAACATTAAAGACAATTTGTACAAGCTCTCCATCATGAATCTTCTCTCCGATGGAAGCCAACTCCCTATTTAGAGACTTGATTCTGAGTACATAATCATGTCCACTCTCCTTACTTCTCCTCATGCTTTGCAAAATTTGATTTCTAAGCATAAGTACTCTAGAAGTGTTTTTTGATTCATAGATTGATTTTTAAGACTCCCAAGCCTCTTTAGCACTAGTACATGATGATACTTCTCTCAAAAGATCATTGCTTACATTCATCTTCACACAATGAATTGCTAGCCTAGATCTCTTTTTGTTTTTGATTAACTCTTGTGCACCTAGAGGTTCATCTTCATCATCAATCAAGAACTCATAAAGGTCTTGGAAAACCATTAGTGACTCCATCCTAACCTTCCAAATAGAAGAATTTGTAGAATTCAATCTCTCACTAGCTTCTAGAAGGTATGCTCCAATAGATCCCATCTTATTAGTAAATTCTACACACAAGAAATAGATTTAACAATCAAAAGCATTGATCAACATTGAAATCTGAGCCCACACGTGCAAGCCACAACCTGCTATATGGCTTGTATACTGAGAAACAAGTAGAAATTGATTTGATTGCATTTGGATCACAAAAACTCAATGTACATAGTGAACTAGCTTGAGATTGCCAATGACCTCCAAAAACATTCTATATTCTCACTATGGGATCTTGGAATACATAGCAAATTCGACTTCCTTTGTGAAGTTAGGTGGATTCCCAGCCTTTTTTTCTTCTCTAAAACGAAACCCTATTCTATTTCCTAGAGTCATGCTTGGTAGATAGCTAGTTGGTCAATTGTCACCTTAAGTCTAGGATTTAGGTCCTATAAACTAGGAATCACTACCAAAATGACATGACCAAAATGAAAGCCTAGTCTATTTTCTAGAGTCATGCTTGGTAGATAGCTAGTTGGTCAATTTTCACCTTAAATCTAGGATTTAGGTCCTATGAACTAGGAATCACTACCAAAATGACTTGAACTAGCCTACATTAGGAGTGGATTTCCATGTGGCATCTTGGCCTCACATGTGTGGAATCCACTTATGTACAAAATTTACATTATACTACATGGTTTTTTATCAAGCTAGATTTGCCAATTTTTGACAATTCTTCACACCTAGTGTAGTATCTCCCTATATACAAAATTATGAAACTCTTAAGAACTATTTTTTATCTAATTGAATTCTTATTGCTTAGAAATTTCTCGAATATAGGATGTTAGATTGATTTCATATGATTCTTTCCAAAATGAAGTTATTCTTAAAAGAGACATTAATGTGAATTACTACTTGCATTGATAAGACTTGGAATTCAAGAGAATGTCTAGAGTCATTGGATTTCAACTTCCTAATGATCTATTTTGCATAAATGGATTTCAGATGAATGATGGTTATTGTCACTAAGGTTGAAAATATTTGAAAGAAAAAGTCCTAGTTGTAATATAGTGAATCCTTTGTAAAAAACACATATTATTGACTTTTCATGGGTTTAGATATTTTCATACATCATCTCTCTAGCGACTTTTATAGAAATCATGCAATTTCTTTAAAAGGGAAAGCGAAGTGATGGAATTAATTCTATCGGAGGATTTGTTAGTTGCACAATTTTAAAAAAAAAAACCAAAATTTGCTAGTATTGTAAGAAACAATCAAGTACTAGAGAAGATTTAGAACTTGAAACCATTACTTATATACATAAATAGTACATAAATGGATTAAAAGTTATTATTCCCAATTTTGTTTAGGATTGGAGTAAGTTTGATCATACAATTGAATCTTGAATATTTGTATTCGATCAATCTAATTTTAGTTTGAAGACTATTAGGTTGATTGAGTAAAAGAAGCTCAGTGAGATATGTGAGTAATATATGCATTTGGAGTAATATGCTAGATAATGACATATGTTTATGTGTTAGAAAGTGTCAAGGCTAAAGCCCTTGCACAACTCTCTAGGAACACAAATGGATGAATAGCTCATTGGTAGAGCACCCCATCGGATTGGGGGAGGTCCAAGACCACACACACCAAGTGTGAACTTTTCACATGGTATCAAAGCCATGGTTGTGGGTGTGGTCTAGGCGGGCAATAGCTAAAAAGAGGACTATGCCTTGAGGGGGAGTGTTAGAAAGTGTCAAGGCTATAGCCCTTGCATAACACTCTAGGAACACAAATGGATGGGTAGCTCATTGAGGTCCTAGGTTCAACCGACCACACACGCCAAGTGTATAAACTTTTCACATACTAAGTTTTGTGCTGAGATATAGTTGGAAGTTGATAGTGGGATGTTGAGAGGTAGTTGGAAGTCAGGTTGAGAGTTTTGTGAGTAGAGTATTATTGGGAGTAATGTGAGTTACTTTACTTGGTTGTATGCTACTTGTGATGCCTGATAATGGGTTGAGGGTTTCAAAGTAGAGTCACGGTTGGTTGAATGGTTGTGGTTTACATTGGTTTGGTTGTGTGGTGCTTATAAATGGAACCCAATGTTGAGAATGCTTGTTTGTGGTTTGATTCGGAATTGCGTTTTCTCTCCAATTGTGGTTTGAACTCATAGTTGGATACATGTCATCGTTGATGGTTGGAGAGTGAATGAATTTGTCTCTTATTCCTCGCTTGTCCCTTACTACAATACTTGCTTGAAGCATCATTGATTCTTCTTTTAGTACACTGATGGTCTTTACTCTATGTGATTTGGTGCTCTATGCATGATGATGTTGTATGAACGAAATGTAAGGATTGATGAATGTACAAATATGATTTAGCTAAAAGTGATTCTATAAGCTTTCAATTGCTTTTGAAACATTCAATAAGGTGTTATAGAAAACTACTTATAAACAAAATGAATAGGAGAGCGTTCTTTTTATTGCTCTCAATAATTTGATGTTTTTTCTTGTTTCACTTTCTTTATTCTTTCAATCATCTTCTTATCATCGTCTTTCTTTTTCACTAGATTTATTATTAATATTCTTATTCTTTTGTTATCTTATGTATGATTTTATTTCTCTTATACCACAAAACTTTTTCTTTTATTAAATCACATTTTTGTGCATCATCATCTTGCCCTCATTCATAATGTCACTAGTCGTATCCACATACATGTAAAACTAAGAGAAAACCATTCTAAAATATGAACATACACATTACTAATAACAAAAACTATTAAGTAGCAAATGAAGCAAAAAAAAACTTTATCCTACAATATTAACACTTCTACTATGTTATAGTCATGTGCCCATATACATCACTACCTTACAAGTTCACAAGCATATTAGTTGTACCATATAATAGAGCATTATTTAATTTCTTATTTACTACATTAATTATTATAACATTTATTAACATGCATTGAAATCATTCAAGAACTACTTAACTTGTTTTTCAATTTAAGTAACAAATATCTGGTATATTTTTCTTACCTCTTCTGAATTGACACTTCCAAATTGGGTGGCAGCATATAGAGCTATTTTTCCTTCTTTTATCCTATTAGCATCTTCCTACATTAAGGAATGATTAATTTTATTTTTTATAGATTAATATAACAACAACTCTATCATTTATAAAGGAGAACAAATTTGATAATAATTTTTTTTCCTCTCTCTATTAGACATAACTAGAAATAATCATAATGTAGAGTGCCAAAATACAAAAAAAGAGGAGATGTCTTAGAGGTCCAATCATGTTTCACTATTGTCTACTCTCCTGGATCTCGAGCTACTATGAGAGAGTGAGAGAGAGCTCTTTTTCATATTGAGTTTTTTGGAGAGATCTTGATTCTACACAGAATTTTTTATACACTCTCTCTCTACTCGAGAGTTACATCATGTATTCTCTCTCTACCTGAGAGAAAGCCACTCTTTTACTTAGTATTTCTCATCACAACTTGCCTCTGAATGTGTTTGATGAATGGTGAATGATTCATGCATGTTTAAGTGCTCTTGCCTTAGATTTTTCAAGCTAGTTTGCTTCTATATTGTTGATAATAGATCTATGTGCAATCACGCACCTTAGGAGATCATTCAAATTTTTTGGGCTGTCCCCATAGGTGTGAGAAGTACAATAAAAGTAAGATGCAATTTTGGTTCCCATTTGGTTGTGATTTGAGTCTCAATTGCTAGATTGTCTTGTTGCCAATGTTCATAGATCTTGTGATACTTCTTGGTACTAGTGATTTTGACATTGAGCATGGAACATTGCCAAGCATTAAAAGAGGATTTTTGAAATCAAAGCTTGTTGGAAATCATGTGGGAAGGAAGTGACACGTGAATGTTTATTGTTGGATGAAAATGAAGTTGGAACTTGGAAATCAAGGAAGGAAGATATATGTTTTTCATCATCTAGCAAGTTTGAGTTGAAGTGCATAGTGGATTTTATTTTTCATTGTTATAAAGTTTTAAATGGACTCATGAAGGTTGTGAAGATCTGGTTGTACACTCATCTTCATCCTTTCTACTCCATGTTTGATAGACATCATTCTATCTTTTATGGTTGCTTCATGGTGATGACATTGTTTTCACTCTACATAGTAAAATGGAGTCTGATAGGATCTTGTTTCAGCTTAGTCAAGGTTTCGGGATGAAGATTAATTTTTTTCTTCATGATATGTCAAATTCAAGAATGTGAAAATCAAAATGTTTCGCTTTTGGTATTCAAATCATGCAAAATTGTAGTGTGAGGCATTGGTGCTTGGAAAGGGGAGTTTTGTTGCAAAACTTGGCAACTAGTGACATGGTTCTTGGAGAATCATCATTGGATCTAACATATGGTTCAGGTTTAAATTATTGGAGAAGAGCACAAAGACGATGGTTTTATCACCTAGTTACTCTTGGGCTTGTGTTAAGTAAGATTGATTTGCTACTTCAGTTTTTATGATGCTCATGTTTTATGTGATATATTGACTTGGAGTGCGATACAAATGTTGAAATTCACACATGTGGGAGTGCCCAAAAGTGTGTTATTGGTTTTTTAAGACTTTGTGATTGCACGTAGATCACACAGATTGAAAAGCAAGATCTATTTCTTAAATCTAAGGCAACATCACATTACTACATGCATAAATCAACCATACAAGTACTTTCACACGTGTGGAGACTTGTGCAAAATAAATACAAGTGAATTTCAGTCTTGCTCTTGGGTAGAGAGAGGATGTACTATCAAGAACACGAGTAGAGAGAGAAACCAATTTTGACTCAAATAGTGTAGAAACCTTATAACTCCATACACTTGCATAGAATGAGTGTAAGGCACATATAAGTAGTAATCTAACATGAAGGGGAGTGAAACATGATTGGACCCTTTCTTTTCCTCCTCTAAATCCTATTGATTGAGTGACATATGTGCCCTCAAACTTGATTGGGCCAAATTGATGAATATCTCTCTTTTGATTGGACCCTAACTCTCATGCCAATACATAGAGACATGTAACACACCAAATCTCTACTTGACAAATGTCATAAGCCTAATGTGGCTCGAGCTACATCATGTGAAAGATTCAACTAGTTTCATCACATTTTGCAATATTTCCATATTTGGCATATTGACGCCAAAACTTGTTTTAGACTTAGAGGTTGACTTTTCAGAGTTCATCAGTCTAAATTTCATTTGAATAAACACTTTTTTGAAAGTGTGGGAAAGATAGAATGCGAGTTTGAGTAGATTCAATTTGAATAAGTTGGGTACATTGAATCTAGACCCAAAATTGGTAGGGTTAGCATTTTGGTGGGAAAGCCAAGTGGCCAAATAGGGTTTGGACCTGCTATAAAAGGATTTAACTCGTGGAGAGAGTCATCTTCTCTCTTCTCTATCTCATTTCATGCTTATACATGGTTCTCTTGGGTTCTACTATCCATTGGTGCACTATCTTGGTGATTGCTTGCAATTCTATGTGTAGAATGATGTTATTTTTGGATCCACACGTGTGAAATACAGTAGCTTGCTGCTTTTGTATGGACAACAATAGTACATAATCATTTCATTCAAGTTTGATCAAGTTCTATTAGTGTTTGCATCTCAAATTGTGTATAGATGCTGATATTTCTACATGAAATTGGTAGTGTATTTCTCTTTCTAACCAAAGATCATTCAAGTAGATTGGATCTTAAGGATCTGAAATCTTTCACATGGTATCAAAGCTTGTGTTTCAGGTTATGAAGGAGGAAATCAGATCTATCAATGATTTGGTGAAGATATCAAGTCTAGAGCATGCTAGAGAGGATTCTACACCAAAATCGGATTTTTTGCTTTTGTAGATTGGATCTTTTGTAGATCAAAACACTAAATAGGTCAATATACTTGTTCAATTCTGTTTTTTGAATTCACATGCTAGATTTGGCCAATTTTTGGATCATTGGTTCAGCCTAAGTGGTGGCTTATAGATTGCATATCAAATTTTCAGCATTTGCATGTAGATTTGGAATAGTCAATTTTTTGTAATTTTGTCAAAACCCTAATTTTGATTGGATCTCTATACAGTGAGGTTTTTGGACTTCATTTGAGTGTGTCTCAATCTTAGGAAGTGGCAAAAGTCATTAGATTGAGGATAGATTATAGGTTGATCAAGATTCCATGATTCTATGTGTTGATTTGCTTAGATAAGTGCTAGAAGAGAATTTGTGAGATAGTTTCAAATCTTGGTGATTTCTTTTGAAAGCATTTGTTGTTGTTCAAAGGAGTGCTTTGTGCATTGAAACAGGTTGAAAGAGAAGATCATGTCATTGCTACATGGCAACCTCAATTGGAGTCATGTTGGAAGCCAATGATAGGCTTACCTCAAGTAACTATTCATTATGGAAAGTGAGGATGGAGTCACTTCTTGAGATGAATGATGTTTTGGATATTGTTGTAGGATTGGAGGAGAGACCAGCAACACAACAAGATCAATTGAGGTATGACAAGAGGGCCAAGAAGGCTCTACACATGATAAAGATGAATGTTACCAATGAACTTCTCAAGGAAGTTGGTAAGTGCACATAATCTTTGGAAGCTTGGAATTCATTGAAGAAGCTTTATGAATCCAAGTCTACTTCTAGAGTGTTGACTCTAAGAAGGAAAATCTTTTCTTGTTTGCAAAAGAATGAAGAAAGTCCAAGTACTTTTGTTTTGAGAATGAAAGCATTGAATGATGAGTTAGCTTGCATAGATGAAAGCATTAAGGAAGGAGAGCTTATTCAAGTGATTCTTAATGGCTTGTTGGATGCTCATGCTAACATTGTTCAAAGTATTGCTATTCAAAAGACTTTGCCAAGTTTGATGGATTTTCAAGAGATCTTAATCAATGAGGAATATAGGCTTTAAGAAAGAGGTGGATCTACATCGACACTTCAAGAGGATGCTATTGTTCACAAAGGGCAAATTCAAGGGCAAAACCAAAAGCAAGTGGTCTAAAGGGCAAGATCAAGTGGATGCTTCTTCAAGTGGCAAAAATAAGGATAGATCAAAGCTCAAGTGCTTCTATTGTGGCATCAAAGGACACTTTGCAAGTGAGTGCTACAAGAAGAAGAGAGATCAAGGAGACAAGCAAGGTAATCTTACTCTTGATGAGGATGGTTTGGATGTGCAAGATGCAAATGATGATGCTTTTGTGATGTCTTCATGTATGCTTGCTAATGATGGAGATCTAGATCCTTGGTGGATTGATAGTGGAGCAAGTTCACACATGACCTTTCACAAAGAGTACTTCACTTCTTTGTTGGCATATGGAGATGACAAGAGGGTGATCTACACGGCCAATGATGGTGAATGTGCAATCAAAGGGATTGGCACAATTCCTATTTCTCTCTCTACAAATAGGAATGTTCATTCAGAGGATGCCTTGTTTATTCCATCTATTACCAAGAATTTGCTTAGTGTGAGTCAAATGCTAAGTAAGGGCCTCAAGGTGGAGTTTGATGGAGATGCTTGTTTGATCAAAAGGAAGGATGTCTTGATTGGAAAAGGTAAAAGGCAAGGGAAGTTGTTCAAACTTGATGCTTGTGTTATTGCTAACCAAGTTGGATGTGTTGCAAGGGAGCAAATTTCTAATCAAGAGGTTTGGCACAAAAGGATGGGACACCTCAACTTCAAGTCATTGGAGGTAATGGCAAGGAAGAAGGTTGTGATTGGTCTTCCAAGTTCCTTAAGTAGTGACAAGCATGTTTGTGAGTCTTGTGCTTTGTCTAAGTCACATAGACTACCTTATACTAGATCTATTTCTAGATCTACAAAGCCTTTTCAACTTGTACATTCGGATATTCATGGATTTACTACAATTAGCAATAGTGGAGCTAAGATGTATGTAACATTCATTGATGATTTTAGTAGATTTTGTTGGATCTATCTACTAAAGAACAAGGATGAAGTGTATGATGTCTTTGTCAAGTTCAAGAATGCAAGGGAGAACCAATTTTCCACAAAGATCAAGTGCTTGAGAGGTGACAATGGTGGTGAGTACATATCTAACAAGTTCAAGGCCTTTTGTGATGAGCATGGGATCAAGAGGGAGTATACAACATCAAGGACCCCACAACAAAATGGAGTGGCTGAAAGGAAGAATAGAACTTTATGTGAAATTTCTAAAGCTATGAGGTTAAGTGCTAATCTTGACAAACCATTTTGGGATCAAGCTTTGTTGTGTGCCAATTTCTTGTGCAATAGGTGGCCGAGTGCTATTTTGGATGGAAGGACACCTTTTGAGATGCTATTCAAGAGGAGGCCGAGTGTCAACTTTCTAAGAACCTTTGGATGCACATGCTATGTCAACATTACTCTTGATGATAGGACCAAGGAGGATCCATCTTCAAGAAGAGGTATTTTTGTTGGATATAGTGAGGTGAGTAAAGCCTACAAGGTTTACATTCCTTCTACTAACAAAGTGATTGTTGGTAGAGATGTCATTTTTTATGAGGGAAACATTCCGAAGGTGTCTTCAAGCATGATTGATGGTAAAGTAGATGGATCTAACATTCTTGATGTTGATGAGAAGGATCCTACTTTAGATGGTGGTGATGATGGACCTTCATCAAGTCAAAAGCCAAGGAGAACATCAAGAGAAAGACAAGTACCTTCATGGCTCACATATGATCAAAAGGGTAAGCAAGTAGTTTCTAGAAATTATGTTGCTTTTCTAACCTCTTTGGATGAGCCTACAAGTGTAGATCAAGCAAGGAAAGAAGAGGAGTGGATCCAAGCAATGGATCTCGAGTATCAAGCTCTTATGAAGAATGGAACATGGAGATTGGTGGAGTTGCCTAAGGACAAGAAAGCTATTGGATGCAAATGGATCTTCAAGGTGAAGACAAACCAAGATGGATCTATCAACAAGTACAAGGCAAGGTTAGTGGCAAAAGGATATGCTCAACAACAAGGAATTGACTATGATGAGACCTTTGCACCCGTGGCAAAGATGGTAAGCATTTGAGTCATCATTTCACTTGCTACACTTTATGGATGGGATCTATGGCAAATGGACATTTCAAATGCATTCTTCAATGGTGATCTTGAGGAGGAAGTATACATGGAGCAACCCGAGAGCTACATCTCATCAACAAAGCCAAATCATGTGTGTCTTCTACAAAAGAGTTTGTATGGCCTTAAGCAAGCACCAAGGAGTTGGTATGCTAAGCTTAACACTTTTTTACTCTCTCAAGGCTTTGTTATGAGTGAGTATGATCATTCACTTTATTATAGGTTTGCTGGAAATGATGTTACCATCTTGCTAGTCTATGTGGATGATATCATCTTGAGTGGTGGAGACAATCAAGATGTGGAGGATATCAAGAATGCTCTGAAGAAGGAGTTTGAGGTGCATGATCTTGGTAATTTGCATTACATTTTAGGAATAGAAGTCATTAGATCTTCTCAATCTACTTTCATTTGTCAAGAGAAGTATGCTAATTCTATTCTAGAAAGATTTCATATGGTAGATGCAAAAGCTATTGATACACCTATGGAATCTCATGTAAAGCTTACCATAAGAGGTAATGAAAGATCCTTCAAGGACATTACTCTCTATAGAAAGCTAGTTGGTTCACTCATCTATCTAGCTATTACTAGACCTGATCTAAGCTATTGTGTTGGAAGATTGAGTCAATTCAAGCAAGATCCTAGTGAGGAGCATTGGAAGCTAGGAAAGCGAGTTCTGAGGTACATCATTGGAACTCAAGATTTTGGCATATTGTATGAGGGATCATCACCTAATCTTTTTGGATTTTCAGATTTGGACTATGCTGGAGATGTAATGAATAGGAAATCCATTAGTTCTTATTGTATTTTCATAGGTGATGGAGCTATATCATGGATGTTAAAGAAACAAGCCACTATCTCATTGTCATCTAGTGAGGCCGAGTACAAAGCTCTTACACATTGCACAAAGGAGATGGTGTGGATCAAGAGGATGATCATGGATCTTCGCTTGCTGGATTTTTTAGAGAGCCCAATCATCTTTTGTGACAATCAATCAGCCCAAAGAATGGCATCCCATCCTATCTTTCATGCTAGGAGCAAGCATATTGAGATACAATATCATTTTGTGAGGGAGCGAGTCATTGCAAAGGAGGTGGAGCTTCAACATGTGTCTTCAAGGGAATGTGTAGCTGATATCTTCACCAAATCATTGGGAAAAGACTTGTTCATGAAGCATAGGACTTCACTTGGAGTATTATCAAAGTCTATGCTAAAACTAGTTGAAGAGGGAGTGTGAAAGATTCAACTAGTTGGTGTGAAAAATACAGATCCTAAGTGGATCTAAACTCCAAGATCATTGGCTTGAATGCTTGCACTCCAAACTACATAAGCTAGGAATTGGCAACACATTCTATGCTACCTAGAATGCAAAGAACTTGATCAAAAAGCATTTATCACAAATGGAAACTTCCATAAACATCAAGTGCGGCCCAAAATAGCATTATACAGTCCATAATACATCAGCCTACCACTTTTGGAAAGCACCTAAGATCATACACAATAGCTTGAAGACAATACACACAACAATGCTCTCAATGGAGGAAGAAACAATGACAATGATCTATTGATCTCAATGAAGCATACAAAAGGTTTCTCCAACCTGTTCTCCACGACTTCCCTACTATTTATGGATGAGGAAGATGACTCTCTCTCCTCTCTCTAGAAGGTACTTGACCCTAGATATTCCCTATATAGGAAAAATAGCTAAAAATGGCTTATATGACCAAAATACATCAAAATGGTCTCATTTTGAAGGGTATGAAGTTTGACACTTCATCATACTGAAAAAATACAGTAAATAAAAACATTGTGGCCTGGTTCACACGTGTGAAACTCCAGAACCAAAACTATTTACAATTTTAGCCAATTTAGGCCTCAAACTAGCTAGGAAATGTTGACAATTTTCACACTCCCTCTTCAACATTGGATGCTAGTTTCAACATAGTCTTTGAGCACATTCCAAGATTAGATCTATGCATTAAATATAGGTCCTTTCCCAATGGTTTGGTGAAGATATCAGCCACACACTCCTTTGAAGAGACATGTTGAAGCTCCACCTCTTTGGCAATGACTTGATCTCTCACAAAATGGTGAGCAATCTCAATGTGCTTGCTCCTTGCATGAAAAACAGGATTGCTTGCCAAGCTTTGGGCTGAAAGGTTATCACAAAGTATGATTGGAGTCTTCTCTGGTTCCAGCAAGTGAAGATCCAATAACATCCTCTTGATCCAAAGAATCTCCTTGGTGCATGTTGTTAATGCCTTGTACTCGGCTTCGGTGGAAGATAGAGAGATAGTTGGTTGCTTCTTTGATAGCCATGAGACCACTCCATCTCCAAGATAGATTGCAAAGGCACTTGTTGACTTCCTATCCATTTGATCACCTGCAAAATCTGAATCTGAAAATCCACAAAGGTTAGGTGTAGTACCTCCATACAAGATGCCAAAATCTCTAGATCCCGAGATGTATCTAAGTACTCTCTTTCCTAGCTTCCAATGAGCCTCACTAGGATCTTGCATAAATTGACTTAGTTTACCAACCACAAAGCTTAGATCAGGTCTTGTGATGGTTAACCATATAAGAGATCCTATTAGCTTTCTATAGAGAGTAATGTCCTTGAAGGATCTTTCATTACTTCTTGTAGTTAGCTTTACATTTGATTCCATAGGAGTAGAAACAACTTTACAATCTTCCATATGAAACCTTTTTAGAATAGAGTTAACATACTTTTCTTGACATATGAATGTAGATTTAGAAGTTCTAATAATCTCTATTCCTAAGATATAATGAAGTTTACCAAGATCTTGAATTTCAAACTCTCTTTTGAGTGCCATCTTGATTTCATCTATATCTAGATTGTTACCACCACTTAAGATAATGTCATCAACATAGATCAAAAGTAAAGTGATATCATTTTCATTCAATCTAAAGTAGAGAGAATGATCATACTCACTCATAACAAAGTTTTGAGAAAGTAAGAAGGAATTGAGCTTAGCATACCAACTCCTTGGTGCTTGCTTTAGCCCATACAAACTCTTTTGGAGATAGCACACATGATTAGGCTCATCATGTGAAACATAGCCCTCGGGTTGCTCCATGTAAATATCTTCTTCAAGATCACCATTCAAGAAGGCATTAGTAACATCCATTTGCCACATATCCCAATCATAAAGAGTTGCAAGAGAGATTAGGATTCGAATAGTTACCATCTTTGCCACGGGTGCAAAGGTCTCATCATAGTCAATACCATATTCTTGAGCATACCCCTTTGCCACCAACCTTGCCTTGTACTTGTTGATTGATCCATCTTGATTTGTCTTGATCTTGAAGATCCACTTACAACCAATTGCCTTCTTGTCCTTTGGAAGCTTTACCAACCTCCGTGTGTTGCTTTTGATGAGTGCTTGATGCTCATGATCCATGGCTTGGATCCATTCCTTCTTTTGAATTGCTTCACCTACACAAGTTGGTTCATCAAAAGAGGTAAGAAAAGCAAGGTTAGAGTTGTCCACCACTTGCTTTCCTTTTTCATCATAGGTTAGCCTTGATGGCTTAGCCCTTTGCCTTTGAGTCTTCCTTGAAGTTTGCTTTGGAGTGGCATCTCCATCTTCATCCAAGACATCTTGCACATCATGATGATTAGTAGGCACATCAACAACATTGGAAACATTCTCTTCATGAAAGATGACATCCCTACTTATGACAACTTTCTTTGTAGAAGGAATGTACACTTTGTAAGCCTTGCTTACTTCACTATAGCCAACAAACACACCCTTCTTTGATGAAGGATCTTCTTTAGTTCTATCATCAAGTGTGATATTGACAAAACATGTACATCCAAAGATCCTACAATGCTTGACACTCGGCCTTCTACCATAAAGAACCTCATGAGGAGTTTTACCATCCAAGGAAGCACTTGTCCATCTATTACATAGATAGTTAGCACATGCTAAAGCTTCCCCCCAAAAAGACTTAGCAAGATTAGCATGTAGTCTCATTGCCTTGGCACATTCACAAAGGGTTCTATTCTTCCTCTCGGCCACTCCATTCTGTTGTGGAGTCCTAGGACTAGACATCTCCCTCTTAATCCCATGTGCTATACAAAAGTCTTTGAACCTATTTGAGGTGTATTCCCCTCCATTATCAGATCTTAAGCATTTGATCTTTGTATTGAATTGGTTTTCCATTTCATTCTTGAACTTGACAAATGCAGCAAACACTTCATCCTTACTTTTAAGAAGATAGATCCAAGTATACCTACTAAAGTCATCAATGAAAGTTGCATACATCTTTGCCCCACCATTGCTAGTTGTACTAGAAGAATGAATATCAGAATGCACAAGTTGAAAAGCTTCTTTAGATCTAGAAGTAGATCTAGAATAAGCAAGTCTATGAGATTTGGACAAGGCACAATGTTCACAAACACTATTGTTTGCAACAAGACTTTTAGGGAGACCAAGAACAAGCTCTTTCTTTGCCATTACCTCCAAAGATTTGAAGTTGGGATGGCCCAACCTCTTGTGCCAAACTTCTTGGTTTGTCAATTGCTCCCTAGCCATACATCCTTCATGATTAGAGATCACACATGCATCAAGCTTGAAAAGTTTACCATGCCTCCTACCTTGAGCAATCAAGGATCCACATTTACTTATCAAACATGCATCTCCAATGAACTCCACATCAAGTCCTTTGTCAATCATTTGACTTACACTAAGCAAATTCTTAGTGATTGAAGGAATGTACAAAACATTTTCAAGATTTGCTTTCCTATTTGTTGAAAGGGAAATAGGAATAGTGCCTATGCCTTTGATGTCACATTGACCATCATTTGCAGTGTAGATGATGTTGCCTTCTCCCTCATAAGACAATAAGGATGTAAAGTATTCCTTATGTCTTGTCATGTGAGATGAGGCTCCACTATCAATCCACCAAGGATCATTATCATCTATGTTGGCTAACAAACTTGAAGTCATAACAAGTGATTCACATGTGTTATGTTCTTCCTCATCTATTGTAAGATTTCCTTGCCTCTCTCCTTGCTCTCTTTTCTTCTTATAACATTCATTTGCAAAATGACCTTTTATCCCACAATAAAAGCACTTGAACTTTGACTTATTGTTCTTAGTAGAAGAGGAAGAGGAAGAGTGATCATCATGATCAAAGTTACCACCTTTGGACCATTTCCCTTTGCCTTTTGTGAAGAAAGCCTCTTCACCTCCACCTTGCAAGGATGCACCATCAAGCTTTGATTGCAACCTATGTTCTTCAGCCAATAAGATTTCTTGCAAGTCAACCACACTTGGCAAGACTCTTTGAATGGCAAAACTTTGCACAAGGTTAGCATGTTCATTTAGCAAACCATTCAACATAACTTGGACTATTTCACCATCTTTTATGTTCTCATCAATGCATGCTAAATCATCACTTAGGGACTTAACTCTCAAGATAAATGCATGAGCACTTTCACCCTCTCTTTGCCTACTAGAAAATATTTGTCTCCTTAGGGTCAATACCCTAGATGTGGACTTTGATTCAAAGAGCTTCTTTAAGGCATTCCATGCCTCACTTGCACTTTGACACTTTCCAACTTCCTTGAGAAGTTCATTTGTAACATTCATTTTAATGATATGAAGAGCCCTTTTGGCCTTCTTATCAAACCTTTGTTGCTCTTGAAGTGTGAGAGGTCTCTCTTCAATTTCTGCAACTATGTCCATGAGTTCATTCAACTCAAGTAAGGACTCCATCCTCACTTTCCAAGTAGAGTAGTTTGATGAACTCAACCTTTCACTAGACTCTAGCATGATCCCACCATTGGAAGCCATGATTCTAATGTTTCTTCAACTTTTAGGTTCTGTCCTAAAGCACTTAGCACTCACTTTTCTCTCAACAAATGATAGATAAAGAGATCTATGAAGATTTAGGACCCTAAAACACTTCTATCTTGAACCTAGATGGTTTCCAAGCATAGAAAGGAAGATTGAAACACATGCAACACTTTGCACACACTAAGAATGGATTACAAAATCAAACCAACCTGAACACACTCTTGCTTAAGCTCTCAAACTTTCCAGCAAGTGACCAAATCAAGTTATGGTGTGAAGAGTTACTTGCATTCTTAGAAAATACCCAAAACTAGGATGCCAAGATTACCTAGTAATGAACAAACTTGATCAACATATGATCAACACACTAACATATTGATTCAACCTGTAAAACCACATGTAAACCACACTTCTAAAAGTTTATAAACTCCAGCAAGTGATAAATACAAGATTTAGAGGTGAATGAATGAGCACACTTAGTGAATCACAAGACTAGCTTCACTATCTTGTCAAATCTTGGTGTTTAGATGTAGATCTAAGATCACTTCACATGAGAATGTTCCTCAACCTGTTAAGAACCTGAAAACACACTTGCATAATGGTTAACACCTTCCAGCAAATGCTCCAATCAAATTACATAAGGAGAGTTACTTACATGCTCAACAAAGTACACCAAAAATTATGCCAAAATTGATGACAATCTTTACAATATGCTCTTCACAATGGAGCTTACAATATGTTCACCCAAAAAAGGGGATCTTTCATCCAAATGGGAGATTTGCTCAGCCTTTAGGAGAATTACAACTCACTCAAAAGAGCATTTGTCATCCACTTAAGGAGAAGTTTCATCCACTTAAGGAGAGTGTTCATCCAAGAATGGAGATTGTCAACAATAGGATTGAAAAGAACATTGTTAGTATTGAATATGCACAAGCCTCACAATCACAAATGATTAGGTGTTATGATCTGATCCAAAATAGTTTCTTTTCAGCCTCTGATCTTCAATAGACCTGAAATATGCTTTTGATCCACAAGTTCAACTCACAAAACAAAGGTTAGTAAGATTTGATCAACAAAGCAATGCAAAATCATGCTAGAACTTGATCAAACATCCAAATATCACCAAAAATGGAATACTTACTGTAAATAGAAGCCAACCAGCTCTGATACCATGTGAAAAATACAGATCCTAAGTGGATCTAAACTCCAAGATCATTGGCTTGAATGCTTGCACTCCAAACTACATAAGCTAGGAATTGGCAACACATTCTATGCTACCTAGAATGCAAAGAACTTGATCAAAAAGCATTTACCACAAATGGAAACTCCATAAACATCAAGTGCGGCCCAAAATAGCATTATACAGTCCATAATACATCAGCCTACCACTTTTGGAAAGCACCTAAGATCATACACAATAGCTTGAAGACAATACACACAACAATGCTCTCAATGGAGGAAGAAACAATGACAATGATCTATTGATCTCAATGAAGCATACAAAAGGTTTCTCCAACCTGTTCTCCACGACTTCCCTACTATTTATGGATGAGGAAGATGACTCTCTCTCCTCTCTCTAGAAGGTACTTGACCCTAGATATTCCCTATATAGAAAAAATAGCTAAAAATGGCTTATATGACCAAAATACATCAAAATGGTCCCATTTTGAAGGGTATGAAGTTTGACACTTCATCATACTGAAAAAATACAGTAAATAAAAACATTGTGGCCTGGTTCACACGTGTGAAACTCCAGAACCAAAACTATTTACAATTTTAGCCAATTTAGGCCTCAAACTAGCTAGGAAATGTTGACAATTTTCACAGTTTCATTACATTTTGCAATATTTCCATATTTGGCATATTGAGGCCAAAACTTGTTTTAGACTTAAAGTTTGACTTTTCAAAGTTCATTAGTTTAAATTTCATTTGAATAAACACTTTTTTGAAAGTGTGGGAAAGATAGAATGTGAGTTTGAGTAGATTCAATTTGAATAAGTTGGGTACATTGAATCTAGACCCAAAATTGGTAGGGTTAGCATTTTGGTGGGAAAGCCAAGTTGTCAAATAGGGTTTTGACCTGCTATAAAAGGATGTAACTCATGGAGAGAGTCATCTTCTCTCTTCTCTATCTCATTTCATGCTTATACATGGTTCTCTTGGGTTCTACTATCCATTGGTGCACTATCTTGGCGATTGCTTGCAATTCTATGTGTAGAATGATCTATATTTGCTATTTTTGGATCCACACGTGTGAAATACAGTAGCTTGCTGGTTTTGTACGGACATCAACAGTACATAATCATTTCATTCAAGTTTGATCAAGTTCTATTAGTGTTTGCATCTCAAATTGTGTATAGATGCTGATTTTTTTACATTGGTGAAATTGGTAGTGTATTTCTCTTTCTAACCAAAGATCACTCAAGTAGATTGGATCTTAAGGATCTGAAATCTTTCACACATCACAACCTACTTTTGGCCTAATCACAACTTGTCATGTGTACTTCCCTATTTTGCCTCTAATGCCAAAAATGGCCTAATCGACCTCAAATACTTGGCTAGATCTCTACTAAAAAGTTTGAGTACCCCTAACTCAGCATCCACACGTGGGAACATGCTCCACACGTGCGAGTTTTTCTCTCAAACAAAAATCGTAAAATAACAAAGCTAGATTTTGCCATATTTTCACACTCCTCAAAAACTAGTGTGATAAGGTACTAGATCAAGGTTGTTGCCTTTGTCTTTATGTCCTCCTTGGCTTTTGATTTGAAGTAGGCTCTTCAACATCAACATTCCAAAATATTATCAACAATGTCATCATCAAGAATCTTAGATCCAACATTCACACCACCACTTGAAGACATGATTCTACTTTAATTCTAACTATAGTGGCATGCACAGTCATGTGAGAGACTTGATGGTCGCTTTGGAGTTCACATCTCAGTGTATTCTCAAGAAGTGGTTTGGAAACATTCACAGGAGTAGCTTGGAGCTAGCTTGGGAGAATATAAGTGGGGCACTACAGGATAGATGCTCAGATCTTTGTGATCGAGGATGACATGGGATACGTGATAGGGATGGATTGTAGGATGACATGGGATGATCGTCAGAGGAGAGCTATCTCAGATTGCAATTGAGTCATTGGATAGGACTTACAAGACCGATTCATGATGGAATAAAAAAACTACAAATACAAATGGACAAAGCATGATATCCAAATACAAATGATCGAAGGGTGTTTTGCTAACGATCTATTAGAGGGGACACTAATGGCCAGGACTTCATAGTGTGCTCATTTGGAAGTACAAGATGGCATTACAACAGGGGGCCAATCATTGGCATTGGCATCGATGGGGAGACATCTACCATCACGGGCGTGGATAAGATATATATAGCTTTCATGCATTTGGCTATATTTGCAAGAGTCTAGGTTTGATACAGGTGTTGGAACTTGTATGGTTCAAATTCAAAGGGTGGTGAGATCAAGAAGCCTAGAGGAAGTCACTTAGAGCCATATACCTCAGTACAATTAAGGAGACATTGGTCTCATGATCCCATGGGTAGCGACTATGGATGAGCTTGCGTCGGCATGGCGTTGGGTGGCACATAGCCAGGGAGAGCGAGTGACACTACTAGGAGCCAAGAGGAGCAAGTAATGCTTTGGCGATCGGCTTGGATAGTAGGATGGTGATCTAGGGATGGGTCAAACCTACTTGGAGGTAGGTAACAGTACATGGAGTGGTACATATCTTGAGGGCATGGAGTGCATTATAGGGTAATGTGGATCTAGCATGCCCATGGTTGTGAGCCAACAGAGATGGGGATGATTGTTTAAGGAGTGATAGTTGATACTTTGGCGAGTGATCAGGTGAGCTACATGGTTATATACACGGTAGTCTCCAAGTTGGTGTCACATATTGTTTCTATCCATCATTATTTGGTAAGCAGGATGTAGCTATTTGGTTAGATCTAGTTGGAGTCTTGTTGCACTACAGATGGGCAGATTCTTGGGGAGCTATTAGCGGGTAATGGATACTTAGTGATCAGGTGGTACAAGGTACAGGGTTTTGGAGCTATCCTACCTGATATGCAATGGATCGTGGGTGATTTTCTCATCATGACAGTGGATCTAGAGTGTATTTGGTTTGGTTTGGTTGACATGATGGATACATTGGTGAGATAGGCTCCTTGGTGGGAGGCCTATGTACTGGTCAAATCAGATTTGGCGATGTCAAGCATGGGAAGTTGAGCTTACATGGGATGTAGGATAGGCAGATCATTATTAGTATCTTTGGGAGATGGGCGAGCTACTCAGGTATAGCCTATGGTGAGGTTTGCATACATTCATTAATTGAGTCCTTGGTAGTCTCTTGTGCTTGGAGCATGGACAATGGATGGAAATTAGCTTTTAGGGCTTATTGGATAGTTGGATATTCTTGGACGTGAGAACATCTTGGTGACAGATGCTAGCCATGGTTGAGGACCTAATTTGGTGACCAGTGGTGTAGCAGTGGATCTACAGGTGACAAGTGCTGGTATGATAAGATACCACAATTTGCACAAGCTTGTTCATGTATTTGACATATTCATGTTGGTTTTCATGAATGTGTGCTTGCATGTTACCTTGTCATGGGAGTCTAGATCTGAGTCTGAGTCATATGTGGTATGCATTTGCTACGTTTGAAACAAAGTTGTCATTTTATGTTCATTGACTTGTCATTATGTCTACTAGATGTCTATTTGGTGAGGGTAAAATCTTATGGTGGCAGTCAGATTTCCCTAGGTTGATCCTCAGTTTCTCATTTATGTCAGTTTTACAGGTTTGTTCTTGTAAGTGTCTGATAGGATGTCAGCCTAGCTAGAATTTGTCGGTCGAATTTGGCCATACTGGACTCGGTAGCCAATTTTAAGGACACCTATCTTTTTCATGCAAGTTGTGGATTTTATATATGTATAATTTCCTTTCTAATATACAAAGATTATGTTGTGCCATCTTTGAGAACTGGTGAGGAGTGTCTATGGTGATTGATTGATGTGATCTGCATACTGCACTAGATCCTAATAGGATTTTAGCATGTTTTATGAGGGAAACTTTCCAAGGGTCCTATCAGTGGATAAGGATCAGTTGGCCTTGCCACAAGGCAAGTCGATGGGACACGCGTCCCACCAATGGCAACCTAGGTCATGCATGGGTTGCCTGAGTGAACAACTATATGTACAGTGTAATTTCATTCTGAGAAATACAATTGCTATGTGAGCTTGTAGTGGAGAGTGTTTTCTGTCTGTGTTACTGTGTAGCATGTCAAATTTCACAGTTTATGGATTGAAAAGAGTGATTGGTAGCTTGGGATCTTGATCTATATCAAGACTAGCTTCCAAATCCAGCTTCTAATTGACAATCTTTGTGCTTCCAAGCAAGAACAATAAAAAAAGATGATCCACGGCTTCACACATGTGAAGTATAGCTACTGTACAGCCTCATAACAGAGAAATAGTTTACTTATCATTTACAAAGCATTCATCCACAAAGAAAGTGCTTAAGAGAGTCAAAACACAATGATAGCTTCACAAACCAAGATTTCTCATCATTAGCTCAATAATGGATCCATCATGGATCAAGTACAAATTCACCATAATCTTTCTCTAAGTAACATCCAGCACATGTAGGACAGCTCACTGTACTTATCCATATCCACTTTGGATAAGATCTATCAAGTTTGCCACATCATCCATTGGTGGTTTGTGCTGACCTTCTAGATTCCTACAATCTAGGACCGAACTCCTATAATTTAGGAGATGTCATATTAGACTCAAATGAAAGCTAATCAAAATAGATCTGAATATTTCAAGTGTCATTTCACACGTGTGGATCCACATAGATGTCTAATATTCATCAAAAACCATGTGAAAATTGCTAAATTCTAACACTCCTCAATTTTTACATGATACAACTATAGTACATCTATCTACAACACCTAAGGCTGATCTTAACTTGATAAATTAAGCCTTTGACAAGGCTTTAGTGAGTAGATCAGCAAGGCAATCTGAAGAAGACACATGATGTAGCTTGATCTCCTTTGCTTGAACCTTTTCCCTCACAAAATGGTGAGCAATCTCTATGTGCTTGCTCCTTGCATGGAATGTGGAATTGGTTGCTAATGCTTGGCTTGATTGGTTGTCACAAAATATTGTTGGCTGCTCCTCGGCCTCCATGACTTGTAATTCCACCAAAAACCTCTTCAACCATAGAATCTCCTTTGTTGTGGATGTTAGTGCCTTGTATTTCGATTCGGTTGAAGATAGAGAAATAGTATCTTGCTCTTTGGAAAGCCAAGACACTATGCCATTGCAAAGAAAGGTAACAAAAGCACTTGTGGACCTCCTATCCACCTTATCACCTGCAAAATCAGCATCCGAATATGCCCTTAAGGCTAGATTAGATTCATCATATAAAATGCCAAAGTTCTTGGTGGCCGAGATGTACCTCAACACCCTTTTTGCATTTTTCCAATGACAAACCAATGGATTTTGCATAGATTGGCTTAGTTTGCCTACACTATAACTTAGATCAGGTCTAGTTATAGTAATATAGATCAAGGAGCCTACAAGTCTCCTATATAGTGTGATGTCCTCAAAGGATGCTTCATCATCACTATTGGAAACTTTTACATTTTGCTCCATAGGAGTTCTCCTCCTTTACAATCTTTCATTTCAAACTTTTCTAAGATAGAAGAAGCATATTTGGATTGACAAATAAAACTCAAATCCTTGCCTCTTGAAACTTCTATTCCTAATATGAAATGAAGATTACCAAGATCTACCATCTTAAACTCCTTAAACAATGCTACTTTCACTTCTTGTATACCATCAAGATCATTTCCACTAAGGTTAATGTCATCAACGTACAAAATGAGAATCATGATTTTATCATCATTAAATCTTAAGTACAAAGAAGGATCATAAGCAAGTACAACAAACTTAATAGAGTTTAAGAACGTATTCAACCTAGAGTACCAAGCTCTAGGTGCTTGCTTAAGCCCATAAAGGCTTCTTAGCAACAAACACACTTTTTCCTCTTGATCTTCTTTGATGAAGCCCTCGGGTTGCCTCATGAAAATCTCCTCTTCCAAATATCCATTGAGAAAAGCATTAGTCACATCAAGTTGAGATAGAGGCCAATTCAAAGTAGTTGCAAGAGAAATAATCAACCTCATGGAAACTAGCTTAGCAACAGGAGCAAAAGTTTCATCAAAATCTACTCCCTTGGTTTGCAAGAATCCCTTTGCCACTAGCCTTGCCTTGTGTTTGTTAATGCTCCCAGCTTGATTGTACTTCAATTTATAGATCCATTTGCACTCAAGTGGCTTTCTTCTTGAGGAAGATCCACAAGCTTCCATGTATGATTCTCCATAAGAGCATCATACTTCTTTTGCATGACATCCCTCCATTCTTGTGACTCCATAGCTTCTTCAAAGCAACTTGGCTCATCAAACATAGAAGTTAGAAAAGTGTAAGAGGTAAGTGAATGTAGATCTTTCCTTTGTTCACCTTTGTCAACAAAGGTGAGCCTTGAGGGCTCAGCCTTCCTTCTTGTAGATCTCCTTGGAGTCCTCGGATCTTGAGATGGATCTTCAAGATCTTGATCACATGTAGGCTCCTCCTCAAACCTTACAAGATCCTTGACATAAGATGGATTAGAAGCTTTCTCATTCAACTTGAAGTAGTTATCTTCATCAAAAGTAATATCTCTACTCACTAAAATCTTCTTAGTGATAGGATTATAGACTCTATATCCTTTGCTATTTTTAGCATAACCAACAAAGATCCCTTTAATAGAAGTAGGATCATCATTTTTTCTTGTATCTAATGCTTGAAAAACATAGCAAGTAGATCCGAAAATTCTTAGATCTTTAAGATTCGGCTTCTTACAAAATAGAGCCTCATATGATGTTATGCCTCCAATGGGCTTACATGGCAACCTATTACACAAATAAGTTGCACAAATAATAGCCTCTCCCCAAAAGGACTTAGGTAGAGATGCATCTAACCTTAAAGCCTTAGCACACTCACATAGTGTTCTATTCATCCTCTCGGCTATTCCATTTTGTTGACGACTATAAGTACATGTAAGTTCTCTCTTAAGTACATGTAAACTCTATCATCTTGGTGGAGATGTACTCTCCACCATTATCACTCCTCAATACTTTAATTCTAGCATCAAGTTGATTTTCAACTAGAGTTTTGAACTTAACAAAAGCTTCAAACACTTTACTTTTGGAATCCAATAGTTCAATCCAAGTGTATCTAGAGTAATCAGCAATAAAAGATACATACATAGATGCACCTCCATTAGATTCTTGAGAAAAAGAGTGCACATCACTATGAATAAGATCTAATGCTTTTGTAGATCTATTGGAAGAGATATCAAAAGGTAGCTTGTGTGCCTTTGAGAGGCTACAAGCTTCACAACTTTTTCCACACTTTGAGAGCGTCTTTGGAAGGCCGAGAGCAAGATCCTTGGTGCATAGTATCTCTATAGATTTGAAGTTGGGGTGGCCCAACCTCTTATGCCAAAGCTCCACTTGATTGAGCTCCTCCTTTATCATGTTCACACTTCCAAAAAAAACATTAGCATCAAGCTTAAAAAGCCTTCCTTGCTTGAATCCCTTTACAATGCAAGTATTATTCATCATTATGGAGCAAACTCCTTGCTTAAAATGGACATCTAAGCCATCATCCATCAATTGTCCTACACTTAACAAATTCTTAGTGAGTGTAGGAACATAGAGTACATAATCAAGATCTACTCTTTTAGAGGATCCAAGACTTAAGGGAATAGTTCCCACTCCATCGATTCTACATTCTTGATCACTTGTTATTAGAATAGACTTTTTACAACCTACAAAAGGTACAAGAGTTGAGAAAAAATCCTTTTGGAATGTCATGTGGAAACTAGCCCCACTATCAATCCACCATGTGTTATTGGAGTAGCTCTTTGATGTTGATGTAGAAGCCATCAAGGGTGAATCCACTTCATCCTCATCTTCCTCAAGAGTGAGGTTGCCTTGTTTGCTCTCTCCTTGTGAATTCTTCTTCTTGAAACACTCAGATGCAAAGTGCCCCTTCTTCCCACAAAAGAAGCACTTGAGTTTGGCTTTGTTCTTATTTCCACCTTTGGAGCTTGATGGTTGATCATCATTCTTGGTCTCCTTGTGTTGGATCTTCTTCTTTGACTTTGCCTTTCCCTTGCTTGAAAAGTTGGCCTTCTCATCACCATCATGCAACTTTAAGAATCCAATCCTTTGCTTGACATAAAGGATCCTACTCTCCTCGGCTACAAGCACACTATGAAGCTTTTCTATGGAAGGTAGTGCATCTTGAATAGCAAAGCTTTGTACAAGATTAGAGAGCTCATCTCCAAGACCATTCAAGATGATTTGAACAAGTTCATCATTATGAATACCCTCACTGATGATGGAAAGTTCTTTGTTGAGAGATTTAATTCTCAAGACATACTCTTGAGCACTCTCATCACTCCCTCTAATGCTTTGAAGAACTTTATTTCTAATCATAAGCACTCTAGAGGTATTTTTGGATTCATAAATCCCTTTGAGGTAGTTCCATGCCTCCTTGGCCGAGGTACAAGATGCTACTTCCTTTAGAAGTTCATTACTAACATTCATTTTCAAGCAATGTAATGCTAGTCTAGCTCTCTTTTTGTACCTCACTTGATCTTGACCTCTGTGAGGTTCTTCTTCCTCTCCTATGACAAGATCAAACATATCTTGGAGCACTAGTAGTGACTCCATTCTTACCTTAAAATTTGAATAATTATTAGAATTTAGCCTTTCACTAGCCTCAAGAAGATAGGCTCCAATTGAACCCATTCTAACTAGTAACAAGTACAACAAATGTACTATGCAAAGGCTCTTCCTTCTTTCTTTCTCAGAATTTAGCTAAAATGCTACTTTCTTGAATCTCACTAGACTCAAGAAGCAAGATCTATAATGATCTTGAACTCAAAAAGATTTGGGAAAGTGTATTCTACACAATTTATTCACTTAGAACTTTGGATTTGATTTTTGGAAGTGCCAATGCCTTCCTATGATGTTTAGAATTGGTTTTAGTTTCACTCTTGAGCTAAAAACATAAGCCTCAAACTCTCTCACAAGGATTTGTAGGTTCAATAAGATTCTAACACCATTCACTCATCAAATCTATGGTGCAGAGAGTTTAGCACACAGAAGCTTGGTGAGCTTGAGACTGTGTGAGGATTCAGAGACAAGGGTTGTTGGCTGAATCAGAACCTCAGCAAACAGAATTTTGAAATTCCGAAGCAGGCTATTTGGTGTTTGCAGACAGTGTGCATTCAAGTGGATACCATTTGACAAACAAATTGAAGCATCAGCTTTCCAGCAGTAGGACAACCTCAGAGAAAGAGGATAAGCCTATCAGAAGACTGTGAATAGGAAGCTAAGTGTAGTTTTCTGAGAAAAACCCTGGCCTAGGGTTTGAAATCTCAAGAAAGCGGTTTTCTTTCCATTCTGAACCTTTTTAGAAGCTATAAAACTCCAGAGGAGGACGCCCTAGCAGTGCGAAACAGCAGCCAGAAGGCCGTGTGTAGCCGCAAGCTAGTAAGCGAGCCATATTAGTTCCAGAGCTTGGCAGCCATAGTTGGTAAGAAGAGAAGAGAGGAGGAAGCCGTGAGAGAGAGCGGACAGCTCGCACGTGCCCAACACGACGGACAGTGTAGCGCTCCGGAGGGATTCCATGTTTACAAGTGCAAACCTCGATGTCCAAAATGGTTCATAGCCATTAGATCTTCTCCACATAAAATCAATGGTAGGGATTTCATGGATCAAGAGATGTGGATCGTCCGATCATGGAAAACCATTGGATTTAATATGAAATGGCCTGAAAGGCAAAATGGCCTTCAATTGCATTAAAAATCTTCACTTTAAAAGCTAGTGAAGGGGCCCGACGAGTTAAATTTGAATTGAAGGGCATGATTTCTTCAAAAGAAAGAAATAGTTAAAAAACAAGAAAAATCCTCATTTTTGGGTCCTTTGCCCGTTTTGACCCAAACAAAAGGCTATAACCTCCAAACGAAGAGCACCTCACGGTTTATACCTGCAAGTATGGTACAACAAAATAGAGTGATTGTAGTGGAGAAAGTGTTCGGAGTGCGTTAGAAGCAATTTCACCATTTCACTAGGCACGAAATTGGGAGTTGACAATTGAGTGCATTTTGGAAGGCGATGCCGATTTGGCTTTCAAATTGGTGGAAAAGCGGTGAGTGGCCTGGTAAGGGAGAAAGTACAGGTCATTATTTTCAACTTCTGACATCATTGTTGGCCTTGACATACTGTTTTTAGCGTACGGCGGAAGTTTCAAGCAGTTTTGTGATGGCAAATATGGGAGAGTCCATTTTGAGTGAAAGTAGCAAACTGGACGGGATTTCCAACTATGTAGTGTGGAAACTCAAAATGAAAAACATACTGATGGAGAAAGACATGTGGGAAGTCATCACAGATGATGAGAGAAGGCCGCCAAATGAAGCAGATATCAAAGTGTTTGACAAAAAGGTGAGGAAAGCTTTGACCTTCATTAACTTGTCAGTGAAGGATCACATCATTATCCACATTTGTGATGCTGTTACACCCAGACAGGCATGGAATGTGCTAAAGGAGCAGTTTGAGACATCAAATCCATCAAGAATCATGTTTCTGAAGTCAAAGTTAAATAGTGCTTGCATGGAGCAAGGAGAGCACATTCAGACATATATGACCAGAATCAAGACAATGAGGGATGAACTGCATTCTATTGGTGAGCGCATACGTGATGTGGATCTGGTGCACAATGCATTGTGTGGCATTGCAAAACCCTATCAAATGTTTGTGAGCGGAATGTTTGTCAAGAGAAAGATTGCCAACCTTTGATGAGCTCACAAGAATCTTGATGCAGAAAGAGCAACGACGAGAAATGGTGAAAGCTAGACGTCAAAATACTGACGATCAGGCACTTGCGACACGCCAAAAACAAGGCAAGGGCAAGGGCAAGAAGAAGTCTAAACAACAATTTGCCAAGTCTCAGGAGGACGAGGGATCTTCCAATAAGATCAAGAAGAAAGACAAGTGCTTCCATTGTGGTAAAAAGGGCCATTGGAAGAGCGAATGTCACAAATTCATCAAGGCAAGGGGAAACCAAAACAAGCAAGTGACCTTGTCAATGAGGGTGAGATTGAAGACTCTAGCATCTCCATATCTGCATTGTCATCTAATCAAGATGATCAAGCGTGGTATATTGACTCGGGAGCCACAAGACACATGACAGGTAACAAGTAGGAAGATCAAAGTCCTAAGATCAGATAGTGGAGGTGAGTACAAGTCTAATGACTTCAATGATCTTTGTGATCAATGTGGGATTAAAAGACGATTTACGCAAGCTCATACTCATGCTCTCAATGGTGTAGCTGAGCGCAAGAGTCGTACAATTGTGGAAAGTGCTAGATCTATGCTAGCTGAGATGAAACCATTAAAAGATTTTTGGTCAGAAGCATGCAGTATGACAGTCTATCTTCAAAACTGAAGTCCTACCATTGCCATACCAAAGATAACACCTGAGGAAGCATTCACAAAAAAGAAGCCAAAGGTGAACCACTTGCGAATCTTTGGATGTCAGGCCTTTGTACACATTCCTAAGGAATAGAGACGTAAACTTGATGTAAAAGCTATCAAGTGTATATTCCTAGGATATGATGATCGTGTGAAGGGCTATAGATGTTTTGATCTAGTGAAAAACAAAGTCCATATAAGCCGTGATGTTATCTTTGATGAATCCAAGATGTATGAAGACGAGGATGCTGAGAAGATAGAGACATCCAATGAGAAAGATGGTATAGTGAGGATATCACCTGATGATGATCCATTCATTGACTTTCCAAGTGATGAAAAAGAGGATACATCTCAAGATACTACTACTCAACCTCAAGAGAGCTTGGAGAGGTAGGGACAAACCTTTTGGTGCAAGAAGGATTGAAGTTGCAGGTGACAAACGCAAGGAGAAGGATGTACTGTGGGATACATTTTCACCAGGAAGCCGATCACCTGACATGAAGCTCCCTAAGTGGTATGAGAGATTGTTGGAGAGCCACGACATGGATGACTTTCCAAGATCATCTAGCCAGGGAGAGCTATGAAGATCAACAAGAGAGAAGACACAACCTTAAAGGTATGAAGCAAATTATGCTTTCTTATCTAGCATTATTCAAAGCAAAGAACCTTCGACTTATGGTGAAGCGAAGGATGATGACATTTGGGTCAAGGCCATGGGAGAGGAGATGGAGTCAATTGCTAAACATAGCACATGGGACTTAGTAGAACCATCAGTTGGCAAGAAATCCATTGGTTGCAAATGGGTATACAAGACTAAGTGTGAAAATTGTCAACATTTTCTAGCTAGTTTGAGGCCTAAATTGGCAATTTTTGTACATAGTTTTGGATCTAACCTTTCACACATGTGAAAGAGGCCTAGATACTTTTATTTTAGTATATACTTCATATTAAAGAAGTCCCAAACTTTAGGACCTTCGAAATGACACCAAAATCATGTTATTTGGACATATAGGCCAAAATTGGCTATTTTAGGCTACTGGTGTCCTAAAATTGGGTCCTAAGTTCTAGAGAGACGAGAGAGAGTCATCTCTCTCACCTATATTAGGCTAAAATTTGTGGAGAATAGGTTGGAAAAACTTATTGTATTGTTGAGAGATATCAATAGATCATTGTCACAGTTTCTTCCTCCATTGAGAGCATTGCTTTGTGTATTGTCTTCAAGCTTTTGTGTATGATCTTAAGAGGTTTCCAAAAGTGGTAGCCTGCTGTTGTAGGACTGGTATGCTATTGTTTTTGGCTGCCATCAGTACCTTTTATTAGTTTCTTTTGTCTCTTGAATGCTTTGTCAAGTTCATGTGTATCAAAGGTAGCATTAGGATGTTTTGCCATTTCTAGCTTTTGTAGCTTGTTGTGCAAAGATCTTAGCCAAGTATTTTGGGAGTTTGGATCCATTCAAGATCCAATTTTTTGACATGGTATCAAAGCTAGTTGGCTGTTATTTTTAGTAAGATTTCCACTTATGGTGATATTTGGATGTTTGATCAAGTTCTAGCATGATTATGCATTACACTGTTGATCAAATCTTACTAACTTTTGTTTTGCGAGTTGAACTTGTGGATCAAAAGCATATTTCAGGTCTATTGAAGATCAGAGGCTGAGAAGAAGCTATTTTAGATCAGATCATAACACCTAGTCATTTATTGATTGTGAGGCTTGTGCATATTCAATACTAACAATGTTCTGTTCAATCTATTGTTGACAATCTCCACTTCTGTGGATGAACACTCTCCTTAAGTGGATGAACCTTCTCCTTAAGTGGATGACAAATACTCTTTGAGTGATTTTGTAATTCTCCAAAAGTCTGAGCAAAGCTCCCACTTGGATGAAAGATCCCCTTTTGGGTGAACAGATTGTCAACAATCTTCTGCAATAATTTTGGTGTACTTTGTTGAGCATATAAGTAACTCTCCTTATGTAGTTTGATTGGAGCATTTTTTGGAAGGTTTTAACCATTGTGCAAATGTGTTTTCAGGTTGTTAACAGGCTGAGGAACATTCTCATGTGAAGTGATTTTAGATCTACATATAAACACCAAGATTTGACAAGCTAGTGAAGCTAGTCTTGTGATTCACTAAGTGTGCTCTTTCATTCACCTCTAAAGCTTGTATTTATCATTTGCTTGAGTTTATAAACTTTTAGAAGTGTGGTTTTACAGGTTGAATCAATATTTTAGTGTGTTGATCATATGTTGATCAAGTTTGTTCAATTCTAGGTATTCTTGGCAGTCTAGTCTTGTGTATTTTCTAAGAATGCAAACTCTTCACACCATAACTTGATTTGGTCACTTGCTAAAAATTTTGAGAGCTTAAGCAAGAGTGTGTTCAAGTTGGTTTGAGTTTGTAATCCATTCTTAGTGTGTGCAAATTGTTGCATGTGTTTCAATCTTCCTTTCTATGCTTGGAAACCAGCCAGGTTCAAGATAAAAGTGTTTTAGGGTCCTAGATCTTCTGAAATATCCTTATCCATCATTTGTTGAGACGAAAGTGAGTGCTAGGTGTATTAGGACAGAGCCTAAAATTTGAAGAATCATTATATTCATGGCTTCCAATGGTGGGATCATGTTAGAACCAATGATAGGTTGAGTTTATCAAACTACTCTACCTGGAAAGTGAGGATAGAATCCTTACTTGAGTTGAATGAACTCATGGACATAGTTGCAGGAACTGAAGAGAGACCACCCACAATTCAAGAGCAACAAAGGTTTGATAAGAAGGCCAAAAGGGCTCTTCATATCATTAAAATGAATGTTACCAATGAACTTCTCAAGGAGGTTGGTAAGTGTCAAAGTCCAAGTGAGGCATGGAATGCCTTGAAGAAGCTCTTTGAATCAAAGTCCACATCTAGGGTATTGACCCTAAGGATACAAATATGTTCTAGTAGGCAAAGAGAGGGTGAAAGTGCTCATGCACTTGTCTTGAGGGTTAAGTCCTTAAGTGATGATCTAGGATGTATTGATGAAAACATAAAAGATGGTGAAATAGTCCAGATTATGTTGAATGGTTTGCTAGATGAACTTGCTAACCATGCGCAAAGTTTTGCCATTCAAAGAGTCTTGCCAAGTGTGGTTGACTTGCAAGAAATCTTATTGGCTAAAGAACATAGGTTTCAATCAAAGCTTGATAGTGCATCCTTGCAAAGTGGAGGTGAAGAGGCTTTCTTCACAAAACGCAAAGTCAAAGGCAAAGGTAAAGGCAAAGGGAAATGGTCCAAAGGTGGTAACTTGGATCATGATGACCACTCTTCCTCCTCCTCTTCTACGTTTTTTAGAAAGAAAGATAAGTCAAAGTTCAAGTTCAAGTGGGATAAAAGGTCATTTTGCTAATGAATGTCATAAGAAGAAAAGAGAGCAAGGTGAGAGGCAAGTAAATCTAGCAATAGATAAAGAAGAGGATAGCATTTCTGAATCTCTTGTTATGACTTCAAGTTTTCTTGCACATATAGATGGGAATGATCCTTGGTGGATTGATAGTGGAGCCTCATCTCACATGACAAGACATAAGGAATACTTTTCATCCTTATTGTCTTATGAGAGAGAGAGCAACATCATCTATACTACAAATGATGGTCAACGTGACATCAAAGGCATAGGCACAATTCCTATTTCTCTTTCAACAAATAGGAAAGCTAATCTTGAAAATGTATTGTACATTCCTTCAATCACTAAGAACTTGCTTAGTGTTAGTCAAATGATTGACAAGGGACTTGATGTTGGGTTCATTGGAGATGCTTGTTTGATAAGTAAGTGTGGATCCTTGATTGCTAAAGGAAGAAGGCATGGTAAACTTTTCAAACTGGCTGCATGTGTGATCTCTAAGAATGAAGGATGTATGGCTAGGGAACAATTGACAAACCAAGAAGTTTGGCATAAGAGGTTGGGCCATCCCAACTTCAAATCTTTGGAGGTAATGGCAAAGAAAGAGCATATTCTTGGTCTCCCTAAAAGTCTTGTTGCAAATAATACATTTTGTGAACATTGTGCCTTGTCCAAATCTCATAGACTTGCTTATACTAGATCTACTTCTAGATCTAAAGAAGCTTTTCAACTTGTGCATTTGGATCTTCATTCTTTTAGTACAACTAGCAATGGTGGGGCAAAAATGTATGCAACTTTTACTGATGACTTTAGTAGGTATACTTGGGTCTATCTTCTTAAAACCAAGGATGAAGTGTTTGTTGCATTTGTCAAGTTTAAGAATGAAGTGGAAAATCAATTCAATACAAAGATCAAATGCTTGAGATCAGATAATGGAGGAGAATACACTTCAAATAAGTTCAAATATTTTTGCATAGCACATAGGATTAAGAGGGAGTACTCTAGTCCTAGGACTCCACAACAGAATGGAGTGGCAGAAAGGAAGAATAGAACCCTTTGTGAATGTGCCAAGGCAATGAGACTACATGCTAATCTTGCTAAGTCCTATTGGGGGGAGGCTTTACCATGTGCTAACTATCTTTGTAACAGGAGGACAAGTGCTTCTTTGAATGGTAAGACTATCTTTGAGGTCTTCTATGGTAGGAGGGCGAGTGTCGAGCATTGTAGGATCTTTGGTTGTACTTGTTTTGTCAACATCACTCTTGATGATAGAACTAAAGAAGATACTTCATCAAAGAAGGGTGTTTTTGTTGGCTATAGTGAAGTAATCAAGGCTCACAAAGTGTACATTCCTTCTACGAATAAAGTTGTCATAAGTAGGGATGTCATCTTTCATGAAGAGAATGTTTCCAATGTTGTCAATGTTGATGATGATGTTGATGTGCCTACTAATCATCATGATGTGCAAGATGTCTTGAATGAAGGTGGAGATGCCACTCCAAAGCAACCTTCAAGGAAGACTCAAAGGCAAAGGACTAAGCCATCAAGGCTAACCTATGATGAAAAAGATTAGTGGTGGAGAACTCTAACTATGCTTTTCTTACCTCTTTTGATGAACCAACTTGTGTAGGTGAAGCAATTCAAAAGGAGGAATGGATCCAAGCCATGGATCATGAGCATCAAGCACTCATCAAGAACAACACTTGGAGGTTGGTGGAACTTCCAAAAGTCAAGAAGGAGATTGGGTGTAAGTGGATCTTCAAGATCAAGACAAAAGAAGATGGATCAATCAAAAGGTACAAGGCAAGATTGGTGGCAAAAGGGTATGCTCAAGAGTATGGCATTGACTACGATGAGACCTTTGCACCCGTGGCAAAGATGGTAACAATTCGAACCCTTATCTCTCTTGCAACTCTTTATGGTTGGGACATGTGGCAAATGGATGTTACTAATACTTATTTGAATGGTGATCTTGAGGAAGAAATCTACACGGAACAACCCGAGGGCTATGTTTCACATGATGAGCCTAATCATGTGTGTTTCCTACAAAAGAGCTTGTATGGGCTTAAGCAAGCACCAAGAAGTTGGTATGCTAGGCTCAATTCCTTCTTACTCTCTCAAAACTTCATCATGAGTGAGTATGATCATTCTCTCTACTTTAGATTGAATGATAATGGTGACATCACTTTGCTTTTGATCTATGTTGGTGACATAATCTTAAGTGGTGATAGCAATGAAGATATAGATGACATCAAGATGGCACTTAAAAGCAAGTTTGAGATACAAGATCTTGGTAAGCTTCACTATATCTTAGGAATAGAGATTGTTAGGACTTCTAAAACTACTTTCATTTGTCCGGAAGTATTCTAACTCTATTCTAAAAAGATTTCATAGGGAAAATTGCAAAGTAGTTTCTACTCCTATGGAATCAAATGTAAAGCTATCTATAAGAGGTAATGAAAGATCCTTCAAGGACATTACTCTCTATAGAAAGATCATAGGATCTCTTATTTGGTTGACCATCACAAGACCTGATCTAAGCTATGTGGTTGGTAAACTAAGTTAATTCATGCAAGATCCTAGTGAGGCTCATTGGAGGCTAGGAAAGAGAGTACTAAGATACCTCTCAGGATCTAGAGATTTTGGCATCTTGTATGAAGGATCTTCACCTAACCTTTGTGGTTTCTCATATTCAGATTTTGCAGGTGATCAAATGGATAGGAAGTCAACAAGTTCCTTTTCAATATATCTTTGAGAGGGAGCTATCTCATGGCTATCAAAGAAACAACCTACTATCTCTCTATCTTCCACCGAGGCCAAGTACAAGGCATTGACAACATGCACCAAGGAGATGCTTTGGATAAGGAGGATGCTATTAAATCTTCACTTTTTGGATTCTAAGAGGACACCAATCATCTATTGTGACAACCTTTCAGCCCAAAGCTTGGCAACCAATCCAGTTTTCCATGCTAGAAGCAAGCACATTGAGATTGCTCATCACTTTGTGAGGGATCAAGTCATTGCCAAAGAGGTGGAGCTTCAACATGTCTCTTCATTGGAGTGAAAGGACCTGTATTATAAGCATAGATCTAATCTTGGAATGTGTTTAAGATCTATGTTAAAACTAGCATCCAATGTTGAAGAGGGAGTGTGAAAACTGTCAACATTTCCTAGCTAGTTTGAGGCCTAAATTGGCAATTTTTGTACATAGTTTTGGATCTAACCTTTCACACATGTCAAAGAGACCTACATACTTTTATTTTACTATATATTTCATATTAAAGAGTTCTCAAACTTCAGGACCTTCGAAATGACACCAAAATCATGTTATTTAGACATATAGGCCAAAATTGGCTACTTTAGGCCATTGGTGTCCTAAAATTGGGTCCTAAGTTCTAGAGAGAGGAGAGAGAGTCATCTCTCTCACCTATATTAGGCTGAAATTTGTGGAGAACAGGTTGGAGAAACTTATTGTATTGTTGAGCGAGATCAATAGATCATTGTCACAGTTTCTTCCTCCATTGAGAGCATTGCTTTGTGTATTGTCTTCAAGCTTTTGTGTATGATCTTAAGAGGTTTCCAAAAGTGGTAGGCTGCTATTGTAGGGATGGTATGCTGTTGTTTTTGGCTGCCATCAGTACCTTTTATTAGTTTCTTTTGTCTCTTGAATGCTTTGTCAAGTTCATGTGTATCAAAGGTAGCATTAGGATGCTTTGCCATTTCTAGCTTTTGTAGCTTGTTGTGCAAAGATCTTAGCCAAGTATTTTGGGAGTTTGGATCCATTCAAGATCCACTTTTTTTACACTAAGTACCATGCAGATGGAAGTATAGCAAAGCACAAGGCAAGATTGGTGATCAAAGGGTATGCACAAAGTAAAGGCATCGACTATGAGCGCCAGTTTGTAAGTGGAATACTCTACGTCTACTTGTTGTTTTAGCTTCACATTTTGGTTGGCCTTTGCATCAGATGGATGTGAAATTTGCTTTTCTAAATGGTGAGTTAGAAGAAGAAGTATTCATGGATCAACCTGAAGGCTTTGTAGTGAAGGGACAAGAAAATAAAGTATGTCGCTTGAAGAAAGCACTTTATGGTCTTAAACAAGCACCACGTGCGTGGTATAGTAGGATTGATGCCTACTTTAGCACAAAGAGGATGGTGAGAATGCAATATGATCCAAATTTATATGTCTTATGCTTTGATGGTATGGTTGCTTTGATTGCTCTTTACGTTGATGACTTGATTATTATGAGAAATAATCAAGAGATGATAGACATGATCAAGAAAGACCTCATGGAACAATTCAAGATGACAAATCTCAGCCTGATGCATTATTGCCTTGGAGTAGAGGTGTGGCAAAAAGGACACGAAGTGGGTTTAACACAGGTGAAGTATGTCAAAGAGTTGCTACACAGGTTTAGGTTGCAGGATTGCAAAACAGTAAATACTCCTATTGCACCAGGTAAAAAGCTTTCTAAGCTTGATGAGTCACAATCATTTGATGCTACGCCGTATAGACAGTTAGTAGAGAGCTTGATTTACCTTACCACAACTAGACCAGATATATGCTATGTTGTTGGCATTGTAAGTCAGTTTATGGCAGCACCTACGGAAACACATTGGAAGGCAGCTAAACACATTTTGCGTTATGTGAAAGGCACTTCAGAATATGGCTTGATTTACATGAAGCATGATGGTTTACCTGAGTTGTGTGGCTATGTGGATGCGGGTTGGAGAGGTGACTATGATGATCGGAGATCCACCACAGGGTATGTATTCTAGGTTTGTGGTAGTTACTTTTCCTGGTCTAGTAAAAAGCAAAGTACAATTGCTCTTTCCACCATAGAAGTAGAGTATAAGACAATGTATAGTGCAGCACAGGAAGCTATATGGTTGAGACAAATCTTGGAAGAAGTTGGCATGATGCAGAAAAATCCCATGACATTACATAGCGACAATTAGAGTGGGATTCAGCTAGCAAAGAATCTAGTGTTCTATGCGAGAACTAAAAACATTGAGATTCAGTATCACTTTATACGTGAGAGGCTGCTGAGTCGTGTAGAACAGATGAACAACTAGTTGATATTTTCACTAAGCCTCTTGCTGGAGAAAAGTTTGATAAATTTAGATCAAAGCTTTCTGTACTTAAAGTTTGTTGACTTTAAAGCTATGTATATGACTGTATAAAAAGTAGATTCTACTTTAAGGAAGAGAGTTAGAATTAAAGTAGAATCACTGTGCTACTATACTGTGGGTCCTATCAGTGGATAAGGATCAGTTGGCCTTGCCACAAGGCAAGTCGACGGGACATGCATCCCGCCAACGACAACCTGAGTCATGCATGGGTTGCCTAAGTGAACAACTATATGTACAATGTAATTTCATTTTTGAGAAATATAGTTGCTATATGAGCTTGCAGTGGAGAGTGTTTTCTGTCTGTGTTACTGTGTAGCATGATCTATATTCCTGTGCAAAGCAAATTCTAAGTACTATCCCTCCAAGTAAACCTGTGAAATCTTTCATGGACCAAACCAACCGCGATCTACACTGTCATCACTAGAATCTGCATCTCTGATGCAATACTGATATGGCAAAATGACTTGACTTACCCAAAATAGGTAGTTGAAGTGTATCTCCTCAATGACAAACTTGATACACTGCTCCACAACTTCAATGACTTGATCAAAATTGACTTACCAACTGCTAAATTGAAAAACATCACACTTACTACTCGCCAAGAGCATCCAAAGTGTCATTATTGACCCGTTCTTCATCTTTCACGTGTCTCACACACAGTTCGTCCAATGCAAGTTCGCTATCTTGCCCAATGGCTTTCAACTGGCACCACCTCACACTTCCATCACCCATGATTGCCAATATATGTGTACCTCCAAGCTAGCCCATATTTCTCTATGAATGTGAAATTTCCAAGCTACACATGCGTGTGTCAATGCAACTATCACCTAACTCGATATTGTCACTACCGATCATACTTGTGAGAGCGTTCCTCCAAAATGCCACTTGACGTTGGTTGGTTCGATCCCCAAGAGTTGAACCTGATCAGAAGAATTTCTCACCCATAACTGGCATACCATGTCTACCTCTCACCTATGATTGCTTGTCATCTCAAAATTGTCACCAATGATGAGTAGTCATGCCGCCAAACTACACTTTCATCGCCAAAACTAGCTTTCTCCACACAATTCCACTATCACTAGGGTGCCCCTCTACAAATATTTACAGCTTCAAATTTCAATGACCACAGAGAGAGATCCACCAGTTTTCCTCTAAAAGCCCTAGTTGGTCATTTTCTCCATAGCTAGAAAGAAGGATAATTGCTCTATGATTGCTCCATGGCTGACCCTACCCTCCCGTCTAGCAATCACTTGGCCTCACCTAAATGCCCGTTTTGATCTGCTCCGCTGCCCAATTGATGGAGTATTCAGAGAAATCCGACCAAATTTACATCATAGCCACATACAACCATTTTTGAGCAATTTTCCATGAATTCTCATCCGAATACACGTACAACAATCGTTTAGATCTTCCCCGAAGCTTTGATCAAAGGAACTTTGCTGTCTCATGCCATCCGGACTGCCGATATCCTGTATGGAGCCCTCTCTCTTGAGACACATTGAGTGCTATTTCTCCTGGTGAAAGACGCTATGTTATAGCTATCTCATAGCTCCACCGGATTGTACATGCCTCCAACACCCTACCGCTCTGATACCATGTTAAAATTCTGTTAGAATCTAGTGCAGTATGCAGCTCACATCAATCAATCACCATAGACACTCCTCACAAGCTCTCAAAGATGGCACAACAAAAGCTTTGTATATTGCAAAGAAAACTATACATATAGAAAATCCACAACCTGCATGAAAAAGACAGGTGTCCTAAAATTGGCCTACCACCTGCCAAACTAAGGTCCGAGCCCAGTATGGCCAAATTCGACTGACAAACTCGAGACATGCCCTTAAGTATAGCATATATTGTATATAACTCTATACAAGCTAATATTTTCTATGTGTGGCTACCCGGCTAACCCAAGTAGTTGTCGGCTAATAAGTCAATGATGGTCACGTCCCGGTCACAACCAAATATAGTAATTCTAATTAGTTGTACACTAATTACAATATCACATTTAGAGCTTACACTAATGAATTAGATCAGAACTGATTTCTAACTAAAAATGACATTTCTTCCAATAATCACTTTCTTAGTTGAAGGAATAAAAGCTTTGTAAGCCTTGCTCACCTCACTATTGTTGAAATTGTCACTTCCACCTTGATATATTTTATCATGATAACAAAGCTTGATTCCCAAAGGCTTTAGAAAGATTTTCACCAAACCTCATGGCTTTGGAACCTTCACATAGGCACAAGAAGCCACCTCCTTCAAGAGGTCATTGCCTACATTCATCTTTAGACAATGTAGGGCCAATCTAGCCCTCTTCTTGTATTTCAAGTGTTCCTAGGCTGCTTGAAACTCTTCTTCAACTTCTAGAACAATATCAATGAGGTCATGGATCATAAATAGTGATTCCATCCTCACTTTCCAAATGGAATAGTTTGTGGAAGTTAGTTTCTCACTCAAATTCTAGCAAATATCCACTCATGAATGACATTATGAATGATTGCCTATGAGATGCACAAAGATCTCTTGATAACGAATGATCTAAGATATATTTCTAGCTTCTAATCTTGGCCCAATCAACCTAGTTCAAACTTGGATGATGGTGTAATAAATCCACTCAAAAATCCTAGCAAATCACTGTTAGAAATCAATGATAAACTTCATTATTATAGTTTATGATGTACATTAATGTTGATAGCTGTTACCAGTTGTAATTAACTATAGCTAGTCTATTAGTCTACTCATAGGTTTTCTCTCTCAATCAGGGTTCAAGGTTTAGTTGTACATTTTACATTTAGTATGCAATGTGTGTGTTGAGTGTTGGTGCGTGTTCTTCCTCCGCCTTCTTGTGGTGATTGCTTATGGTGAATGCTTGATGTTGCTTATTTGATTATTGACATGATATCAGAGCTACAATAGTCCTGCATGCCTGATCAGTGGATACAACTTGTCACAGGCTCCGCAATGAAGTGAGAAATTTCTTCATAGGAGGTGAAAGCCTGGAGAGACGAAAACGGCTCGAAGAAATGCCTTCTTGGTATATTTTGTAGGTTTGGAGCTCACAATCATTGATGGAGAACGAAAACACAGTCTCAAAGGCATCAAAAAGGCCAGGAAAGCATCAGACAGATTGAAAATCTATTGAGTGAGAAAATTTTTACAATACTTTCTAGTTGTTGTGAAAAGTGCCATTTGTGAGAGAGGTTTGCCAAGAAATCTCTCATTTGTTTGTTTGGGGTACTACAAATCACACTAGACAGTGTTTAGTACTATCATTCAGAGTTAGGAGGCTTCATTTTTTTCACACTACGGATCTTTGTCTTTTGAATGATCACACACTTTGAAATCTCATACCATTCTGATATCGCATGTCCGTACCAATATCGGATCCACGCGAGCGAGCTAGAGAGAATTTTGAGAAGTCGTACATCCTCTCATCGTTCCGATATTGCATGTCCGTACCAATATCAAATCCATGTGAGCAAACTAGGGAGAACCTCGAACAATCGTACATCCACACATTGTTCTGATATCAGGTGTACAACCAAAAAAGAATCAATTATACAATTCTGTGGCATGATAAACTCTGGAGACAAGTGTGGCTCAAATTGAGCCAGTTTTTTTTTGTGATTCGAACTCATTTGTCCAGTAATGGCAACTCTAAGCGAGAGTGTCCTCAATGAGTCAAGCAAATTGGAAGGAGCTGGCAACTATGTAGTTTGGACATTCAAACTGAAGAAAATTTTGATGGAAAAGGAGCTATGGGAGATTGTGACAGGTGAAGAGACAAGGCCATTGATTGAAGAAGATCAGTGGGCATTTGACAGGAGAAAACAAAAAGCACAGAATGTCATCAACTTATCGATTAGAGATGAAATTATTCCCTACATTTCAGATTCAAAAGGACCGAAAGAAATATGGGATACATTGAAGACATTGTTTGAAACTACAAATACATCTCGAATACTATTTCTGAAGATGAAGTTGCATACATTGCAGATGGATGATGGTGCAACTATTGCCAATCACATACTGAAGATCAATGAGATTCGTGACCAATTAGCAATAGTTGGAGAGCGAGTATAGGATCGTGAGATCGTGCAATTGACATTACATAGTCTGAGCGAGTCACACCAAATGTTTGTGCCGACTATAGCCACAAGAGAAAATCTTCCCGCCTATGAAGAACTAGGTGGATTGCATTTGCAATAAGAGCAATGTCAAGAGAACTTGAACTCAAGGAGACTCACAATGGTGATGAAGTTGAACAAGCCGATGGCCAATTGCTATCTGTTAAAGGATTTGGAGTAGTACCAATGAAGTTAGCCAGCAGGATGATAAAGTGGATAAGCAATGTGCAATATGTATCTGGATTAGCTTACAATCTACTATTTGTTGGGACAATGGCTACTCAACAACTCAAGGTTGAGTTTGACAGTGACAAATGTCTAGTCAAAGACATCAAGAATCACTATAAAGTGATTGCTACAGGAGCTAGAGTCAATGGAAATCAACTCTACAAATTGAATGCGAGATCTTTTGCTCAAGCCATGGTAAGCATTGTTGATCATCAAAGTGATATTTGGCATCAATGATTTGGTCATATTAGTGCTCAAAGTTTACATATTCTCAGAAGAGGTAATCTAGTTATTGGATTGCTTGATATTTCTTTTGAAGGGAAAATCTGTGAAGGTTGCATTTTGGGATAACAACATAGAGAGATGTTTCCCAAAAGTGGAACAAGGAGAGCTAGTGGCATCCTAGACCTTGTCCACATTGATCTATGTGGACCTATGCAAACCAGATCTCTTAGTGACTACTATTACTTTATTACCTTCATTGATGATTATAGCATATGCATTTGGATTTATTTCATAAGCAAGAAATTAGATGCTTTTGCTAAAATCAGAAAATTCAAGACATTAGTTGGAAAGCAAACATGATGTTGCATCAAGACTTTAAGATCTGATGGAGATGATGAGTATTTTTTGATAGAATTTATTGATTTCTACAAAGATCAAGGGATCAAGAGGCAGACTACAACATCTTATTCACCATAGAAAAATGGAGTTGTAGAACAAAAGAACAGATCTATTGTTGAGATGGTCAGGGCAATGCTCAAAAGCAAGGGTCTGCCAAACACTTTTGGACAGAAGCTTGTAGCATAGCTACGCACATCCTAAATCATTGTCCTACAAAATCTGTGGAAGGTAAGAACCTCATGAAGCTTTTATTGGAAAGAAACCTAATATTTCTCATTTGAGAATATTTGGTTGTGATGCTTATGCTCATATTTCTGATGAGAAATGAAGAAAATTGGATGTAAAAGCTATCAAGTGTATTTTTTTTGGATATGATGAGAAGGCCAAGGCATACAAGATGTATGACACAAATGCACAGAAGCTTGTGATTTCTAGGGATGCTACATTTGATGAGATGGGCTGAGGTGAACAATCTAAAGTAAGCACTGAATCTTTTGATGAGGGAGCGAAAGTATAGGTCAAGAAGAAAATGAATTTTGATACAAAAAATCCAATGGAAAAAGACAAGCCTGATGTTGAAATCCCCAAGAGAGTACCTAAATGGTACTTATCAGTCACAGATGATGCAAAGAAGGGAAATACTCCCAAATCTAGTGAGAAGGGACAACTTAGAAGATCAAGTAGAAATTGAAAACCTCCTGCAAGAACCAAAAAAAATAGGACATGGAACTTGGTTGAGCTACCTGATGGTAAGACGCCTATCACTTGCAAATGGATATACAAGATCAAATATGGAGCTGATGTGCAACTCAACAATTACAAAGCATGGTTGGTTTCGAGAGGATTTGAGTAGCATGAAGGTATTGATTTTGAGAAAACCTTCACATCCATAGCTAAGATGGTAACTATATGTTCTATCATTGCTATTTTTGCTTTCTATGGTCAGAAGATCCAACAAATGGATGTTAAATCTACTTTTCTTAATGGAGTGCTAGATGAAGAAGTGTACTTAGTACAACCTCAAGGATTTGTTGAGCTAGGGAGAGCATTTCATTTTTAAACTCAACAAAGCCATTTATGAATTGAAGCAAGCACCATGGGCGTGGTACTCTTGCATTGATTAACACTTCAAGCAAAGGGGAATGGTAAAGAGTGATGCTAATCTTGATCTTTACATTCTAAGACAAGATTCAGATATAGTGTTCATTGTATTGTACATGGATGATTTGATTATTACAAGAAGTAATGAGAGCTTAATTGATGAAATCAAATCAGATCTTTCCAATGCTTTTGACATGAGTGATCTAGGATTGATGCACTATTGTCTTGGCATTGAAGTATGGCAAAAGAAAGACATTGTCTTTCTTACACAAAGTAAATATGCATGAGATTTGTTTTATAAGTTCAATATGTAGGATTGTAAGCTTTTGAGACACCTATGGATGTCAACATGAAGCTTACTGCATATGATGAATTTGAGAAAGTGGATGCTTATTTATACAGATAGCTGGTGGGTAGTTTGATTTATTTAATGACCTGATATTTCTTACGTTGTTGGTGTTGTTAGTCAATTTATGCAAGATCCTAGTCAAGCACACTAGAAGTCTACTAAACATATTCTCAGATACATTCGAGGGACATTGAATTTTAGTTTAAAGTATGATCAGCCTAAAGCGCCAATGTTGGTAGGCTATATAGATGCCGACTGGGCAGGTAACATTGATGACAGAAGATCTACCAGTGGTCATACATTCAGTTATGGTACAGCTGCAATTTCATGGAACAACAAAAAACAACCTACAATAGCCTTATCCTCGACGGATGCAGAATATCGACCACTCAGCAATGCTACACAAGAAGCGGCATGGTTACGAAGATTACTTGTGGATTTAGGACAACCACAGGTGGATGCGACTACTATATCTTGTGACAATCAAAGCTGCATTCACCTTGCCAAAAATCCAGTTCTACATGCTTGAACCAAGCACATCGAAATACATTATTATTTTGTTTAAGAAAAAATTCTTGATGGAGCCATTGATCTTGTTTTTTGTAAATCTTGAGATCAAGTGGCAGATATTTTTACAAAGTCATTAAGTAGATCTAAATTTGAAAAGTTTTGTATTCTATTAGGAATAGAAGAATGTAATTTTATCATTGAGAGCGAGTGTTAGAAATCAATGATAAACTTCATTGTTATAGTTTACGATGTATATTAATGTTGATAGCTGTTACCAGTTAATTAGCTGTAGGCTAGTCTAGTAGTCTACTCGTAGGTTTTCTCTCTCAATCAGGGTTCAGGGTTTAGCTGTACATTTTAAATTCAATATGCAATGTGTGTGTTGAGTATTGGTGTGTGTCCTCCGCCTTCTTGTGGTGATTGCTTATGGTGAATGCGTGATGTTGCTTATCTGATTATTGACAATCACTCCCTCACAAATGATTCTTGCACTATCTTGCTTGATATTGCACACACACTTAAAATCAGCCTCAATAATCTGATATAATGCTTCAAAATGAAATGATTCAATGAATCAGACCTCTATTTGATCATTAGCATTCAATGGATTGAACCTAGATCTAGACAATGCACTAAAAAGCATTTTTGGACTAGTATGCAATATTTTGGACCAAAAATACTATAGAAACTTGATTTGAAGGTTGCTGTATGTGGATAGTACACCTGTAGCCCACAAATTGATTTGGACCAAAACAAATGAAGCTATCACTCAGTTCGTCCACACAAGATTAGATCAAATCAACACATTGACAATGATTTTTCAATTGATTAATGGATCATTACATTTCTCTTGTAACTAGGCTCTGATACCATGTTGATTTTTAGAAAAAAGGACAATGATTAATTGTACAAATAAATCTACAAGAGGTGTTGATTGCCAAATCTATGGATCTAACAAATTCTATTGACTACATCTTGATCTATACATAGATCATAAACTATTTAGCAAAATCAACTAATGTAAACATCAATAATCATCAAGGGCAGTCTCACACGTGTGGAAAATAGCCACTGTATGGATTGCAACTAGAGAGCAAAGTACTATAACTTTTGATAGTATTCCAAGCATAAAATCACAAGACAAATGTGTGAACCACAAGAAAATTGCAAGATTGTAAATCTCTCATCAACTTTCTATTGAAATGGTTGATCTCTTTATCGATCAAGTAGATTAATGAGCTATGTATTGTCTAGCTGGCCTTCACACATGTGAAGAGTACCTAGTCATGTCTAGATCCACCAATAGGAGCCAAATATGCTCATTATCTAAAGTTGACTTATCACATTAGCTAGAAACCAAAAAGCTAGTCTTCTACAAATATAGGAATATTTCCTATAAAGTAGGATCTAGTGGAATATCTAAATCTTATCCTCTACAACCTGATCCACAACTGTGAACAACAACTTGACGGGTGGGAGCATTTAGTCATTCACATGAAATTGCAAGCTAATTACATGGAAATTGGTCAAAGTGACTTTTTCTTAGATTTTAGCCACAAATCAAGCTCACACTTGTGTAGATTGAACCAGAATGAATCTAACTATTATTTTATATGCAATAGATGGCTGAGTGTGGTATTGGATGAAAAAGCCCCTTTTGAGATGTTGTTTGGTAGAAGGCCGAGTGTCAAGTGTGAAAAATGCAAAAATAAGCTTGGTAGAGGCCAAAATCTTGTATATAGGATAGACACACATGTGTGGAGCCTGTTCCCACGTGTGAAACTAGTGAATTTTTCTTGTACCATAATCATATATGTTGTACATATGATTTAATTCAAGTTCTAGAGGCTAAAATGGCCAAAAACTAGTTTTCTAGAAATATGACACATGGCACCAATCTAATGATTGCATGAGCTAAATATTTTGAATAGGTGTCACATCCCATGTGTAGAGGAAATCTCACACGTGTGGAAATATATGAAGTAGGCGAGTTTTTGCTTCTAGAAGATTTCCATGAAGATCTCCATATAGTAGGAAAATAGACCAAAAATGCCCAAAATGAAAAGTTTTGATCCAAGTGTCAAATTGCATGATAGTGACAATGCATCCTCACACATGTGAGATCTGATGCATGATCAGTACCTCGAGCTCCAAAAGTGTATATATAGAGGCTTATTTGGCCATAACCAATGTGAGACACCAATCTTGGTTTTGGAAGCAATTTTGAGTGATTCTCTCCATTTGTCTTTTGTTTTGATTGTTTTGAGGTTCTATCAATGTGTACTTGATTTTTAGGTTGGAGTCCGTACTCAGACAGTGTTTCACACGTGTGAAACCATAAAGTACACCTACCTTCAATTAATGATTGTTCTTGTTAGGATTTTGTGTCTAGAATTGATCTAGATTGATCTTAATCTCAAGTAGATTGATAGATTGAGTAATCTGACAACCAATCCCTCTTGAGGATCAGATTAAGATCCACTCTTGGTCCTTTTTGTACTTTTTGCACATGGTATCAGAGCCTAGTACAAGAGGTTTTGTTGAAATTGATAGGGTTAATCCAAATCAAAGCCAAAATTAATAGTTTTTTGGAAACTAGTCAAATTTTGTGTAGCGAGTTGGATTTGATAGCTATCCTCAAAATTTTTGGTCCAGATCTTGTTGTGGGCTGTAAGAACCCTTTTCACACGTGTGATGCCCTACAGCTCCGGTTTTGACTGAGAAATTTTAAAAATCTGTATAATTTGACTCACATACTCAATTTGAGTGATTTTTGGTGAAATCAATTTTCTATAGTGAATCTAATACCTTGATTAGTTCGTAGATTAGATCAGCCAAAACATTAAAATTGAAGCTTGAATTAGGTTCACTAATTGATCTTCTCTAATTTTTTGAGTGTATGTTGAGGTTCAAGACATGGAGGTGGAGAACAAAGATGGACCATCAAGCTCCAAAGGCAAGAGCAAGAAGGACAAGAAGAAGCTAAAATGATTCTTTTGTGGAAAAAAGAGACATTTTGCATCCAAGTGCTACAAGAAGAAGAATGCCCAAGAGAAGGACAATCAAGGCAATCTTGTGCTTGAGGAGGAGGAAGAAGGCAATCTATCTTTGATGGTATCCTCACCACAAACATCTAATCAAGACACTTGGTGGATTGATAGTGGGGCAAGCTCTCACATGACTCACCAAAAAGACTACTTTTATAATCCACTTTCTTACAATAGTTCTAAGAGATTTATCTTCACTGCAAATGATCAAGAATGTGAGATTGTAGGTGTTGGATCCATTCATTTATGTCTAGGATCATCTAAAAAAGTAGATCTAGACAATGTTCTTTATGTACCTTCAATTACAAAGAACTTGTTGAGTGTAGGACAACTTATGGATAGTGGATTAGATGTACATTTCAAGCATGGAGCATGTTCTTTCTTAAAAGATGAAAAATGTATTGCTAGTGGTTATTCAAATTGGATGCTAATGTGATGGTTGGAAGTGTGAACATGGCAAGGGAGGAGCTCACTCAAGTGGAATTATGGCACAAAAGGTTAGGCCATCCTAACTACAAAGCTATGGAGACCATGGTGACAAAGGAGCTAGCAAGAGGACTTCCCAAAACCATATCCAAGTGTGGCAAGCTTTGTGAAGCTTGTGGACTCTCCAAATCTATAAGCTTCCTTTAAAGAGATCTTTGATAAGATCTAACTCTCATCTTGACCTTATACACTCGGATGTTTATTCATTTTCACATGAGACAAATGGTGGAGCTCTTATGTATGTCACTTTTATTGATGATAAATCAAGACACTCTTGGGTTTATTTCTTGTCTAAGAAAAGTGAAGTTTCTGAGTCCTTTGTAAAGTTCAAAACTCTTGTGGAAAAGCAACCTAATACTAGCTTAACATTATTAAGAAGTGATAATGGAGGAGAGTACATCTCCAATAGGATGAAAGAGTTTTGTGAAACTAATGGAATAAAGAGAGAGTTTACTTGTACATATACTCCACAAAAAAATGGAGTAGCTGAGAGAAAGAATAGGACACTATGTGAGTGTGGTAAAGCTGTGAGATTAGATGCATCTCTTCCTATTTCATTTTGGAAAAAAGCTATTTTATGTGAAAACTTTCTTTGTAATAGAATGACTAATAGTGCCATTAAAGGACTTACACCTTATGAAGTATTATTTGGCAAAAAGCCAAATCTTAGTGATTTGAAAGTTTTTGGATGTACTTGTTATGTACATATTCCTTTAGAAACAAGGAAAAGGAAGATGCAACTTCTTTCAAAGGCATCTTTGTTGGTTATAGTGAAAGCAAGAAAGCTTATAGGATATATGATCCTAATACAAAAAAAGTTGTTGCTAGTAGAGATGTAATTTTTGATGAATGTCTCCAAGCCAAAGGAAAGGTGACTTCCAACAACACTCAACTTGTCAAAGATCATGCTATGGTCGAGGTGGAGCTTCATGAAGATGAAGACCAAGTGGAACCTACTCCAAGTCCAAGGGTGCCAAGAAGATCAACAAGGACAAGGATTGAGCCATCAAGGCTCACTTATAGTGACAAAGGGGAGCAAAGGGAAGATTCTCAACTACTCAACTCTTATACTTTCTTGACTACTATGCTTGAAGAACCAACTAGTTTTGAGGAAGCAAATAAGTCTCAATATTGGAGGAAAGCTATGCAAGTAGAGTTTGATGCATTAATGGAAAATAAAACTTGGAAACTTGTTGATTTACATTATGAAAAGAAGCCTCTTACTTGTAAATGGATATATAGATTGAAATATAATCAAGATGGTTCCATTCATAAGTAAAAATCTAGACTTGTAGAAAAAGGTTTTTTGCAAGTCAAAGGCATAGATTATGATGAAAACTTTGCACCTGTTGCAAAGCTTGTGACCATTAGATTAATCATATGTCTTGCAACTTCTTTCAAATGGGAGCTCTTCCAACTTGATGTGACAAATGCTTTCTTGAATGGATTCTTGGAAGAGGAAATCTACATGTGCCAACCCGAGTGCTTCATCAAAGATGGAGAAGAAGACAAGGTGTGTCTTTTGAAGAAGAGTCTTTATGGACTCAAGCAAGCACCAAGAGCATGGTACTCTAGGTCGCATTCCTATCTTATTTCCATTGGATTTGTTGTAAGTTCTTATGAACCATCATTGTACTACAAATGTTATGATGGAAAAATCATTATCTTAGTTTTATATGTTGATGACATTATACTCACAGGAAATGATCTAGATGGCATCAAGAATGTAAAAGTTTCCTTGTCTAGTGAATTTAAGATGGTAGATCTAGGACTTCTTAAAGTTATACTTGGAATAGAAGTCACTAGAAGTAATGATTTTACCTTCATATGTCAATCTAAGTATGCTAGATCAATCTTAGCAAGATTTGGCATGATTGATTGTAAAGGAGTTGAAACTCCTATGGAACTAAGTGTAAAAGTTTTTAAGGAAAGTGATGAAGCATCCTTTGAGGACATCACTACCTATAGAATGCTTATTGGTTCCTTGATATACTTAACCATCACTAGACCAGATCTTAGTTTTTGTGTTGGCAAGTTGAGTCAATACATGCAAAGTCCATTAATATGTCATTGGAAAGGAGCAAAAAGGGTGTTAAGGTACATCTCAGCTACAAAAGATTTTGGCATAGTTTATGAAAGGACTAATATTTGTTTGAGAGCATATTCGGACTCAATTTTTGTAGGTGACAAGATGGATAGAAGATCCATAAGTGCATTTGCTACATTCTTATGTGGAGGAGCTATATCTTGGCTTTCCAAAAAGCAAGATACCATCTCTCTTTCATCAATGAAATCCGAATATAAAGCTATGACAACAACAACAAAGGAGGTCCTTTGGCTTAAAAGGCTTTTTGAGGAGCTACATGTGATCAAGGATGAAGACATTCCATGCATATATTGTGATAATCAAGTAGGTCAACAACTTTCAAACAATCTAGTCTTCCATGTTCGAACAAAGCACATCGAGATTGCACATCATTTCGTGAGGGAGAAAGTGCAAGCAAAGGAGATCAAGCTTATTCATGTTTCATCATCAGATTGCATTGCTGATATACTCACCAAGGCATTTCCTAAAGATCCATTTATAAAATTAAGATTGGCTCTTGGAGTTATAGATAGATCTATGCTAGATTTACCAAGCTAGATTTTTGAGGAGTGTGAAAAATGCAAAAATAAGCTTGGTAGAGGCCAAAAATCTTGTATATAGATAGACACACATGTGTGGAGCCTGTTTCCACATGTGAAACAAGTGTACTTTTCATGTATTATAATCATATATGTTGTACATATGATTTAATTCAAGTTCTAATGGCTAAAATGGCCAAAAACTAGTTTTCTAGAAATATGACACATGACACCAATCTAATGATTGCATGAGCCAAATATTTTGAATAGGTGTCACATCCCATGTGTAGAGGACAGCTCACACATGTGGAAATAGCTGAAGTAGGCGAGTTTTTGCTTCTAGAAGATTTCCATGAAGATCTCCATATAGTAGGAAAATAGACCAAAAATGCCAAAATGGAAAGTTTTGATCCAAGTGTCAAATTGCATGATGGTGACAAGGCATCCTCACATGTGTGAGATCTGATGCATGATCAGTACCTCGAGCTCCAAAAGTGTATATATAGAGGCTTATTTGGCCATAATCAATGTGAGACACCAATCTTGGTTTTGGAAGCAATTTTGAGTGATTCTCTCCATTTGTCTACATTTGTTTTGATTGTTTTAAGGTTCTATCAATGTGGACTTGATTTTCAGTTTGGAGTCCGTACTCGACAATTTTTCACACGTGTGAAACCAGAAAGTACACCTAACTTCAATTAATGATTGTTCTTGTTAGGATTTTGTGTCTAGAATTGATCTAGATTGATCTTAAACTCAAGTAGATTGATAGATCAAGTAATCTGACAACTAATCCCTCTTGAGGATCAAATTAGGATCCACTCTTGGTCCTTTTTGTACTTTTTGCACATCAAGTTTTTCAAAACTTTTGGATCATTTGCTATATCAGGATCACTCTTGATGATAGGACAAAGGAGGGTCCATCTTCAAGAAAAAGTATTTTTGTTGGTCTATGGCATGGATCATCAACTATTTAGCAAAACCAGCTGATGTGAACATCAATAATCATCAAGGGTGGCCTCACACATGTGGAAAATATCCACTATACAGACTGTGACCAGAGAGCAAAGTACTATAAGTTTTGATAGCATTCCAAGCATAAAATCACAAGACAAATGTGTGAATCACAAGCAAATTGCAAGATTGTAAATCTCTCATCAACTTTCTATTGAAATGGTTGATCTCTTTATAGATCAAGTACATCCACGAGCTACGTACTGTCCAGCAGGCCTTCACACATGTGAAGAGTTCCTAGTCATCTAGATCTACCAATGGGAGCCAAATATGCTTATTATCCAAAGTTGACTTATCACATTAGCTAGAAACCAAAAAGCTAGTCTTCCACAAATATAGGAATATTCCCTATAAAATAGGATCTAGTGGAATATCTAAATCTTATCCTCTACAATCTGATCCACACATGTGAACAACAACTTGACATGTGGTAGCATTTACTCATTGGGAAGTGCAAGCTAATTACATGGAAATTGGTCAAAATGACTTTTTCTTAGATTCTAGCCAGGTTCACACTTGTGTAGATTGAACCAAAATGAATCTAACTATTATCAAGTACATTTTGTACATGCTTTCACATGTGGGAACAGGCTCCACAAGTGTGAGATCCTATCATGAACATAGATCTCATGATTGATCAAATATATCAAGTTGGAGGTGACAATTTCAACACTCCTCCTCACTTCTAACTTGGTAAGTCTAATGTACATCTATCTACAATTCCAAGAGCACTTCTTAACTTAAAAAATGGATCTTTATCCAAAGGCCTGGTTAAGATATTAGCTATGCACTTGGATGATGGCACATGATGAAGTTGTACTTGCTTGGATTGCACCTTCTCCCTTTCAAAGTGATGAGCTATCTCAATATGCTTTGTTCTAGCATGGAAGGCAGGATTTGTAGCAATTTGTTGAGAAGCTTGATTGTCACCATAGATGCAAGGGATCTTCATATTGTCTCTTGCAAAATCTGAATCCGAATCCGAATATGCTCTCAAGTACAAGTTAAATCCTTGATAGAGAATGCCAAAAAATCTAGTAGAAGAGACATATCTAAGTACTCTCTTGAAATTTTTCCAATGATGCATCAAGGGACCTTGCATATATTGACTCAACTTGCTTACACTATAGCTCAAATATGGTCTAGTGATTGTCAAATAGATTAAGGAGCCTATAAGCTTTCTAAAGAGTGTGATGTCCACCATCATTAGAAACTTTACAAACTTGCTCCATAGGGGTGTCAATCCCTTTACAATCTTTCATGCCAAACCTTTCAAGAATGGAAGTAGCATACTTTGATTGACTTATGAGAGTGAAATCACTACCTCTAGAAACTTTTATTCCAAGTATGAACTTTAGAAGTCCTAGATCTACCATCTTGAATTCACTAGACGATGCAACTTTAAGTTTTCTTATGCCTTCACCATCATTTCCTGTCAATATGATATCATCAACATAAAGAACTAAAATGATGATCAATGAACTTGATGTGCAAAGAAGGTTTATAAGAACTAATCACAAAGCCAAGAGAGTAGAGAAAATCATGCAACCTAGAGTACCAAGCTCTAGGTGCTTACTTCAAGCCATATAGGCTCTTCTTCAAATGGAAAACCTTGTCCTCCTCACCATCCTTGATGAAGCCCTCAGGTTCCAGCATGCATATTGTGCAAATATTGTAGAACTAAAATAATATTGAACTTAGAGATTCAAGTTTTGGGGTTTGTCCAAACTTGAGGTAGACTAGTCTAGTAACTTTCCAAGTTGAGTCAAGGTAGATTTCTAGTCTCCATAGTGATGTGTAGGTCTAGAACCTATCAAGAAGCATGTGAGGCTACTCTTGTAGGTCAAGGATTCTCAAAAAGAGAGATTCTCAAGTCTTATCCATTTCTCTTTTTGTCATCTAGTAGAGAGGTAGAGGCAATGTGGCATCTGGGTTGGTTTCTCTCTCCACAAGTTCTAGAAGGCCTCTTGTATTATAAATAAGGTGGCTTTGTACCTCAATAAAATACTTCTTCAAGTAAAGCTTCCATTTGATCCATTGGAGGTGTAATGATAGTTAGATTGTGATGAATGCTCTTGCCTTCTTGCTAACTAGCTTGCCAATGTTTTCCATCTCTTTGTTTTTGGAATAGAAGCTAGTTTAGTGTGCAAACATTCATTTCCTTAATCCTTGTACTTGCAGCTGGTTCACACGTGTGAAAAAGTTTTCATGGTATCAGAGCTTGATAGGAGAATACACATCTAATCATTGCTTTATCAAATGGAATGACTTCTCATCATTGTTGATGAAATTTTGCCTCTTACTAGCACTCGATTTTGAGATAACTAGATCCACTCTTATCATCACATATTAACATCTCTTTTTCCCTGATTTCAGAGCTGTACGGCCTACTGTAGCAGCACGTGTGAGGCCTCTAATCGAGATAGAGTGGGGGCTATGTTACTTCTCATCTCTTCCATCCATGTAGCATATGAATAGGAAGCTAATCAAGGCTAGTTTGTGATGCAAGTGACCTCAAGAGCATTTGTGGATCCTAAGGGAGTTCTTGACATTCAAGTGAGGCATGTTAAAGAAGAAAAATAGAGTTTTACATGCTTGAAGGCTGTACTATCTAAGATCCCTTATTGTAGGAGTCAAAAATAACAAATTTTGACTATTTTTCAATTTCTTCAATCCAAGAAGAATTGTTTGGATCTATGATCCTATAGATGGATGAAACTTTCCCAATGATGAATCTGATTTTTTTAAGCTATTTCACACATGTGAACTCAAATTTACTTCATCCACTTTTGCTTTGAAAAATTTAGTGCAGATTTTGTCTAGCACCTAGATATTAGTTTTGAACCTCTGAAAACATTCATTTAGAAAGCCAAAATCAATTCTCTAGATATGACTTCAATGGGATCTTATCTATTAGAACAAGGTGAAAGACTCACCTCTACAAATTATAGTACATGGAAAGTGAGGATAGAATCAATTCTTGTACTTCATGATCTAATAGATATAGTGAATGGGAATGAGGAGGAACCAAATAATTCTCAAGAAATTTCCAAATTCAAGAAAAGAGCACAAGTTGCTCTTCATGTTGTGAAGCTAAATGTGTCCAATGAAGTCCTAAGAGAGATTAGTTCTTGTGTCAATGCTCAAGAAGCATGGAGTACTCTTCAATCTATTTACGAGTCTAAAAACACTTCTAGAATCCTTACTCTAAGAAATATGATCTTTCAAAGTTTTCAAAGAAAGGAGGAAAGTGCTTCATCCTATGTTTCTAGAGTTAAGGATCTCCATAAAGATCTTTGTTGCATAGATGATTCTATCAAATTCAAGGAAATAGTTCAAGTTATCTTGAATGGACTAAGTGAAGATTTTGATACCATTGTCCAATCTTATGCAATTAAAGAGGACTTACCCTCTTTAGAAGCCTTGCAAGGAGTCTTGATAGCCGAGGAGTATAGGCATCAAACTTGAATTGCAAGATTTGAGAGATTATCTCTCAAAGATGGAGGAAGTGATCAAGCACTCTTCACCAAATCCAAGGAGAAGAGAAAAGACAAGAAGAATGGCAAGAGATCCAAGGACAACACAAGAGCAATGGAGAAGACATCCGAGGAGGAACCAAGCTCATCCAATGTGAAGAAGAACAAGTACAAGGTTACTTGTTTCTCATGTGGCAGAAAGGGGCATTTTGCCTCTCAATGCTACAAAAGGAAAAAGAAAGCCAACATCACTTGTGAAGATGAATCTCCTTGTGACAAAGAAGATTCACTTATGATGTCTAACTTTTCATCTTCCTCTTTCAAGCATTCTAATGTATGGTGGCTAGATAGTGGTGCCTCATCCCGCATGAGTAGTGATAAAAACTCTTTTTGTAGTCTTCTACCATACAAAGGATCTAGAAGTTGTATCTATACAGCAAATGATGAGGAATGCATGATAGAAGGCATAGGAAGCATATCTCTAGATAATCTTGATCTCATTGATGTGCTCTATGTTCCTAGTTTGACTAAAAATCTAATAAGTGTAGGCCAACTCAATGATGATGGTCTACAAGTAGATTTTAAAGATGGTACTTGCTTGATCACAAAAGATGATGATATAATAGCATCATCTTCTCATTTTGGAAGGTTATTCAAGCTTGATGGAAATGAAAATGCTAATCTTTGCTCGGATATTGTGCTACAAGGAAAGCTCTCAAGTAAAGATCTATGGCATAGGAGGTTGGGCCATCCCAAATTCAAGGGCCATGCAATCTATGTGAAAGTTGGAGCTAGCTCATGGCTTGCCTAGATCCATGATCAAGGAGCCAAGTCCTTGTGATGCATGTGCATTGGCCAAATCACATGCAAGGCCACATCAAAGATCAACCATCAAGTCCAAAGCACCTTTGGAACTCATCCATAGTGACATCCATTTCTCATCCACCAAGAGCAAGGGTGGAGCTACATGTTTTATAACATTTATTGATGATTACTCACATTTTTGTTGGGTTTACTTTTTATCTTCTAAAGCATTAGCATATGAAACTTTTGTGAAGCTCAAAGCTTTTGTTAAGAATCAACTATCTTGTAAAATTAAAGCTTTGAGAAGTGATAATGGAGGTGAATACATCTCCACAAAGTTCATAAACTACTCTCCTCAATCTAATGGAGTAGCCGAAAGAAAAAATAGAACTCTATGTGAATGTGCAAAGGCACTTAGACTAGAAGCCTCTCTTTCTAAAGATTTTTGGTGAGAAGCAATAGGATGTGCTAACTACCTTTGCAATTTTTTTGCCAAATCATGCTACAGAAGATATTTCACCTTATGAAAAGTTGTATGGAAGGAAACCCAAGGTCAATCATCTTAGAACATTTGGATGTGTATGCTTTGTACATGTACCTCTTGAAACAAGAAAAAAAGAAAATGCTAATGCTCTTAAAGGCATTATGATAGGCTATTCAAGTAAAGCCTATAGGATTTTTGTTCCATCTACTAATCAAACTATGATAAGTAGAGATGTGAGCTTTCATGAAGATCAAATGTACATGAAGGACAATGTGCAGGAATCTCAAGAGATTATTCATCAAGGAAGAGTCTCTTCATCAAGTATTGATCAATATGAAGACTTGTTGGGGCCAAGATCACAAGAGAAGCCGAGTCTACCAATGACTCCAAGAAGATCAACCCGAGAGAGATTCGAGCCTAGAAGACTCACCTACTTGGAAAAAGGCAAACAAGTGGAGGATTCAAGTTCTCTACATGCTTTTCACACTTCCATTGAAGAACCATCAAGTGTGGAGGAAGTTCTTCATTCAAAGGATTGGATCAAAGCTATGGAGGCCGAGTATGAAGCTTTGATGCAAAATGAGACTTGGCAACTTGTAGATCCACCTAATGATAAGCATGTCACTGGATGCAAGTGGTTCTATAGAATCAAGCTCAACAATGATGGATCAATCAATAAGTTCAAAGCAAGGCTTTGTGCTAAAGGCTATGCCCAAATCAGAGGCATAGATTATGAAGTCATATGGTAGATGCTAAAGCTTGTGATACACCAATGGAGTCAAATGTAAAGCTCACTATAAGAGGTAATGAAAGATCCATCGAGAAAATTACTCTCTATAGGAAGCTAGTTGGTTCACTCATATATTTAACCATCACAAGACCTAATCTTAGTTATTGTGTTGGTAGATTAAGCCAATTAATACAAAATCCTAGTGTGGAGCATTGGAAGCTAGGCAAGAGAGTATGAAGGTACATCTCGGGTTCTAGACATTATGGCATTCTTTATGGAGTATCATCACCTAACTTGTTTGGATTTTCATATTTGGACTTTGCTGGAGATCAAATGGATAGGAAATCCATTAGTTCACATGCTATTTTCATAGACGATGGAGCTATCTCTTGGATGTCAAAGAAACAAACTACAATATCATTGTCTTCTAGTGAGGCCGAGTAGAAAGCCTTTGACTTAATGGACTAAGAAGATGCTTTGGATCAAAAGGATGGTAATGAATTTTCACATGCTAGATTTTTCAAAGAATCCAATCATCTTTTGTGATAACCTTTCAGCCCAAAGATTGGCAAGCAATCCTATTTTTCATGCAAGGAGCAAGCATATTGAAGTGGCTTATCATTTTGTGAGAGAACAAGTCATGGCAAATGAGGTGGAGCTTCAACATGTCTCATCAAGGAAGTGTGTGGCTAATATCCTCACCAAAGCATTTGGAAAGACTTTTTTTTGTTGAAAATAAAAAAGCCACCTATCTTGACTTTTGGGGTTGATAAAGATTTACATCATGCATGTAGTGTTACAACTTGCAAATGCCAAAAATGGCCTAGTAGAAACTTGAGCCACTATACATGCATTAAGTCTAGTTTGTCATATGTAACATGCATATAGATTTAGATCATGAAATGACCAAATTTGGGCTAGTAGAAACTCGAGGTACTACACATGCATAATGTCCAAGTTGTCAAATGTGACATGCAAAAGTTGTTATGGACACATGCAAGAAAAATTGTACATATGTAGTGTAGAAATTGCCACATGTAGAAAGTAGGTAAAAGTAGGTGGATGAACATGCATTGATAGTGATAGGTGTCAATATTTAGGTATTAATCACTTTAGAGGTGGATAAAAGAGGTTGCATGCTAGGACTACCACGAGCTAGTACCTCTCCTATATATGTAAGTGAGAATCCTCACTATTTTTTATGATGAATCAAGCATACATGCTATCATTTTGTCACTTTGAATCTTGTAATTGTAAGCTTCAATTGTAATTCTCTCTCTAATCCAAGTTTGAAGTATTTTTTTATACATTCATTGCTTTTGTACTTTTCTCACACGTGTGGAATTAATGTTACTTTGATCAATAGCATTCTAGATTGGGATCTAGCCTTAGATTTTTGAGGAAAATTGTGAATTTTACTCTCCATGTGGTCTATGTGCTAACACAAAACTTTGGAAAGATCATTCACACTAAATTTTTGGTTCCCCACACGTGTGAACATTCTGGATTTTTGTCAGTTTATGAAGCATAGAACATCACTTGGATTTCTATCTAAATCTATGCTAAAACTAGCTGAAGAGGGAGTGTGAAAAATTGTCAACTAGTTTGATTGTTTATTTGGCATGATGAAATCTCAACTTAGAGTAGGTTCATATTTGTCAATAAAGGCCTAAATAGTGTTTGTACTATTTTGGCAAGTAGATAAGTGTATGTGGTCAGATTTGGACCCATTCTAATTGGCTAAATTTGATACATTGCACCTAGACAAGAATTTCTAGGTTGATGGAGTACCAAGAAGTCACCATTTAGGGCAAGTTTAAGGAAAGTGGCCAAATCAAATTTTAGCAGTTTTAAATAGCAGTACCTACTGGAGAACATATCATTGTATTCTCTTTTTATGTGGAGAAAGTTAGAATTAAAGTAGAATCATTGTGCTACTGTATAGTGGGTCCTATCAGTTGATTAGGATCAGTTGGCCTCGCCACAAGGCAAGTCGACAGGACACGCGTCCCGCCAACAACAACCTGGGTCATGCATGGGTTGCTTGAGCGAACAACTATATGTACAATGTAATTTCATTTTGTGAGATACAGTGCCTAGGTGAGCTTGCTGTGGAGAGGAGTGTTTTCTGTCTGTGTTACTGTGTAGCATGATCTGTGTTCTTGTTTGAAGCAGATTCTAAGTTGGTATCAGAGCCGTACAAGGAGTGTACACAGTACAGCATCGTTGTTGAAGAGAGCTTCGGGAGAACTGTCTTCTGAGAGTTTGGGGTTTACGGCCGGTTGAAGACGGAAGGAGAAACACTGGTGCAGAGAGTTTTGCACACAAAAGCTTGGTGAGCTTGAGACTGTGTGAGGATTCAGAGACAAGGGTTGTCGGCTGAATCAGAACCTCAGCAAATGGAAATTTGAAATTACGAAGCAGGCTATTTGGTGTTTGCCTAGTATACATTCAATTGGGCACTGTTTGACAAATGGATTGAAGCATCAGCTTTCCAGTGGTAGGGGGACCTCAAAGTAGTTGATTTCGCTAGCCAGAGAGTTGTGAAAAGCAAGCCAAGATCAAAGTGGTGAGAAAAACCCTGGTCTAGAGTTTGGAAGTAGAAAAGCAAAGTTTTCTCTCTATTCTGAACTATTTTTCAAGCTGTAAAAACACAAAGGAGGGTGCGAGTCAGACCAGAGGAGGTCGTGGACAGCCGCCATCCAGAGAGAGAGAAATGGTCAAGGATTCATGAGGGAAGCCATAGTTGGGAAGAGATAGAATAGGTGGCCGCGAGCAGGGAAGTCGCGAGTCAGTTCACGTGTGGAACCAAGGTGAAACCATATATAGGATATTATTCTTAATTAGTAAAACATTTTGAGAACCACTTATATATTCTATTTGATCTATAATTATTTTTTTAAATATGGCTTATAGAGGTGGTTTCACATTGAGTGAGAAAGGTCTCAAGTTGCCTTTTTATTTGATCGAGACAGTGCCCTCCCCACACTTGAATAATTATCATCATGTCCATTAACTTCTTATCATTATTGAAACTCAAATTAAGACCATTTATTTCCATCAGGTGGTCTATGTATGCAATGAATTGAAGTATAGTCAATATAAAATTTAAATCCATTTTTTTGAAAATGCATGCAATCCTTGCGACCTGAAATCATTTCGAGTGTTGGATATATCACGTTATGATGTGGGTAGAGAAAGTGTGATTGTCATTACGCTTGTAATTAGATTAAATTTGATCTTTTCTATTTTTGAATTTTTTTTGTTTTTAACTTAATTAAACTTGTTGTTTCTCTAGTTATTATTATATCTTTGGATGTAGATTACATGAAAGTAATCTTTTGAAATTGTGATCACATCTTCTTTATTACCATGGATAAGTGAAGTATACAAAGTAGCCACAATATAGACATGCTAGATAGATTTGCTCCCTCTTAACTATAGAAATCCAATAAAAAAATCAACTTTGATGTGCAACAGCACGGTCAAGATAAATTATGTAATTAATATTTACTAGTGAGAGCAACTAAGTCATACCAAAAACTAGTTAACTATAAAAATTGGTATGCTTATATATTTTTTAACAAAGCGATAAATTAGCACAAATGTCAAAATATGTTATGTTTTGAATTGGCATCCTCAAACATGTGATAGATTATAAAGTGGAAAAGAATGTTCTTACAAGGGCATAATCAGCAAGCTGATTTTGAATACAAGCATTGACATATTTCTCACATGGACTTGTTTGCCCTCGAAAAGCCTCATATGAGACTCCAATAGTATCACAAACCCTTCCATTGGGGTTGTATCTATTCTTTTCTAGCAGTAGCCAATCATTGTAAGTTGAACTCAACATTCCCTACAAAACAAATATCAAAATTGACTACATTGTATTGTATAACTAGATCAAGATGTGATTTGGAAAATTTGGATACAAGCAGTACATAACAAAAAGTTTATGCATTGAACGAATAGTATTGAATTAATACTTATCATGAGAAAAAAAAAGATACATGCAATGCACAACTTAATTGGAAAAGACTAAGAGATATATGAAATGGCAAGTACATTTTCACTACGAATGGATAGGTATCGATCACTCAGAACAGGAAACTGGCTATATGATGACAAATCTCCAAGTAGGCTTGCAGTCAGTGTATGGGCTTTGTTTATTCCCACTAAAGTTTTCGGTGACAACTCGACCACTTCCTATATAAAACAATGAGGTGAGTAGGTGAATAATACTTTCTTAATACAATAAAGTAAAAAATAAACAAACTTATGCTAGTTTTTCTAAATTGAATGTTTCTAGCAGACTAGATATTATTGAATTGATAGGATTTGAGAGTACATTATATCGCATAATGTATTCACAAATTTTTCAATATTAATTTCATAACATGTGTTAGTCCCAGAGTGTTTGCAACTTATGTTGTGTATTAATTTTTTCTCTCTCTCCCTCTCTCTCTCTATATGTGTGTGTGTGTGTGTGTGTGTGTGTGTGTGTGTGTGTGTGTGTGTGTGTGTGTGTGTCCCATTTTAGTACAATTGAATTTCTATATCAGCACAAACTTGGTAGGCCTTGCAACTACTATTAAGACTATAAGCATGTGACCAATTCAAGCATATTGTCGGCAATCGAATAAATCTCCCATCTCCATTATTATCCCATAGGTCCTTTTTTAAATGGCATCAACCCAAGCTTTACTCAACAATTTATAGAAAACTGAAACATGTAAATTGATTCAATTTGTGTTTAGTTTTCTTATTCAAACATCGTTGTGCACAATTAATTGTTCTCTTAATATGTTGTATTCTAGAAATGGTTCCATATTCAAAAAACTTAAAAAGATTTGTTTCACACAAAATTGTTACCATCATTGGTAGGCGCCAAACAAGATGTGCCAATTAGATACAACTATGTTAACATTTTCACATGTGTGGAGACTCACAAACCAATGTGATTGATCTTTTAAGGTGTGTGTGATTGCACATGAATCTATCAAAAAATTATTGTTCACATAGCAAGGACACTTGATGAAAAAAACTAAGTATAAAAAGTTGTTGCTCTCGGGTAGACAGAGAAAGTACAAGGCTTTTGAGAAATATTTGTGAATTTCAAGAGCCAAATCATTCATAATGGCATCCATGAGGTTTTTGCTAGAAACCAATGAGGATGACCTCTTGAAAGAGGTGTCATCTTGTATCTCGGCCAAGGAGGCTTGGTATACATTAAAGAACATTTATGAATCCAATAACACTTCAAGGATACTCATGCTTAAAAATCAAGTGCTTCAAAGCATGAAGGGAAGTGTTGAGAGTGCACAAAAGTATGTGCTTAGAATCAAATCTTTGAACAAAGAATTGGCATCCATTGGAGAGAAAATCCATGACAATGAGCTAGTGCTAGTCTTTTTAAATGGCCCTTGGCGATGAATATACCAATCTAGTCCAAAGCTTTGCCATCCAAGACCAACTACCTTCCATTGACAAGCTTCACAATGTGCTTGTGGCCGAGGAGAGTAGAATGCTTCATCTCAAAGCAAGGATGGGATCCATGTCCTTGCAAGGTGGTGATGTCAGAAAGGGTGAACTCCTACAACTTTGCCACGACGCGAAACGAAGCGAAGGTCGAATGGCGAACAATTCATGAAAGTCAATGTACCTCGAAAACCCTAAGACACGAAACGAAGCAAAACTCGAAAGTCAAATAATTCATGAAAGTCAAACATGGCTCCAGGATCAAAAAGATATGACACAACGCAAAATGAAAATAAATCTTTCGTGCTACCAGTTGGCAGCTCAACGGGTGTGGAGACTTAAACTTCACGCCTAGCTGAAATGGCTAGAAATAACAGAGAGTAACTGATTAGTTGATTAGCGTTAACTACTCTTGTAATTCTCTGTTAGGCTATCTTGTAAACTCCACACAGTGGAGATATAAACTATTTTTCTGAATCAAAATATACAAAGAGAATGTGCATGAGTAGAGCAAAAAAAAAAAAGAATAGAAACAAAATAGTTGTGCATGAAAGTTTGCCAACAAGCAAAACACAACAAAAAGAGCAGAACATCTGGCCACCAACGAGTGAGATACTGATCATTTCGCTCTAAAAATTAGATTGATAATATAATTGTTCTATCTCATACATCTCCTTGTCTTCCGCTATCTTCATTGCTAGAATGAGATATCTTCTGTAATCTGCAGCCACGTATCTAGGCTACTGTAAGCTTCCGCACAAGCAAATTTAAAAGAAACAAATACGTTCGCGATACGAAACAAATCCGTTTGTGACATGGTATCAGAGCCTACAAGTTATTACTACTGATATCTGAACAGTGATTTCTGGACAACACAATATGGCTACAATGATCTAGACAAGAGTAGCAATCAGTCTGGATGGTGCAAACTACAAAGTATGGAAATTTAAAATCAAAACACTTCTGAAGGGCGAAGGCATCTGGTCGGTGACCGAATTCTTAGAGGTGTAGCCTCCAGAGGAAGATTCGAGGAGAGCTGAATGGATAAAAAAGGAAGAACGTGCAATGGCGATCATCATTTTGTCCATTAACAAAGATCTACTCATGTAGATTGAAGACTGCGAAAGCAGTCATGCAGCATGGGAAAGATTAAAACAAAAGTATGAAGTGAGGACTGCAGCTTCAGTGATGCATCTTCACAATCAACTACAATCCATACAATGGTATGGCAACCAATTAGACCAGCACGTTGAGAAGATCAGAACAATCTTCACTCAACTCGCTGCATCAGGACAGGAGGATTCATAGTCTTGGAACTTGTGGTTAATCAAAATGTGTGTGTAGTGATTGTTTGGTCACTCAAGACAATAATGATCATACATAGCTATTGTATGGGAGAGCTATAAGGTCTGGAACTATCGTTAAATCTGTTTCTATCCAATTTATTACATTTTCCCTTGGGTTTCGTGGTTATGACTGCCTTATCTAAATGTCTTTGACAACCATACATCTCTTATACTACAAAACCATTTTTCTAATAAGCAAGTTATGACACAAGGAGGAGCTTCCAAGCTTGGAGACACTACAAGGAATTCTCATTTTTGAGGAGTGTAGGCAAGAGAACAAGCATTTAAGGATCAATCAACTTTCCTTGAAGGATGGTGGAGAGGAGAAAGCTTTCTTCTGAAAGGACAAGCCAAGTGAAAGGGCCAAAGAGAAACAACAACATTTCAAGAAGGACAAATACAAGGAAGAGAGTGATGAGGATTCATGACAATCATCAACAAGTTGCAAATCCAACAAGAAGTGCTTTTTTTGTGGTAAGAAGGAGAATTTTGCTTCTAATTTTTTCAAGAAGAAAGAAGCAAGCTAATCTTACTAAAAAGAGTGAAGGTGAGGTAGAAGGGATTTATGAGGAAGGATCTCTATGATGTCAATGTACTCTTCTTCTAGTTTCGAAGATGGAAATGCATGGCGGATAGATAGTGGATCTAGTTCTCACATGACTAGTTCAAAAAAATCTTTTACTCATCTTGCACCTTATCTAGAAAGTTTATCTTCATTCCTATTTGTGGCAAATGCAAGATAGAAGGAATTGGTAGGGTAGGAATTGGTGTTGGATCCACTATGACTCTTAATGATGTACTTTTTGTGCCTAATCTCACCATGAATCTCATTAGTGTTCATAAAATGCTAGATGATGGTTTCCAAGTTGACTTTGGAAAAGATGCTTGAGGGATGGTGAAGTGGTAGCCAGAGGGACTAGATGTGGAAATTTTTTCAAGTTGGAAACTAATCCTTGTGGAAGTTTGGTCAAGAGGAGCTTGGGTCATCTCAAGGAGGATAAGGCAAGTGGTTTACCTTAATCTATGTTCCATGATGGTAAGTCTCATGAAGATGGTGCTTTGGCAAAAGCACTTGGAGAGTTATTGCCAAGGTGTTCTACTCCTCATCAATTTTTTCATCATGTTAATTTCTATGATCTTGTTTCATCAAGTAGAAACAAAGATTATGCTTTATATGTGACTCCTTCATTGAAGATTTCAATTGGATGTATCTTTTATAGTGCTTGATAGGAAGATTGCAATAGTTGATACTTTCAAGGTATTTAAATCCATATGCTTTGTCACTATTCCTTTGCATGTAAGGAGTAAGGAAAATCTCATCTCTATTGAGAGGATAATGGCAAGATCCTCAAATCTACCAACAATCCAAGAACATGATGGAGAAAGACCAAGGCTTGAAGAGCAGTCATCCCAACTCATGGTGTCAAGGAGATTTTCAAGAGCAAGGCTGAGTCTATGTGGCTCACAACTCACTGGGAAAGAGGTGCAATTTTCAAGTGGTATCTACTCCAACACATCCACTTTTGCTTCTCTTTTGTTATTTGATGTACCATCTTGCTTTGATGACATTTCTACATGCCTTTGATTACATGATTAGATCTATCATGCAAAAAAATTATAGTTTATGGACTAGTCAAGCTAGAATGCAAAATCTTGATAATCAACACTCTTGCCTATTTTGTGATCTTGATCTTCATGGTCATTATGAGGCATGGAGGCCTTGGGTTTCCATCACTATGGTGTAGCTATTTTCAAGGAAGAGGAGCTCTCAAGTCAAAGGTCTTCTTCAAGCATGGAAGGAATTGAAGGAAAATGTGCAAATATGGTGGAACGTTCATCAAGGAAGGCAATATTGGATTCCATCAAAGAAATGCTCTCATGGCAATGGTGAATTGGCTCCAACCAGATGTCCTTTGGTTGGTCTTCACATCATATTCATGCCAAAGGATCCAATCAAGAAGTATCTCAAGTTTTTTGTTTGATCTAGTATCTCATCAAGCTAGTTTTTGAGAAGTATAAAAAAATAGGCAAAATCTAGCTTGATCTTTTGCAATATCATGTACATAGTGATATCTCACACGTGACACTTTCCTAAGGCTATCATAAAGTCATGTGACCAATCAAAAGTGAAATATCCATGAAATTGGTCCAATCATAATCAAGGGTCCTTATGTCACTAAACCAATCAAATCAGGAAAAGATATGCAAGGGGTCCAATCAAAATGATGTTGACTACACCTCTTTGACCTTGGAGTTCTACTTGAGAGAGAGAGAGAGTGATTCTTCACTTAGTTTTTTGGAGAGATTGTAAGATTTTGCTCACTACATTAGTTTTTTATCTCTCTACCCGAGAGCAAGCCTTTTCTATAAGTTTTTTCATCATGAGTTGTCTTTACATGTGAATGTACTTTGGTGAATGACTTATGCATGTTCTATGTGCTCTTGCATTAGAATTTTCAAGATAGATTGTAGAATCAGTCAAGTGCAAGATCTTTATGCAATTACACACATCTTAGGAGATCAATCACACACTTTGAGGTGTTCTCACATGTGCGAAAACTTCACATATGTGTGTGTGTGTGTGTGTGTGTATAGATATATATCATATTAATCAAAAAAAAAATTATTTATTTCATTAATTTTATCAATATTCATATGTTTTCATATTATGAATGAGATCATATAAAACCTTTGATAAAGATTAGTCACTAAAGACAACATTGATATGAAGAGTGTGCATAATATGTCATTTCTAGAGATTGGTTAGTAGTGACATCTTTCTAATATATGATCGCTACATGATAATTGGCATTTTTATTTTTTATTTCAAATATGCAAGGATTATTTTGAAAATTTTAAGTCAAAGCATAATCCTTTTATCATAAATAGATTTTAACCAAAAAAAATTGATGAATTGAATATACAATGTCTTATTATTTAAAAATTGTTGATTTATTATGTTTTATATTGAAACACTTCTAATACTAAAAACATCTAAGATATTTAAATATCATCAAATAGTAAAAGTGATTTTATGTCAAATAAAATATGATAAGATAAAATAAAATAATTTTCTATGAATGTTTTTTTAAATTTTATGAGAAAAAAATTCTTTTCACATACTTTTTTGTTATAATCATCTTCAGATGTCAATATAACTTCTATTGTAAATGTCAAATAACCTGACCCAATTCTATACGTTGGATACCTGAAATATATACAACCATCACAATATATAAAATTTTATATACATATTTTTTCTATATATTACAAATAGTGATATTTGATTATAGAAAAAATTCATAATACCAATTTATGAATTTTGACTAGGAATGAGTCCATTCTGGATTTTATCAAAACCTTGAAAAATAGTTCAATTTCTATATTACATATTTTTTTTAGACTAAATATTAATCATGAGACAAGAATTTTAAATTACAAAAATCTTTTACAAATTTACAAAAGTTTTTTTGATTATAATATTTATATTCTAGTTTAATATTAAAAATACATAAGTCTAATATATTAAGTTTATAAGCAAAATATCATAAGAGATCTATTATATATCATTATAATATAAAATCAATAAATGTCAAATATTTGTATTTCATTGGTAAATCTTGAGTTCATTTAATATTTAAAAATTATCATTTGATATGATATACCTAACCGCCCACCACCCACACTTACCACAAGTACACAGGTGCAGCAAAGAATTATGTCGAAGAATTCTAGCCAACAGATGTTAATGTTGGAGGAGTTCAAAAAGAATATCGACACGGAGAGGACAGAGATAAGTACAGTTCCCGATTTCACTATCTATAAATCTCACAAGCAGAATGTGTTAGCATTGGAGTCGCAGCCTCAGTGGCAACGTGTTATGATGTTCGAAAATGCACATGCTTTCAAGAGATACATTATGGTGCCAACTTATATGTGTGTCAATCCAACATATTGTCTTATAAGGCACAGGAAAGAATTTGCACCAGAAAGGATTCCTAATAGAATGTATTGGCCAATTCTATCTAAAGAAGTCAAGACCAACGATCCAATGGCTAATTTGTGACCAACTACAGCTACTTCTACCGGAGACATCACACGAACCCAGTTTGCAATGTTAGGTACTTTGCAAATAATTGCGGCCTAGTATCATTCATTTCTACTTTGAATTTTTTCTGGGAAGAGATATGCTGCCAATAGTCTTGGTTCTAAATAAGCCCTTAAGTATGTCCATGGATCATATCAATGTGGTAAGGCTTTACTATCAGGTGAACTTTATGTTGACATGGTTGAATGTTGGTACGAGTATGGATTTTTACTGAACATGCTTGATTACTATCGGCCACAACCATTTTTGGGAAAAATTTGGTTTGAGATAATGGAACAGATTGGCAAAGAAGTTCATAAAATCTAGATCGCCATCAATGCAGAGCTGCGGGAAGACCAGGCAAGACAACAAGCAGTGACAATTGGCGTGTAACCACCAATCTTTTGACAGAGGGGATAATGTAGGAAGATATTCCAAGGAATATTTGAGCCATCCTAAAAAGGATACGGACTTAAGCCTAGAACTGGATTAGTCAAGGTTAGGCATTTACACCATATTGTAACAACTTAAGGTTATTTAGTTCTAAGCCCAAGTCTAGAACATTGTAACTTAAGTTAGTATAAGTTAGTTCAATTTAAGTTATTTCAAGTTGTTCATGGTCCATTGGGGGTTTGTCCCATGGAACCTATGTAATTAAGTTCATAGAAAAGTGAGTCATGAGACCATTGGAGGTTTCTCCCATGGTACCCTTTGTAATTACATTCATAGAAAAGTAAGTCATGAGACCAGTGAGCTTAAGATCAGTCATTCTTCAAGGGAGGGGATGGGCTCCAAGAACTTTTGAGTGCACCATTATCACAGTGGGTCTTACTTGTCTGTAGGTTGCAAGATCTAGTAAAAGTGAATAGTTGAAGGAGAGGCCCAGCCAACATACCAATGCCCAGCACGACCATGCCTAGAGCCTGCTCCTCACCAAAATCTAGTTCTTTAGCCATTTTTTTGCTGCCATTTCCAACCCAGTCTACTCATCTTTTTCAGATTCATCACTACTATTCAGGATTCTTGACCATTGCTATGGTTGATTGTGCCATCTGGATCAATTCATGGCTGCTAACTTTTTGAGTTCTAGTCTTGCACAGCCTTCCACGAACTTCTTTCATGCACTATAATTTTTGAACTGACAATGCCTTTCTAGTGGATGCTCATTAGTCATTTTTTGAGCATGGCCTTCGAATTTGCAACATGCTAATCTTTGAGAAAGCTGCATGGATATACAGATCATCGTTGCTATGAGAATCAGTCCCATCATTATCTAGTGAAGAGAGTGTTTCAAGAGAAGAGGAAACATTGAGCAGCTTTGTCAACAATAGCTTTTTTGATTACTTTTGGACTCTAAGAGGGAGTTGCCAGTTAGCTGTTATTAGGACGTGTATCTCTGAGAGCAGAAGTATAATATTCAGTCGCTGATTGAGCACAGACTTTCAGTGTTGGCATCATTCTATTATGATCGCTACTCCAGCGCATGTCATGCACTCTGAGTACTTGATTTACCTACATTTTTACAAGTAGAGGTGAGAAAGTCCTCCAAATCCAAGCAACCTGCAAGCTCCAAGATGCTCCCCAACTCCAAGCTAGTTTGCATCCACCTGCAAGTAAGAATATGCAAGCCTCCAAGAATCTCTCCTCCATTTGTGTCCTTACTCTTAGACACAAAGATAGATAACAAGTTGGCCTCAAGTATTGTGGCCCTTCCCTGTACATGGAAGCCCGACCACAAAATCCATAAGAATATCTAAACGATGTAATAGGCCACTAGCTTTTAGCCTCTCTACTTTATTTAACTGGCACTTAGTACATTTAAGTACATAGTCCTCTAGTTGACTTTTCATCTTAGGCCACCAAAATCTCCTTTGAACTAAGACAAGTGTTCTTTGTATACCCGAATGTCCTGTGCATGGACTATCATGACACTCATGCAAGATTTGGGCCCTTACAGTGTCATTCTCCGATACACACCTTTTCTTTATGAAACAAAATCTTGTTTCAAATTTAAAAATCCATTTTAGTCTTTCCCTGACTCGAGGAATCTTGTAAACCTGAATCGAACCCCGAAAGTATTCGTTGCCAATACTTTTCAAAAAAGGGATCGGACTCATATAGTCTTTGAAGAGACTGAAACAACCTTGATTCTATAACAGTAAAGCACAACTGATTAATAACCGGTAACCGACTCAAAGAATTTGATAGAATATTTTGACTTGCTTCACAATAACATATAGAAAAGTCAAAGATTTGCATCAACTCAGCCCATCTAGCTTGCCTTCCCTTTAAATTTGTAGCATCACAAAAATACCGAAGAGTCTGATGATCCGTCAAAACTTCAAATCTGGCTCCATACAAATAATGTCGCCAAATTTTCAAGGAATGAACAATTGCAAACAGTTTTTTCTCATAGGTACAATACACTACGAATCTTCCCAAATATGGCCTGAACAAATCGTTCATCATCTAAAAGTTGCCGATGCATTGGTCAAACCAAAAGGCAACACCAAAAATTCGTAGTGACCAAAGCGAGTTCGAAACTTGGTTTTTGGTATATCTTTTGCCTTAATGCGTATTTGATATCAATCTTAGATCTATCTTGGTAAAGTACCCAGCACCACCAAGATAGTCTATTAGATCATCCATCCGCGGTAGTGGATATATATTCTTAACGGTTATCTTCTTCAATTTCTTATAGTTGATGCAAAACCTTATAGTCCCATCCTTCTTGGCAACCAAAACCACTGGTGATGCTCAAGGAGACTTACTAGGTTGTACCCACCCCTTTTTCAGGTAATCATGTAAATGCCTACTTATCTCAGCCTCTTCTGATGCACTCATCCTAAAAGGATGTTGTGCAATTGGAATTGCTCCAAGTATTAGGTCAATTTTATGATCAACAGTCCTTTCTGGTGGTAAACCTACATGAAGGTCTAAAACAACATCATTGAATTCCTACCTAAGTTCATTATAGACTTCAAATTCTATAGTGTTCTCACTAGGTATATTCATGGCATTTATGTTAAGTTCTTCATCATTGCAGCAAATGATATCATTATGAAAACATAAATAAACTTTAAAATTAGAATTCTTCATGATAGAATTAAGTTCTTATTTAGAATAAGGACTAACATTTTTAGTGTCAACACTTAAACTAGCCTTGATCTTTATTAAAGAATTCTCATGCATAAAAGATAAAGATTTTTCAACAAAATCATTTTTCTCAATGACTTGTTCTTATCAAAATGTCATTGTTGCCCGAGAACAGTATCTACATTAGCTAATGCAACAACATGGAATTCTAGTTTTTCAGGATAATCCTAGATGTGCAATTCTACATCAGGAACAACAAAATCCATCAAATTGGAATCACTTCCCGATGCCATTGTCACATGGTATTTTTTCTCACTTTTTCTGGTAGAAAGGTTTAGCGTCTGCACCAAATCTACATTAATAAAGTTATGAGTGAATCCCATGTCAAAAAGAACATTAACAACTTGATCATTACATTTACCTTTAATCCAAATAAGGTCATTAGGTCCAAAAACTAAAGACCTAAGAAAACAAACATCCATCTCATTACTGCGAGATAGATAGTCTGAGGTTGAAGCTTGTTTTTTGATGCAATCACGTGCAAGGTGACCCTTGCCATTGCACTTGAAGCATAGGCTCTTCTTACGAGCTTCACCTTTATCAATGCCACCTTGATGGTTTATAAAGTTTTTCTTGTTTTTCTTAGGATTGTTGGAATTGGGATGTGTTTCACTAACAGCTTCCCTATCCTTCCTCTTAAATTGAAAACCTTTTTTTTTGCTCATTAGGCTGTTGACCCCTAGGTGGCTTAGTTGTGTCATCAAAGTATTTTGTAGCCCTAATAGCATCTTCTAGGATTTTTGGATGGTTCCTATGAACATCCACTTGATAATCTTTTGGTAACCCATCAATGAACATTAACATTTGTACCTTAGGCAGAATGTCACTATAAAGTGGATTCAGGTACTCATGAAAATCTTAAATAAATTGTTCCAAACCTTTATTCATGGTTAGATGACTCAACTTTTGGAAGTGTTCATAGTCATCTAAAAGTGGTAGAAAATAATCTCTAAAAAGCTTGCAAAAATTGTCTCATGTACAAGGTTGATTGCCCTTTGCAACCAAGTCATCCCACCAAACTAAGGCTCTTCCTTCACGGAACATGTTGACTGACAATCAATAACTTTTCAGAATCAGGGAATTGGTTCATGGCAAAGTATTTGTTCCAAACATTTAGCCAAGAACTTACCACTTGTAAGTTCCTATCTTTCTTCTCCTCCTTAAACACTTTTACGGGAGGTGGAACTACATGCTTCTTCTGATTGGCTAACCTAGACTCTAAGTCTTGGTTTCTTTGATTAGTTTCAAGAAGTTGCTTATTAGTGACTTGAATCTGTTGGTATAAAAGTTGAAGAGCTTGTGCCACATTTTATTTTCAATTTTAAATTGTAAAACATATAGATTTTAACGTATTTTAACATGACTCGTAGCAAAAAATTCACAAAAGTGGGCATTTTAAACACTCTTTCAAATTTTTATATATCACCAATCATAAAAAATGTCATCAAATTCTTTGCATACATGTCCTTCTTATAATATACAGTTATCAATCAAAAAACTCAAGCCATTCATTTTGAACAAATTGTAAGGAAGATATGATGTGTCAAACATGCAACAATACTCTTTGATATTTTTGAATGTGAACGTGTAGAACCATGTCTTAAAATATATTTTTTACAAGTGTTTAACAAAAATCTAAATTTGGATTTTTATTGAAGCAATTATGGGCATTTATAGCTACCTATTTCAAGTGTTGAAATGAATTTTTCCGAATCAACAAAGTTAGAGCAATAATTTATAGCTAAAAATCACAATGATTTAGTACATGTATGTCTATGTATAGATGATAAAACAAAAAAAAACCATACAATTTCACTACATAATGCATTCACACATAAAATAGTAGCACAATTGAGTCATATCTTGCTACACTCTCCTATTCATTAAAATCTTTGAAGGTATTTAGAATGGTATCTTTTGTAGGCCATTTTCTTGTCAATTTGGATTAAAAAAAAATTTCCATCTCTAAAGTTGATGCATAAGAAAGCCTACTTTCATATCAAATTGATATAATTGAGGTTTGACACATCTATCCCCAATTATTCCCCAACATGAACATGGGTTTGAAGCACAAGTGGCCACGTGTTATGTACCATAACGGTACACCCTTCAGTGATGGCCTCGCAAGGGGCATGACACAAAACTGGAGTTATCGACATATTTAGGTGCCACGCATCACCATCCTAGGTGGTCACGTGTCACCGGCAGGACCATGCTTGATGGGATCCATTGTGCTATGCCTATATAGTGGTGGGGTTTCCTTCTTTCCATTCACTCAGTCTACCCGGGAGTTGGTGGATGGAGAGCACGTGCATTAGCCATGATGTATCTCTAGGCAAGGAGATGTGTGCTAGGGAGAGCCAAGTGCGATGGTTGGTGGTATGGGACACCAGTTATCATAGGAGGCTTGATCGGGCATGACTGTGTCGATTGTCCCAAAGCATGGGGGTGGGTCGGTTGTGACCCTAGGGCTGGGTGGTTATGGTGCGTCGTCAATGGTATGGGGTGTGTGGAACCTTCAAGGCAATTGATGATCCTAGGGAGTTGTAATGGTTGGTATCAGAGCCGTCAACTTCCTTTCAAGGTGCACACTGCTCTTTTTTGTCTTTGCATTGATATTCCTTATAGGAATGTGGCTGGTTCAATCTATCTTGTATAGGTTTGGTTGGTGAAAGTAGGCTTGTTTTATTCTCTTTAAACAAGCTATTCACTTTAAGCTCTTCTTTCCTATTCATTTTAGTGTAGCAAAAATGAAGTTTGGTTAAAAAAAATTTTTAATCAACTTTTAACTTTGTGATAAGTTCTAAGAATAAACAACTTGTTTGTAAATTGGTTAAGGTAATTTTGTGTAGTAGTTTCTGTTTCTGCACAGCTCTCGGGAATCCAACTATTGGTTGAAATCTTTGGTTGAAATCCGTATGAGAGGGAGACCTCATATCTGAATTTAAATTTATTCTGGACTGGCGCACCTGACATGGCTACTGTCCCATCATCATATCCTCTTACATTGCATAAGAAAATTTCTTTTCCGATTAATTGGAACTAAGGCAGTGCGCAGTTGAAGCGCCGGTCTACTGCCTCGCCTTGGGATCTGCATTCTATGTATTTCGGGATCCGTACGAGGAGCTTTTATTATGAGTTATCTTCAGTCGCTGCATCAGGCAGCCAGTAGAGGCTCTCTTGGTAACAAGGAAGAGGGGGAGGAGTTAAAACCTCCCTCGAAGTATTTATTTTGATGTGACAGGACAAGGTGGGGAGAAGCATGCCTCCCCACGGCCCTGTCCATCCCTCTTTCCTTAATACCTGTGAAACTTAAAATCAAGGCTATTTCAAAGAGACTTTATACTAAGTTGTAAAGCTTAGAGGTTTATTAATTTAAACTTGCAACTCTAAGATTTTTAAATCTTAGTAGAGTGTATTATAAAGTAAATCTTGAAGTCATGTCCCTGATAGGCCGTACTTTTTTTTTCCTCCTCCTCTGTACCTACAGATTTCCAAGAGAATGGAGAGAGTTATGGTAAGTAGGAGTTGGAGAGGGGAGAAAGGGCCAGATTTGAATTTCATAAGTCTTTGGGGTCCATGAGCAAGGTGGCACCTTTTGGTGACCCCACATGGCTAGAAAGGTCTAGAAGGGACAAACGGGGCCTTCCTTGAACCCCACTTGTCTTTTTTGCATGAGGGAGGAGAAGAGCTTTGGGGAGGGGGTAAAGGAGGTACGTTCACTTCCTTTCCCTCATTCTCCCAAGTTGTTGTAGAATTCTTTTGCTCTCAAGTTGCTTGTTCTCAAGTTGGGTATTTCTTGAGGCCCTATGCACAGCTTTTCCCTTTTTGTGGTTTTTACACCGTAGCTCTCCGTTTTTCCTCTAGTTTTTTGCCACTTACTCCTTTATCCATGGACACTCCTATGGATGAGACTAGAGCTCCAAGTCTAGGACTGAGCCATAAATTTATTACAGCAACAAATTGTGGACATGCGCTCAAAACATGAACAGGCAGAAGCCGAGATTCGGGCTATGTCCCAGTCTCGAAAGGCTCTCCTAAACCCGATGTTTACTCCGGAATTTTTTACTAGAGAGAAGAAGGACAGACACCAAGATGTGGTGTTGGCTTGGTTAGATCGATGGACGTCGCATTTCTCCAGGCAGCTTGTGTATTTCTACGACCATCATGTTTTTATGCGGTAAGACGTATTCTTGATGGCAGGACCTTAAAGACCAAGCTACAATCCCAACCACTTGCGATGACTTCCAGGTAGCCTTTAAGGCTACCTTTTCTAGACGATTTTGAATATTATCGTCGATTTGCTACATTGCAAATGGGGAAAAAGCCCTTGAATGTCGACTTACAAGACTTCCAAGAGGCTGCTTCGTGGTTTTTTAACCGCATAGACGGGGTACTCCTTAAGCTGCATTTCATCTTGGGCTTGCCCAAGGAATATCAGTTGGAGATACATCGTAATCAGCCATAGTCCCTAGAGAATGCTATGCGTTTCATTCAGATTTTCAACGATACGCACGCGATAACCCTCAAAGAGCAACCAAAGCCTGAAGCCAAAGACAAATCCTTTCCCGGTCATCTTCCAAAAAGGGCAAGGAGCGCATGGTCGGTGAAGCTTCTCCTTCGGGGAAAAAAAAGAAGCACCCTCGGTTGGAGAGAGCGGACTTCAACAAGGCCAAAAGTGACGGGCTATGTTTCTCCTGCATGGAGAAGGGGCACCTTTCCAAGGACTGCCCGAAGAGACGGAAGAATGGTGGCTGCTCTTTTAGAGCACCAAGTAATTCTTCTATTTCTTGCATTGATGTATCTTTTAACGATGAAACAGTTTGTATGAATTGTTGTTTTAATATTCCAGTGTTTGGACCTCACGACCTCATTCATATGAGTAGATTCGTAGGTAGCCAACCTATGAGTATTCTTTTTTACGACGGTTCTATGCATAAGTTTATTAATGCTAAGTTGGTGCAAAAGCTGCAGCTGACAACCGCACCAAGTGACCACAAGTATGTGGTTAGGATGGCAGCTCGTGGGGAGCAGCAGGTCTAGGACCACTTTGTCCCCCATGTGTCGTTGAAGATTCAAGACTATGTAGATAGTTTGTCTTTTCATGTTATGAATCTAGGTAAGGTGGATGTAATTCTAGGAAAAGAGTGATTTTTTGCTAGAAATGAGTCCTTAAAGAAAGACTATGTATCTCATTGTATTTCTTTCTTGCATAATGACTCATTGGTTTGCCTCAAAGGCGATGAGCCAGATCTACCTTTTGTAACTGCTCGTGAAGCGAATCAATGTATTTTGAATTCTGAGTATTTTTCATATTTATGTTATCTGAAAAATGAATCTTACATAGATGTTTTTAGTACTCATAATGTCAATGTTGATGTATCGTCTTCCCTCAAAGCATTGTCTTTTACTTATGATAATTTAGAATCTTTGCCTGAGGGCAAAATCTTTAAGAGACTTAGGGAGGAATATAATGATATATTCCATGAGCAATTGCTTGAGGGTCTTCCTCCCTCATGGGGTAGGCCATCACATAGATCTCCTGTATCGCTTTTTCCCTACTGGATGAGCCTGAAGGAAGAAGATGAAGTTGCTAGTCAACTTAAGGAGTTGTTACGTAAAGGCTATATTCGGCCTAGTAAATCCCCTTGGGGAGCTCCTGTTTTGTTAACCGGCAAGAAAGAAGGTGGTATTTGTCTTTGTGTCAATTACAAAAAACTTAATAAAATGACAATTAAGAACTGCTATCCCTTGCCTAGAATGGACGACTTAATGGATCGATTGAATGGTGCTAGATATTTCACCAAATTGGACCTTAGGTCGGGGTACCATCAAATTAGAATACATGAGGGGGATATTTCCAAAATTGGTTTTCATCCTAGGTATGGCCATTACGAATTTTTAGTTTTACCCTTTGGTCTAACTAATGTCTCGGCAACCTTCCAACAGATGATGAACGGTATTCTTCACCCATATCTGGGGAAGTTTCTCGTGGTATTTTTAGATGACATATTGATCTACAGTAAGACTCTTGAAGAGCTTGAAGCACATTTGTGTACAGTCTTAGATAATCGAAGGCAGACAAAGCTTTATGCTAAGGAGTCTAAATGTGAGTTCTTTCAAACTCGACTCTAGTATTTGGAACATATCGTTTCCAATTGAGGTCTTGAGATCGACTACGATAAGGTTCAGAAAGTTTGTAACTGGCCTATCCTGAAAACCATTAGGGAAGTAAAAAAATTTCTAGGCTTCATAGGGTTTTTCCATAAATTCATCAAAGACTATGCCTTAGTTGCATTGCCTCTAATGAATCTTCTTAAGGGATTGAAGAAAGCCAAAAGGAAAACTAAAAAGGGTAATAAGAAGAAGGCCGGTAGGCATTCGAAGATCAGTCCGCCTGTTGTTTGTACTGATGAACTTAATCAAAGCTTTGAAGCTTTGAAAATGTTGGTGTCTATAGCCCCTATCTTACACATACTGGACCCTAGTGGATCTTTCTTAGAGGAAATAGATGCTAGTGACTATGCGGTAGGTGCAGTCCTATACCAGGATGGTAAACCTGTGTCTTTCAAGAGCAAGAAGTTGGACCTAGCTCAAAGTAGATATTCTACTTATGAGAAGGAACTTTTTGCTATCATCCATGCATTAAAGATCTATAGGCATCATTTGTACGGATCCAAATTCATGGTAATGACAGATCATGAATCTCTTAAATATATCTGTGATGCCTCGGACCTTAGGGGTCATAAGTCCCGCTGGTCGGAACTCATTCAAGAGTTCAAATTTGACATTAAGTACTGTCGAGGTACGTCGAATTGTGTCGCTGATGCTTTGAGCCGGATTGGTGAAGTTAATCAGTTATGCTTTGCTGAGTTCCAATTTGAGTTGTATCTTTCTCTGCAAGATATTTATCGGACCGATGAGTTTTTCGGTCATATTTGGCAAGATGTCCTGGCAGGAAGCTTTTTAATGAGAGATAATCTTGGAAAATAGGATTCCAAGAATTCTCGCGAAGAGAAGATACTTGATCATTATTCCATTCGGAATGGTTTGCTTTTCCGTAAAAAAAAAAGTCTGTGTGCTAGATATCGCGGACATTAGGGCCCAAATCCTGTACGAGTGCCACGATAGCCCCAGTGCGGGTTACCATGGTATACAGAGGACACTTGGCCTTGTTAAGAGAGAATTTTATTGGCCAAAAATGAAAGGACACGTCGAGGCATATGTCCAAAAGTGTGAACAATGCCAACTAAATAAAGTGGAAAGACTCAAAGTAGCTGGTCTATTGCATCCATTGGAAATTCCCAGCAAGAAATGGGAAATTATTTTCATGGATTTTGTGGTCAGACTTCCTAAGTCAAGGAAGGGTCATGATGCTATTTGGGTAGTAGTTGATAGGCTAACCAAAATGGCACAGTCTATTTCAACAAAAACTATTGTCAAAGCTTCTGAACTTGATCAATTTTCGTAGAAAAGTTGTGTAGGTGGTATGGTTTGTTGAACAATATTGTTAGTGATCGTGATTCCAAGTTCACTGGCAAGTTTTGGTAGGCGGTCTTTGAAAGACTAAAAACTACTTTAAGTCTATCGTCTACGGATCACCCAAAAATCGATGATCAGACCGAACATGTCAATCAGTTGATGGAAGATATGCTTCGTGCATATGTTTCCAGACAACAATCAGACTAGAAAAAGTATCTCCCAATGGTTGAGTTTGCATACAATAGTATGAAACATTCTGCCACTAGTTTTAGTCCTTTAATGCTCTTGTACGGCTTTCAGCCTCATTCCCCTATCTCTGTTGGACTCAAAGGTCTCAAGGTTCAAGCTACAATGGATTTCTTGCATGATATGTAAGAAATGTTGCAAGTGGCTAAGGAAAGCATTAAATCGGCTCAAGATCAAGCCCAATTTTATGGTAACTGAAGCCACGCTCCTTGAGAGTTTGATATCGATGATTGGGTGTATCTTAGAATCCCTAAAGACTCTAAGACACTTCAAACGGGAAAATGTCCAAAGTTATCTCCATGTTTTAGCGGTCCTTTCAAAATTCTTAACAAGATTGGTAAGGTTGCTAGAACTCTCTATTGGAACTAAGGTTCATCATGTATTCCATGTTAGTCGTTTAAAGGAATGACTTGGTGGGAAAGCTGAGCTAATTCCCACAGATGATCTAGTTCTAATGGAGGATTTGACTACTTTTGTACCCCATGAACCGGAAAGGATCATGGATACTCATTGACATCAGTTGAGAAATCGTTTGATTTCTAAACATCTGATTCGTTGAAAAGGTAAGTCAGATGATGAGGACACCTGGGAGAAGGAAGATGATTTAGAACTTAGATTCCCTGGTTTTTTCCCATAGAAGTTTTTATGCGGGAGGGAATGTTATGTACCATAACAATACGCCCTTCAGTGACGGCCTCGCAAGGGGCGTGACGCAGGATTGGAGTTATCGACATGTTTAGGTGCCATGCACGACCATCCTAGGTGGTCATGTGTCGCCGTCAGGACCGTTCTTGATGGGACCTGCTATGCCTATATAGTGGTGGGGTTCTCTCTTTCCATTCACTCAGTCTACTTGGGAGTTGGTGGATGGAGAGCACATGCATTAGCCATGATGTATCTCCAGGCCAAGAGATGTGTGCTAGGGAGAGCCGATTGTGATGGCTGGTGGTATGGGATTCCAGTTATCGTAGGAGGCTTGACCGGGCATGATTGTGTCGATTGCTCCAAGGCATGGGGGTGGGTCGGTTGTGACCCTACGGTTGGGCGGTTACGGTGCATCGTCACTAGTATGGGGTCTGCGGAACCTTCAAGGCAGTTGATGATTCTAGGGAGTTGTAACACCACAAGTTTGACATAAGTGAGCAAGAGCTGACACACTTTGTGTGTATGCGCACAAAAGTGTATGGAAAACAATTATAGCATTAAAATCTAAAATACTACGAAAGTTTTGATCACAACTTTACTACAAAATGATATTTTATAAGTAGCAATTATTTTGATATTATAAGTTGAGCAAAATATTTTTTAAGATGACAAAAATCCTAGCTTGCAAAATGTCTTTAATATTACAATGCAACACATGATTTGCTTAGTATAGCATTTAAAGATCTAATTTAACTTCTTATATTCTCAAGTTTGTTGAAACTTTGGCTACCAAAAAAATCTATCAAAATATAAATGTACAAAATGATTGCTAAGCCATGTAATCATACAATATTTTGAAATTAGAGTGGCTCTACTTACATATTGGTAACATAAAGACTCATAAAAATCAGTATAACAAGAATAAAACATAATTAATGCATTAAATTACAATTGATTCCCGAATCGTAGGCAATGCGCATTTCCAATATACGATTGCGTTAAAAAAGAGGCTCCTGCAATAAAACAAGATAATATACATGTAAAAGAACACATCAAGCACATATAAATATTACAATCTTTTTTAATCTCTTGATAACTCTATACTTATACATATGCTTACAAAATACTGCACATACCTTAGATTGATTCCTCTTCTGTCGCTTTGGTTTAGGCTGTGCTTCTGCGATGTCTTGTCTTGGATATCTACCGTGAAAAAAATCAATAATTTACGACCAAAAATATTTTTTTGCACGGAGGAAAGGGTTGGCAAGGAATATTTTGTGGGAATATTTGGAAATAGGCACAAGAGGCCTGCGGGCGCCATCAGAGGACGAGAGAGAGAGAGAGAGAGAGAGAGAGAGAGAGAGAGAGAGAGAGAGAGAGAGAGAGAGAGAGAGAGAGAGAGAGAGAGAGAGAGAGAGAGAGAGAGAGAGATGTGAGGGGCGAAATGTGGAGGGAGGAGAGAGAATGCGAGGGGGGCCTTGAGGAGAGAGAGAAAAGGAATAGGTCTAGGGCTGGGGGTTAGGTAGGAAGGGCGGTTTAGAGAGAAACAGAGAGAGGGCGTAGGTAGGTAGGGAATGAGGGGGCCTATAGAGAGAGAAAAAAAAAAGAGATAGATAAGGAGGGAAGGGACGTCGCAGGCAGGCAGGGAGTGTCGCGAAAGTTTTTTCGTTTTGTGTTCATCCTCTCTCTTCTGATTCGCGAACAATTTTCTATCTTTGAATTTTCTCTTTGTGCGGAAGCTCGTACGGGATCTCAGACACTCGACTACGCATCACAAAATATATTTTATTCTAGCAATCAAGAGACACAGCACAAGGCCAAGAGATACACGAAATAGAGCGACTATATTGTCAGTTTGGTTTTAGAGCAAGATCGTCAGTGTCTCGCTCGTTGGCAGATTGACTCTCTGCTCTTTCGCTATATTCTACTTGTTGGCAGACTTTCATGAACAGCTATGGTATTTTTGCTTTCTTGCTCTATTCGCTACGTCTCTCTCTGTTTCTTACAGATCTCTGTAAAATTCTCATCACTTTTTCTCTCTTCTTTAGTTATTATCCTGAGAGGATCGTTTATACCTCCATTGTGTGGAGTTTACAGGTAGTTAAACGTAGAATCACAAGACTAGTTAACACTAATCAACTAGTTAGTTAGTCTCTGTCGTTGCTATTCGTTTCAGTTGGGTATGAAGCTCGTTGATCTGCCAATTGTTAGCACGAAAGATTTCTCTTCGTGTGTTTTTGTTCTTTTCGTTTCTTTTTGTAGTTTTTGTTTTGCGTCCATTTTGTGCTTTGCGTCCAATTTACAATTCGCGATTAATTCGCAAATTGTTCATGCTTTGAGTCAAAGACACATTGACTATCGCGAATTGTTCTCGTTCGACCTTCGTGTCTTGTTCGTGCTACGACAAAGTTGCAGGAGTTCACCATTTCTAACACTCCCTCTTGAACCTTGCAGCTTTGTTCGTTCAATCCAATTGTCTCTCTTTGCTTGGTAAAGAGTGTCTTGTCGAGCGGTTTCGTGAGGAGATCTGCAATCATACTTTTTGATTTTATGAACTAGACCTGGAGCTCTCCTTTCGAGATCAAATCTCGAATGTGTGATGGTACTTCAAAAGAATGTGCTTCATCTTTGAATGGAAGACAAGATCCTGGCATAGATAGATGGCACTCTGGGAGTCCATCATCATCGTGCTTGGCCCCACTTATGGTATTCCGATTGCCTCCAACATCATCCACAGCCACACTACCTCATTTGCCACTTTTGAGACTGCGACATACTCAACTTCACAAGAGGATTGAGCTACCAAGGTTTGCTTTTTGCATATCCAGCTGATTGCCACTCTGCACGCTATTGTACATCCTCCAATAATGGACTTGTTGTCCTCCTTGCAGCTCGCCCAACTTGCATCACTATAGTGATGCAGCTCGAATCCTTTCTCCTCATTTCTAGCTCTGTAGTTTAATCCAATATTATGGGTACCCTTCAGATATTGTAGGATTCGTTTGGCCATTTGTCAATGTGCTAGACAAATATTGGAATAGAATTGGCTCAATGCGTAAACAGAGAAGGCCAGATCCGATCTGGTACAAATTGTCAAGTACATCAAACTCACGATTAAGTTCTAGTAGGGTATACCTGCCATCTTCTGTTTTTTCTCTTCTGTTTTTGGGCAATCCTGTTTCGTGAGCTTGGCTCCAGTTATTACTGGTGTGGCTTTCTCTTTGCAGTCCATCATGTGGTACTACTTGAGCACTTTTTTGGCATATTTTGATTGACTCAAATGAATTTTGCCATTTGTTCGATCTCTTCTGATCTCCAGCCCTAGGCATTTTGTTGCTTCTCTAAGATCTGTGATTTCATAGCTTTCAAAAATCTGACTAAGTTGGTGCAAAAGCTGCAGCTGACAACCGCACCAAGTGACCACAAGTATGTGGTTAGGATGGCAGCTCGTGGGGAGCAGCAGGTCTAGGACCACTTTGTCCCCCATGTGTCGTTGAAGATTCAAGACTATGTAGATAGTTTGTCTTTTCATGTTATGAATCTAGGTAAGGTGGATGTAATTCTAGGAAAAGAGTGATTTTTTGCTAGAAATGAGTCCTTAAAGAAAGACTATGTATCTCATTGTATTTCTTTCTTGCATAATGACTCATTGGTTTGCCTCAAAGGCGATGAGCCAGATCTACCTTTTGTAACTGCTCGTGAAGCGAATCAATGTATTTTGAATTCTGAGTATTTTTCATATTTATGTTATCTGAAAAATGAATCTTACATAGATGTTTTTAGTACTCATAATGTCAATGTTGATGTATCGTCTTCCCTCAAAGCATTGTCTTTTACTTATGATAATTTAGAATCTTTGCCTGAGGGCAAAATCTTTAAGAGACTTAGGGAGGAATATAATGATATATTCCATGAGCAATTGCTTGAGGGTCTTCCTCCCTCATGGGGTAGGCCATCACATAGATCTCCTGTATCGCTTTTTCCCTACTGGATGAGCCTGAAGGAAGAAGATGAAGTTGCTAGTCAACTTAAGGAGTTGTTACGTAAAGGCTATATTCGGCCTAGTAAATCCCCTTGGGGAGCTCCTGTTTTGTTAACCGGCAAGAAAGAAGGTGGTATTTGTCTTTGTGTCAATTACAAAAAACTTAATAAAATGACAATTAAGAACTGCTATCCCTTGCCTAGAATGGACGACTTAATGGATCGATTGAATGGTGCTAGATATTTCACCAAATTGGACCTTAGGTCGGGGTACCATCAAATTAGAATACATGGGGGATATTTCCAAAATTGGTTTTCATCCTAGGTATGGCCATTACGAATTTTTAGTTTTACCCTTTGGTCTAACTAATGTCTCGGCAACCTTCCAACAGATGATGAACGGTATTCTTCACCCATATCTGGGGAAGTTTCTCGTGGTATTTTTAGATGACATATTGATCTACAGTAAGACTCTTGAAGAGCATGAAGCACATTTGTGTACAGTCTTAGATAATCGAAGGCAGGCAAAGCTTTATGCTAAGGAGTCTAAATGTGAGTTCTTTCAAACTCGACTCGAGTATTTGGAACATATCGTTTCCAATTGAGGTCTTGAGATCGACTACGATAAGGTTCAGAAAGTTTGTAACTGGCCTATTCTGAAAACCATTAGGGAAGTAAAAAAATTTCTAGGCTTCATAGGGTTTTTCCATAAATTCATCAAAGACTATGCCTTAGTTGCATTGCCTCTAATGAATCTTCTTAAGGGATTGAAGAAAGCCAAAAGGAAAACTAAAAAGGGTAATAAGAAGAAGGCCGGTAGGCATTCGAAGATCAGTCTGCTTGTTGTTTGTACTGATGAACTTAATCAAAGCTTTGAAGCTTTGAAAATGTTGGTGTTTATAGCCCCTATCTTACACATACTGGACCCTAGTGGATCTTTCTTAGAGGAAATAGATGCTAGTGACTATGCGGTAGGTGCAGTCCTATACCAGGATGGTAAACCTGTGTCTTTCAAGAGCAAGAAGTTGGACCTAGCTCAAAGTAGATATTCTACTTATGAGAAGGAACTTTTTGCTATCATCCATGCATTACAGATCTGTAGGCATCATTTGTACGGATCCAAATTCATGGTAATGACAGATCATGAATCTCTTAAATATATCGTATAAAAAACAAAGTGTGTGGCCATCAAATAATGTCAAAACTTCTTAACCGCATAGTTGGTGGCCAACGTCTCTCGCTCTGTTGTTGAATAATTTATTCTGAGTCACTGAGCTGACGGCTTGCAAATCGAACTGAAAAATTCTTTTCGTGTTCTCCTAGCTAAATTAAGACATCTCCTACTGCATACTTTGATGCATCCATATGCACATGAAACTCGATGGACCAATTGGGTGGACATAGTATTGGCGCTGAGATGCCTGAATGAAAAGCTTCTGAAAAGCCTTTATGGCTTTCTCATTCCAGTGTGGATCCGTTGTGAGTTTGTAAATTAGTCATGCTAACTCCGCAAAATCTAGAATGAATATCCAGTAATAGTTAGCATGACCCATAAAGATGTAGACCTCGCGGATCATTCTTGGTGGTGGTAGATCAACAATGATCCTGATTTTTGATAGGTCTGTGGTGATCCCATGTCTAGATACTATATGGCCAAGAATCAAGCCATCTGTAACTCAAAATTGACAATTATCTAGGTTCAAGGAGATCTGGAATTCGTGGCATCTTTGTAGCACTTTTTCTAGGTTAGATAGGTGCTCAGCATTAGGTCCATGCATGTGAAAAACTGAAAAAGATTATCTATGTTAGATATAGGGGTCTTATGTTTTTTATATCAAGCATCTAGGTGTAGGATGTTGATAGGACCAAATTTGGCATAGATGGCAAATTACCCATTTCCACTTGTAATGTCACTATTTAGCCAAAATAGAGTAAGAGGCTAAACTCGTGCCAATTAGAGTGTAGACAAGTGTAATACTTTTTTTTGATGAAATTTAAGAGGTCCAATAGGATTTAGAGGTGGAACCTTTAGGGGTCCAATAGAATTTGAGGTTTGCTTGAAAATGGTCCATGAAAATGGTCCAATAGAATCTAGAGGTGAATGGATCAATGGTTCAATAGGATTAAGAGGTGGCAAAAGTGTGGTCCAATCATAGTTAAGCATAGTGGTAGGTCATGGATCTACTAGTATCATTGTACTTCTCATTTGGATCTAATTGATTTTGAGATTGAGTGGATTTTTTTGGTTTTCTAGTTTTCTCTCTCTACCCAAGAGCTCATGATGATTTTCTCTCTCTACCCAAGGAGAGCAGCTTGTTTCTACTTAGATTATTTTTGGAACACTTCCCAGTTGGAAGTGATTGAATGCATGTAGTAGTGTGTTTTTGCCATAGAATCAAAGATAGATCTTGAATCTCAATCTAGTCTTGATCTTGGTGCATCTAACACCTTAGGAGATCACAAGTACATGTTGTGGACAGTCCACACGTGTGAATTTATCAATGCACGCACAAATCGTCCAAGAAAATCTCCAAATTTTTTTGCAAATATTCTTTGAACGCCGCCTGCATAACTCTTTGAAAGTGCTTAGAGCATTACAAAGTCCGAATGGCATCACCTTAAAGGCATAAGTCTCCCATTCAGTGGTGAATGTTGTCTTGTACTGATCTTGAGGCGCTATCTTCACCTCATTGTAACCACTGAAGCCATCCAAGAAACTATAAGCTTCTGCTCCAGCTACTCTGTCCAGGACATTTTTCATAAATGGTAAAAAAAAATGGTCATTTTTGGTGACTGCATTTAGTGCCTTCCGATTTACACAGATTTGTATTTTGCCGTTCTTCTTGGGTATGTTGTGTTGTCGATGTAGCATAGGGGTCCGTCGTTGGGAGCGGCAACCTCGCCTTCGCCTGCATAGCAAGAAGAGAGAGGGAGAGGAGAGAGAGGAGAAAGAGAGTGGAGAGAGGGAGAGAGAGAATGCCTAGGTTGAGAAAGGCCTTGGGGGCTCGAGCGCCTACCCAAAGCTATTCTATCCCAACGTAGAGAGAGAGAGAGAGAGAGAGAGAGAGAGAGAGAGAGAGAGAGAGAGAGAGAGAGAGAGAGAGAGAGAGAGAGAGAGAGAGAGAGAGAGAGAGAGAGATAGAGAAACCAAGAGAGTTTTATTAAGAAGAGAATGGAAGATGATACAATACAAAAGAAACGGCTCCCTCTTATAGATTTTAGAGGTGAGCCTCCTTCACTCTCATTGGCCACCTCATTGGGGCAAGGATTCTAATCCAAGCCTTTAAAATAAACACAACTTAAATTTATTGGTGCTAAGAAAACACAAGGGCACTCACATGATTCATGTGAGTTTTAAGTTGGACCCTTTTAGCTTTTTTATTTTCAACTTGACTTAGGACCTCTAATGTCATTTTAGAGTTTAAGCCCCTAGTCTCTTATTCCTAGGAATTACAACTTGCTACTTGTGTTGTTGGCCAACAGTATTTCAAGTGGTGGGACCCACTTGTTTATTATTATGCAGGAATACCCACAACAGGGTCCACGGCCCAAAGTAGTCCCAGTCCCTCGGCACTAGGCTGCAATTGTCGTGAAGGGCGCTGTTGTCGGTTCTTTTATTGTTGGAACATGGTGCTTCAGGAAAAGCGTGGATAGAATTTGCTTACGTAAAATTTGATGCTTTATTAGATGATGGCGATCAGCAAGAACTTGGACTTGCCAGATTTTCAATAATACCCATAAGGGTCTGGTGGCCATTCTGGATAACCTTGTTCATCAACAATTGGGTAGTTGAGGCATTCCATCATAGTATTCCAAGATAAAACTGGATCCTCATAGATTGGTGCAACTGGTCCCAATGTCATAGACTCCCTCAAATCATAATGTGGATATGACATGCTGGCTTGACTCTCTTGTCTGTCCAGGTATTCATGGTATGCCATAACATGATGACTTTCCTCAGCAGTCAATATCAAAGATTTAGGACAAGGCTTTGTCATTGTAGGCACTGGTGCTTGTTGTACTAGAGGCCTATTTGGGTCTTGGATTCCCTAGATTTGGCCTTTGAAGAATGGATATACCCCGAATTCGCATTGATTTGGGGGTCTGTTGAATTGTGGAACAATTAGACTTTGGCTGAATGTTGCTCGTTGAGGGGCAATTACCAACTTTAGTCTTCTCTTGGTCATTGCATTTTCCCATTGAAGGCTGCGTGACTGCACTTTTCCTTGGATCTTGTGTTGAATTGCCTTCAAGTTGCTTTGTTGACGCTAGTCCCTTTGTAATTCATCACTAAGAATTTTTTGTAGTGATTGCGCCAAGAGACTTGCTAAAATCCATTGGACTTCGTCGGATGCCAATTTCTTGACTTCCTCAGCTACCATTGGCGTGATGGATTCTACCATCTATGTCTTTTGTGATGGTTTTATTGTCTGCTCGAGGGTATCTTTGCGTACTTTGGTACTTTTGTAAGATTGTCTTCATCATCACTCGCTTCATAGCTCGGTGGCACTAAGATTTTTCTTTTATAGTGCGTTCGAGGTGGAAGGGTCACCACAAGTGCATGTCGGTCTACATAGGCCAAATGCCTGCTGCTATTTGTGGATTTCTCATTGGGCAATCTTGGCATGGATGATTAACTCCATATTGTGAACATGAGGGATCAAATGTTGATGGATCCCCTCGATGTGAACATTCAGCATGACGATGTTTTCCTCCGCATCCATAGCATCTTACCGAGTGCAATACACCATCGTCTCTAAGTTGATAGGCATACACTGGTAATAGATTCCCCTTAGGATCTTCCACAAAGTAGACTGGTAGGCTGTTATGGTCCTCCATTGAATTCAGTGACATGCAAGAGGATATAACCAAAACTTCTACCTTGCCACTATTTGTTGAAGAAACTTGTGATTTAGATGGATCAATCTGACATCCACACTTCTGGTGAGCTTCTTGTTGGCTTGATTCTACTTTTGACCATTGAACCACTAGATCTTCTGTCGACAAGCCTGTTGCTCTGTATTTTGTCCTTTTAACAAGCGTGGATTCTTGATTGAACATCTGGTACTTGGATGATCTCCAAAGCATAAGTTACATTCATCCTTTTCAAGAAACTTAATAGAGCGAGCATAAGCTTGCCGACAGCTTGAACTACAAGGTTCTTGGTCTTCCTTTGCACTTGATCTGCTTGACTTTGCTGCACTTTGTTGCCTTGCATGGGCTTTCATTCTTGTTGGATCATTGCTTGTTGTCGACCTTTGTTCCTCTGATTTCCCATCTGGATACGAAAAATCCTTTCAGCAGGGAACTTTTTTAATCTCAATAATTCTACAAGGGCGGTCTCCATAGTTCAGCACTAGAATGTCACAAAGTAGCTGGTTGGTGAATTGCTTCAAGGTTTGTTCAATGACTTTGGTGTTTCAACTTTTTTTTTTTTTTTTGAAGTGGAAGAAGAAAAAGAAGAGGAGAAAAGAATCAAGAAAAGAGAGATCCGTATAGACCTCTCACTAGCTTCTAGAAGGTTTCCTCCAACAGATCCCATCTTACTAGTGACTTCTACAAACAAGAAATAGATTTGATTGACTTGAAACTCACAAAGGTCTCACACTTGCACTGTTTCACTCAAATTTGATTTCTAATCCAACAAATGGACTTATAATCATAGTTCTATCACTCCTTCACAAAGCTGGAATGAAGATAAGATGAAGTGAAAACTACTTTCAAACAAATCTTGCCAAGAAATGAAATTGATTGTCTCTAGAAACTCACTAAGGTCTTTCTCTTGTAGTTTTTCACTCAAATTAGATTTCTAATCCAACAAATGGACTTATAATCTCAGTTCTAGCACTCCCTCACAAAGTTGGAATGAAGATAAGATGATGTGAAATCTACAATCAAATCTTGTCAATTTTGGCTCTTTTTGGACAATAACATGACTAAATCTCCCTCACACTTTTTGATGTACTTTCAAGACATGTAAAACAAGTTTAGAGGACCTGATTTCAGCCTAGATTAATTAGATTTTATGACCCTATGTCAAATCAAATCAGTGGCACTCAATTTTGGTAGCTTATCCTAAGATTTCCACTAGAAATTACATCAAAAGCTCACAAATTGAATTTCTTTGGATCAAATGAATACCATGCATTAAATGCAGGTTCAGAGGTGCCCACACATGTGGATAGTACAGATTTGGACCCCTGCCAAGTTTGGGATCAAATCTCCTCACCAAAATCAAGATTCTAGCTTGCCCAATACTAGTTTTTAGCACCAAAACTTGCTAAAAATGGATTTGCATTAGATCAATAGCTTATGCTCTTGTACTTGGCTCTGATACCATGTGAAAGTACTATACTTTAGGACCATAAATGGATCTACAAAAGATCCTCAAGAGTGATTGGAAGCTTGCTTAACAATCTATCAAAAAACTAGTCATCAAAAAGTTGATCTAGATTGGCAATTTGACAAACAACAAGCATTAACAATTAAAAGCATTGATCAAGATTGAAATCCGAGACCACACATATGTACTACAGGCTATAGTATGGCCTTCAACCTGAGAAACAAGTAGAAATTTATTTGGTTTCATTTGGATCACAAAAACTCAATGTACATAGTGAACTAGCTTGAGATTGCCAATTAGCTCCAAAAATTTTCTATCTTCTCACTATGGAGAGAGGGAATACATAGCAAATTCGACTTCCTTCCTGAAGTTAGGTGAATTTTCAGCATGTAATAAGGAAGTTAACTCACTCTCCTTGACCTAAAATGAAACCCTAGTCTATTTCCTAGAGTCATGCTTGGTAGATATCTAGTTGGTCAAATTTTTGCCTTAAATCTAGGATTTAGGTCCTATAAACTAAGAATCACTACCAAAATGACATGACCAACCCTATGGACTTGACCTAACCTAAATTAGGAGTGGTTTGACACGTGGTATCTTGGCCTCACATGTGTGGAATCCACTTATGTACAAAATTTACATTATACTACATGGTTTTTGATCAAGCTAGATTTGCCAATTTTTGGCAATTCTTCACAGACGGGAGATAATACATCTCCACCGAATTCAAGGAGTACTACCTTAACAACAGCATTGATCAACAGTACATTATCTCCTATTTGCCTCAGTTAAATGGTCTTGCTGAGAGAAAGAACAAAACCTTATTCGAATTGACAAAGTGCATGTTATCACATGCGACACTTCCAAAGTCCTTTTGGACTGAAGCTGTTTCAACATCAACCTATATTCAAAACAAATGTCCTACTAAAGGTCTCTCAGACAAAATATCATTCGATGTTTGGACAAGTACCAAACCTTCTTTATCAAACTTATGAGTTTTTGGATGTACTGCTTATGTGCATATTCCTCATGATCTCAGGAAGAAGCTCGACTTTCAGAGCATCAAATGTATTTTCATCAGCTACACTACTTTAGATCAAGGCTACAAGTTATTTAATCCCATCAATTTGAAGATATTCACTAGTCGGGATGTCACATTCATCAAAGATCAGTTTATCGACCTGAAAGGAAAAGACAGTGCCCACGTAGCTGACCTGTCAGATTAATCTGACATATTGAACTTCCCAGTTTCTCAGTCGACTATTCCCATTGAAAGTCCAAGCTCATCTACTTTCAAGGAACAACATATCAACGACGAATCAAAAGAAGGTGATGTCGTAGTTCAGCAACTATAGTATGATGAAAATGATCAACTTCCTCTTCGAAAGTTGATTTACATTACTCAACAGATGTACATCTACAATATGTTAGTCAAATATAATCCGGTTAATTTGCAAGTTAGCCCTCTTACCATTGGAACCAGGTCTCAAATTGTCAAAGGACCAGCGTCCTCAAATAATTCAAGAGAAGGAGCAGATGTGTGAGTATCCTTATCATTTGATAATAGGATCTCTTATGTATGCAATGATCTATACCAGACCAGACATAGCTTTAGCAGTCAGCTCTTTAAGTCAATATGTGACCAACCCTGGTGTAACACATTGGAAAGCTCTTATCGGTTTTGATATCTTCGAGCTACTATGGACTTTTGCATTTGTTATGGAGTAGTCGACAATGAAAAACTCAATTTACTCATTGGTTTCACATATGCAAGTTGGACAGGAGATGTAGACACTCGTAAATCCACTTCTGGATTTACATTCTTCCTCAACAATGGTCCTATTTCCTAGAACAGTCGCAAACAATCTTTGATAACTTTATCTTCTATAGATTCAGAGTATATCGTAGTCTCACAAGCTACAAAGGAAGCAGTTTGATTGAGAAACTTACTTTCAGATATCAGTCTGAATCAATACGCTCCAACATTAATATTTTGTGATAATCAAAGTGCCATTGCCTTGTCATTCAATCCTAGATCTCATTAAAGGAGTAAGCACATTGAATTGAAGTATTACTATATTAGAAGCAAAGTTCTTGACAAAGAGTTCAGATTGCAGTACTATCAAACGCAAGATATGACAACAGATATTTCTATTAAAGCATTAAGCGTGGATGCACACAGAAAGCTTTGTGAAAAACTAAGTTTAAAGGTCAAGGCATTCATGGATTTAGATTAAGAGGGAGTGTAGGATTATTCTCCTACCAATCGACTAATCGACATTTTAATCTTCATCCAACTTTTATCCAGACCTGTAGATTTTTTCGTCTTTTCACACAGTCTGCATAACTTCTCGGAAATGACTCACAGTGTCAGCTTTTTCGTCTTTTTCACTTTTTGGATTTTCTCTCAGTTTAGCTTTTTTGCAAAATGTCAAATACCCTAAAAGTTAAGGAAATGACTTTAGCGATGACTGTCGCATTTTTCGCAAAATGCCAAATGTCCTAAAAGTCAAGGAAATGACTTTAGCAAAGGACTATCGTGTTTTTTGCATTTTTTGCATTTGTCGCATTTTTCGTCTGTGGTAGTTTACGTTCATTTCTACAGAGTTACAGCTTATGTTCATTTATGTAGCCAAATTGTTTATGACCAAAGCCACCGACTTGTATTAATCCATCAGCAAGTAGTTTCTAAGAAGTCCTAACTGGATGGATGCCAGCACATCACAGCCATCTGGATGACGCTTTTGATGACCTAATTGCTTAGTACAAATAGCTATTCATATTTCAACATCTTAACTCTCAGATGATTCAAAGATCAAGTATCGAATAGTTAGCTCTCTCTCAAGCCTATGAGCTTGAACACTCTTAAGCATTCTAGCTCAGTTCTTTAGAGTTAATTAGAGATTGCTATTGCGCTTACTGTTTATCGATAGTTACACTTAATTCAAACTTATATTTTTAGCCGCTTAGAGATAGCTTAGAGTACGCGGCTTCGATTCGTAACTTGTTGTACTCATTTACATCTGTTTCGCTTTCATACTGAATAAATAATATCTTCTTATTGCATTCAGTTTCATCTCAAAATGTATGCATTTTTGTAATTCTTCGCGACTAATTATTTGTCTGATAATTCAATGCTTTAATGTTTGGCTATGTAATCACTATAGTACTAATGATTTCAAAGTTAGCTACTATAAGATCGAACATGATTTCTATCACTATTGTTTTGTTTGAAATTGATAGGCATAGTCATGCATGAAGAAAGAGGAAGGTAGTTTATTCCACTATGCACGATAAGTTTTCTTTCTTGTCATTTGAAATCTTTTTATTCAAATTTAATTTGATCTATCTTTTATCCACCTCTTTCCAACAAAAAAGAGATAGGATGGCTCTACACTATATCAAGATGAATGTCTCTAATGAGGTATTGAGAGAGATTGGTGCTTGCAACTCAGCCAAGGAGGCGCTATCTAGAGGCCAAGAATACCTCAAGGCTCCTCACTCTCTAAGGAACCAAATCTTTCAAATTTTCCAAAGGAGTGATGAGAGTGATACCAATTATGTATTGTCAAAGATATCCATAGAGAGCTTGCTTGTATTGGAGACACCATCAAACAAAGTGAGCTGGTTCAAGTCAACCTCAATGGCTTGAGAGGTGAATATGACAATCTTGTCCAATCCTATGCTATCAAGGAAGAGCTTTCAAGTTTGGAGGCCTTGCAAGGCGTTCTTATTATTGAAGAGTCAAGACAAGAGAACAAGCTTATAAGAATGGACAAGTTATCACTCAATCATAATGGAGAAGGCAAAGCTCTATTGGTCAAAGACAAGCACAAAGGGAGGAGCAAGATGTGAAAATTGTCAACATTTCCTAGCTAGTTTGAGGCCTAAATTGGCTAAAATTGTAAATAGTTTTGGTTCTGGAGTTTCACACGTGTGAACCAGGCCACAATGTTTTTATTTACTGTATTTTTTCAGTATGATGAAGTGTCAAACTTCATACCCTTCAAAATGAGACCATTTTGATGTATTTTGGTCATATAAGCCATTTTTAGCTATTTTTTCTATATAGGGAATATCTAGGGTCAAGTACCTTCTAGAGAGAGGAGAGAGAGTCATCTTCCTCATCCATAAATAGTAGGGAAGTCGTGGAGAACAGGTTGGAGAAACCTTTTGTATGCTTCATTGAGATCAATAGATCATTGTCATTGTTTCTTCCTCCATTGAGAGCATTGTTGTGTGTATTGTCTTCAAGCTATTGTGTATGATCTTAGGTGCTTTCCAAAAGTGGTAGGCTGATGTATTATGGACTGTATAATGCTATTTTGGGCCGCACTTGATGTTTATGGAGTTTTCATTTGTGATAAATGCTTTTTGATCAAGTTCTTTGCATTCTAGGTAGCATAGAATGTGTTGCCAATTCCTAGCTTATGTAGTTTGGAGTGCAAGCATTCAAGCCAATGATCTTGGAGTTTAGATCCACTTAGGATCTGTATTTTTCACATGGTATCAGAGCTGGTTGGCTTCTATTTACAGTAAGTATTCCATTTTTGGTGATATTTGGATGTTTGATCAAGGTTCTAGCATGATTTTGCATTGCTTTGTTGATCAAATCTTACTAACCTTTGTTTTGTGAGTTGAACTTGTGGATCAAAAGCATATTTCAGGTCTATTGAAGATCAGAGGCTGAAAAGAAACTATTTTGGATCAGATCATAACACCTAATCATTTGTGATTGTGAGGCTTGTGCATATTCAATACTAACAATGTTCTTTTCAATCCTATTGTTGACAATCTCCATTCTTGGATGAACACTCTCCTTAAGTGGATGAAACTTCTCCTTAAGTGGATGACAAATGCTCTTTTGAGTGAGTTGTAATTCTCCTAAAGGCTGAGCAAAGCTCCCATTTGGATGAAAGATCCCCTTTTTTGGGTGAACATATTGTAAGCTCCATTGTGAAGAGCATATTGTAAAGATTGTCATCAATTTTGGCATAATTTTTGGTGTACTTTGTTGAGCATGTAAGTAACTCTCCTTATGTAATTTGATTGGAGCATTTGCTGGAAGGTGTTAACCATTATGCAAGTGTGTTTTCAGGTTCTTAACAAGGTTGAGGAACATTCTCATGTGAAGTGATCTTAGATCTACATCTAAACACCAAGATTTGACAAGATAGTGAAGCTAGTCTTGTGATTCACTAAGTGTGCTCATTCATTCACCTCTAAATCTTGTATTTATCACTTGCTGGAGTTTATAAACTTTTAGAAGTGTGGTTTACATGTGGTTTTACAGGTTGAATCAATATCTTAGTGTGTTGATCATATGTTGATCAAGTTTGTTCATTACTAGGTAATCTTGGCATCCTAGTTTTGGGTATTTTCTAAGAATGCAATTAACTCTTCACACCATAACTTGATTTGGTCACTTGCTGGAAAGTTTGAGAGCTTAAGCAAGAGTGTATTTAGGTTGGTTTGATTTTGTAATCCATTCTTAGTGTGTGCAAAGTGTTGCATGTGTTTCAATCTTCCTTTCTATGCTTGGAAACCATCTAGGTTCAAGATAGAAGTGTTTTAGGGTCCTAAATCTTCATAGATCTCTTTATCTATCATTTGTTGAGAGAAAAGTGAGTGCTAAGTGCTTTAGGACAGAACCTAAAAGTTGAAGAAACATTAGAATCATGGCTTCCAATGGTGGGATCATGCTAGAGTCTAGTGAAAGGTTGAGTTCATCAAACTACTCTACTTGGAAAGTGAGGATGGAGTCCTTACTTGAGTTGAATGAACTCATGGACATAGTTGCAGAAATTGAAGAGAGACCTCTCACACTTCAAGAGCAACAAAGGTTTGATAAGAAGGCCAAAAGGGCTCTTCATATCATTAAAATGAATGTTACAAATGAACTTCTCAAGGAAGTTGGAAAGTGTCAAAGTGCAAGTGAGGCATGGAATGCCTTAAAGAAGCTCTTTGAATCAAAGTCCACATCTAGGGTATTGACCCTAAGGAGACAAATATTTTCTAGTAGGCAAAGAGAGGGTGAAAGTGCTCATGCATTTATCTTGAGAGTTAAGTCCCTAAGTGATGATTTAGCATGCATTGATGAGAACATAAAAGATGGTGAAATAGTCCAAGTTATGTTGAATGGTTTGCTAAATGAACATGCTAACCTTGTGCAAAGTTTTGCCATTCAAAGAGTCTTGCCAAGTGTGGTTGACTTGCAAGAAATCTTATTGGCTGAAGAACATAGGTTGCAATCAAAGCTTGATGGTGCATCCTTGCAAGGTGGAGGTGAAGAGGCTTTCTTCACAAAAGGCAAATTCAAGGGCAAAGGTAAAGGCAAAGGGAAATGGTCCAAAGGTGGTAACTTTGATCATGATGATCACTCTTCCTCTTCCTCTTCTACTAAGAACAATAAGTCAAAGTTCAAGTGCTTTTATTGTGGGATAAAAGGTCATTTTGCAAATGAATGTTATAAGAAGAAAAGAGAGCAAGGAGAGAGGCAAGGAAATCTTACAATAGATGAGGAAGAACATAACACATGTGAATCACTTGTTATGACTTCAAGTTTGTTAGCCAACATAGATGATAATGATCCTTGGTGGATTGATAGTGGAGCCTCATCTCACATGACAAGACATAAGGAATACTTTACATCCTTATTGTCTTATGAGGGAGAAGGTAACATCATCTACACTGCAAATGATGGTCAATGTGACATCAAAGGCATAGGCACTATTCCTATTTCCCTTTCAACAAATAGGAAAGCAAATCTTGAAAATGTTTTGTACATTCCTTCAATCACTAAGAATTTGCTTAGTGTAAGTCAAATGATTGACAAAGGACTTGATGTGGAGTTCATTGGAGATGCATGTTTGATAAGTAAATGTGGATCCTTGATTGCTCAAGGTAGGAGGCATGGTAAACTTTTCAAGCTTGATGCATGTGTGATCTCTAATCATGAAGGATGTATGGCTAGGGAGCAATTGACAAACCAAGAAGTTTGGCACAAGAGGTTGGGCCATCCCAACTTCAAATCTTTGGAGGTAATGGCAAAGAAAGAGCTTGTTCTTGGTCTCCCTAAAAGTCTTGTTGCAAACAATAGTGTTTGTGAACATTGTGCCTTGTCCAAATCTCATAGACTTGCTTATTCTAGATCTACTTCTAGATCTAAAGAAGCTTTTCAACTTGTGCATTCTGATATTCATTCTTCTAGTACAACTAGCAATGGTGGGGCAAAGATGTATGCAACTTTCATTGATGACTTTAGTAGGTATACTTGGATCTATCTTCTTAAAAGTAAGGATGAAGTGTTTGCTGCATTTGTCAAGTTCAAGAATGAAATGGAAAACCAATTCAATACAAAGATCAAATGCTTAAGATCTGATAATGGAGGGGAATACACCTCAAATAGGTTCAAAGACTTTTGTATAGCACATGGGATTAAGAGGGAGATGTCTAGTCCTAGGAATCCACAACAGAATGGAGTGGCCGAGAGGAAGAATAGAACCCTTTGTGAATGTGCCAAGGCAATGAGACTACATGCTAATCTTGCTAAGTCTTTTTGGGGGGAAGCTTTAGCATGTGCTAACTATCTATGTAATAGATGGACAAGTGCTTCCTTGGATGGTAAAACTCCTCATGAGGTTCTTTATGGTAGAAGGCCTGAGTGTCAAGCATTGTAGGATCTTTGGATGTACATGTTTTGTCAATATCACACTTGATGATAGAACTAAAGAAGATCCTTCATCAAAGAAGGGTGTGTTTGTTGGCTATAGTGAAGTAAGCAAGGCTTACAAAGTGTACATTCCTTCTACAAAGAAAGTTGTCATAAGTAGGGATGTCATCTTTCATGAAGAGAATGTTTCCAATGTTGTTGATGTTGATGTTGATGTGCCTACTAATCATCATGATGTGCAAGATGTCTTGGATGAAGATGGAGATGCCACTCCAAAGCAAACTTCAAGGAAGACTCAAAGGCAAAGGGCTAAGCCATCAAGGCTAACCTATGATGAAAAAGAAAAGCAAGTGGTGGACAACTCTAACCTTGCTTTTCTTACCTCTTTTGATGAACCAACTTGTGTAGGTGAAGCAATTCAAAAGAAGGAATGGATCCAAGCCATGGATCATGAGCATCAAGCACTCATCAAAAGCAACACATGGAGGTTGGTAAAGCTTCCAAAGGACAAGAAGGCAATTGGTTGTAAGTGGATCTTCAAGATCAAGACAAATCAAGATGGATCAATCAACAAGTACAAGGCAAGGTTGGTGGCAAAGGGGTATGCTCAAGAATATGGTATTGACTATGATGAGACCTTTGCACCCGTGGCAAAGATGGTAACTATTCAAATCCTAATCTCTCTTGCAACTCTTTATGATTGGGATATGTGGCAAATGGATGTTACTAATGCCTTCTTGAATGGTGATCTTGAAGAAGATATTTACATGGAGCAACCCGAGGGCTATGTTTCACATGATGAGCCTAATCATGTGTGCTATCTCCAAAAGAGTTTGTATGGGCTAAAGCAAGCACCAAGGAGTTGGTATGCTAAGCTCAATTCCTTCTTACTTTCTCAAAACTTTGTTATGAGTGAGTATGATCATTCTCTCTACTTTAGATTGAATGAAAATGATATCACTTTACTTTTGATCTATGTTGATGACATTATCTTAAGTGGTGGTAACAATCTAGATATAGATGAAATCAAGATGGCACTCAAAAGAGAGTTTGAAATTCAAGATCTTGGTAAACTTCATTATATCTTAGGAATAGAGATTATTAGAACTTCTAAATCTACATTCATATGTCAAGAAAAGTATGTTAACTCTATTCTAAAAAGGTTTCATATGGAAGATTGTAAAGTTGTTTCTACTCCTATGGAATCAAATGTAAAGCTAACCACAAGAAGTAATGAAAGATCCTTCAAGGACATTACTCTCTATAGTAAGCTAATAGGATCTCTTATATGGTTAACCATCACAAGACCTGATCTAAGCTTCGTGGTTGGTAAACTAAGTCAATTTATGCAAGATCCTAGTGAGGCTCATTGGAAGCTAGGAAAGAGAGTACTTAGATACATCTCGGGATCTAGAGATTTTGGCATCTTGTATGGAGGTACTACACCTAACCTTTGTGGATTTTCAGATTCAGATTTTGCAGGTGATCAAATGGATAGGAAGTCAACAAGTGCCTTTGCAATCTATCTTGGAGATGGAGTGGTCTCATGGCTATCAAAGAAGCAACCAACTATCTCTCTATCTTCCACCGAAGCCGAGTACAAGGCATTAACAACATGCACCAAGGAGATTCTTTGGATCAAGAGGATGTTATTGGATCTTCACTTGCTGGAACCAGAGAAGACTCCAATCAGACTTTGTGATAACCTTTCAGCCCAAAGCTTGGCAAGCAATCCTGTTTTTCATGCAAGGAGCAAGCACATTGAGATTGCTCACCATTTTGTGAGAGATCAAGTCATTGCCAAAGAGGTGGAGCTTCAACATGTCTTTTCAAAGGAGTGTGTGGCTGATATCTTCACCAAACCATTGGGAAAGGACCTATATTTAATGCATAGATCTAATCTTGGAATGTGCTCAAAGACTATGTTGAAACTAGCATCCAATGTTGAAGAGGGAGTGTGAAAATTGTCAACATTTCCTAGCTAGTTTGAGGCCTAAATTGGCTAAAATTGTAAATAGTTTTGGTTCTGGAGTTTCACACGTGTGAACCAGGCCACAATGTTTTTATTTACTGTATTTTTTCAGTATGATGAAGTGTCAAACTTCATACCCTTCAAAATGAGACCATTTTGATGTATTTTGGTCATATAAGCCATTTTTAGCTATTTTTCCTATATAGGAATATCTAGGGTCAAGTACCTTCTAGAGAGAGGAGAGAGAGTCATCTTCCTCATCCATAAATAGTAGGGAAGTCATGGAGAATAGGTTGGAGAAACCTTTTGTATGCTTCATTGAGATCAATAGATCATTGTCATTGTTTCTTCCTCCATTGAGAGCATTGTTGTGTGTATTGTCTTTAAGCTATTGTGTATGATCTTAGGTGCTTTCCAAAAGTGGTAGGCTGATGTATTATGGACTGTATAATGCTATTTTGGGCCGCACTTGATGTTTATGAAGTTTCCATTTGTGATAAATGCTTTTTGATCAAGTTCTTTGCATTCTAGGTAGCATAGAATGTGTTGCCAATTCCTAGCTTATGTAGTTTGGAGTGCAAGCATTCAAGCCAATGATCTTGGAGTTTAGATCCACTTAGGATCTGTATTTTTCACACAAGAATCAACACCAACATTTCTCTAAAGACAAAGCTAAATACTATGATAAAGATGGAGAGGAGGAGGATTCCTCTCAAGCTTCTACTTCAAAGTTGAAGAAAAAAAAAGATCAAGTGTTTCTTTTGTGGCAAGAAAGGCCATTATGCCACTAATTGTTTCAAGAAGAAGAACCAATTCAAGCAATCAAACATCTCTAATGAGAAAGAAGATGATGCAAATGCAAGTGAAGGAGAAGGCTCTCTTATGGTATCATGCTTCTCCTCTCCCCCCTTCAAGAAGGATGGCACATGGTATATTGATAGTGGAGCATCATCTCATATGTGTAGCTCCAAGGACTCTTTCTCATCTCTTATGCCTTATGAAGGAGTTAATGATTGTCAGTGCAAAATTGAAGGAGTAGGGACTATTCCCTTGAAGCTTGCATCTTCAAAAGTTAGATCTCTTAACAAGATTCTTTTTGTTCCTAACATTACAAAGAACCTCATAAGTGTTTGATAATGGCCTTGATGTCAAATCCCATATTGACACTTGTGTGATCAAGAAAGATGATGAGATCCTTGCACATGGATCTAGATTTGGAGGCATCTACAAATTGGATCCAAGAGAGAGTGCAAATTCTTGTGATGTTGCATATGTGACCAAGCTTTCCAAGGAGGATTTATGGCTTTAAGATTGGGCCATCCCAATTAAAAATCTATGTATTATGTGGTCAAAGAAGCCAAAGCTATTGGCTTGCCAAAGTCACTATCCATGGAGATCAAGCCATATGAGACATGTGCTATTGCCAAGTCACATAAAAAGCCATATTCAAGACCTTACATCAAGACTTCACATCCTTTGGAGTTGGAGCACTTGGATGTGCATTTTTCATCATGCAAAAGCAAGAGAGGATCCACTTGTTTTGTTACATTCATTGATGATCACACAAGATACACATGGTTATATCTTCTATCCTCAAAATCCATGGTGTATGATTATTTCTTCAAGTTCAAAGCTTATGTTGAGAAGCAACTCTCTTTCAAGATCAAAACTTTGAGATGTGATGGAGGTGGAGAGTACATCTCCAAAAAATTTCATGATTTGTGTGAGCAAGAAGGCATCAAAAGGGGGTTTTCTTGTGCCTATTCCCCTTCTCAAAATGGGGTGGCTGAGAGGAAGAATAGATCTTTGTGTGAGTGTGCCAAAGCATTTAGAATTGAAACATCCTTGCCTAAGGCATTTTGGAGAGAGGCTATCAATTGTGTCAACTATCTATGCAATAGACTCCCTCATCTTGCTCTTGGAGGAAAGTGTACACCATATGAAGTTTTATTCAAGAAGAAACCTACAGTTGATCACCTTAGAATCTTTGGAAGTATTTACTTTGCTCATATTCCCTTGGAAATAAGGAAGAAGGATGATCCAAGCTCATCAAGAAAAGGGATCATGGTTGGATACTCATCCACCAAGAAGGCCTATAGAGTCTATATACTCTCTACTTCAAAGGTTATTAAGAGTAGAGATGTCATTTTTCATGAAGAACAAAAATCTACCTTGGAAGGGGCCAAGATCAAGGCATCTCAAGATGCACCACCTACTACCTGATTGAATACAATCAAGAAGTGATGGGATCGAGGTTTGAGGAGGAGACTCCTCATGTATTCTCACCAAGAAGATCTTTGAGAGAGAGAGAGAGAGAGAGAGAGAGAGAGAGAGAGAGAGAGAGAGAGAGAGAGAGAGAGAGAGAGAGAGAGAGAGAGAGAGAGAGAGAGAGAGAGAGAGAGATCCGAGCTATACATTGACAAAGGCAAGCAAGTGGACCTTGACTCCACCAATTATGCCTTTTTAATATCACATGAAGAGCCAAGGTACGTTCAAGATGAATTCCATTCAAAAGAGTGGTACAAAGCTATGGAGCAAGAATAAAATACATTGATCACCAACAACACTTGGGAGCTTGTGGATCCTCCATCCAACAAGCATATTATTGGCTGCAAGTAGGTATTTTGAATCAAGTACAATCAATGATGGCACCATCAACAAGTACAAAGCAAGGCTATGTGCAAAATGATTTGCTCAAATCCAAGGCCTTGATTATGAAGAGACCTTTGCACCCATTGCAAAGATGGTGAAAATAAGGATCAGCATATCTATTGCTTGCTATTTCAAATGGAAGGTGTGAGCCTTTGTTGTTGGATTCTCTCTCTACTCGAGGGCAAAAAATTTCATACTTAATTTTTTTCAAGTATCCCTTCCATACGTGTGTATGTACTTGCTTGATGATCTTGACACCAAATTGAGTCTCTATAAAATCCTTGAACTTCAAAAAAGTTTCAAACACCATTTACTTTAAAGATAAGAGATAAATCCATGTGAATCTTGAGTAGTCATCTATAAAAGAGACAAACATAGATGCACTACCTTTGCTTTTAGTGAAGAGAAATGCACATCCTAGTGGATTAGTTGAAAAACTTCTTGAGATTCTGAAGAAGTAGAACATCTTGGAAATGGATTTCTATGTGCTTTTGGCAAAGCACAAGCCTCACAAGCTTTACCATCCCTGGACATAGATTGAGGCAATCCAATTGCCTTTTCCTCTTTGATCATAAAAAAAGCATTGATTTGTTGTTGGGATAGCCCACTCTTTTGTGCCAAATCTCCTCCTTTGTTAGCTTGTCCTCATTCATCACACCACACATATTAGCTCCATCATAAGAGTCTAGCTTATAAAGCCTTGTATATCTAGTCCCTCTTGCTACAACCACACTATCTTTCTTAATCAGGCAAGCACCAATGCCAAATTGCACATCATGGCCATCATCAACAATTGGCCTACACTAAGAAGGATCCTACATCAAGAGATACACTACCAATACCTTCAACCTTGCCTTCTTCATCATTTGCAGTATATATGGATCTTCTAGATCTTCCATAAGAAAAAAGGTTTTCGCTCTGTCATGTGCCAAATCCCAAATTAATAGCAATAACAACGAAGTAAAGCTAAAAGAAAGAAGAGAACAAGACAATCATGATAGCATATCAATAGAAAGCTAGAAACATGGAGATCACCATAGAATCACATTAGTATTGAAAGAAAGATTACAAGATATGAACATGAGCGTTGATTCATGTGGATAGGGCACATGAGACCTAGCAATGGAGATCCTTATGGCTCACATTCACAAGGAAGCTAGAAGCTCTCACTTGCAAATCATGAGCCAAAAGATTCACAAATTGATGTCTCTTGCCTAGTTATAGGCAATGCTCACTTAACTTAGCTTAACTATCTTGAGGGATAGTTAGCCCTTGTTATGTATTATTTAAACTACATTGGACCGTTATTGGTCTATTATTCTTATTAATTACTTTGGAGGGCCTTAAGAGGGAACCGCCTTGTTATTAAGGGTAATAGCTCCTTTTGGGCCTACAAAGCTTACAATGGATACTATATTGCCTTGAAAAGTACTAATGTACTAAAAGTAAATGACACGCCCCCTACTTAAACATTTTCGTCCTAAAAAATGAAGATGCTTGTCTGATCAGCTTGATCACCTTGGTTAAGTAGTCATGATTGAGGATGTGTCATCCAAAAACGTATTGCCTCATTACAAATCCAAAGCTGTCGAATCGAAATTATTTTGTTGGCTTCAGACTGTAATCCTTGTTCCCATGGAGGAAAACTGATGGTCAAAGAAGAGCTTAATGAAGCAGAATATTGCTTATTGGTAACCAATCTGTATGGAATGGACAGAGTGTGTCACCACAATATCCTCTTTTGTCTACTTCCTCGACATCATACCAATTTAGATGCTTATCCAATTCCCTTGAATTCTTGGTCTTGTCTTGCATCCGGCTCTTCTGTCGTTATTGCCAATCCATGTTGTTTGACCAATTTGATGAAGAAAATTACAACAACGGTAGTCATGAATTCTTGTTCATATATAAATGCTCCACATGAAGTACTCGGCATGAATATTGACACTCTGTCGTATGATGAAGCATATCTCTGGGTATATTATTGACCAAAATATATTTTTTCAAATCTAGTCAATACCTCATTCATTGTACTCAGCAACTATAGTTATCTAGTTCAAATAATATTATTGGATGAAGTCGGATCGATTGAAGATCTATCTACAAACTATTTTGAAATTTAACTAGTTCTTAGGAAGAAAGTCATGAACGATGTTCCACCATGACTGGACACGTCCTTAGAAACCCGATAAAGCAAAAAAAACCATACTACTGTCACCAATACATCCACTATAGTAGAAGTTATAATCCAAATCTTCTAGCCAACTGTCTACATTAATGGAATGAATGCTTCCATCAAAGGTAGGACTAACATATTCAGACAGTCGTTGGTTGTAACAATAAGGTTTCCATTGAGCATTGACTTTCCACCATTCATTGATATGGTTTGTAGATAAGTGCTCTAGAGCAAGTGCACGATCCATCGTATCGTGTAACTCCATAAAACTAGCAGCATAAATGGTTTTGGAAAGAGCTGGTTGAAGCACATTTCTGATAGGCATTTGAAGAGAATTTAAATAATAGTCTAAGCATTTTCTATACTCAAAACTGTCTTTGGAACCAATGCCAAAAATTGTTGATTAAATTAATGTACAAATCCAATCTGCCTGAGCAATTCAAATGATTTCATGTAGAATCTTGTAAAACTATCAATGCAAGCAATTTTGAATTTACTCCAAAGCTTTCTGATTGGATGTGCTTGAGTATCCCACCATGCTCGAACTTGTCCTTGAAAACACAATGAAGCGAAATATATTTTATCCTCTTCAGAATAATGGCGATGACAGAAATAGTCTTCCAATTTAGTCAACCAATCATCAATGCTGATTGAACTTGGTTGTCCGTCAAATGCAAGGTTGTAACATACGATTTTAAATTGTATTTCATCAATAGATGGAAGTTGAATGTTTTGACTATAACTATAATCCATCATTAATGACCAGTGAAGACTGGTGGACTATGAATTCACCGTCTGAAATTTATCTGGTATTTTACAAGTTGATAAAATTGCTCTTTTCCATCCACTTAAAATACTGAGTTCTCAAAGAATAAAGTGGTTATGAAAGAAAAGTGTAACAAATTAAAATGAAGTAGCAGTTGTGTCCAATTTTCCACCATGAATTATTTTGTTTTTTAGCATCGAATTTTGAACTCAGACAAAAGTGATATGAAGATTTGAAACTCTATCGAGACTCGTAAAAACTGACTCAAGAAAAGGGTCTTAAAAAACTAAATGGAAAGTAATAATTAAAAACTTTCAATAACTCAACAATATCAGGCTCATTGTTCTGATCATTTTCATTTTTACCCAACTGAAATTTGAACTCAAATAAAAAAATTATGAAAGTTTAAAGAAAATCTTTAAAATGATTAATTACAACTTAGGAAGAAGGGGGGGGGGGGGGGTTAAAAGATGATTAATTACAACTTAGGAAAGGAGGCATGGAGAGAATTAAAAAATAGTTCTTAAAATTGAATTCTATAAATTTCAGAATCCATGAAACATTGGAGTGCTCGTAGAGGAATACAAACCGTGAAAATTTTCAAAATTTTGGCAAAATTTTTTAATCTTTCAGGCACGAAGGAGAGGAAGGAAAAAACAATGGAATATTATGAAAAGTATTCGTGAGGAATATTTCTAAGAATATTTGCGAGAGGGAGCGTTGTCCTGGCGCCACTACCAGAGAGAGAGAGAGAGAGGGAGATTGAGGGGTCGGATAGGTGACGTAGGCAGGTAATCAGGTCAAGAAACCACGACCACTTGGATGACTCATAGAACACCAAGACTCGGACATAATAACTCGGATGTGCTCGATGTAAAAATGACTTTGTCAGATGTAAGAGAGGAGGACGTCGGTCTCGGATTTAGTTTAACTCGAATGTTAATCTACTCAAACGTGTACGAAACTCGGATGTAAGAGAGGAGGCACCAGGTGCTCGGATGTAATTTAACTCAGATGACTCGAATCGAATGTGGAGGAAGGTCCGAGGAAATAAGCCTAACGGGGCGCGAACAGGGTAGGGTTAGGGTTGTAGGTAGGTAGGTGTAGATTTTTTTTTTAATTGAACTTCAAAATGAAGAATTTGAAAAAAATTTACAAGGGAAGGGCTTCTCTCTCACTTGGAAAAGTCCAACAATTTTTTTTTTAAATTCTGGCGATTCCCACCCATCTCCACTAATCTGAACATAACTCCCTCAATATTGATTCAAATTACAAAAACTCAGTACCTCTGAAACAAGCTCTATCAGCTTGTAGGATTAGATCAATGATTGAGTGTGATTCGTAGACCAAATTTACAACAAAATGTCTGAAAATTTTGAAGAAAGAAAAACTAACAAAACTAGAGCTACAAATCAAGATTTGTCATAACTTTTTGGATACTAATCCAAATGACCTGCCATATGGATCAAATCAAAGCTAAGACAATGCTATAAAATTTTATGTAAAGAACTTTGAGAATAAAACTCTAATCAAATTTGAAAAATTCAAACAAACTGAAGTGAAATTTCTAATCACCTATTTTAATAGCTTTTGGAAACATTGCAATAACTTTTGCATCTCTTATCCAAATGCCTTGAAAATTGGTGAAAATGAAAGCTATAAAAAGCTATACAGATCTATTGAATCAGATTAGAAATAAAAAATGAAATTAAATGTCAAAAATTGGTCTGAGTAGACCTAAAAAATTCAAAGTTAGAAATTAGCAAAAAGAAAGCTGCAAATTCAATAAACTTATCAAATCTAATGAAATTCACATGGAATCATCATGAATTTAGGATCTATCTCTGATACCAAGAAATTTCATGTGCCAAACCCCAAACTAATAGCAATAACAATGAAGTAAAGCTAAAAAAAAGAAGAGAACAAGACAATCATAATAGCATATCAATAGAAAGCTAGAAACATGGAAATCACTACATAATCACATTAGTAATGAAAGAAAGAGTACAAAATATGAACATGAGCATTGATTTATGTGGATAGGGCACATGAGACCTAGCAATGGAGATCCCTATGGCTCACATTCACAAGAAAGCTAGAAGCTTTCACTTGCAAATGAGCCAAAAGATTCACAAATTGATGTCTCTTGTCTAGTTATAGACAATGCTCTCACTTAACTTAACTTAACTATCTTGAGGGATAGTTAGCCCTTGTTAAGTATTATTTAGACTAAATTGGGCCCTTATTGGCCTATTATCCTTATTAATTACTTTGGAGGGCCTAAAGAGAGAACCGCCTTGTTATTAAGGCTAATAGCTCTTTTTGGGCCTATAAAGCTTACAATGGATATTATATTGCCTTGAAAAGCACTGATGTACTAAAAGTAAATGACACGCTCTTGAACTAGTCATGTGTGAACTAGCTCCACTATCAATCAACCAAGGATTGTCACATTTAAATCTAGATGAAGAGAAAATAGACATCATGAGAGACTCTTCTTTTCACTCTCATCTCTCTTATCTTCACCCTCATTACATAAATTTGCTTACTTGAAAATTTTTCTCTTCTTAAAACAATTGGAAGCAAATGCCCCTTCTTTCCACAAAAGAAGCATTTCATTTTGAATTTATCTTTCTTGTCACTTGTTGATGATTGCGATCAATCATCATCACCTTCTTCTTTGGATTTGTCCTTCTTTTTGTTGAATGCATCTTGCCTTTACCCTTGTCTTTTTCTTTGATGAAGAGAGCCTTCTCCTCCACCACCATCCTTGATTTTTTGTTGTTGCATCCTTGAGAGTTTGTGCTCATGTCTACTTTCCTCGGCCACTAGGACTCTTTGTAGACTCTCCATTGATGGGAGTTCACCTTGGATTGCATAAGATTGTACAAGGTGAGCAAAATCATTACTTAATTTATTCAATACCACTTGGACAAGCTCCTTTTGGTTTATATAATCACCAATGCATAAATTTCCTATGATAATCTTTCACTCTTAGATTCATATATGGTAGAAATATTGTATTCTTCCACTATAGATGTCTATAAAATGGTATATCATCTTTGAAACATTTCATCTCTCGGATGATATATCATCTTTGAAACATTCTTGTGAAAAGACTTCCAATGGTCTTCTACCAGAATAATGACCAACCATTACATGCCAATGCTTCATATTTCATCCAGTATTGCCACTAGATAAACGTAGGACTGCCAAGATATTTTTTCACGATTTTGGATTCTATGAGCTAAGGGTCCACCAAGTCAAATACAAAGGATAGAAAAAATAGTTTAGAGCATAAAGAATAGTTGAATGTAGAAAGAAATTAACCCTTAAGAAGCTTTGTAAGTTTAATAGGGTTTGTAAACTCTCTCCACCCACTTAAACTCAGAGTTAACACGATGAGTAAAGGTATACTCAGTAAGAAAGTAATATATTTGAATGAACACCATATAAATGTAATACAATATTGATATTACTATGTTTAATAAAATATAAATTCCAGAAAATATTTGACCATGAAAATAAACTTAAAATTTTATGGGTAATTTTTTGTTTATATTCTTGTTTTCAAAACATTAATATACTTGAAAGAAAAATTTTGAAATTGTAAAAAAAAAAAAAAAAAAAAAAATGTCGCGGATCTGATGGGCTATGGGCCTACTAGGTGCATGCATATAGAAGAAGGCACATGTCAAGATAGAGCAGAGAAAGATGTAGGGTACCATCGGGGAATGAGAGAGACAATGGCCGTGTGTGCATACATGCACATGCTTTGGGAGAGGGCGATTTTGAGTTCTTTTTTAATGTTTTGACATTAAAAGTAAGGCTAAAAACTAAAAATTGGTGCTAAACAAGGTGGTGAACTATTATTAAATATGGGGATTAGTATTAGTAAGTAGTGTTAAAGCATGAGTAGTTTAGTTAAAAAATAGAAATAAAATGGTGTGAGATAGTCCATTTCTAGCACATTTCATTTTGCGCATTTTCTACTTCTTGTTGCTAGTTTTCTTGACTGTTTAAAGTATATATATAATGTACAAAAGTAAGGATGTCTTTAATTTGATGATTGAAGGAATGCAATTGATAAAAAGAGTGTAATGATTGCAATAGTGTTAAATATACTGGACTAAAGTAATGAAATAGGATAAATAACATGTGCTATAAAATAAACATATTTTATACTTAAAAAATTATATTACTAATAAAAAACATAGTGAATTGTTAGTTTAATTATAATAGATACTCAAAATAAAAACTATATTATATAATTCATCCTATGGATTATATTTCACCATAATAAAGATAAATCATAGTATTTTATAATTTGTCTAATTTTTTATTACATGAATAACATTTTAAAAAATAAGTAGATTTTTATATTTGAGTAGTTAAATCTACATGATAATCATTAAAAAAAAAGCCATAATTTTAAAATGTGGTACAGAATATATTAAAACATTAAAATATAAATTCGTATTCTAAGGTAGCGTAATATTTCATAATCAACCAATTTATTACAATTTTAATGTATGTTATAATGGTAGAAAGTTTTTTTTTCTGATACAATATCATTTTTTAGAATAGATTTATGTATTTATATACAACAAGATTTTGACTTTTAATTTTAATATATAAAATTTAGTAATGTTATCAAATTACAAACCGTATACTAGAAAAAAAAATTAGGCTTTTAAACAAAAATTCAGTATTTGTTATAAATAAAATAGATTAAAAACTAATTCTAAATAATAAACATTATGAATGCAATATCTAATTAAAAAAACTATTTTATTTAAGACACATTCTATAGAATAAAAAGATTTTTAAATTTCAACTTATTGAATATAAATTAAAAACTATCTACTATGATTTTTTATTGGTCTACATTATAAGACTCATATAGTATGATCTTTAGTGGTCAGTTTTTTTTTTAATTATTAAAATTATTCTAGTTTATTACAACATTTACTTAATTTATCAAATTTACAAAGTGTTCTTTATTTATGTAGTGAAGGTATGATTATTAAAAAATTATCATGGCTTACCTTGTTCAAGAATACCTCCACAATCCAGTCGACCTCTATGATTTTTGTCGTTTTTACCAAAACGTGGACAATTGCAGCAAAATCCCTTTTATATAATTGAAAATCAAATATATTATATTCTCTTCGAAAGATACCTCCAAAATAATTCAAAGTTTATATATTATTGAAAATAGTCATGTGATTATAAGGTATATGCATGAACTAATCATACATTATTTATATCGTATGTGAGATATCAAAGTTATGAAATTTTTTATTTTCATAATTAAAAAAATTAAAAAATAATTATGTATTTATTTTATAGCATTAAATTTTTTACACAACATAAACATCAAATAACATTATATTTTTTATACAACAAACATATTTTTTTTAAACATTAATATTTTTATATATAACAAAAATAAAATATCATTCATCATTATTTATATATGAAAGTAATTAAATGTGATTTCAATCAAATTGATTAACATTGTTTCGATCTTCTATATTTATTAATTATATCACCTGATAAAAAATAAATGTATATATATTTTATTCTCATTATAAATATTATAATAATAAACACTATAATAAGAAATATGATAATAGTAACAAGATTATAGTAATTATAGTTTTGTGATTTATTAAACTATCTAAAAAATAAATGCAATAAATGTTTCATTGATAAATAAATACGTTTTTATTATTTATTAAGATAATTTATATTATTATATAACATAAATTTATATATAAATGATAAATATTTTTATATTTGTACTTATAAATTTAATTCTGTTAATATTTAATACTTAATATTTAGTTGATAAAGTAGTTTATATTTGTATTAATAGATTTAATTCTATTAATATTTAATATTTAATTTATATAAAATTGATGAACGAGTTCATATTTATATGAATAAATTCAATTTTATTAGCATTTAATATTTTACATCTTATTAATAAAAAAATTCAAAAATAAAATATGATATTTAGTGATTATTTTGATCAATTTTAATTTTTATGCAAGAGTTTTTTATACAATTTTTTTGTAAACAAATTTGTATTAGACCATAAATATTAAATAAATTTCACTAATTTCTCATTTTTTATTAGTCTTTATCAATGTATGAATATAATTGTTACTCAGTATTCATATGACAAATTTTTATGTTTATTGAGATCTGTAAAGATAATGTTGTCATTAAATCATGAGAAAATATATTCTAAAAGAAACAATATATATAAATGAATAGAGTACAAGAATAAAAGTAACTATTTAGTTTGTTTTTTTTCAATTGCAATTAAAGTGGTGAGCTATTCAACTATTTTCTCATATTATTACATTTTATATATATGAAAATAGTTAAAAAGTAGCTAGTAGTTTATTGCCAAGTAGAATCGTCATGGATGGCCAAGTGTCACACATTCTTGTACATAGTTTGGTGCTAATCTGAAAGTGATTGAAACTCACTTACATTCTTCAAGGTGGCCGAAGTGAGCCCCAGAATTAAGGTCATAAATTATAGGCTAATTTTGAGAGATTTTGGTGACAAATGCACGTGACTCACCTAATTCAACCACAAAGTGTGATTTCTAAATTAGGGGCTTAAATAACAACGTCTAATGATGTCACAACCCTAATGCCCAGATCCAAGTTGATCTATTATTAGTTTGATGAAGATCATTTGTATATTAATTCATTGATATGCAACTTTGAGTTTGACAGACATTGTTTTCCCAAGCCGAGTTGGAGCATTCATGTTTGTTTGATTTCGATAACCTACATGGCTAATTGAATGCTAACAAAGTGATATGCTATACCACAAATATTTTAGATTATATTAAATGATTTATACTTATTGATCTTAGTGATTTTAGGAACAATTTTCAAATAATCAATTCAAATGTGTATCTAGCAAAAATCCAAGTGTAGTTTCGATTGATTTAGACATTTTTCAAATTCCAATACATGAATGATTTTATTAGAAGCCTAAACATTTAGATTCTATATTGTTCACATAGTATTAAATCTAGATCCAAGTATAGTACTATATATTTAGCAAGTTTTGTGGTGCAAATCTGTGAAAGATTTCAGATCCTTAAGATCCAATCTACTTGAATGATCTTTGGTTAGAAAGAGAAATACACTACCAATTTCACCAATGTAGAAAAATCAGCATCTACACACAATTTGAGATGCAAACACTAATAGAACTTGATCCAACTTGAATGAAATGATTATGTACTGTTGCTGTCCGTACAAAACCAGCAAGCTACTGTATTTCACACGTGTGGATCCAAAAATAGCAAATATAGATCATTCTACACATAGAATTGCAAGCAATCACCAAGATAGTGCACCAATGGATAGTAGAACCCAAGAGGACCATGTATAAGCATGAAATGAGATAGAGAAGAGAGAAGATGACTCTCTCCACGAGTTACATCCTTTTATAACAGGTCCAAACCCTATTTGGCCACTTGGCTTTCCCACCAAAATGCTAACCCAACCAATTTTGGGTCTAGATTCAATGTACCCAACTTATTCAAATTGAATCTACTCAAACTCGCATTCTATATTTCCCACACTTTCAAAAAGTGTTTATTCAAATGAAATTTAGACTAATGAACTTTGAAAAGTCAACCTCTAAGTCTAAAACAAGTTTTGGTCTCAATATGCCAAATATGAAAATATTGCAAATTGTGATGAAACTAGTTGAATCTTTCACACTCCCTCTTCAACTAGTTTTAGCATAGACTTTGATAATACTCCAAGTGAAGTCCTATGCTTCATGAACAAGTCTTTTCCCAATGATTTGGTGAAGATATCAGCTACACATTCCCTTGAAGACACATGTTGAAGCTCCACCTCCTTTGCAATGACTCGCTCTCTCACAAAATGATATTGTATCTCAATATGCTTGCTCCTAGCATAGTTTTTGACAATAGAACTTTGATCCATCATAAGAATGATCTTCTTCCTAAGAATAGATCTCCTTTCAATGATCATATAATGCTCAAAATAGAAACAACCATAATTGATATAGAGAATAGTGTCCACTTGGGATGTTTCACTATTTCTTACATCAATTTTACATGTAAAAATGTGACTAGAACATGAAGAATCAAATAGAATGTAAATGAAATGATTCCACCATGCTTCCAACTCTGAACTATCTGGAAAAATATAGCAAACAAACAATAAATGTGAGTGATCAACTTTTGCTTGCATGTCTCCTCCTCCTTTGTCCTTTGTTGCCTTGTATCCACCATGATACTCCATGAATGAGCCTCCATCTTCATCTTGCCACAAGAAACCATCAAACCTTGGAAATCCATGAGTAGGTGAGTACATTAATGATGCAAATCCAGCACCACATGACTCCATAAACCAAGTAGTTTGCACTAGTCCATCTTCAAGGTCTACTTGACACAAGAAAATGACCATGAATTCACCAAAAATTGACAATCTCCAAGTATTGGCACCAAGTAGCTCAACACTTGAGAACTTAGCCATGAATGAGTGACATAATGAACCTCCAATAGCTTCATTTCCATCAGCAAAATCAGCCAAGAATGCTAGTACAAATCCAACATCAAAACAATGCTCACCAATGTAGCTAGTTTTACCATATCTTGACAATTTGCACACATCCACATGAAATTGCTCAAACATGAGATAGAACAAGTAAAGTAAACTTGAACAACACTTCCTTGCTGCTCCTTTGACCTTACTTGATTCTTCAATATGTTGTAAAAACAGATCCATAATACTTTTGCCAATTACCTCTTCTTTGATGCTCTTGACTAGCTCCAAATTGCCAATTTCCCTTTTGACTAGTTGAAGTGCTTTGAGATCAACCTCTTGATTTTCAACTTGACCATCAAAGTCATTGAACAAAATTTGTTTTCCAGATCCATTACTTGATTTTACAGCAAGATAACATCCATCCACTTGCATAGCTCCATGTACACAAGAAGATCTTCCAAAAGATGTTCCACTCTTCATAAGAGATCGATACTCAAGATCCATTGGTTGGATCCACTCCTCTTCTTTCCTTGCTTGATATACACTTGTAGGCTCATCCAAAGAGGTTAGGAAAGCAACATAGTTTCCAGAAACTACTTGCTTACCCTTTTGATCATATGTGAGTCTTGAAGGTAGTGGCAAAAAGAAGGATAGATCAAAGCTCAAATACTTCTATTGTGGCATCAAAGGACACTTTGCAAGTGAGTGCTACAAGAAGAAGAGAGATCAAGGAGACAAGCAAAGTAATCTTACTCTTGATGAGGATGATTTGGATGTGCAAGATGCAAATGATGATGCTTTTGTGATGTCTTCATGTATGCTTGCTAATGATGTAGATCTAGATCCTTGGTGGATTGATAGTGGAGCAAGTTCACACATGACCTTTCACAAAGAGTAATTCACTTCTTTGTTGGCATATGGAGATGACAAGAGGGTGATCTACACAGCCAATGATGGTGAGTGTGCAATCAAAGGGATTGGCACAATTCCTATTTCTCTCTCTACAAATAGGAATGTTCATTTGGAGGATGTTTTGTTTATTCCATCTATTACCAAGAATTTGCTTAGTGTGAGTCAAATGCTAAGTAAGGGCCTCAAGGTGGAGTTTGATGGAGATGCTTGTTTGATCAAAAGGAAGGATGTCTTGATTGGAAAAGGTAAAAGGCAAGGGAAGTTGTTCAAACTTGATGCTTGTGTTTTTGCTAACCAGGTTGGATGTGTTGCAAGGGAGCAAATTTCTATTCAAGAGGTTTGGCACAAAAGGATGGGACACCTCAACTTCAAGTCATTGGAGGTAATGGCAAGGAAGAAGGTTGTGATTCGTCTTCCAAGTTTCTTAAGTAATGACAAGCATGTTTGTGAGTCTTGTGCTTTGTCTAAGTCACATAGACTACTTTATACTAGATCTATTTCTAGATCTACAAAGCCTTTTCAACTTGTACATTCGGATATTCATGGATTTACTACAATTAGCAATAGTGGAGCTAAGATGTATGTAACATTCATTGATGATTTTAACGATTTTTTTTGGATCTATCTACTAAAGATCAAGGATGGAGTGTATGATGTCTTTGTCAAGTTCAAGAATGCAAGGGAGAACCAATTCTCCACAAAGATCAAGTGCTTGAGAGGTGACAATGGTGGTGAGTACATATCTAACAAGTTCAAGGCCTTTTGCGATGAGCATGGGATCAAGAGGGAGTATACAACATCAAGGACTCCACAACAAAATGGAGTGGCTGAAAGGAAGAATAGGACTTTATGTGAAAGTGCTTGCTAATCTTGACAAACCATTTTGGGATCAAGCTTTGTTGTGTGCCAATTTCTTGTGCAATAGGTGGCCGAGTGCTATTTTGGATGGAAGGACACCTTTTGAGATGCTATTCAAGAGGAGGCCGAGTGTCAACTTTCTAAGAACCTTTGGATGCACATGCTATGTCAACATCACTCTTGATGATAGGACCAAGAAGGATCCATCTTCAAGAAAGGTATTTTTGTTGGATATAGTGAGGTGAGTAAAGCCTACAAGGTTTACATTCCTTCTACTAACAAAGTGATTGTTGGTAGAGATGTCATTTTTTATGAAGGAAACATTACAAAGGTGTCTTCAAGCATGATTGATGGTAAAGTAGATGAATCTAACATCCTTGATGTTGATGAGAAGGATTCTACTTTGGATGGTGGTGATGATGGACCTTCATCAAGTCAAAAGCCAAGGAGAACATCAAGAGAAAGACAAGACATCCACTTGATCTTGCCCTTTAGACCACTTGCTTTTGGTTTTGCCCTTGAATTTGCCCTTTGTGAACATAGCATCCTCTTGAAGTGTCGATGTAGATCCACCTCTTGCTTGAAGCCTATATTCCTCATTGATCAAGATCTCTTGAAGATCCATCAGACTTGGCAAAGTCTTTTGAATAGCAATACTTTGAATAATATTAGCATGAGCATCCAACAATCCATTAAGAATCACTTGAATAAGCTCTCCTTCCTTGATGCTTTCATCTATGCAAGCTAACTCATCATTCAATGCTTTCATTCTCAAAACAAAAGTACTTGGACTTTCTTCATTATTTTGCAAACAAAAAAAGATTTTCCTTCTTAGAGTCAACACTCTAGAAGTAGACTTGGATTCATAAAGCTTCTTCAATGAATTTCAAGCTTCCAAAGATGATGTGCACTTACCAACTTCCTTGAGAAGTTCATTGGTAACATTCATCTTTATCATGTGTAGAGCCTTCTTGGCCCTCTTGTCATACCTCAATTGATCTTGTTGTGTTGCTGGTCTCTCCTCCAAACCTACAACAATATCCAAAATATCATTCATCTTTTTGAAGTGACTCCATCCTCACTTTCCATAATGAATAGTTACTTGAGGTAAGCCTATCATTGGCTTCCAACATGACTCCAATTGAGGGTGCCATGTAGCAATGACCTGATCTTCTCTTTCAACCTATTTCAATGCACAAAGCACTCCTTTGAACAACAGCAAATGCTTTCAAAAGAAATCACCAAGATTTGAAACTATCTTACAAATTCTCTTCTAGCACTTATCCAAACAAATCATCACATAGAATCATGGAATCTTGATCAACCTATGATCTATCCTCAATCTAATGACTTTTGCCACTTCCTAAGATTGAAACACACTCAAATGAAGTCCAGCAACCTCACTATCTAGAGATCCAATCAAAATTAGGGTTTTGACAAAATCACAAAAAATTGACTATTCCAAATCTACATGCAAATGCTGAAAATTTGATATGCAATCTATAAGCCACCACTTAGGCTGAACCAATGATCCAAAAATTGGCCAAATCCAGCATGTGAATTCAGAAAACGGAATTGAACCAAGTATATTGACCTATTTAGTGTTTTGATCTACAAAAGATCCAATCTACAAAAGCAAAAAATCCGATTTTGGTGTAGAATCCTCTCTAGCATGCTCTAGACTTGATATCTTCACCAAATCATTGATAGATCTGATTTCCTCCTTCATAACCTGAAACACAAGCTCTGATACCATGTGAACGATTTCAGATCCTTAAGATCCAATCTACTTGAGTGATCTTTGGTTAGAAAGAGAAATACACTACCAATTTCACCAATGTAGAAAAATCAGCATCTACACACAATTTGAGATGCAAACACTAATAGAACTTGATCAAACTTGAATGAAATGATTATGTACTATTGCTGTCTATACAAAACCAACAAGCTGCTATATTTCACACGTGTGGATCCAAAAATAACAAATATAGATCATTCTACACATAGAATTGCAAGCAATCACCAAGATAGTGTACCAATTGATAGTAGAACCCAAGAGAACCATGTATAAGCATGAAATGAGATAGATAAGAGACAAGATGACTCTCTCCACAAGTTACATTCTTTTATAGCAAGTCCAAACCCTATTTGGCCACTTGGCTTTCCCACCAAAATGCTAACCCTACCAATTTTGGGTCTAGATTCAATGTACCCAACTTATTCAAATTGAATCTACTCAAACTCGCATTCTATCTTTCCCACACTTTCAAAAAGTGTTTATTCAAATGAAATTTAGACTAATGAACTTTGAAAAGTCAACCTCTAAGTCTAAAACAAGTTTTGGCCTCAATATGCCAAATATGAAAATATTGCAAAATGTGATGAAACTAGTTGAATCTTTCACAAAATCGAGAAATATAAGAATCAGTGAGGGGTCATAATCAGTTGATGGGTCAATACTAAATTGCTTATAGGATCATAATGTCTTTACTTATTATGTATAAGGTTCAAAAAGCGAGAAGTATCCAAAACTTTTCATAACAAATTTTGTCTTTTTGTATCTAGACACCCGATTAACATCAAGGGCTAGAAAAATAGATTTGAATACAAGTTAGTCCAAATTTCATTTACTAAATTGAAAGTTAAGATCTGATTTTTAGACCCATACTAGATTAAAAACCATGAGATGACTTTATAAATTTGGTCCAAAGTTTTGTCATCCAAGACACCTTGCTCACTATAGAAAAGTTTCATAGTGTATTAGTGGTTGAAGAGTGTAGGATGTTACACACCAAAGCAAGATTGAACTCATTGTCTTTGCAGGATGGTGATGAGAAAGCTAATTTTCTCATTCAAAAGTAAAAAGAAGACCAATGAAAAGAAGAAGCATCCCAAGGAGGCCAAAGAAGAGGATGATGCATCAAGCTCAAAGAGCAAGATCAAAGACAAGTCCAAGTTCAAGTGCTTTTTCTGTGAGAAGAAAGGGCATTTTGTATCAGAATGTCTCAAGAAGAAGAGGGCACAAGAGAAAAAGAAAATCAACATTGCACATCAAGAGGAGGAGGATGATGAAGAAGAATCGTCCTTGATGGTTTCCAACAAACCTCCATCATCCAAGTGTAACACCAATTATTAGAATTTAGCAATTTTCACATGGTTTTTGATGTATTTTGACATCTATGTGGATCCACACATGTGAGGACCTGTCCACACGTGTGAAATAAAACTTGTAATATTCAGATCCATTTTGATTAGTTTTCATTTGAGTCAAATATGACATCTCCTAAATTATAGGAGTTAGGTCCTAGATTGTAGGAATCTAGAAGGTCAACACAAACCACCAATGGATGATGTGGAAAACTTGATAGATCTTATCCAAAGTGGATATGGATAAGTACAATGAGCTGTCTCACACCTGTTGAATGCAGCTTAGAGAGAGATCATGATGATTATGTACTTGATCCAAGATGGATCCATTATTGGGCTAATGATGAGAAACATTGGTTTGTGAAGCAATCTTGGTGTTTACACTCTCTTAAGCACTTTCTTTGTAGATGAATGCTTAGTAAATGTTTAGTAAACTATTTCTCTGTTATCAGGCCCCGTATAGTAGCTATACTTCACATGTGTGAAGCCATGAGTCATCATTAATTGATTGTTCTTGCTTGGAATCACAAAGATTGTCAAGTAGAAGCTAGATTTGGAAGCTAGTCTTGATATAGATCAAGATGGTGGATTGATAGTGGGGCTAGTTCCCACATGACATTCCAAAAGGATTTTTTCTCAACTCTTGTGTCTTTTGTAGGCTGTAAAAAGTCTATTCTAATAGCAAGTGATCAAGAATGTAGAATAGATGGAGTGGGAACTATTCCCTTAAGTCTTGGATCCTCTAAAAGAGTAGATCTTGATAAGGTACTATATGTTCCTACACTCACTAAGAATTTGTTAAGTGTAGGACAATTGATGGATGATGGCTTAGATGTCCATTTTAAGCAAGGTGTCTGCTCCATAATGATAAATAATACTTGCATTGTAAAGGGATTCAAGCAAGGAAGGCTTTTTAAGCTTGATGCTAATGTTTTTCTTGGAAGTGTGAACATGGTGAAGGAGGAGCTCAATCAAGTGGAGCTTTGTTATAAGAGGTTGGGCCATCCCAACTTCAAATCAATGAAGATGCTATGCACCAAGGATCTTGATCTCGGCCTTCCAAAGACACTCTCAAAGTGTGGAAAAAGATGTGAAGCTTGTTGCCTCTCAAATGCACACAAGTACCTCTTGATATATCTTCCACTAGATCTACAAAATCATTAGATCTAATTCATAGTGATGTGCACTCTTTTTCTCAAGAATCTAATGGGTGTGCAGCTATGTATGTATCTTTTATCGATGATTACTCTAGATACACTTTGATTGAACTTTTGGATTCCAAAAGTAAAGTGTTTGAAGCATTTGTTAAGTTCAAAACTCTAGTTGAAAATCAACTTGATGCTAGAATTAAAATATTGAAGAGTGATAATGGTGGAAAGTATATCTCCACCAAGATGATAGAGTTTTGTAAATCCAATGGCATTAAAAGAGAGCTTACATGTACTTATAGTCTCAACAAAATGGTATAGCCGAGAGGATGAATAGAACACTTTGTGAGTGTGCTAAGGATTTGAGGTTAGATGAATCTCTACCTAAGTCCTTTTGGGGAGAGGCTATTATTTGTGCAACTTATTGTGTAATAGATTGCCATGTAAGCCCATTGGAGGCATAACATCTTATGAGGCTCTATTTTGTAAGAAGCCGAATCTTAAAGATCTAAGAATTTTTGGATCTACTTGCTATGCTTTTCAAGCATTAGATACAAGAAAAAATAATGATACTACTTCTATAAAAGAGATCTTTGTTGGTTATGCTGAAAATAACAAATGATATAGAGTCTATAATCCAATCACTAAATAGATTTTAGTGAGTAGAGATGTTACTTTTGATGAAGGTAACTACTACAAGTTGAATGAGAAAGCTTCTAATCCATCTTATGTCAAGGATCTTGTAAGGCTTGAGGAGGAGCCTACATGTGATCAAGATCTTGAGGATCCATCTCAAGATCCAAGGACTCCAAGGAGATCTACAAGAAGGAAGGCCGAGCCTTCAAGGCTCACCTATGTTGACAAAGGTGAACAAAGGGAAGATCTTCATTCACTTACCTCTTACACCTTTCTAACTTCTATGTTTGATGAGCCGAGTTGCTTTGAAGAGGCTATGGAGTCACAAGAATGGAGGGATGTCATGCAAAAGGAGTATGATGCTCTTATGGAGAATCATACATGGAAGCTTGTGGATCTTCCTCATGAAAGAAAACCGCTTGAGTGCAAATGGATCTATAGATTGAAGTACAATCAAGATGGGAGCATCAACAAACACAAGACAAGGCTAGTGGCAAAGGGGTTCTTACAAACCAAGCGTGTAGATTTTGATGAAACTTTTGCTCCTGTTGCTAAGCTAGTTTCCATAAGGTTGATCATTTCGAGGGCTTCATCAAAGAAGATCAAGAAGAAAAAGTGTGTTTGTTGCTAAGAAGCCTGTATAGGCTTAAGCAAGCACCTAGAGCTTGGTACTCTAGGTTGAATACTTTCTTGAACTCTATAAAATTTGTTGTTAGTGCTTATGATCCTTCTTTGTACTTAAGATTCAATGATGGTAAGATCATCATTCTCATTTTGTGTGTAGATGACATTATCCTTAGTGGAAATGATCATGATGGTATACAAGAAGTGAAAGTAGCATTGTTGAAAGAGTTTAAGATGGTGGATCAGTTAGAATTAAAGTAGAATCATTGTGCTACTGTACTGTGGGTCCTATCAGTTGATAAGGATCAGTTGGCCTCGCCACGAGGCAAGTCGACGGGACACGTGTCCCATCAACGGCAATATGGATCATGCATGGGTTGTCTGAGTGAACAACTATATGTACAGTGTGATTTCATTTTGAGAAATACAGTTGCTATGTGAGCTTGTTGTGGAGAGTGTTTTTTATCTGTGTTACTGTGTAGCATGATCTGTGTTCCTGTTTGAAGTAAATTCTATTGGTATCAGAGCCGTATAGGGAGTGTACACAGTACAGCATCGCCGTTGAAGAGAGCTTTGGGAGAACTGTCTTCTGAGAGTTTGGGGTTTATGAGGGTTGAAGACGGAAGGAGAAACACTGGTGCAGAGAGTTTGGCACACAGAAGCTTGGTGAGTTCAAGATTGTGTGAGGATTCAGAGACAAGAGTTGTCGGCTGAATCAGAACCTCAACAAATGGAATTTTGAAATTCTGAAGCAGGCTATTTGGTGTTTGCAGTCAATGTGCATTCAATCGGACACCATTTGACAAATGGATTGAAGCATTAGAGTTCTAGCAGTAGGGCGACCTCAGAGCAAGAGAATAGGCCTCTCAGAATATTGTGAATTGGAAGCCAAGAAGAGTTTTGTGTGAAAAGTCCTGGTCTGGGATCTGGGAGCATAAAATCAGATATTTCTCTTTATTTTGAACCGTTTTGAGAGCTGCAAAAACCCAGAGGAGGGCGCCCTAATAGTGCAAATCAGATCAGAGGAGGCCGTGGACAGCCTCGACCCAGAGAGAGAGAGAGAGAGAGAGAGAGAGAGAGAGAGAGAGAGAGAGAGAGAGAGAGAGAGAGAGAGAGAGAGAGAGAGAGAGAGAGAGAGAGAGAGAGAGAGAGAGAGAGATGGTTGAGAGATGTCATAGCTAGCAAGCTTGGAAGCCTGAAAGTAGAGAAGAGGCCGTGAAGAGCCCGCAGGCAGATCACGCGACGTGAAGGAGGGTGGCAACTCCATGTATTAGAGTGTGTCACGGTTCCAAGAATGTGGCTTAATGCCCAAATGAAATCTAGATCGTTATATCCAGATACAAGATAATCAATGGTAGAGATGAGCTTTTTGTGAGCCGTTGGATTGTTATAAGCCATTAGATGTTGAAGAAAAGGTCTTGAAGGGACTTGAAGTGCATTCAACTTCATTAAAAATTTTCATACTGAAATTGGAGTTGGGTTCCTTCACAAGTGAAGTTTCTTAAAGGTGAAGAAACAATTCAAAAACAAGGAAAATCCCTATTTTTGGGTCCTTTGGCCGTTTTGACCCAAACGAAAGGCTATAACCTCCAAACGAAGGGCACTAGGACTATACCTGCAAGTACGGTACAGCAAAACAGAGTGATTGCAGCGGAGAAAGTGTTTGGAGTGCACAAAAGTGATTTCACCATTCCATTGGGCACGTAGTTGGAAGTTGACGACTGAGTGCATTTCGAAAGGCGACGCTGATTTGGCTTTCAAATTGGTGGAAAGCGGTGAGTGGCCTGGTAAGAGAAAAAAATACAGGTCATTATTTTCAACTTCTGACATCACAGTTGGCCTTGACATACTGCTTTTAGCCTACAGCTGAAGTTTCAAGAAGTTTTGCAATGGCAAATATGGGAGAGTCCATTTTGAGTGAAAGTCGCAAATTGGACGGGATTTCCAACTATGCAATAGAAAATTCAAAATGAAAAACATACTGATGGAGAAAAACTTGTGGGAAGTCATCATAGGTGATGAGAGAAGACCGTTAAATGAAGTTGACATCAAAGTGTTTGACAAAAAGATGAGGAAGGCTTTGACCTTCATTAACTTGTCAGTGAAGGATCACATCATTACCCACATTTGTGATGGTGTTACACCCAGACAGGCATGGGATGTGCTAAAGTAGCAGTTCGAGACGTCAAATTTATCAAGAATCATGTTTTTGAAGTCAAAGCTGAATAGTGTCCGAATGGAACAAGGAGAGCACATTCAGATGTACATGACCAGAATCAAGACAATGAGGGATGAACTGCATTCTATTGATGAGCACATACGTGATGTGGAGCTGGTGCACAATGCATTGTGTGGCATTGCAGAACCCTATCAGATATTTGTGAGCGGAATAGCATCAAGAGAAAGATTGCCAACCTTTGACGAGCTCATAGGAATCTTGATGTAGGAAGAGCAACAGCGAGAAATGGTGAAAGCTAGACATCAAAATACTGACGATCAGGCACTTGCGACACGCCAAAAACAAGGCAAGGACAAGGGCAAGAAGAAGTCTAAGCAGCAATTTGCCAAGACTCAGGAGGATGAGAGATCTTCCAGTAATACCAAGAAGAAAGACAAGTGCTTCCATTGTGGTAAAAAGGGCCATTAGAAGAGTGAATGTCGTAAATTCCTGGCGGAACAAGACAAGGGAAAACCAAAGCAAGCAGGTAACCTTGTCGATGAGGGTGAGATTAAAAACTTTAGCATCTTCATATCTGCATTGTCATCTAATCAAGATGATCAAGCATGGTATATTGACTCGGGAGCCACAAGACACATGACAGGTAACAAGAATTGGTTCAGTAGCTTGAAAGTGTTGGATAATGGAACGTCTGTTTCACAAGCAAATGGTGAGGTGTGTAAGATCAAGGGGATAGACACTGTTTCAATCCAACTACTTGATGGCAAAAGCAGGACGATTAGGGAGGTACTTTATGTACCAGGTTTGAAGAAAAATCTACTTTATGTTGGATTCATTACTGATCAAAAGTTGAAAGTAGAATTTGCCCATGATCATTGCTTTGTGAAGGATGTGAACCAAAAGTTCAAAGTTATTGCGGATGGAGTAAGAGAGCCCAATACAAAATTGTACAGGTTGAATGCTACAATCAAGGGACAACATGGACTTGTATTGTCCATTCCATCGCAAACTGAGTTGTGGCATAAGAGGCTTGGTCACTTGAACTTGGGAAACCTCAGTTTGATGAGAAAATTGGAGATGGTAACATGATTGCCTATCATAGAAGATCACTTGAAATCGATGTGCGAATCTTGTGTATATGGGAAACAACATCAAGAGAAGTTCAATAAAGGGGCTGTTGCAAGAGCAAAGAACATCTTGGATTTAATCCACACAGATTTATGTGGGCCTATGAGGACCATGTCCTTAGATAAAGCCTTCTATTTCATGACCTTTATTGATGATATGTCACGTAAGATGTGGATCTACTTCTTGAAGAAGAAATCAAATGCATTTGACAATTTCAAGAGCTTCAAAGCATTGGTCAAAAATTAGATAGGTAGGAAGATCAAAGTCCTAAGATCAGATAGTGGAGGTGAGTACAAGTCTAATGACTTCAATGATCTTTGTGATCAATGTGGGATTAAAAGACAATTTACGCAAGCTCATACTCATGCTCTCAATGGTGTAGCTGAGCGCAAGAGTCGTACAATTGTGGAAAGTGCGAGATCTATGCTAGCTGAGATGAAACCATTAAAAGATTTTTGGTCAGAAGCATGCAGTACGGCAGTCTATCTTCAAAATAGAAGCCCTACCATTGCCATACCAAAGATAACACCTGGGAAGCATTCTCTATCACCCTACCTCATACAGAATGCAAAATGTACAAATACACCTTGAACCCTGATAAAGAGAGAAAACTTACGAATAGACTAATAGACTAGCCTATGGCTATTGACAGCTGGTCACAATTGTCAACATTAATGTGCATTGTAAACAGTAACAATGAAGTTTATCATTGATTTCTAACACTCTCCCTCAATGATAAAATTACATTTTTCTATCCCTAATAGAGTACAAAACCTCTCAAGTTTACATCTACCTAATGACTTAGTAAAAATATCTGCCATTTGATCTTCAGATTTACAAAAAAAAAGATCAATGGCTCCATAAAAAATTTTCTCTCGAACAAAATGGTAGGGTATTTCGATGTGCTTGGTTCAAGCATGTAAAACTGAATTTTTGACAAGGTGAATGCAACTTTGATTATCGCAAGATATAGTAGTCACATCCACCTATGGTTGACCTAAATCCACAAGCAATCTTCATGACCATACCGCTTCTTGTGTAGCATTGTCGAGTGCTCGATAATCAGCTTTCGTCGATGATAAAAGTACTGTAGGTTGTTTTTTGCTGCTCCATGAAATTGCAGCTGTACCATAACTGAATGTATGACCACTGGTAGATCTTTTGTCATCAATATTACCTACCCAATCGGCATCTGTATAACCTAGCAACATTGGCGCTTCAGCCACATCAAACTTCAAACCAAAATTCAATGTCCCTCGAATGTATTTGAGAATACGTTTAGCAGACTTCAAGTGTGCTTGACTAGGACCTTGCATAAATTGACTAACACCACCAACAACATAAGAAATATCAGGTCGTGTGTGTGTCAAATAAATCAAACTACCCACCAGTTGTCTATACAAATAAGCTTGCACTTTCTCAGATTCATTATATGTAGTAAGCTTCATGTTGACATCCATAGGTGTACCCAAATCCTTAATAAAGGTAATCTCGTTGTTGGATTGTCTGATATCTCTTTTGAAGAAAAAATTTGGGAGGGTTGCATTTTGGAAAAATAGGATAGAGAGAGAGAGAGAGATTTCCCAAAGATGGAGCAAGAAGAGCCAATGACATTCTTGATCTTGTTCATAGTGATCTGTGTGGACCAATACAAACTAGGTCCATTAGTGGTTGTTACTCTTTCATCACATTCATTGATGACTATAGTAGACATATCTGGATTTATTTCATTAGCAAGAAATCTAATGCTTTTGCCAAGTTTAGAGAGTTCAAGGCTCTAGTTGAAAAACAAACAGGTTGTTATATAAAGACCCTCAGATCATATGGTGGCGGTGAGTATTTTTCAACAAAGTTTATAAATTTATGCAAGGATCAGGGGATCAAGAAACAAACCACTACACCTTATTCACCACAAAAGAACGGAGTTGTAGAATGGAAAAATAGATCCATTGTGGAGACGGCTGGGGCAATGCCTAAGAGCAAGGGTTTGCCAAATACTTTTTGGGTAGAAGCATGCAACACAGCTACTCATATCTTGAATCGGTGTCCTACAAAGTCTGTGGAGGGTAAGACAACTTACAAAGCTTTTACTGGAAAGAAAGCTAATGTTTCTCATTTACGAATATTTGGTTGTGATGCTTATGCTCATGTACCTGATGAAAAATGAAAGAAGCTGGATGCAAAAGCTATTAAGTGTATTTTCCTTGGATATGATGAAAGAGCCAAGGCATACAAGATGTATGACATAGATGCACAAAAGATCATGATTTTCAGATATGCTACTTTTGGTGAGATGGGTCAAAATGACCAAATAAAATTGATAATTGATCTCTTTGATGATAAAGCTAAAGTGCAAGTGAAGAAAGAAGTTGGTGTCGATATGGAAGAGCCAATGGAAAAAGACAGGGTCAATAATGAGATTCCTAGGAGAGTGCCTAAGTGGTACTTGTCAGTAACAAGTGATGCTAATAAGGGAGATACTCCCGAATCAAGTGAACAGGGAGAGCTTAGAAGATCAAGTTGAAATCGAAAACCTCTTGCAAGATTAGAGATGAATCTAGCCCTAATGGGTTCTGTGCTCAAGGCTCAAGAACCAAAAACTTTTGATAAAGCAAAGGAGCACAAGAAGTGGTGTGAAGCTATGGAAACAGAAATGGAAGCTATATCGAAAATAGGATGTGGAACTTGGTTGAGCTACCTAATGGTAAGATGTCTATCACTTGAAAATGGATATACAAGATCAAATATGGAGCTGATGGACAACTCAACAAGTATAAAGTACGGTTGGTTGCGAGAGGATTTCAACAGTAGGAAGGTATTGGTTTTGAAAAAACCTTCGCACTCGTAGCTAAGATGGTGACTATACGTTCTAACATTACTATTTCTGCTTTCTATGGTTGGAAGATCCAGCAAATGGACGTTAAATCTGCTGTTCTTAATGGAGTGCTGGATGAAGAGGTGTACTTAGTACAACCTCAAGGATCTGTTGAGCCAGGGAGAGAGCATCTCGTTTGTAAGCTCAACAAAGACATTTATGGATTGAAGCAAGCACCACGGGCATGGTACTCTTGCATTGATGAACACTTCAAGTGCAGGCGAATGATAAATAGTGATGTTGATCCTAATCTTTACATTCTAAGATAAGATTCAGATATAGTGTTCATTGTGTTGTATGTGGATGATTCAATTATTATAGGAAGTAATAAGAGCTTAATTGATAAAATAAAATCAGATCTTTCCAAAGCTTTTGACATGAGTGATCTAGGATTGATGCACTATTGTCTTGGCATTAAAGTATGGCAAAAGGAAGACATGGTCTTTCTTACACAAAGCAAATATGCACGAGATTTGCTTTATAAGTTCAATATGCAAGGTGCAAGCTTTGAGCACTGATATGACCAAACCTTTGATGCCAAAGATCACTTCGACTATCAACAGTGCTTATCATATCTTGAGTAAAAGATCTCGCATTCAATTTGTAGAGTCGATTCTCGTTGACTCTAGCTCCTGCAGCAATCACTTTGTAGTGATTCTTGATGTCTTTGACAAGACATTTGTCACTGTCAAACTCAACCTTGAGTTGTTGATCATCCATCATCCCGACAGATAGTAGATTGTTAGCTAAGCCAGGTACATATTGCACATTGCTTATATGCTTTATCTTCCTGTTGGCTAACTTCACTGGTACCACTCCAACTCCTTTAACAGATAGCAATTTGTCATCAACTTGTCCAACTTCATCACCATTGTCAGTTTTCTTGAGTTCTGAAACCACTCTTTCTTTGAAGTCATGTGCTTGGATGCACCACTATCAATGTACCAGGTATCCTTGGCTTCATCACTTGTCATTAATGCTATAATGAACAATTTTGAACTCTCACTTGTATCATCTTCATATTGATATCATCGTATTGATGTTGATCAGTATAATTGTCTTCATAATAATAGTCATCAAATTGATGTTGATCAGCATAATTTATCGCTTGCCATTTGTCTTTTCTTTGTTCCATCTCCTTCTGTTTCTTGAAGCATTCACGCTCCCAGTGACCAGGTTTGTTGTAGTACCTACAATTTTCAGGTTTATTTTGTCTTGAATAGTCGCATCCTTGATCTCGATCTTGATTCCAATTATCTCAATTCAGACTATCATTGACTTGCTCATGAAATTGTTGAAATGATCCTCGGCTTGAGTTTCCTCCTCTCGATTGATACTTTCCACGGCCAAATCTTCCACCTCGTCCTCTAACTACAAGAGCTTGATCATAGCTCTTGTTACGATGATTCAAGTTCTCTTGACATTGCTCTTCTTGCAAAAGCAATCCTCCTAGTTCTTCATAGGTTGGAAGATTTTCTCTTGTGGCTATACTCGTCACAAACATCTGATGTGACTCACTCAGACTATTCAATGTCAATTGCACGATCTCACAATCTTGTACTCGCTCTCCAACTGCTGCTAATTGATCTTCAGTATGTGATCGGCAATAGTTGCACCATCATCCATCTGCAATGTATGCAACTTTGTCTTTAGAAATAGTATTCGAGATGTATTTGTCGTTTCAAACAATGTCTTCAATGTATCTCACGCTTCTTTTGGTCCTTCTGAATCTGAAATATAGGGAATAATTGCATCTCTAACTGATAAGTTGATGACATTTTGGGCTTTTCGTCTTCTCCTATCAAATGCGTGCTGATCTTCTTCAATCACTGGCCTTATCTCTTCACCTGTCACGATCTCCCATAGTTTCTTTTCCATCAAAATGTTCTTCAGTTTGAATTTCCAAACTACATAGTTGCCGGCACCTTCCAATTTGCTTGACTCATTAAAGACACTCTCGCTTAGAGTTGCCATTACTGGATAGATAAGTCTGGATCACAAAATTTATTCACACCACAAAATTGTAAATTTTTTGTTGTACACCTGATATCGGTACGATGCTCGGGTGCACAACTGCTCGAGATTCTCTTTACCTCTAGTGCATCGCTCCGATATTGGTACTGATATGTGATATCGGTATGACGCGCGGATGTACGACTGCTCTTAGTTTTCTTTATCTCTGGCACGTCGATCCGATATTGGTACGGATATGCTATATTTGTATGACGCGCGGATGTACGACTGCTCAAGATTTTTTCTACCTCTGGTGGGTTGATCCAATATTGGTACAGAAAAGATTAAAGATAGAGGGAATATAAGAACTTTCAGAGAGAATATTCTAGATTTTCCACTTCAGCGTGGCGGCTACGCCGCCTCCTCTTTACAAAGATTTCGAAATGTGTGATCGTTCAAAAGACAAATATCAGTAATGTGAAAAGTATGAGGCCTTCTAACTCTAAATGGTAGTACTAACACTGTCTAGTGTGATTTTCAGTACTCCAAACAGACAAATGAGAGATTTATTGGCAAACCTCTCACACAAATAGCACTTTTCACAACAGCTACGAAGTATTGTAAAAATTTCTCCCACTCAACAGATTTTCAATCTGTCTGATGCTCCCCTGGCCTTTCTGATGCCTCTGGGACTGTGCTTTTGTTCCCCACTGATGATTCTGAGCTCCAACCCTACAAAATATGCCAAAGAAGAATTTCTTCCAACCGGCTTTGTCTCTCCAAGCTTTCACCTCCCGTGAAGGACTTTCTCATTGTGGAGCCTGTGACAAGCTGTATCCACTGATCAGGCACGCAGGACTATCGTTGCTCTGATACCATGTTAATAATTAGATATGCAACATCAAACATTCACCATAAGCAATCACCACAGGAAGGCGGAAGAAGAACATGCACTGTCGCTCTATCACCCTACCTCATATAGAATGTAAAATGTATAAATAAACCCTGAACCCTGATAGAGAGAGAAAACCTACGAGTAGACTAATAGACTAGCCTACGGCTATTGACAACTGGTCACAGCTGCCAATATTAATGTGTATCGTAAACAGTAACAATGAAGTTTATCATTGATTTCTAACAAGAAGAAGCCAAAGGTGAACCACTTGAAGAATCTTTGGATGTAAGGCCTTTGTACACATTCCTAAGGAAGAGAGATGTAAACTTGATGTAAAAGCTATTAAGTGTATATTCCTAGGATATGATGAACGTGTGAAGGGCTATAGATGTTTTGATCCAGTGGAAAACAAAATCCATGTAAGCCGTGATGTTATCTTTGATAAATCCAAGACGTATGAAGATGAGGATGTTGAGAAGATAGATACATCCAGTGGGAAAGATGGTATAGTGATGATACCTTTTGATGATGATCCATTCATTGACCTTCCAAGTGATGAACATGAGGATACATCTCAAGATACTACTACTCAACCTCAAGAGATAGGTTGGAGAGGTAGAGACAAACCTTTTGGTGCAAGAAGGATTGAAGTTGTAGGTGACAAACACAAGGAAAAGGATGTATCGTGGGATACATTTTCAGCAGGAAGCCGATCACCTGACAGAAAGCTGCCTAAGTGGTTTGAGAGATTGTTGGAGAGCCACGACATGGATGACTTTCTAGAATTATCTAGCTAGGGAGAGCTACGAAGATCAACAAGAGAGAAGACACAACCTGAAAGTTATGGAGCACATTATGTTCTCTTATTCTTATTTGATTGTTCTTGCTTGGAATCACAAAGATTGTCAAGTAGAAGCTAGATTTGGAAGCTGGTCTTGATATAGATCAAAATCCCAAGATACCAATCACTCTTTGTGATCATTTTTATATCCCATTTAGTCGTTTACTCTGAAATTTGACACCAATAATTCTTGGTGGATAGATAGTGGGGCTACCTCCCACATGTGGGACTATCTCCCACATGACATTTCAAAAGGACTATTTCTCCACTTTACTCTCTTACAATGATGTACATAGATCTCTCTATACAACTAGTATTCAAGAGTGTAAGATAAGTGGTATTGGGACCATTCCATTGTATGTTGGATCATCCAAAAGGATGAATCTTGAAAATGTCCTTTATGTTCCTAAGTTAACCAAGAATTTGTTAGTGTTGGCCAATTAATGCATGGAGTTTGTTCCATCCTTAGAAATGATGAATGTTTAGCAAAAGGTTTCAAACAATGTAGATTGTTTAAGCTTGCTGCTAATGTTGCTGTGGAGAGTGTAAATTTGGCAAAGGTGGAGATCTCAAAGGTGGAGCTATGACACAAAAGGTTGGGCCACCCCAGCTTCAAAGCTAGCCTCTATCAAATCGAATGAAACGCATTCTATAGATGAGATGTTATCAGAGTAGTACAATAGTACTACACTCTGGCTGATTAAGGTATCAACAGAGAGTCAAAAAATGTTAGATGTATTCACGACTGTACAGACAATTAATTAATTTCGCAAACTATTCGTTTCTAGATAGAAGTCCTCAACAACTAAAGTCCAAATTAATGGTTAAACAACACGATTGGTTTTAGAGCACGTTAGAAACTTATGTCAATGACAATTAGGAAAACAGATCAAAGACTCAATTCTTCAGACAGGGACTGTCATCTCATATGTATACATACAGATTTATTCAATGATCATGCTAGATTGTACCAAAGATAGTCATTATTCGAGTGCCGAAAAGAAAGTATTCGCGACATATGAATAAGATAGTTTTAAGACAATTCTTTAGAGCATGATTTACGGATACACAACAAACGACTGTAATGCACTAGAGAGTCTTTTTGATCAGAGAGTAATTCATGTAATGTGTTAGAGATTGTTAGCAGACTCAAGATCACTCACACTTAGCAGTGCGGAGAACAGAGATAAGAGAGAATAACTCACAGAACTCTATTCACTTCTTCAATCTCTTACATATGCATAAACTCTTCTCTCTCGATACTCGAGACTGAAGTGTGAGATCAATATATGTTCAATGGGACGAACAAACACACCTCTAAAACAACAGGTGCGTCGCTCCCGCGACAGGGTCTAGTTAACAATTAGATTGAAAATACATTCAATTATACCATGAAAGGTATACTTAACTCCGAGTTAAAGTTACTCTAGTTTAACATGTCTTTTCGTATCTAGTCGTTTCATGCGGATGACCTAGTAAAGGTTATCTAGGACAATGTCTTTCCTATTAAAGGTCTTGCCCTTAATTACAAGGCAAATACTTAGGAGATATATTCCCGAAAAATGACTTTAGGCCTCTTCATGATTTATACTTAACCAGCTCATATCTTCATTTTCGAGTATATCATGCCATATTTACGTTGATATTCAATTTTTAACAATAAGGTGGTATCACATATCCACTTTCTCAAATGTAAAACGTCCTCGTAAACATAACATCTACTTTTTGAGAATTATTCGCGAAACATTTTGTTCTTCAGATTTTCGTTAAGGCGAAAAGATATTTCTTCGTATATTTCGTCCTTTAGATATTTTTTCGTTTTAGAGAATATGTGTCTTGCTATTTCTTTAATTGAATAGGTTGTTTTGAGTTGAACTTTGAATTGGAATCATCTTCAAAACATCTTTAAACTTCAAAAATTCAACATCCCATAGAAACATCAGCACAACAAAGACATGATGAACGATTCAATTCTTCATATAATTTTTGAGCAAACTCCAAGTTTTGCTGAACTTCGATCAACAGCAAGTCTTCTTTTGATTTTGTGTAGCGGCCGACTGGTAAGTTTCCGAATTCTTCTAACTTGACCGGGAGCAATGTTCCATCGAACAGCTTTTGAGTTAACTTTGTATCTTCGTCTGAATCACTTCGGAGAGTGACTTTTTTACAGTAACGAGCTGAAAATCTAATAAAAGAACTTTTAACATAAACATTTTGAATGAAAAATAATGTCTTTGTCATGAAAGTACCAAACTGCCAAAATGAATATGTACATATCTGCTTATATCGAAATGACTTCCTTCTGTCTTGTAGATTGTGTCAAATTTCCGCAAAATAATTTGCAAGATTTCGCTCCCAATCCACATAAAGACTGAATAACTCTGGATAAGCCATATTTACATTGATCAGCAGCCCGGCATCGTTGAATTCACCTAAATATGAGGTTGTACAGTTGAAACTGCGACTTTCGCTTCCAAAAATGTAGCTTTTTATTTTCATTCCACAAAAATTGAAACTCTTTGATTTGCATATATTCTAGAGCATACATAAGTGAAGAGTCTATGCATAACTCTGCTGATCCACACAGCCTGGAACTTATCCTGGATTATGCCCCAATAGAGACATCCTTTCTGTTCGATAGAGAGCTGGGCCCATAACCAGAGAAAGTCGTCCTTCTCCCAAGGTCGCTTCCAATCGTCAAAGGCAATGCCTATTGTGCCTGGTAGCATCATGTATTCCACATGCCATTGCAATTCAACATTAAGTGCATGTGGACACCATTTCCAGAAGCGTTCAGCAAATTCACAAAATTTGTCAACACATACCTTCGACTGATTGCGTCATATTCGCTTTGGCTGTGGTGATATAGTTGCCAAGTCCTGAGTTTGCAACTCAGCCACCAGCTTCTGATCTTCCAATTGTTGCTTAAGATTCGATAGCTCCTACTCGAGCATGTCGAGATTTGTGACAGCCTCTAGATACTCTTGATGGTCCGAGGCTCCGGAACAGGATGACACAGCTTGAAGTTGTTGTGTGATGTCATTAATGCGAAGCAGGGCCTGAAGATATTCATCGTGTGAATCAGGTTCACTGCAAGATGGGGTGGCTTTACTCGAGAGCTCCTTCAGCTCAGCCAACTCTTCCTCTACAAGTGCCTTCGCATCTTCGAGCGGTTGCAAGAACTCGACTCAAAATTTTTTGAGCATCTGGACTTGGAGCTGGTTTAGATTCGTGAGGTCGACTGTGACTGACCCTGCATTAATGCACACAGAAAAAGCAGCTTCTGTCTTTATTCGTGTCATTCGCTCCTCCTTCAAATATTTTTGGAGGGCGACATTATGTTGATTCGCAGCCAAGAGTTGTTGCTTCAAAGAATCATTTTGAGTCTGAAAATTGTCATACTTGGCATGAATTGACTTATTCATCTTCTTCAAAGAATCAGCTTCTTTTATTAGAGTGTGAAACTCTGTTTCGAGAGAACGATTTTGTTCGATCAGCTTCGTGTTGTCTGATTCGAACAAATCGATCTTCTCGTGGGACGACTTAAGATCCTCTTGGCATCTCCTTTCTAAGTTAACAAACTCCATGGTAATCTTTTGATGGTATTTGTCCACCTCGTATACTTCAGCCACTAGATTTTTGGCTTTCTCTATCATGGTGCGAGACCATTGGGGCTAGTTGTCTGGTTCATCTTCATCTTCAATAGGTGTCCCAGGGTCGCCTTTAACAGCCATTTGTCCTTTGTCTGATGTGTCGGACTGGGTTGCATCATCATCGGAGAAGGATGCACTCTGCTATTTATGAGATGTGGAAGCAGATGCTGGCTTTGAAGATTTGGCAGTAGCAACAGCATATGTATCCATTGCCCCAGCTGGAACTGTATCTGGTTGGGATGGTGCAGCATCAATCTCCATAGCAGTGGTAGCTGCCACTTCGACTGTTGGTACAACTGGAATAGGAACAAGCAGGAGGCTGAATAAATCAATTGGCTTGGGAACTAGCATCCTTCCCGTCAGCATTGTTTTCTCCTGCTCGGTCAAAATGTCAAAATTGGCACACATCGAGAAACATGTACTCCAATGCTAGAAAACTTTTGATGCTTAATCCATCGCAAAAAAGCCTTGTAGGTAATAACGCCAAAGCAAACTGGATTACTAGCGAGTGCGTCCAATATGTAACCAATTGAACTGAAATTGTGGCATCCGCATCCATCAAAAATATTGCTTGGTTTTCATATTTACATAATAGTTTAAATGTTGTGTCGTAGATCATTGAAATTTTGTACCCTTCGTTGGTACGAAACAGTTGCTTAAGAAGTGAGCTACTTCATCCACTGAGTCTTTGTTGGTTGAAACCATCTTCCCATCCAAAGGTAACCCGAGGGCTGTGCAGAATAGGTCTTCAGTGATAATGAAGAATTGGCCTTGCACATGAACTTTGAAGTCCACCTCAGAAATTGAGTGGATGGAGTTCACAAATTTCGTGCTGACTTCAGAGAGGATGATTGAGGGGTCCACTTTCAGATCACCCAACCTGTATCGATCCAAAAAGGACTGGATGGATGCCAGGCGGATTCTTGTGCGTGTTTTCTAAATGATGGTAAAACTAGAACTTGATCCGGAAGCCATTCGTCGAATGTTTGACGACAGCTCCATAGATCGCAATAATTCGTATGAGTGAGTTTCGATCGCAAAGAGAATAAGCGCAGGACAGCATGTAATCGCAGGCAGAAAGTGTAAGGAAAAAAATGGAAAATAACTCTGATATGCAGTAACGGTGTGGAAGGGGTGATGATGTGGCATGGTAACATGACATTTGTCACTTCCATTTATGGAGGACGTGCATGGCTCGGTGTTTGAAACTATAAGTTGACAAATCAATCTTTAATGACGGAATACAGTTTGTGAAAAGAAAAAATAAATTTAATTAAGAAAAAACAATATCTGTTTACACGTGTGAAAAATGATGATCACGTGGCCATCATCTTTAATGGAGGAATACAAAAAGTAGGTCGAGAGATTCTCGAAAATGTGTTAGAAATATTCTAGAAAGTCTCACAGGATCCTAAAAAAAATGATACAAAAACTCACGAAAATCTCTCAAAAATTTTAGCAACATACTAGAAAAATTCTCGAAAAACTGAAAAAAATACTAGAAAAGATTCTAGAAAAGATTCTCGAAAATGATTTACGAAAATTTGATTAACAAATTTAGTGTCGCAAAAAATTCTCGAAAATACTTTAAAAATTAAATTGAAAGATTAAAAAGTCAAGAAAAATTCTTGAAAATTTCACGAGACATTATGAAAAATGTTGGAAGGTGGTGAAAAATTTCACGAAAATTTCTAGAAAAGATAAAAGAAAAGTCACGAAAACTACTAGAAAAACTAAGAAAAATTTGTGATTAATACTAAAAAAATAATAAGAATAAAAACAATTCTGGTCAAAGGTAGTATTTCTTCAGTCTGGACCTATTAATATGTGTAGGTAACAGTTCACCTTCAAGTGATTGAAGTTGTACAAAACCATTCTCAAACACCAATATGACTTTATAAGGTCCAAGCCATCTCATATGGAGTTTTCCAGAAAACTTTTGATGTCGACTGTCATATATCAGTGCAAAGTCATCAACTTTAAGATCACATTTCTTAATACGACTGTCATACTTCTTCTTTTTTTATTCCTGGATTTCCTTTGTTAATTTTTGTGAAGTCACACGAGCTTCAGCTAGTTCTTCAATATTAGTCAACATTTCGTTTATACATTCTGCATCTGTTCATTGAGATTGAATACAAAAAGTTTTCACCTCAAATTCAATTGGCAAAATAGGATGCATACCATACATAAGAAAATATGGTGTCTGCTTCGTCGTGATTTTCTCTGTGTTGCAATAAGCCCAAAGAACTGATGGTAGTTTATCCCAATCCGTTGCATGTGCAATAGTAATTTTGTTCAAGATCTTACATAAAATTCCATTAGCTCTTTCTGTCAACTCGTTTGTTTTTGGATTATACGGTGTAGTTTTTCTATGTTTGATCAGAAAATAGGTTGTCAACAACCGTATCGTGTCATTTAGAAAATGTGTACCTCGGTCACTTACTAGTTCAAGTGGATAACCATATCTTGTGATTATACTTTTGAATAAGAATGTCGCGACAGTTTTTGTATCGTTTCATTTCGTCGACTCTGCTTCAACGTTCTTTGTAGCATAATCTGTTGCAACTAGAATATAACGATATTTCGTATGTCAAGTCACAGGTTTGATTGGATCGACAAAGTCAATCCCCCACTTTTCAAATGGTGCAAGAGGCAGGATTGGTGTCAACGGCCAATTCATTGCTTTTGTAGGCTTGTTAGATCTCTGGCATGGATTACATGAACGAATAAAATATGATACATCCTTGAACATTATTGGCCACCAATACTTGGCAGTCAATATCTTATTAACAGTATTTTTCAAAGCAAAATGTCCACCAACATCTTCTGAATGTAAGGCTTTAACGACCTTTTTAATGTCTTCAATTTCGAGACATCTTCGAAGCTGATGATCTGCGCCAAGCTTGTACAAGATATTGTTAGTTAATCGTATAAGGTGCTACCTTATACTGAAAAATTGTCTTTTGTTCCAAATCATAACCATCCGGATATATAGGATCTTTGAGATAAATAATAATATCAGAATATAGCGAATTTATAGATGAAATCTCAAATAAATGTTCATCTGAAAAATCATCATTGATAGATTCTTCAATTTTTCTCGTGCTAAGTCGTGAAAGATAATCAGCATTTGTATGATATTTTCCTTGACGAAGCTCTACTTGATAAGTGAATTCCTGAAGAAGTAGAACCCATCGAGCAATTCGTCCCGATAGATCTGGTTTATTTACAAGATACTTAAGAGCACCTTTCTGTAGCCGTATAATTCTTCTCTGATGCACTGAGCTGTCGACTCGCATAGTAAATGGGATGATCTTTCGTCTGGTCGTCATTCTAGCTTAGACAGATGCCAATAGCAAATGCAGAAACATCCACATAACTATGAAATAGTTATGTGGATGTTTCTGCATAACTATGTGGATGTTTCTGCCCAGTTGGGTGGTCTCTGCTTAAGTTCTTCGAATGTTTTCTGCTGTTCATTCATCCACAAGTATTCCACTTGTTTCTTCAGTAGATGTGTAAGAGAGGCAGCAATAGAAGCATGATTTTGAATAAATCTCCGGTAATAGCCAACATGTCCTAAAAAAGCTCTTAGTTTACGTAGATTGGTTGTTATTTAGAGATTCTTTTTAAGCTTGACTTTATCTTTGTCGATTTCTATTCCTCTATTAGATATATTGTGTCCGAGTAATATCCTTTCTTTCATACCAAAAAAATATTTCTCTGGATGAAGGAATAAACAAGTATCTCTACACTGTTGCAATATAAATTTCAGCTTCTGCAGGTGCGTCTTTATATCACTATATACACAGAGATCATCAATAAATATTTCGAGAAAAGTTCTTAGGAAGACAGCAAAAATTATCATCATGATTTGCTAAAAAGTTGCTGAAGCGTTACAAAGACCAAAGGGCATTTTGTTGTAGGCATAAGTGCCCCAATCCGTAGTGAATGTAGTCTTTGAACGATCCTCCTTCCACACTCCAACCTGATTATAACCAAAAAAATTGTCACAGAAACTGTAACGCTCCTAACCAGCAACCTGATCTAAGATGGAATCGGTGAAAGGCAGAGGATGATGATCCTTCCTTGTGGCAGCATTGAGTTTGTGAAAATCTTGGCATATTCGTATTTTGCCAGTCTTCTTCTTTGGGACGACAACAATGGGTGAAACTCATTCACTACTTAAGACATGATAGATCATACATGCCTTAAGGTGTTTGTTGAGTTCGTCCTTAACTATGAAAGAGTACTTAGGATTGAGATGATATTGTCTCTATCGAATAGGTACAACATCTTTCATAAGATCAATACGGTGCTCTCCGAATTTTGCAAGTATACCTTTCAAATCGTCGAACGACCTGGCAAAAACATCTTGATACTCCTTCAATAGTTCAGTGAATTCCGCTAACTCCGATTCTCCAAGTGACTTCAAAACATACACAAATCTGCCAGGTGCAAGTTCAATTAGTTCAGTAGAATCTAGTAATATGATACCTTCTATCATACTGGTCTTGGTATGGCCATGAATTTCGTGCATGGTTGACTCCATAGATGTTTTCTTTTCGTCAACCTAGTTCTTGTTACCAAATTCGTGTTCAGATTCGTCACTCAAATTGTCAGACTTTTTCGAGTTGAGTGTTGCAGGCATCGAAGAATTCTTCTTTGTCAGCATTCTCATAACATTCGAAATATTGAACTTCAATGTCAGATGCGTTAAAAAAAATATTTAAGACATAAGAAGATTCTTCTGAGGTTTCACCTTCATATTTGTCCCAACTCTAGGTAATTATTTGTTCTGCTGGCTTATCATGATTATTCGTCTCACCAATCTGAAATCTTAGCTCTTTGAATTTCCAGTGAACACTTGCGTTTGATTGATAAAGCCAGGGTCGTCCAATCAGCACAGAATAGGATGACAAACCGAGTGGTTTGATAACTATGAAATTCATTGTGAATGGCTTGGCTTGAATGTAAACAGTGACATCCTTTAGTTCTCCAACATGTTTTCATTGTGTCGAATCAGCTAACTTGATGTTTCGCTGTGTCGGTTGAATGTCAGTCAGCCCCAAAGCAAGAGTTGTATCTTCTGTTATTATATTCACACTGGAACCAGAGTCAATTGGCACTTCTTTGATCAGGCATCCCGCAATGGTAATATCAATTTCAAGTGCACCGAGATCACCTAAATCAATAGACAGAACACCAACATCTGACAAAGAAATTTCTTTCTTGATCTACATATCAACGGGATATACACCAGTTAGCTTTCTTATGAGATTTTTAACCTTCCGTGTATATTTGCAAAGGGATTCTTTACTCTTCTTCTGAACATTGTTCAGACGTCCGAGAATTCTCGATTTATAACCAATTTCTCTGAACTGATTCAGAAACGCATCTTTCAGTAGGTACCAAGTTCCTACACGGCCTGGTTCAACTTGAGTGTACCAGATGTGCATCTGCTTTCTTAGCAAACTAGAGAAGATTCATAGTTTGTCTACGTCAGTACCTTCGTTATTCACATTAGCGATTGACTCAAATTGTGAGACATAGCTATCTGCATCGTCGGAAGAAGTCCCTTTAAAATAATTGTATTTAAATTTTGATATATAAGTGAAACGTGCAGCAGGGCCCTCCATACCGAAGCTAATTAGGAGTTCAAGTAGCTGAGTAGTGATTTCGTCTAGATTTCTTCGACTAGTATTCTCACTTTGTCTTCGTAAAAATTCCTCTCTAAGCTTACGGTATTGTTCTAATCTTGATTCTCTATCTGATATACACTAGAGATGGAAATGGATTTGTCAGATTTCTTATAACTTTCCTAAACAATTCCCGACAACGGCGCCCAAAATTGGTATATGTCATATTATACCAACAAAGTTAATATAGATTTTGTAGCAAATAGTGTCATTCCCACAGAGGACAGTGTTAGAAAGTTATGTTTTTGGTACAATTTATGACATGTGGTGTCGAGTGTTATTCTGGTTGTCGACAGACATTAAAAAGTAACCAATACTACTTATATTTAGGTGTGTGGTGTTGATAATTTTCAGAACAACAATATGGCCTCTATCGAATCGAATGAAACGCATTCTACAAATGAGATGTTATCAGAGTAGTACAATAGTACTACACTTTGGATGATTAAGGTGTCAACAGAAAGTCGAGAAATGTTCGATGTATTTGCGACTGTACAGACAATTAATTAATCGTGTTCGTGAACTATTCGTTTCTAGACTGAAATCTTCAACAACTAAAGTCCAAATTAATGGTTAAAGAACATGAATGGTTTTAGAGCACGTTAGAAACTTATGTCAATGACAATCAGGAAAACAGATCAAGGACTCAATTCTTCAGACAAGGACTGTCATCTCATATGTATACATACAGATTTATTCAATAATTGTTCTAGATTATACCAAAGATAGTCACTATTTGAGTGCCAAAAAGAAAGTATTTGTGACAGACGAATAAGATAGTTTTAAGACAGTTCTTTAGAGCATGCTTTACAAATACACAGCAAACGACTGTAATGCACTAGAGAGTCTATATGATCAGAGAGTAATTCATGTAATGCGTTAGAGATTGTTAGCAGACTCAAGATCACTCACACTCAACAGTGCGGAGAACAAAGATAAGAGAGAATAACTCACAAAACTCTATTCGCTTCTTCAATCTCTTACATATGCATAAACTCTTCTCTCTCGATACTCGAGACTGAAGTGTGAGATCAATATATGTTCTACGGGACGAACAAATACACCTCTAAAACAACAGGTGCGTCGCTCCCGTGAAAGGGTCTAGTTAACAATTAGACTAAAAATACATTCAATTATACTATGAAAGGTATACTTAACTATGAGTTAAAGTTACTCTAGTTTAACATGTCTTTTCGTATCTAGTCGTTTCGTGTGGAAGACCTAGTAAAGGTTATCCAAAGTAATGTCTTTCCTATTAAAGGTCTTGTCCTTAATTACAAGGCAAGTACTTAGGAGATATATTCCTGAAAAATGACTTTAGGCCTCTTCATGATTTATACTTAACTAGCTCATATCTTCATTTTCAAGTATATCATGTCATATTTATGTTGATATTCAATTTTTAACAATAAGGTGGCTTCACACTTGCACTTGGCCTCCCCAAGCATTTGTCAAAGTGTGAAAAGATGTGTGAAGCATGTAGCCTCTCAAAGGCTCATAAACTACATTTCACAAGATCTACAACAAGATCTAGCACTCCTCTTGAAGTCATCCATTCGGATGTTCATAGTTTTTCACATGATTCCAAGTATTATGTACTCTTCATTGATGACTATTCTAGATATTGTTGGATGTACCTCTTGTCTAGAAAACCTATGGTGTATGATACTTTTGTAAAGTTCGTGTGTGTGTGTGTGTGTGTGTGTGTGCGTAATTAAACAATATATGATTGTTACTTTCATCATGTGTAGATGATTGTTAGAGTTTACATACTTAAATACATTTGTGCATAACAGATTGTATGAATAGCATGGTTATTAGAGTTTACATACTTAAATACATTTGTGCAATAAAAATTGTATAAACACTTTAAAATCTAATATTAGTAAACTAGTTAATAAGTGTATCTAAAAAAAAATTATGATATTGCAATATGTCAAATTTTAAAATAATACATATACAATTAACGTGAATATATTCAATTAGATCCAAATTATTATTATATTCATTTTATTTGTCTAATTTAAGTAATTCACATCTTCAAGTACGTCCAAAAAGATTTTGAAAGTTTTATTCATTTTCAATCAAAACCAATGTCAAAATTTGTTATGCATGAAAAATTTGAAACCATAAAAGATGTGATTTTATATATGATACTACATACTATCTTATATATAGAAAATCACATAAATACCTGACTATCAAATATTCTTTCATTGTTTTTTGTAAGAGCCCTGCATTATTTTCATTTCTCCAATTGGTAAATATAGATTTTTTACAAGCATATTTTAGTTTTTCAATCACTTTCTAATAGTACATTCGATAAATCAGAAGGCAATCTACAAAAATATAGAGTTATCCAAAAATTTTACAAACTTATACAACAATTACAAATGATAATGATTAACTAAAAACTTCATAGCAATGTTGATATGAAAAAATCAAAATCCATACATATCACATAGTTTCTATTTTTCCATTGATACGAATACAATTTCATGATGACTATAATATAATATTTTATTGCAAACAATTTTGAAAAAAAATCTCACATTATTATAAACAAAATAAATTCAAGAGACTCTGACATATTGAATATATGAAATATCTAATGATAGAGTCAAACTGTTATGATAATTTATTCTAATAATACAAGATAAATTTGTTTTGGTGTCTAAAATTACAACGATATGAAATAATAATCTCACTATGACCCAGTACATAAACACATTCTTATCTAGCAGATTCCTCCAAAATCCACATATGTTACTCTCATATCTCACTAAGAATCTTGTAACTCAACTACAAAAGAATTCTATTCCTCATGAGTAATTAACATATCTGGGAAGCCTCTGAGATTGGGAATACATCCTCTCTCACGAGTTTTCCAATCCACTTACAACTTTGTATTAAAATTTTGTGAAAGATTTCAGATCCTTAAGATCCAATCTACTTGAATGATCTTTGGTTAGAAAGAGAAATACACTACCAATTTCACCAATGTAGAAAAATCAGCATCTACACACAATTTGAGATGCAAACACTAATAGAACTTGATCAAACTTGAATGAAATGATTATGTACTATTGTTGTCCGTACAAAACCAGCAAGCTACTGTATTTCACACGTGTGGATCCAAAAATAACAAATATAGATCATTCTACACATAGAATTGCAAGCAATCACCAAGATAGTGCACCAATGGATAGTAGAACCCAAGAGAACCATGTAGAAGCATGAAATGAGATAGAGAAGAGAGAAGATGACTCTCTCCACGAGTTACATCATTTTATAGCAGGTCCAAACCCTATTTGGCCACTTGGCTTTCCCACCAAAATGCTAACCCTACCAATTTTGGGTCTAGATTCAATGTACCCAACTTATTCAAATTAAATCTACTCAAATTCACATTCTTATCTTTCCCACACTTTCAAAAAGTGTTTATTCAAATGAAATTTAGACTAATGAACTTTGAAAAGTCAACCTCTAAGTCTAAAACAAGTTTTGGCCTCAATATGCCAAATATGGAAATATTGCAAAATGTGATGAAACTAGTTGAATCTTTCACAAATTTCACTCAATCAACCCCTCCCTAATCCTAGTACTCCAACTAAGATTAGGTTGATTTAATATAGACATTTCATGATCAAACTTACTTTTGTCCCTACCAACTGGGATTAGTAACTTCTAACCTTACTCAGTACTACTTATAATGATTTTCGATTTCAATCCATCTCTAGCTTTAGATTGTTCTCCCTAGAGAATTGCTCTCTACTCTATGCAATTGATAGGTCCTTTAATAGATTCTTACTCATCACTTCATCCATCTTTTTAAAAAAAAAATTCAATTTTTTATAAAAATTTGCTAGAAAAAAAATATCAGAGTCATGAAAAGTCAATACGCTTATGCCTCAAAAAAATGATTCGACATGTAAACAAAAATTCATGTATCTGGATTTCTGAAACAGTAACACCCAAAATCCATGGTACCACACAAGATTGTGTACCACACGACCACGAGTCCAATTCTTTTTGCAAACTTGGAAAATGTGTGGATGTCGGATATGCTCGCTATACCCACCACAAAACCAGTGTCATCTAGAATAGAAGAAGCAAACAGTAGGGCTGCCTCAACCAAGTCATCAATGATGACATTCCACGAGGGAACAACACCCCTTGAGCCCTTAGGGATAAACCCTGTGGGAAAGTCTAGCAAAACCATGTCGACACTATATTGGACAGGTTTACCTTTTCTGAACCTATTATCCGAACAAATTATCTTCAGGTGGTCTGTTATCTCTTGTAATTCCATGGACAATGTTCTTGCAGCACTTCTTGCAATCTCCAACACATCTCCACACAAAGTAAAGAACTGAAATGAAACAAGTAAAGCGTGAGTAAGCATGACATTGCAGACCAAAAAAAACGGCTATTGAAACTACAATGCTGTAGGATAAAACAAGGGCAAGGGCATACCTTAATCCCTTGGGCCGCAGAATATGGTGTGGGAGTCAAGAACTCATACTCCTCTCGGCTGATCGTGGTGTGCTTGGCTGGACGTGGTGAACTTGTTTGAAGATCATCTGGCAAATCCTTTATGATCTCCTCAACCTCAATCCCTTTGCCCTTGCGTTGTCTCTTCAAAAACCGTTGTTTTGGGACCACTGGATCCTGCCCTCCTGTATCATTGAGTCGGGTCTCAAGAGTGGAACCCTCCTCAACCTCTGTGATACCCACATCCAGAATAACCGACTCTACATGCAATGTATCTCTCTGATGCTGTTTGAACAGTTTCGCCTCTTTGGAAGGGCATGTCCCACTAGGAAAATCGATCCACCAAGGATTATTTTGCACCTCCCAATCAGTAAGACTTCTCTGGTTGTAAAAGTACATAAACAACTCCTTGTTGTCTTTATTCAGCCATAGTTTATAAAAGGTTGGTAGTTGCACCACCTTTTTGAGCGATACAAGATATGAATAATACATGTGTTTCAATAGTTATGAGCATATGCTTCTAAATTCCAATTCAAAAATTACCCACTAATCAATTTTGAATGAATAGCAAACCTCCAGACCACCCTTTTTGCAGCTCTGCAGATGTTTGGTTGTTCCGTCGCGCCCTTTGACAACTCCATGTCTTTCTCTATAGCATGGAACATTTTTTTCGAATTCAAAAATTTGAAATCAGTAAAATACTCCTCCATAGATGCACATCCTTGAATATCCATTGGCCTTGAAAAATGATGCAACATCCAAGTCAATATGAATTCAGCTTTGATATATTGGTATGTTAAGGGTGATTTTGGAGGCTGTTCCATACTCCAACTTTGTTACATAGAAACTACGCAAAGTTTAAGAGTAGCATAAAAATATGACGAAAATGACATTTGTTTTAAAACACCTACTCAGAGCCAAACATTCCTTCAGAACATTGAGGGATGTGTCCTTTAGGTGCTCCAACCATGTCTCCTTCGTTACCCATATCCTAAAATCCTTTTCACTCTTTGGGATTCCGAACTGCTCAAATATGGGTCCCATGCCCCAACCTAGCCATTTACACTTCACCTCATTGGACACTATGGAGCAATGCAAATGGTGCAACTTTTCCAAGCCAAGGAAGATTCCCATTCCAAAATGTTCTATGCTAGTAACAAGCTCAAACCACTCCTTACCAAGCGATGGGTTGACAACTCCCAACATCTTACCCATTTTGGTGGTCCACCTGGCATACACCACTCCCTCAACATCCTTCAAGGTCTTGTGGGCCTTATTTTGCCCTGATTGAAACTTGTTTCTAGCTTCATCCAACTTCGAATTCATGTCATTCTGTACAAAACACAAAGAATTATTCCCCAATTAGTGTTCAAACCAATATCATGTTTTATAAAAAATGTAGCACATGTCGAAATAAAATGCTAAATTACCTCATACAATATGTAGGCCAGCATATATCTCGTCAAGGAATACCACACAATGTTCCCCCTCTTGAGTTCTATTGTCCTAATTCTCTCCACTTCAGTGAGGTCAGCGGGAGAGATCCTTTGCCTGAAGAAGTCGATGTTGCACTCGCATAGTCGACGCACACTATAAAGTTGGTCTCCTAGCTCCATTTTTATTACACCAATTCCATTTAACCTAAGAATACATAGATTACATGGAGAGTAGCAACATGGAAAACACAACACCAACTCAAATGAACATCGAACAAAAATAAAAGAAATGTCACCTATTTATCTGATTCATAGAAGATAGCAGGGTCATGCCGGTCTCTGCATCCGGCTGAATGAAACTGGCACGCACTAGTATATGCTTGCCTATATCATTGACATACTTCTCATGTATCGCCTCCATCCATGCCGACAACCTATGGTTGCCATCCCAACACACAAACATATGGCCATGCAAATCAATCCATTCGAGATCAAGCAAAACCCTGGCATCAAAGTCCGCACTTATTTTCTCCCAAATGTTATCCCATTGAGATTTTGAATGATCTTTCACGTAAACAGATTTGCCGTTGGATCTTGTGATAGATATCATGAAGTTTTCCTTTTTCATGATATAGCCATCACGTCTATAAATCTCCTTTAGTTTCATAAGTTGCCCTCCAACAGTTCTGATAGCTTTGTGTTTCAAAATGTGACACAATGGCACTAGTGGTGGAGGAGACTGCCATTGGATTCTAAATGAGCAAGGGTTGCTGATAAAATATCTAAATGAAATGACAAAGGAAAAGCATCGATTTCAACTAGTCTCACCCCTTTGACTCTCTTTTTTACCTCAGTCTCAACCTCAGCCACACTATGATCTTGGTCTATGCCACCAACATCCAATCCCTCTCCAACTTCAGTTGCACCCACATTATGGTCTTCAGGAATTGTTTCTCCTTGCTATAAGATATTAAATCTTGATAGGGAATAATAATATCAAATAATATGGTAACAATTTCAGCATGAATTACAAAATCATATGTGAGAGAATTAGTATTGACAACCTCAAATGCAAGGTGCTCTTCCATGTCCACTACTGTTTTGATATCCCCAATAGTCGCATTTTCTATACCATCACCTGTATCAGCTAGCTCTTCGAATGGCTCAAGCGTAACCGGGGCCTCTTAGCCATCAATGGTAGAACTATAGCATAGTTGAATCAAGAAGTCAGAAACTCTAAATTGCATCTCTCACAGATTTAAAAAAAGTTTGTTAGTAATCCATGTCTGAGCAAAAAAAAATTGGATGCACAAACATCTGTTCACAAGCCATTTGAAATGACTATCCAGCTTGAAGCTGGACAATCGTTTTAAATGGCATGCCCTACAAACAGTTTTAACAAATCGCCCTCAGTTGGAGCAAGCAATAACATCCTCCTTAAAGGCGAAAAACGAGTTCACCAAATGCACTCAATGTTTTTTCAAAATCTTTGTTCAAGCAAAAACAAACTGTAGGCAAAAACATCTGGCAACATGCCATTTAAAATGACAGCCCAGCTTCAATCGCCGGCAATTGAAGTTGGACATGTGAAAGTACTGTACTTTAGGACCATAAATGGATTTACAAAAGATCCACAAGAGTGATTAGATGCTTGCTTATCAATATATCAAAAAACTAGACACAAAAAAGTTGATCTAGATTGGCAATTTGACAAACAACAAGCATTAACAAACAACAAGCATTAACAATCAAAAGCATTGATAAACATTGAAATCCGAGCCCACACGTGTGTACTACAGGCTGTAGTACGGCCTTAAACCTGAGAAACAAGTAGAAATTGATTTGGTTTCATTTGGATCACAAAAACTCAATGTACATAGTGAACTAGCTTGAGATTGCCAATGAGCTCCAAAAAATTTTCTATCTTCTCACTATGGAGAGAGGGAATACATAGCAAATTCGACTTCCTTCTTGAAGTTAGGTGGATTTCCAGCATGTAATAAGGAAGTTAACTCACTCTCCTTGACCTAAAATGAAACCCTAGTCTATTTCCTAGAGTTATGCTTGGTAGGTAGCTAGTTGGTCAAATTTTCACCTTAAACTTAGGTGTAGGTCCTATAAAGTAGGGATGACCACCAAATAGACATGACCAACTCTCTTGACTTGACCTAACCTACATTAGGATGAGTTTTCCATGTGGCATCATGGCCTCACATGTGTGGGACTCACTTGTGTACACAATTTACACTATTCTACATGGTTTTTTATCAAGCTAGATTTGCCAATTTTTGGCAATTCTTCACAGGACAGCCGTTTAAAATTGTAAGCTCCTCAAATATTTTTTAGAAATCTAGACATCAAAATTATGTATCAAAATCTAGGTATTGATTTCTGGGCAGTCGTTTAAAATAGTTTTTTAGAAATCTAGGCATCGAAATCTGGGTATCAAATTCTGGGTGTCAAATTCTGGGTGTCGAATTTTGGGAATCAAATTCTGGGTGTTGAATTTTTGGAATCGAAAATTTTGGGTGCCAAAAATTTTGGAATCGGATTTTTTTGAAAGCAAAATTTTTGGGCATCGAATATTTTTGGAATCAAATAATATATTCCGGAAGGTTTATGAGCAACAAATCAGTTATGTTCTCAAAAAGCTCAGAAAAAAAAGATCAGTTAGGGTCCCAACAAGCGCATCAATCCAAGAAAAATGAAACAGGAATTTTTGGGCATAATATCGACAAAATCCAATATCGATTCTTTATGACCCAAGATCGAAATCCATAATCAAAATTTTTCAATACCCAAAGTTTTTCGATACCCATGGTTTTTGGAATTTTTGCTACCCAAATTTCGATACCCAGAGTATTCAAAATTTTTGTTACCCAGAATTTTTGATTTTTTTGACACTCCTATCAAATATGTTTGAACGATCTGGCTATAGGCCATTTGAAATGACTGTCCACATCTTCAATTGCTGGCGATTGAAACTAATAGTAGTTTTAGATCTTAAGCTCAGTGAATGGTTTTAAAAGTTTACTCTCAGTGAGCTCCAACGCACTCCTATTGACAATGCATGGTTAAAAAAAATAGTGAGATCAGTTAACAATTATCTTAGTGAGCATAAACCAACTAAGTAAGCTAGGATTGCCTATGGATGTTAATTTTGGGCAAATTGCTAGTGGATTAGGGCAACAAATCAATGCGCCTATTTGAAGTCTAATAAATATGCTTGAACGATATGGCTACATGCCATTTCAAACGACTAAAGCAAAGAACTCCTACTTTCGACAACATATCCAACGAACCAACAAACTAGGCTCTAGAGCCAACAAACGTGCAAGTTACGGTCTCAAAAAACTCAAAAGTTAGAGTCTCCAACAAGTTGCTAAGATCTTGTTTGAAAGCAAAGTTTCATTGTTTAAAACAAATGTCCAGCTTCAATCGTCGGTGATTGAAACTGAACAATAGTTATAAATAGTGAGCTTACTGTATCACACTACCTTCAGAGCGCATCAATCAATATGAAATTCATCAGTACCTTTTAGATACCCAGAGTTTTCGAGATGTTCATTACCCAAATTTTTCGGACTTTTTGAGACTCTTATCAAATATGCTTGAACAATCTGGCTATAGGCCATGTGAAATGATTGTCCAGCTTCAATCGCCCTATCATATATGTTTGAACGATCTGGCTACAAGCCATTTGAAACGACTGTCTAGCTTCAATCGCCGACGATTGAAGCTGGACAGTCATTTCAAATCTTAAGCTCAGTTAACGGTTTTAAAAGTTCACTCTCAGTGAGCTCCAATGCACTCATATTGATGTCGTGAGGTGCAAGAAAACACTGAGTTTAGTAGACAATTACCTTGGTCAACATCAACCAACTCCTATTTTCGACAAGAACTCCAACAACTTTTTGCACACTTAAGTGAGCTAGAGTAGGAAGAAAGGTGCCTTACTTTATGCTAATTTTGGGCGACATTGCCTGTGGATTAGGGCAATAAATCAGTGCACCTATATCAAGTTTATCAAATATGCTCGAACGATCTGGCTACAGGCCATTTAAAACGACTGTCCAGTTTCAATCGTCAGCGATTGAAGCTGGATAGTAGTTTCAAATCTTAAGCTTAGTGAACAGTTTTAAAAATTCACCCTTATTGAGCTCCAATGCACTCCTATTGATGCTACGTGATGCAAGAAAACAGTGAGCTTAGTGGAAAATCACCTCAGTCAGCATCAACCAACTCCTATTTTCAACAAAAGAATCCAACAACTTTTTGCACACTTAAGTGAGATAGCATAGAAAGAAATGTGTCTTCTTTATGCTAATTTTGGGCGACATTGCCTGTGGATTAGGGAAACAAATCAGTGCACCTATTTCAAGTTTATCAAATATGCTTGAACGATCTGGCTAGAAGCAATTTGAAACAATTGTCCAGCTTTAATCGTCGGCGATTGAAGCTGGACAGTCGTTTTGAATAGTAAGCTCTTCAAACAGTTTTATAAATTCACTATCAGTGAGCTCCAACAGACTCCTACTATCGACCAGAAATTCAACAAACTTTTTCATACTTTTTGGACATCAAATCCTAAGCACTCCCTTGTGGACCAGAGTAACCTTTTAACGAACTAGGATAGCCAACAAACATGCAAGTTAGAGTCCTAAAAAACTCAAAAGAAAAAGATTTAATGTCGATGCAGGGCACTAGAAACATATGTCCGGCTTCAATCGCCGGCGATTGAAGCCAGACGTCTATTTTCAATGAGCTGCATCATGATCAAAACCTTTTCTTCTGAGCCAACTTCACCTGAATGAGATTCTGCTTCTACTTAAACATTACGCAAGACTTCTACTAAACGTAGCTAGTAACTTATGGTAAAGTTAAAAACTTACTTAGAATCAAGCTCGCAAGTTGGAGCAAGCAAGAATGTCCTCTTTGAAGGCAACGTTCCTTTTGAGAGGTCAAGTTTTTCTCGGCACACACTATAGGGAATCGCCTCGGCTATCTTGAAGGATGCAAACTTCAAAAGAGCATCAACACATTGCCGATTGCTTTACAATGCAAGACATAATCATCTTTTTAAAAGGCAGTCCTGCTTCAATCGTTGGCATCTAAAAACGAGTTCTTACAAGCACCCTCCAAGAACTCACAAACAAACGAGCTCTTTCAAGCACCCTCCGATGATGTAATCGAAAAAGGTAATGTGCTCAGAAAAAGCGATGCAACACTGTCGATGTAAACAGAGTAAACGATGGATGTTGTACTGAAGTTGTATAGCTTCTTGAGCATAGATTCTAAGCCTTGCCTCTTAATGGATGATTAATTATTAAAGGCCTCTGATTTATTAGGTGGCAGTTATCTAATCCAGGTCTAGCTAATTAAAATGAAAGATGGCTAGTTAGGGTTGATTGGCATGATAGGCGGCTAATTAGGATTGATTGAAATGCTAGACGACAAGATCATTACGAGATAATTAGTTAATTAGGGAACCTCTCAAGTTAATTGGATGCCTAGTTTATTGGGCGACGACTAGTTAATGGCTTGTGTGGGGATGGCTAGTTGGGAGAAAGCTAGTTAATTAAAATGAAAGACGACTAGTTTATTAGTGGATGGCGAGGGGACTGCTCGAGTTAATTGAATGTCCTTCCAGTACATCAGTCAACCAATTACTTTTGAATTATTTGGTCCTATCTATTCGTTGGCCATCCATGGCTTAAATTTTATTCTGTCCAACAACATACACAACCACACACGTAGGCCACTATACAATGCACACTTTATGCAAATCTCCACATCTCTTGACCATTCAAAATTAGGCAATTCCTCTCTATACTCCTCATCTCACAATTGTTCATCATTTCTTGAAGTGAATGGTGTTATGGTTCAAAATGTGAATCTTACCATGATAAGCTCAAGCGACAGTGACACTACATTCAGTGATGTGCGGGCAAGGAACTTGTCTAGTGCTAAAAAAAATACCGAAAAATTTTCAATTATGCTTTTATTCAGGGCCTTGCCTGTAGCAAGTAAACTTAGCAAGGCTTTCCTGGCGTCATTAGACTGTCATCATGTGGGGGTTCTTTTCAAAGTGTGAACAACGACTGCTCTTATTTCATGTCTTTTCGGAAAAGAAATACACCACAGTTTCAAGGGTTATTGATGTCCAGATGTCCAATTGGATTGGTTCCAAAGGGAGTTGGTAGTATGTGATGTGGACATTGTAATTTGCCTCCAAGTTGTCTTAAACACTATATTCCGACAGATATGAGATACACAAGAATGGCAATACACTGTGGTTACAACGATTACGATTTTGGAGTTGGGGTCTCCTCTTTGGACAATTACAGCATGGAGGGCCATGGTCTTTGGGAAAGCAAATTTTCGATATCCTAAGCCCAGAATTTTCGATATCCTAAATCGAGAATTTTTTTGGAACTTTTTTTATTTCCAGAAATTTTTTGAAACTTTTTTGATACCCTAAGCCTAGAATTTTTGATACCCAAAATTCAGAATTTTTGATAACTAGAATTTCGATGCCCTAAGCCCAAAATTTTTGATATCCAGAATTCAAAATTTTTGATAACCAGAGATTTCGATACCCTAAGCCCAAAATTTTCAATACCCTAAACCCCGAAATATTTTTTGAAAGTTTTTCAATTTCCAAAATGTTTTTGAAAATTCACCCAAAATTTTGAAATTTTCGATACCCAAAATTTTTTGATACCAAAAATTCAAAATTTGTTGTTCAAGGATCTCGACCATAAGAAAATACTTGGCTTCGATTTTGTTTGGCCAAATTACAAAGAATTGTTTTCTCCAACTTAAAACTAATAAGATCCACAAAGGTCTTAATCTACTCTCCACCGATGTCAAGAATTTTGAAAAGGATTGACTTTGCCAAAATCACTAAGAAATGGACACTAATAATGAAACTCAAAGCTTGAATTTCAGATCCAATCATCCCTAATAGATTTACTCAAGTCTAAGGACTCTTATCCTAAGAGATGAAAATGAAATTTTGATTTGATTTCAAGTCAACCTATTGTTTCTCTTATTTGACAAATAGAGAGATTTACAGCGATTTTGAACTTGACACATGATCACTCTAATTGACTTTGTTCCTAATCAAAGAACATCAAGTTATTTATTCAATATGAGTCTAAAAATTATATCACAACTTTCAATATATGTTGGAGGATTTGTGTATCCCAAGGCAACCCTAACCCTAGTCAATAAGTGAGAGGGATTTGGCACCCTGCTTGTGTAAGTCCAACCCGATGATCACATAGTTATTTGATTAGAAAGTTAATAAAAGGACTTCAGGCCTTTTTGTGGGACTTTTAATGTCGCAAGGCATAAAAGCCAAGTTAGTGAATACAATAGGGGTTTCCACCAAAATTCGTTTTCATATTGGTTGGGTCCTCCAATTAATGAATGGGATCCCTCCACTTTTTCAATGCTTAGGTTAGAATTAGTAAATAGGAATTGGGTATGCATTGAATCATCATTAAAAATGATGTTCATGTCTTGGCTACCTACAAATCTATTTATGCGAATGAGGTCATGAGGTCCAAATACCACCATATCAAAACAACAATTACAAATTGCTTCATCCTTAAAAGATTCATCAATCCAAGAAATAGAACTGTTGTCATGGCCCTATTCTGTTAAGGACATGGAATAGTCCTAATATAGTAGACCAGCCCTCTGGTGTTCAAGATTATTGGTTACGCCAAGATTTAATTCCATTTCAAGGCCTATTTGTGACTAATGACCTTGAGAGAACCCAGACACTCTATTTGACACATATGGAGTAGTGTATATATGTGTGACGGATATAGGCAGGAGGACTGCATGAAGAGATGTGACCTATGTGAAAAAAGTGGATCTTGAATGGATCCAAACTCCCAAAATACTTGGCTAAGATCTTTGCACAACAAGCTACAAAAGCTAGAAATGGCAAAGTATCCTAATGCTACCTTTGATACACATGAACTTGACAAAGCATTCAAGAAACAAAAGAAACTAATCAAAGGTACTAATGGCAGCCAAAAACAACAGCATACCAGCCCTACAACAGCATCCTACCACTTTTGGAAATCTCTTAAGATCATACACAAAAGCTTGAAGACAATACACAAAGCAATGCTCTCAATGGAGGAAGAAACTGTGACAATGATCTATTGATCTCTCTCAACAATACAATAAGTTTCTCCAACCTCTTCTCCATGAATTTCAGTCTAATATAGGTGAGAGAGATGACTCTCTCTCCTCTCTCTAGAACTTAGGACCCAATTTTAGGACACCAATAGTCTAAAATAGTCAATTTTGGCCTATATGTCCAAATAACATGATTTTGGTGTCATTTCGAAGGTCTTGAAATTTGGGACTTCTTTGTTGAAAATTGTCACTTCTCACTTGACATTGGTTCATGTAAATATTGATCAAACATTAGAATATGTTGATGATATGATTTCACACGTGTGGAGCATGTTCCCATGTGTGAAAGGATGTACTTTTCATGTTTGTATATATCCAAATTGATTTTGTATCATTCTAGTTAGTGTGAACATGAAATGACTAGTTTTTAGTCAAGTTGACTAGTCACCTACAAATTAGCTTTTCCTTGCATGTGCATGAGTAAATGCTCCCACATGGCAAGTGGATGTTCACATGTGTGTATAGAGTACTAGAAGATAAGAGTTGACCATTTTCCTTAGATCCTATTTTGTAGGGAATATTCCTATATTCTAGGAGACTAGCTTTTTGGATTTTAGTCATATTCTAGAAGGTCAACTATTGGATAAGGATCAAGGATGGATCAAATGGATAGATATGAGTGATGTGGCACTCTTCACACGTGTGAAGGCCTGCTGGACTGTACCAGACTCATGGATGTACTTGATCCATAAAAGGATCATCATTTTGCTAAGAAAATTGATGAGACTTTTGCACTCTACACTTTTGTGAGATTTCTAGTCATTTGTCTTGTGATTTTTATGCATGATTGCTATCTAGTATCATTGTACTTGTTGTTTCAGGTGCAGGCCGTACAGTGGACAGTACTCCACACGTGTGAAGCCGCTCTCACTAAAAAATGATGTGTTGATCCATTGCTCTTGCTTAAATCCAAGTGTAGTGAATCTAGATCAAGATCTAATGTGTAGAACTTGATAGATTCATTGATTAAGCAACCAATAACTCTCTATGATTGTAAAGTACAATCATTATTGTCCTAAAAACTGTAAAATTTATCATGGTATCTTGATCCATTGCTCTTGCTTAAATCCAAGTGTAGTGAATCTAGATCAAGATCTAATGTGTAGAACTTGATAGATTCATTGATTAAGCAACCAATAACTCTCTATGATTGTAAAGTACAATCATTATTGTCCTAAAAACTGTAAAATTTATCATGGTATCAGAGCTAAGTAAGAGAGTGATCATTGAATCATAAATCTTGTAAAGATCATTGGCAAAATTTGTTTTTTGGCCAATACTAGTGAGGGCGAGTTCTTCTAGAGTGATAGCTTGTAATCATTTGGATCAAAACGACTTGGAGGCTGTGTATGTACTTTTCACACGTGTGAAACCGTACAGCAACTTTCAATTCAAGTTACTTTGTGTTTTTTGGTCCCAAAATCACAATACTAGTTCATTTTTGGTGCTTTTTGAAGCATAGTATTGATCTAGATTCATTCTAACTAATGCCTATGACCAAATAGTGTTTTGGATCATTGAAGCATTTCTTTTTAGAGTCTAAGATCAGATCTAAGAGGCTGATTTGTTCAGATCCTTAGTTGAAGTGAAATCTCTAAGAAAAGTGTAAAGCAATTTTTTTTGTGAGAGTGAAAGCTAGAAATTTTTGGTAAGATCTTTGAGTATCATTCAAGCTTGTGTGTTAGTTTGATAGAGACAAGCCTATAGGCATTCTAGTAAGCTTTAGGCCACTTCATAGATCTTTTAAAATTCAAAAATCTTTGTGATTTTTAAAAGAGCATTCATTCTAAAATGTCATCCATGGGTGGATATTTGATGGAACCAAGTGAGAGACTCACTTCCACAAATTATTCCATTTGGAAAGTGAGAATGGAATCACTCCTAGTGATCCATGATCTATATGACATAGTTCAAGGAGTAGAGGAAGAGCCTCAAACTCCCCAAGAACAAGCCAAATACAAGAAGAGAGCAAGATTAGCTCTACATTGCATAAAGTTAAATGTATGCAATGACCTCTTGAAAGAGGTGTCTTCTTGTACCTCATCCAAAGAGGCTTGGGATTCATTAAAGAGCATTTATGAATCCAACAATACTTCAAGAATCCTCATGCTAAGAAATCAAGTTTTCCAAAGCATGAAAGGAAGTGGAGAGAGTGGACAAGAGTATGTTCTTAGGATCAAATCTCTTAACAAGGAGTTAAGTGCAATAGGAGAGAAGATCCAAGATCAAGAACTAGTACAAATCATTTTGAATGGTCTAAGTGATGAGTTTACCAACTTAGTCCAATCATTTGCCATTCAAGACTCTCTTCCATCCATTGAAAAGTTGCACAATGTTCTTGTGGCCGAGGAGAGTAGGCTTCTACACCTCAAGACAAGAATGGATAGCATGTCACTTAATGGAGGAGAGGAGAAAGCTAACTTTACATCTAAAGGCAAGAAAAAGCAAAATCCATTCAAGAAAAATCAAGGCAAGGAGGCCGAGATGAAGAATGGAGGATCAACCTCCAAAGGCAAAGTGAAGAACAAGGCAAAACTAAAGTGTTTCTTTTGTGGAAAGAAAGGACACTTTGCCTCAGAATGCTACTTGAAGAAGAATCAACAAGCCAAAGGAGATCAAGGGAACATTGCTCAAGAGGAAGAATATGAGGATGGATTCAACACATCCTTAATGGTTGCATCTACACCAACTTCAAGTCAAGACACATGGTGGATAGATAGTGGGGCTAGTTCCCACATGTCCTTTAACAAGCATTATTTTTCTACTCTTCTATCTTGTAATGACTCTAAGAAGTCAATATACACTGCTAGTGATCAAGCATGCAAGATAGATGGCATAGGATCTATACCTCTTTGTTTAGGTACATCTAAAAGGATAGATCTAGATAATGTTTTGTATGTTCCTACCATTTCAAGAAACTTGCTTAGTGTAGGACAATTAATGGACAATGGACTAGATGTACATTTCAAGAATGGAGTTTGTTCCATCTTGAAAAATGATAAGTGCATAGCTAGTGGCATTAAGCAAGGGAGACTTTTCAAGTTGGATGCTAATGTTGCAAGTGAAAGTGTGAACTTGGCTAGGGAGGAGCTAACTCAAGTGGAGCTTTGGCATAAGAGATTAGGCCATCCTAATCTTCAATCTATGGAGTCAATGGCAAGCAAGGAACTAGCTCTCGGCCTACCAAGAGCTTTCAAGAAGTGTGGAAAAATGTGTGAGGCATGTGGCCTTGCAAAGTCACACAAATCTTCTTACAAGAAATCTTCATCAAGATCTCTCTCTCCCTTGGATCTCATACATTCTGATGTACATAGTTTTTCACATGCAAGTAATGGAGGTGCCTTGATGTATGTAACTTTTATAGATGATTGTACTAGATTCACATGGATTGAGTTACTATCAAAGAAAAATCTTGTTTATGAAGCTTTCATTAAGTTCAAGTCTCTAGTAGAGAAACAACTTAGTACTTCTATCAAAGCACTAAGATGTGATAATGGAGGAGAGTACACCTCCAATAAAATGAAAGACTTTTGTGAGATCAATGGTATTAAGTTACAATACACTTGTTCCTACACCCCTCAACAAAATGGGGTGGCCGAGAGGAAAAATAGGAGTCTATGTGAGTGTGCAAAGTCCTTGAGGCTTGATGCATCACTTCCCATCTCATTTTGGGGAGAAGCCATAACATGTGCTAATTATTTGTGTAATAGACTTCCTAGTAGTGCTATAGATGGGATCTCACCTTATCAAGCCTTGTTTGATAAGAAACCCAATGTAAAATATTTTAAGATCTTTGTATGTACTTGTTATGTACACATTCCTTTGGAGACTAGAAGGAAAGAAGATGCTACCTCCTTCAAAGGAATCTTTGTTGGCTATGGAGAAAATAGCAAGGGATATAGGATATATGATCCTACATCCAAGAAAGTAAAGGTAAGCAAGGATGTACTTTTTGATGAGTCACAATTTGCTAAGAGCTTGTCAAATGGATCTAACCCATTGTGCATTGAAGATCTTGACAAATCCGAGGAGGATCTTGACAAACCCGAGGAGGATCATGACAAACCCGAGGATGGAGATTTGGATCCAAGTCAAAAGGGGCCAAGAAGATCATCAAGGAGCAAGGCCGAGCCCTCAAGGCTTACCTATGTGGACAAGGGAAAGCAAAAGGAAGGCTCTACATCTTCTACCTCTTACTCTTTTTTAGCTACATTGATTGAAGAACCATCATCTTTTGAAGAAGCATGTAAATCTAAAGTTTGGAGAGATGCAATGCAAGTAGAGTATGATGCATTAGAAGAAAATCATACTTGGAATCTTGTAAATCTTCCAAGAGGAAAGAAACCACTTGCATGTAAGTGGATTTATAGAATTAAGTACAATCAAGATGGATCTATTAGTAAATACAAAGCTAGGCTTGTTGCTAAGGGATTTCTTCAAATAAAAGGATTGGATTATGAAGAAACATTTGCACCTGTAGCTAAGCTTGTAACTATTAGATTAATCATTTGCATTGCTACTTTGTTCAAATGGGATCTCTACCAAATGGATGTGACAAATGCCTTCTTGAATGGCTTCTTAGAAGAGGAAATCTACATGATGCAACCCGAGGGCTTCATCAAGATTGGTGAGGAGCAAAAGGTGTGCTACTTAAGGAAGAGCCTATATGGCTTGAAGCAAGCACCTAGAGCTTGGTACTCTAGGTTGCATGATTTTCTCTATTCCCTTGGCTTTGTACTAAGTGCTTATGAACCTTCTTTATATTTCAAATGTAATGAAGGAAAGATCATCATTTTGGTTCTTTATGTTGATGACATCATTATGACAGGAAATGATGATGATGGCATAGGCAAAGTAAAAGTTGACTTATCTAGTGAGTTCAAGATGGTAGATCTAGGCTTCCTAAAGTTTATACTTGGGATAGAAGTGTCTAGAAGTAGCAATTGTACTTTCATAAGTCAATCTAAGTATGCTACTTCCATTCTTGAAAGATTTGGTATGAAAGATTGTAAGGGGATTGACACCCCTATGGAGCATGTTGTGAAAGCAACTAATGAAGGTGATGAAGCATCCTTTGAGGACATCACTCTCTTTAGGAAGCTTATAGGCTCTCTAATCTATTTAACCATCACTAGACCTGACTTAAGTTTTTGTGTAAGCAAGTTGAGTCAAAGTATGCAAGCTCCTTTAATTCATCATTGGAAAAGTGCCAAGAGAGTACTTAGATATGTTTCTAGTACTAGATTTTTTGGTATACTTTATGAAGGATCTAACTTGCACTTGAGAGCCTACTCGGATTCAGATTTTGCAGGTGACAAGATGGATAGGAAGTCCATTAGTGCATTTGCAACATTTCTTTGTGGAGGAGTGATATCTTGGCTTTCCAAAAAGCAAGATACAATCTCACTATCTTCTTGTGAAGCCGAGTACAAGGCATTGACTTCAACAACCAAAGAGCTCTTATGGCTAAGAAGACTCTTGATGGAACTACATGTGCTAGAGGCCGAGGAGATCCCTTACATATTTTGTGACAATCAAGCTTCTCAACAAATTGCTTCAAATCCTATCTTCCATGCTAGAACAAAGCATATTGAGATAGCTCACCACTTTGTGAGGGAGAAGGTACAATCCAAGGAAGTGCAACTACATCATGTACCATCATCCGAATGCATAGCTGATATCTTAACCAAACCATTGTCCAAAGATCCATTTTTTAAGTTAACATATGCTCTTGGAATTGTAGATAGATGTACACTAGATTTGCCAAGTTAGAAGTGAGGAGGAGTGTTGAAAATTGTCACTTCTCACTTGACATTGGTTCATGTAAATATTGATCAAACATTAGAATATGTTGATGATATGATTTCACACGTGTGGAGCATGTTCCCATGTGTGAAAGGATGTACTTTTCATGTTTGTATATATCCAAATTGATTTTGTATCATTCTAGTTAGTGTGAACATGAAATGACTAGTTTTTAGTCAAGTTGACTAGTCACCTACAAATTAGCTTTTCCTTGCATGTGCATGAGTAAATGCTCCCACATGGCAAGTGGATGTTCACATGTGTGTATAGAGTACTAGAAGATAAGAGTTGACCATTTTCCTTAGATCCTATTTTGTAGGGAATATTCCTATATTCTAGGAGACTAGCTTTTTGGATTTTAGTCATATTCTAGAAGGTCAACTATTGGATAAGGATCAAGGATGGATCAAATGGATAGATATGAGTGATGTGGCACTCTTCACACGTGTGAAGGCCTGCTGGACTGTACCAGACTCATGGATGTACTTGATCCATAAAAGGATCATCATTTTGCTAAGAAAATTGATGAGACTTTTGCACTCTACACTTTTGTGAGATTTCTAGTCATTTGTCTTGTGATTTTTATGCATGATTGCTATCTAGTATCATTGTACTTGTTGTTTCAGGTGCAGGCCGTACAGTGGACAGTACTCCACACGTGTGAAGCCGCTCTCACTAAAAAATGATGTGTTGATCCATTGCTCTTGCTTAAATCCAAGTGTAGTGAATCTAGATCAAGATCTAATGTGTAGAACTTGATAGATTCATTGATTAAGCAACCAATAACTCTCTATGATTGTAAAGTACAATCATTATTGTCCTAAAAACTGTAAAATTTATCATTCTTTAATATGAAATATATACTAAAATAAAAGTATCCAGGCCTCTTTCACATGTGTGAAAGGTTAGATCCAAAACTATGTACAAAAATTGCCAATTTAGGCCTCAAACTAGCTAGGAAATGTTGACAATTTTCACACTCCCCCTTCAACATTGGATGCTAGTTTTAACATAGAGCTTGAACACATTCCAAGATTAGATCTATGCTTATAATACAGGTCCTTTCCCAATGGTTTGGTGAAGATATCAGTCACACACTCCAATGAAGAGACATGTTGAAGCTCCACCTCTTTGGCAATGACTTGATCCCTCACAAAGTGATGAGCAATCTCAATGTGCTCGCTTCTAGCATGGAAAACTGGATTGGTTGCCAAGCTTTGGGATGAAAGGTTGTCACAATAGATGATTGGTGTCTTCTTAGAATCCAGCAAGTGAAGATCCAATAGCATCCTCTTTATCCAAAGCATCTCCTTGGTCCATGTTGTCTATGCCTTGTACTCGGCCTCGGTGGAAGATAGAGAGATAGTAGGTTGCTTCTTTGATAGCCATGAGATAGCTCCCTCTCCAAATGTCACACATTCATTAGAGAACAATTGAGTCTAAAAAGGGCCTTCTAAAAAAATGTTGCTTATTTTTTTTCTCAAAATTTTCTTACACATCGCCCAATCAAAACACTCAAATTTAAAATCTATGTAATGTAGCTCCTTCATTTTAAATTTCTTGTGTTTTAAAAAAATTTGTAATGGATAGCCCGCAAATATTTATTTTGTCAATTAAAAAAAACTATAATTTTCTAATCATAGCTCTGATTGAAACTATTATAGTGCCATTGGAAAGCCCTTGACAAGAGCTTTCCAACAACACCTATATGACCTAATTTTGAGCTACGATTAAAAAGATATTGTCAGTCAAAATTATGAGCAGTTGAAGTTTTTAGTTAACTCTAATATCGATTTCCATCAGTAAAAAAGTGAGTTATTGTCCCACAACTATTTGAGGTTGTATTGAATGCTTTGTACTTGTTGATCGGTTCCACCGCTAAACACTATATAGTTAGGGCTAATAAGTGTGAGGGCGTTGGCATCTTTCATGTATAAGGCCAACCTAATAAGCACAATGCAATTTAAGTTCAAGTTATTTCATAGAGACCTCGTCCCCTTCGGTTCGTCTATCACGTTAGGTTTTGATTTCCAAGGGTGCCTCACCTTACCTATTTTAGCACCTCATGAGAGAGAGAGAGAGAGAGAGAGAGAGAGAGAGAGAGAGAGAGAGGACACACACACACACACAAGTAAATCCAAAAGAGTTTTATTAGAGAGAATAGATGATGATGATACAATACAAGAAAAATATCCCCTACGCCCCAATTCTCTATGAAGCAACTTAAACTCAAATTGTATTTTGCTAATCAAGTTGGGCTTGTATACTCAGGAAGCTAGTGCCCTCACACTTATTAGCCCTAAGTATACAATGTTTACTAGTGGGACCCACTCTAATGCACAACTTTGTGATCTTAGGAGGATTGCCATGTTTGTTAGTTGTCTCAAAGTCTTGTGACACTATGTTTTTTCTTTTATAGTGCATCTTGAGTGGATTGGCCTGATAACATGGTGCATGGCACATATCCATATAAGATACTACATCTTAGTTTTTTGGGGTTGTCGCAATGGACAATTAAGACATGGACAGTTGACACAACATTGTAAATACCAAGGTGAAAACATTGTTGGCCATTTTGAATGGTGATGTCTTCCTCCACATCTGTAACTTCATACCATCATGTGTAGAATATCATTTTTTGATGAGTTCAAAGACATGCATAACGACATGACCAATACTTTCACTGCACCATTTTCGATTGAAAATTATTCCAATGTGCTTAAGGCCAAACTCTTTCCATCCTCTGAATTAGTCTTTTGCTAGCATGTTGTCAAGTTTGATCTTGTTTCATATTTATCTCCAACCATGTGCTCTACATTATATCCTCAATTTTGCAATTGAGAATTATGAACTAGACATTTAGTGCATGTATGTTTTCCAAAGTAGTATCCATGCTAGTCTGATTAAAAATATTTCATGTTGTAGGCCTTTGGCTCATGTTGGTCTTCTTCATGATGATCTTGGTCAACTGGTTGACGTTTGGCAATTGGTTCTTCCTCACTACTCTACTATGATGTCTTCTTGTCTTGCTTGATTGACTGACATTGATTATTCTAGTTCCTTTGATGTCACATTTCATGATCCAGTGTTGGAATAGGGATGATCCACCATCTCATCTCATGGCATCCTTATAAAGATGTGTCATAGATACAACTTTTGCCATGATTCTAGATTTGATCTCGTTGAACAATCTGGCATAGTTGTTTACAATTATGGGTTCTGTAGAAATAGGTGGATTACAATTTCTCACCATGTTATAAATTTTGTAGATGTACTCTCGAATACTTTTATTAGGGAAGATTTGTACATGAGACAATTGTGCAAGTGTAGTCGTTATAGCTATACAGAAGAATGTAGTAGAGACAACTGAGTGATAGAGTGCTTCACTGATTGTACAATGGTAGTAATAAACTTGATTTGATTACTCTGTTTTTTCCAGTTCGAAAAGAAAAGAAATAAATCAAAAAACAATAGCCAAGAATTCAAAATGCATCAAAAAACTAAGAACAATGAAAAAACAAAAAGTTGAGTGATGAGTAGACTAGTGGATATGGATGTATATTCAAGTATAGATATTGTCATGCCCACGGCTGATCTCGGATTCTTTATCCCACTAGAGGTCAGTAGGCCTACCTCGATCCATAATCTAATTATGATTGTGGGGGGTTTGGGGCCCTCATGTGCATCTGGTCATAATTAATGGTTGGAGGCCTAAACTCATGATGGTGGATTATTATGGGTCTATCAGTGAGTCATATGAAAACTAGATGATGTGGCCTAGATAGGCTGCATAGGTGTCCAGTGAGGTGTCACAGTGCACTACTAGTGGTGAATGGGCCTTGTAGGGTATAAGTACACCCATTGGGCTCTCACTAGTGTATGCTTGATTGTGTGATTAGTAGCTACATGTTGCTGGTGTGATTCCTCCTTCCCTTGTGATAGGTTAATCCATAGCTTGGGGGCTAGATCTGCAAAAACATACGACTAATGGCATAAGCAACAACTAGACATATGGATATATATACAAATGGAGAGATGCTCACATGGATCGATGAATGATTTCATTGATTCAATAGAGATGGTCACAAAAAGTGGGTGATGTAGTGATGTGAATAGTAAAAGTAAGGAGTGAATGAAAACAATGGACGTGTCAAGTTCTTATCAAGTTTACCAATCTGATACTTTTTGATATATCTTTCAACTGGTTAGGCCAAGGCTCTTGAAATTCTAACTCATGATAGATCTAGTTGTGTGATATGATTAGTGACTTTTTTGAGGGTATACTTGGTGAGAAATAGGTTTGAGAGGGTTCTAAAAGATAAATGAAGTAAAAATCACTAAGAACCTTTGCCATAAGTCCTACACATTTTAGAAACCTTCACAGACTTGCAACATGATTAAAAATGACGAACAAGAGTCATGTGAGGGTCCTATGAAGGTTGGCAAGATGTTCTATTAGTACCTCTGTGAGGGTTTTTTTAATCTTTGAAAAAATCTGTTCAAAAACACAAAAGATATTTGTAGGAGGACAAGTCATGGAACTAATCTTCGAAGACTTTTCTAAAATAAAAAATGATGTTTTTTAGTTGTGGTCAAGTTTGCGAGGGTTCATGTTTGTTCTTTTGATATTTGTGAGGGTTTTTTTTTGTTTTCATTTTTTGATAATATGAGACCTTGCAAATCACTTTTTCTTGGGCAGTAACCCTCGCAGACTTCACTAGAACTAGAAAATAGTTTTTTTTAAAAAAACTATTGACAAACCAATGAGATAAACACTAGTTATACTTTCATTTTTATTCTTTACAAGGGTCCTTTCAATTTTAAGACTACTTTTGGATATCAGAATTGTGAAAATTCACACGTGTGGAAATGTCCTAATGTGTGAAATTGATCTCCTAAGCTTGGCTCATGCACTATACATCACCTATTGATTAAAATCCAAGATCAATGACAAGATCTAAGGCAAAAAGACCATTCTACATGCATTCATTCATTACCAAAAGGTGTTTCACACATGTGGAAGACTTCATGAAATAAACTAAGTCCCAACAAGCTCCTCTCCTTGAGTAGAAAGAGAGAATACCACTTTTGGGCTCATCTAGAGAGAGAAGTCAATACAAGCAAAATTGGCAAATCTCCAAATTGACTCAGAGAACTCATAGATCTCTCATACATTAAGGAAGGGAATGAAAGTACATATAGAAACTCATGGAGATCCATGCTTGAATCTTATTGGACCCCTTTAACATAGCCTCTCCAATCCTATTGGATGTGTGATGCAACATCCCTCACTTTTGATTGGACCCTTCCAACAGATCTCTCTCTTATGATTGGACCCTTTGACTTTTGCCATCACATAGGGTGCATCACTCATCAAACCTAAACATGAAATGTGTCACAAGCCTAACTACCTCAAGTTTGGATCACAATCTACTTTTGGCCAAATTGAGGCTTTACATGTGGATTTGACCATTTTGACCTCTATGCCAATTTTGGCCCTATCAAGATTCTACACCAAGATGCTTGATACAAAATCTTTATGATACCCCTAAAGTCAACATGACTAAACTATTTTTAGTTTTTCTACATGTGGGAACATGCTCCACACATGTGATATTGTTTGGAGGGTCTATAAGATTCTGTTTGGTTTCCATGATGGTTATGGCCTAACTATATGGGAGTTGTTTGTTTGTGTTATTATCAGGAACAAAAATATGGTCATTTGACGTTCCATTATTTTAGTGGATTGTTCTTGGGGCTAAGATTTGACAATACTTTGTTATTTTTCTTGTATTTTCATAAGAACATCTATTTTACAAAGACTTATATTAATCTGGAAATATGGTGGAAGTCTCAAAAATTTGGGGCATTTTTAATCATGAGAGACTAGCACATACCAAACATGAATTTGGTAGACCATAGAGAAGCTACTTATCAACTTACCAACTCTCAAATATTGATAAGGGTCCACGCCTTCCTCCATGCATGCAAGATTAATTCAGGTGAATTTTGTAATAGTACCAACTTTTGGTATCATATTTACACATGTTAAACTTTTGCCCATATTCTTGGAGCACAAAGATGGTTTGTGATATAATTTTCATCTCTCAATAAACCTTCAATGTCCCAGGTCAGAACAATATTGATGGACTTTTACTAAATTCCCAATACACAACACTTTCAAAATATTTGTCTTCTCACTCTAATGTTTCATATAATAAGTTGTGAACACCTTTCTATATATTTACATATATTGCAAAATTGTAGTATGCTTCTTAACCTAAAGATATGTATGAAATAACATTGAATATATGATTAGCTACAATCTAAGAAAGTAGAAAATAAAGCATACCATCCACATGTTGGTTTGTTTGACTTTTGATCAGCGTCACACTTGCGAGTTAAAATTACCTCTTCCCAAGGATTGCCAACAAAACTCTTTGAGAGTTAAATGGCATAAATATATGAATAGATTAGAAAATCTCTCTCTCTCTCTCTCTCTCTCTCTCTCTCTCTCTCTCTCTCTCTCTCTCTCTCTCTCTCTCTCTCTCTCTCTCTCTCTCTCTCTCTCTCTCTCTCTCTCTCTCTCTCTCTCTCTCTCTCTCTCTCTCTCTCTCTCTCTCTCTCTCTCTCAATATGAAAAATATGAATACAACATAAGACTATTTTTTATATTAGTTTCATTTTCAAATTTTAAAATAAAATTTCAAAAATTGAAGACAAAATGCTAAGATGGACATGATTTATAGAAGTCTCTTATGTGTGCCTTTTGCAACCAAATCTCACAAAATGGGATTTTTTTTTCCATGTATAAAAGCGTTGTATTATTTTGTCTTCAGAAATGGCATGTTCACAACTAAGCTTGACATTTCATGTTCAATAAGACTTAAGTTTGAGTTTAAATTTAGAAAAAAAAAATTGTATTTTAGATTAGTTGACTAGAAACATTTGCATTTGTACAATATCCTACATATGAAAATAGATAGAGAAAAGATATATGTTTATGAAAACAAAATATATCCTATAGAAATACAAGCCCAAATGTCAAAAAAAAAGAAAATGCTAAATGTCCCATTATGCTTGTTTGTCCTAGCTTTGATCTTATCCTACTACTCTTGGAAGTTGTTGAAAGAGATCGTCACCATATACCTCTAGATCCAATTTTTGGGCTTAAAAAGAAAATACTCTTGACCTGCTTCATGCACTTTATATGTACACCAAAAGTCATTGTTGGAGTCTTTGCAAGTTATATGCAATGATTTATATGTGCTTTTGCTCATACTAGCTTCGATTAATCCATTTTGGCATTTTATACGTTTTCTATCATGTACATATTTTGTGTTTTTCCTCACATGCATTATGTCGATCATAATTTTGTCTCTTCTTTGAATGGCAATAAAGTAGCATCAAACGAAGCATTATAACCAGAATGTTCATTTTTTACATAGTTGAATGTTTTTCAATTTCATATTGTCAATGAGGGTTTGACCTTTTATTCATTCGATTAAAGTTTGTAGGCACTAGCTCCTTGGCATCTATTTGACTTGAATACGTGATAATTTCACATTCTCTTCACTCTCAATTGTAGGCTTTGTCAGAGTGTGGTAGCTATGTTCATCATTAGGAGGTGTATCTTTACCAATGTTCAATTGTTTAGTCCAAAATACAAGTGGATGATTCGGTTTGAGTGGATCTTCTTGTTTGAAATCTAATCTGATTGTTGAGCAGAAAAATCTATTTAGATCACAATTTTTAAGATCCATTTGGATCCAAGAAATCAGGAAAAACAACAAAAATCGGTCATTTCTACCATATTTGAACAAAAAGAAGGCAAAATCATCATCAAAGCTGATAACTTTTTATTCTCTTACAGGAAACCTTTGTCGAGTTGCGAACACCTTCAATTTCACTCACGGAACCTTCAGATTGAAGGGAGGGTTAATTCCCAGCAGATTTGGAAAACCATCAAAAAACACCAAAAAACGATCAGAACCCTTAAAATACAAATAAAAAATTTGTCCAATTGATTGTGCATAGGTGTGATTCAAATCTCTCTATTGCTAGGTCGACAAAAATTAATATCAAAAATAGAAGACCAAAGTAGCTATTCATCTAATTGTTGGTAACCTTTTTTTACAAAAATATCAGTTCTTTGAGAAGCTTCACCTAAACCTTCGCTAGAGTCTGTGTTAGCCCCACTTACTATTTTTTATAGTCAATGAGTTGGGCAAAGGTCTCCTAAGGGTCAGTTGTCATATTGTCATATTTTTGTCGAAGAAGTCTTTTTTTTGTAAAAATACTAGTATTACTCTTGATTCTTCACCAGATCCTTTGTCAATTCGTTCGAGGATTCTAAATATAGTAAGTTATCATTTGTGAGTTCGACGAATATTAGATCTATTAGAATCTTGCAAAAAGTCTATTTTTATCCTCGCCAAGCTGCAAAAATCCAATTTTTTGTCATAAAGAACCTTCGCCAGTTCTACCACATATCTATTTGTGTCAGATTTATTCATTTTAAGGTCGACGAAGATTAGTTTTAACACATTTGTTAGAAAATAGCCAGATCAGTGATTTTTACCAAAAATAACAGTGAAGAACCTTTGTTGAGTAAAACTCTCAAAGGTTCTGATTTATCATATCTAGCCTTTGTCAAATTTTGAAACCAAACTGTTATAATTTGATAGTGATTCTGAAAAATCTTCGTTTTAGTGTCGATTGCTAGATCAAAATCTAATTTTCTAAAAATCAGATTATTTTCAAGTGATAGAAATTTTACAGATCTGATCTAAAATAGGATTTTGTTAAAAAATGTAGATTCAATCTCATTGTCTGATTGACGTAATTTGAAATTATGACTGAAGGAGGACCAATGAACCCACCACCAACTATTATGAGAAGATCTTCTCATTTAGGGCTAAAAGCATGGTTTGGTGGTACAACATGGACTTTCTAGGACACGACCTTTTTTGAGTAGAAATGCACTTTTGTATAATTATATACTATCTTCAACTAATACTTTTGACTTGCAATAACTTTTTAACCGTATTTTGAAAGTAGGACATCTGACCTATCATGGGAAAGCGCTCGTTAAGCACTTTCTAACGCACTAAACTTTGTTGAAATTGGACTTACCACTAAAAATTATGTCATTTGTGAACTCAAAAAATTATGATTAGTAAAATCCCCATACCTTTAACTTGCCATAACATTTTAGTCGTAGCTCAACAGTATATCATGTAACATATCATTGAAAGAGCTCGTCAAGCGCTTCCTAAGCACTAAACTCCACTGAAATTGGACTTACCACTAAAAAGTTATGTCATGTTTAATGTGGACTCAAAACAATTATGAGTAATAAAATCCCCAAAAAGTGAAATGTACTAACAAAAGGTACAATAAAAAATGGGTCCTTTTTTTGTACCACCAAACCATGCTTTTAGCATTAGATATACCGAAGTTACAATGGGTTATCTGATTCCATCAGATTTCTCCAGATCTTTTTTGAATCATGTAGGGTTTATGACGAAGTATTTCCACAAGATAAACTTACAGTTATTTCCTATGGCCTTAACTGGAGCTACTCGAGATTGGTTTTATAGCCAAGAGGAAGCAGAATGCATGGATTGGGAAGTGGTTAAAGCCACTCTCATTACGAGATTTAAGCCCAAAAAATTTATGGAAGATCTCTTTCTCCTTTTAAGTAGAATTAAAATGGGAAAGAGAGAAACAATACGAGATTATATTGAATGGGTTAAACACCTCAAATTTGAGTGTGATCCCGATCTAATCAATGATGATGCTTTGATTATGTGGTTTTTAGAAGGTCTACCTAAACGGATTAGATGCGAGCTGAAATGTCATACTGAATACACTACGATACAAAGCATTATGGACGATGCAATTCGTGAAGATGATGAAAATTCTGATGACAAACTAAATATTGAAATATTGTTTTATACGGCAGGGCAAACCAACCACCATTGCATCAATAAATGTCAATGCTACTGCAGAGACAATGATCAACAAGTTTGAGAAACTTGGTCAAAAGCAGCAGATGCAAGTGGAAAAACCGCAGTCTCAACTCGACGAAAAGTTGAAAGCCTTGGAGGAATTCCATGGTAAAGCAATCAAAGAACCTGAAAAGTTTGTAAAGACTTTTCCTAGCCGAGAAAATGTCTGGTGTTCAATTTGTGCAGGCAATCACACTATGAATGAATGTCCAACATTGATGAAACAATGAATGACGAATACTATTTGTCATCTATGCAACTCACGGGACCTTTTGCTCATTTAATTCTCAGATTATCCAACAAAGGTATGCTAAGCTTTAGTATCAAGAACCTACTTATTCAAAGGGTCTTGCTGGAAAGCCTTTCAATTTCGTGCTTGGATTTCCAAAATGACTAGCTCTTCTAGCTCCAATGGGACAGAGTGCTCCTCTTGCAAATCTAACGGAACTAGAACCTTATCATGGTAATGAGCAATGGAATTATGGCAATGATTATAAGAGTGGTCCTTCAGAACAATATGTTACTATTTTTGTACGGACAACAACTTCATTTAATATTTTTATTTGTGTTTGATCAAAATCTATTAGAGTTTTCACAAGTGCAACAACAAGCATCTAGACAATGGTCCAGAGTGCCACTTGGATGCTTTGCATGCGAAAAGAACCACAAAGTTGCTGAATGTCCAAACAAAGGAAAGTTTATACCATTTTGTAGAGAATGTGGTTATGGATACTATTATAAAGAATGTCTTGCAAGACCCAAACCCCCACCGGTTATTGCTCCAGTGAATATGATTACAATCAAGAAAATGCCAATAATTCAATCTGACCCAACTGTACCTTTGATGGTTGTTACCAGAGCTCAGAAACAGAAAGAAGTTCTAGTACCTACTGAATCTGCACCAACTATAGATATACCTACTGCATCAAGTGTGTATTTGAATCTCAAAGCAAAAAAGAAAAGATATCAAGATATGAGACAATGGATTAAACATTTGCAAGAAGAAGGAGCCCAAGAATCTGCTAAAGCAGTAGCCGAAGTCCATTCTTCATCTATGCCACAACTAGACCCAAGAATGGATGTTAATACATAGTTGCATCATTATGAAAAACCCTTCAAGATGACAGAACGAGAAGCACCACAACCAGAATTGATCATAAATATTCTATCTAGCAAGATGGATATTACACTCAAAGAATTTCTTAAGTTGGTGCCTAAAGCAAAAGAAGTATAAGAAGAAAGATTCACTCAAATGGAACCACAAGTCCATCAAAAGCCATTTTTTTGTGCCGGGTTCGAAGAAACAAATGAAGTACTCAATGTAGGAATAGCTTGAGAAAGTGAGCAGAAAAACATCACTCTACCGATACAACATAGACAGTTTGGTAAAAATGTAGCCATGATTGATGGAGGTTCAGGACCTAAACTGATTTCAACTAAGCTATGTGCAAAATGGGGACTTACCAAACTAAAGTCTGCTACTTTTTCCATCAAGCTAGCTGATCAACCATCCCAAAGGAATGGTTGAAGATGTACCTGTCAAAATAGCTGGAGTGTAGTTTGTCATTACTTTTGTAGTAATGGACTTACCTGACGTGCCAAATGTATATCGATTTTTATTGGGACATCCATGCTTACGAGTTGCGCAAGTAATTCATAACTGGGGGACTGGCAAAATGACTTTTGAGAATCATGAACGTGCAGTCAAAGTAGATCCAATCCCTTGGACTATCAAGCCAGTGGTCCAAAGAGGGGATGACAATTCATCAACAACGGATCATACATGTGATCGATAAATAATGGCCCCAGGAGTCCATTATAACTCTCAAACTGACACTGTCAACTGGAATCAACAGTGGATTGTATAGCAGGCTCTATGTGTCAACGAGATAATCAATCTGAATTGAGCAAAATCTTCCTACTTGATCGAACTTTGGATACGTCGAGCACTTTTTCATTGAATATGATGAACTTAGCTTGGATATCTATTGATCCAATTCCAGATCTGATTGAAGAATACATGTTAGTCATGCCTTGACCTACGATGGAGATGCAAAATTCACAGATGAATGGATCCTCAATCACATGGATCCTGCAAAATTTACAGATGAATAGATCCTCAATCACTTGGATCCTACAAAATTTGGAGATGTTCCAAATGAACCGACAATAAAGCTGCCAAAAGCAATTATATTGAAGGAAGAAAAAGCTCTAGGAACAATGACAAAGGAACAGGCTAAGCAGCATTATAATACGATTCTGAAATGGAAAAAATCATCTTGAAAATCTGATTCTAAAAATGCACCACCTTTATTGCATAAAGGAAAAGGAGAGGTCAAAAATGGTTCTTCAATTCAGACTTCTCGCAAGAAATCACCATCAAGAAAGTCATCACCTTCAAAGGCTACTTGTACAAAGTCTTTGAATATTTGATGGTAGGCCAACCTAATGATTCCTTGACAAAAGTACAAAAGAGACAATTGATTATTAAGGCACAGCCTTATCAATTAATTGCGAGACAATTGTATCGCCGAGGAATGCATGATATTTTGTGAAGATGTGTTTTGCCGCACAAAATACTTGAACTTATCATGTTTTCACATGATGGAATGGGGGGAGGACATTTTTCAGCAAATATCATTGTTCGAAAACTTTTACAATCAGGATGTTGGTGGCCTACACTTCATAAAGATACAAAAAATTATATTCAGTCATGTGATGTTTGTCAACGAGCACGTCATCCTACATGACAGAATTATGAACCTTTGCATCCAATTTTATCGCAAGCACCGTTCGAGAAATGGGGCCTGGATTATGTTGGTCCTATTCATCCTATGACAAGAGGATCTTAGGCCGAATACAACATCGTTGCAATTGATTATACTGATTATGGAAGACTTTTTCGTTATTCATCGGTTTAGTACTCCTTTGTATTATCCGAGGAGTAATGGTCAAGCTGAATCTTCCAACAAAATTCTCTACAACATTATGAAAGAAATGGTCGAAGCGAGCCGTTTTGATTGGGAACATAAACTACATGCAGTATTATGGGCATATAGAACAACTTACAAAGGCAGTACGAATCAAACACCATTTCAGCTTGTATGTGGTCAAGATGTAGTTATGTCAATTGAATTCTTAGTACCATCCTTACGCATAGCAACGACGGAATGGTTGGATGATGTGAAATCCTTACAGATGCATCATGAGGCTTTACAAAAACTCTGTGAAATCAGTTTGATGGCAGTTCATGCATTAGCAGCAGAAAAAGCTCATCGCAAGACATGGCACGATCGCTGATTACACAACAAAGATCTGAAGGAAGGAGACCTAGCACTAATATATAAGATGACACTGATTGAAAAAAAATTGAAGTTTATAGGTGAAGGACCATATACGGTGAAAGAAATATTGAACTGTAGAGCGGTTAGTTTAGAACATTTGGATGGAAAAAGATTTGACACTCTGGTGAATGACAGTCAATTACGCAAGCTTTGGCAGCCAAATCAACCAGTCCTATCAGGTTGATCCAACACCTTTATTTTACTTGTTTTACAATTTTTTGTTTTTACTATTTCATTGATTTTTCTTTCCTTTTGAAAAAGACCGTTAAAAAAAATAAAAATCAAAAGTTAAAAAAGTCTTAAACCTAGAAAAAGTGGAAGGAAAGTATTTTCAGAAGATAATTTTTGATGATAAATGACTTAGAACAAATAGTCTTAGAAACTTTCATCGAGTTTTCAGATTATACATCTGTGAAAGATTCAACTAGTTTCATCACATTTTGCAATATTTTCATATTTGGCATATTGAGGCCAAAACTTGTTTTAGACTTAGAGGTTGACTTTTCAAAGTTCATTAGTCTAAATTTCATTTGAATAAACACTTTTTGAAAGTGTGGGAAAGATAGAATGCGAGTTTGAGTAGATTCAATTTGAATAAGTTGGGTACATTGAATCTAGACCCAAAATTGGTAGGGTTAGCATTTTGGTGGGAAAGCCAAGTGGCCAAATAGGGTTTGGACCTGTTATAAAAGTATGTAACTCATGGAGAGAGTCATCTGCTCTCTTCTCTATCTCATTTCATGCTTATACATGGTTCCCTTGGGTTCTACTATCAATTGGTGCACTATCTTGGTGATTGCTTGCAATTCTATGTGTAGAATGATCTATATTTGTTATTTTTGGATCCACACGTGTGAAATACAGTAGCTTGCTGATTTTGTACGGACAGCAACAGTACATAATCATTTCATTCAAGTTTGATCAAGTTCTATTAGTGTTTGCATCTCAAATTGTGTGTAGATGCTGATTTTTCTACATTGGTGAAATTGGTAGTGTATTTCTCTTTCTAACCAAAGATCATTCAAGTAGATTGGATCTTAAGGATCTGAAATCTTTCACATGGTATAAGAGCTTGTGTTTCAAGTTATGAAGGAGAAAATAAGATCTATCAATGATTTGGTGAAGATATCAAGTCTAGAGCATGCTAGAGAGGATTCTACACCAAAATCAGATTTTTTGCTTTTGTAGATTGGATCTTTTGTAGATCAAAACACTAAATAGGTCAATATACTTGTTTGATTCCATTTTTTGAATTCACATGCTGGATTTGGCTGATTTTTGGATCATTGGTTCAGCCTAAGTGGTGGCTTATAGATTGCATATCAAATTTTCAACATTTGCATGTAGATTTGGAATAGTCAATTTTTTGTGATTTTGTCAAAACCTAATTTTGATTGGATCTCTAGATAGTCAGGTTGCTGGATTTCATTTGAGTGTGTTTCAATCTTAGGAAGTGGCAAAAGTCATTAGATTGAGGATAGATCATAGGTTGATCAAAATTCTTGTTTGGATAAGTGCTAGAAGAGAATTTGTGAGATAGTTTCAAATCTTGGTGATTTCTTTTGAAAGCATTTGTTGTTGTTCAAAGGAGTGCTTTGTGCATTGAAACAAGTTGAAAGAGAAGATCAGGTCATTGCTACATGGCAACCTCAATTGGAGTCATGTTGGAAGCCAATGATAGGCTTACCTCAAGTAACTATTCATTATGGAAAGTGAGGATGGAGTCACTTCTTGAGATGAATGATGTTTTGGATATTGTTGTAGGTTTGGAGGAGAGATCAGCAACACAACAAGATCAATTGAGGTATGACAAGAGGGCCAAGAAAACTCTACACATGATAAAGATGAATAATACCAATGAACTTCTCAAGGAAGTTGGTAAGTGCACATCATCTTTGGAAGCTTGGAATTCATTGAAGAAGCTTTATGAATCCAAGTCTACTTCTAGAGTGTTGACTCTAAGAAGGCAAATCTTTTCTTGTTTGCAAAAGAATGAAGAAAGTCCAAGTACTTTTGTTTTGAGAATGAAAACATTGAATGATGAGTTAGCTTGCATAGATGAAAGCATTAAGGAAGGAGAGCTTATTCAAGTGATTCTTAATGGCTTGTTGGATGCTCATGCTAACATTGTTCAAAGTATTGCTATTCAAAAGACTTTGCCAAGTTTGATGGATCTTCAAGAGATCTTGATCAATGAGGAATATAGGCTTCAAGCAAGAGGTGGATCTACATCAACACTTCAAGAGGATGCCATATTCACAAAGGGCAACTTCAAGGGAAAAACCAAAAGCAAGTGGTCTAAAGGGCAAGATCAAGTGGATGCTTCTTCAAGTGGCAAAAAGAAGGATAGATCAAAGCTCAACTGCTTCTATTGTGGCATCAAAGGACACTTTGCAAGTGAGTACTACAAGAAGAAGAGAGATCAAGGAGACAAGCAAGGTAATCTTACTCTTGATGAGGATGGTTTGGATGTGCAAGATGCAAATGATGATGCTTTTGTGTAATCTTACTCTTGATGAAGATGGTTTGGATGTGCAAGATGCAAATGATGATGTTTTTTTGATGTCTTCATGTATGCTTGCTAATGATGGAGATCTAGATCCTTGGTGGATTGATAGTGGAGCAAGTTCACACATGACCTTTCACAAAGAGTACTTCACTTCTTTGTTGGCATATGGAGATGACAAGAGGGTGATCTACACGGCCAATGATGGTGAGTGTGCAATCAAAGGGATTGGCACAATTTCGATTTCTCTCTCTACAAATAGGAATGTTCATTTGGAGGATGTCTTGTTTATTCTAGCTATTACCAAGAATTTGCTTAGTGTGAGTCAAATGCTAAGTAAGGGCCTCAAGGTGGAGTTTGATAGAGATGCTTGTTTGATCAAAAGGAAGGATGTCTTGATTGGAAAAGGTAAAAGGCAAGGGAAGTTGTTCAAACTTGATGCTTGTGTTATTGCTAACCAAGTTGGATGTGTTGCAAGGGAGCAAATTTCTATTCAAGAGGTTTGGCACAAAAGGATGGGACACCTCAACTTCAAGTCATTGGAGGTAATGGCAAGGAAGAAGGTTGTGGTTGGTCTTCCAAGTTCCTTAAGTAATGACAAACATGTTTGTGAGTCTTGTGCTTTGTCTAAGTCACATAGACTACCTTATACTAGATCTACCAAGCCTTTTCAACTTGTACGTTCAGATATTCATGGATCTATTACAATTAGCAATAATGGAGCTAAAATGTATGTAACATTCATTGATGATTTTAGTAGATTTTGTTGGATCTATCTACTAAAGAGTAAGGATGAAGTGTATGATGTCTTTGTCAAGTTCAAGAATGCAAGGGAGAACCAATTCTCCACAAAGATCAAGTGCTTGAGAGGTGACAATGGTGGTGAGTACATATCTAACAAGTTCAAGGCCTTTTGTGATGAGCATGGGATCAAAAGAGAGTATACAACATCAAGGACCCCACAACAAAATGGAGTGGCTGAAAGGAAGAATAGAACTTTATGTGAAAGTGCTAAAGCTATGAGGTTAAGTGCTAATTTTGACAAACCATTTTGGGATCAAGCTTTGTTGTGTGCCAATTTCTTCTGCAATAGGTGGCTAAGTGCTATTTTGGATGGAAGGACAACTTTTGAGATGCTATTCAAGAGGAGGCCGAGTGTTTGAAAAACAAGAAATTGATCTCAAATCGCTTCAACTAGTCAAAAAGGAAGTTGGCAATTTGGAGCTAGTCAAGAGCATCAAAGGAGAGGTAAATGGCAAGGGTGTTATGGATCTGTTTTTACAGCATATTGAAGACTCAAGTAAGGTCAAAGGAGCAGCAAGGAAGTGTTGTTCAAGTTCACTTTACTTGTTCTATCTCATGTTTGAGCAATTTCATGTGGATGTGTGCAAATTGTCAAGATATGGTAAAACTAGCTACATTGGTGAGCATTGTTTTGATGTTGGATTTGTACTAGCATTCTTGGCTGATTTTGCTAATAGAAATGAAGCTATTGTAGGTTCATTATGTCACTCATCCATGGCTAAGTTCTCAAGTATTGAGCTACTTGGTGCCAATACTTGGAGATTGTCAATTTTTGGTGAATTCATGGTCATTTTCTTGTGTCAAGTAGATCTTGAAGATGGACTAGTGCAAACTACTTGGTTTATGGAGTCATGTGGTGCTGGATTTGCATCATTTATGTACTCACCTACTCATGGATTTCTAAGGTTTGATGGTTTCTTGTGGCAAGATGAAGATGGAGGCTCATTCATGGAGTATCATGGTGGATACAAGGCAACAAAGGACAAAGGAGGAGAAGACATGCAAGCAAAAGTTGATCACTCACATTTATTGTTTGTTTGCTGTATTTTTCCAGAGAGTTCAGAGTTGGAAGCATGGTGAAATCATCTCACTTACATTCTATTTGATTCTTCATGTTCTAGTCACATTTTTACATGTAAAATTGATGTAAGAAATAGTGAAGCATCTCAAGTGGACACTATTCTCTATATCAATTATGGTTGTTTCTATTTTGAGCATTACATGATCATTGAAAGGAGATCTATTCTTAGGAAGAAGATCATTCTTATGATGGATCAAATTTCTATTGGCAAAAACTATGTTAGGAGCATTGGAAGTTAGGAAAGCGAGTTTTGAGGTACATCATTGGAACTCGAGATTTTGGCATATTGTATGAGGGATCATCACCTAATCTTTTTGGATTTTCAGATTCGGACTATGCTGGAGATATAATGGATAGGAAATCCATTAGTTCTTATTGTATTTTCATAGGTGATGGAGCTATATCATGGATGTCAAAGAAACAAGCCCTTATCTCATTGTCATCTAGTGAGGTCGAGTACAAAGCTCTTACACATTGCACAAAGGAGATGGTATGGATCAAGAGGATGATCAAGGATCTTCACTTGCTGGATTTTTCAGAGAGTCCAATCATCTTTTGTGACAATCAATCAGTCCAAAGAATGGCATCCAATCCTATCTTTCATGCTAGGAGCAAGCATATTGAGATACAATAGATTCAATTTGAATAAGTTGGGTACATTGAATCTAGACCCAAAATTGGTAGGGTTAGCATTTTGGTGGGAAAGCCAAGTGGCCAAATAGGGTTTGGACCTGTTATAAAAGTATGTAACTCGTGGAGAGAGTCATCTTCTCTCTTATCTATCTCATTTCATGCTTATACATGGTTCTCTTGGGTTCTACTATCCATTGGTGCACTATCTTGGTGATTGCTTGCAATTCTATGTGTAGAATGATCTATATTTGTTATTTTTGGATCCACATGTGTGAAATATAGTAGCTTGCTGGTTTTGTACGGACAACAACAGTACATAATCATTTCATTCAAGTTTGATCAAGTTCTATTAGTGTTTGCATCTCAAATTGTGTGTAGATACTGATTTTTCTACATTGGTGAAATTGGTAGTGTATTTCTCTTTCTAACCAAAGATCATTCAAGTAGATTGGATCTTAAGGATCTGAAATCTTTCACAACATCCACCTCAGATATACCTATACCAAGTTGGGCGAAGGTTATTTCCTATAGTTACTACCTAATTTGACCTTAGGCGAATGATCAGCATTATGCCATTTTGAAAACCTTCGCCGCGAGCATCAAATCATCATTATAGACCTTCGCCGACATGCAAGATGGATTTAGAATGCCAAAATTAGATTGGCCATAGGTTCAGATCTTCAAATTTTACATTTATTACAGTACCTAGGCGAATGATGTCCTTAGGTGAAGGATGGAACCTTCGTTATATCTAGAAAACCTTCGCCGACACAGCTCAATCTCTCATAAACCTTGATCAAGATTTTTACAACCTATTTTCACATTACAGTACATGCCTGCAAATTTTTTTCCAGAACTAAGAAGCCAAACTAGTACATTGTCTAGTGGACCTTCCAAATCAGCCTATAAAAGGGCAGAATTCGATTTCATTTCTCACTTGTGCTAGCGGAACTCTTGCAAAAAATCTCAACGACCAAAATTTTTCAAACTTTCTACACTGCTTTTTGATACACTCTTGTGCCATTTTCATCATTTTTCTGCTTTTCCTCATCATGTCTTCTACTGATGTCAATCAGTCTCTATGTTATGTCATCTATCAAACTAGTTGATAATTTCTCATAGAACTTTGATCATACTTTAGAATGATCTCCATACTAAGTATAGACCTCCTTTCTAGTGATATAAAGTAGTTTCCACAATTGATATAGAGAATAGTGTCCACTTGGGATGCTTCACTATTTCTTACATCAATTTTACATGTCAGGATGTAACTAGAACATGAAGGACCAATTGAATGAGCCTCCATCTCCATCTTGCAATAAAATGCCATCATCACTTGATGACTTGATCATGAATGAGTGACATAATGAACCTCCAATAGCTTCATTTCCATCAGCAAAACTAGCCAAGAATGCTAGTACAATTCCAACATCAAAATGAAGCTCACCAATGTAACTAGTTTTACCATATCTTGACAATTTGCACACATTCACATGAAATTGCTCAAACATGAGATAGAACAAATAAAGTAAACTTGAATAACACTTCCTTTTGCTCCTTTTACCTTAATTGAGTCTTCAATAACCTGCAAAAATAGATCCAAAATATTTTTGCCAATTGACTCTCATTTGATGCTCTTGACTAGCTCCAAATTGCCATCTCTCCTTTCATGTTGTTGAAGCTCTGTGAGATCAACCTCTTGATCATCAAAATCATTTAACAAAAAAAAAAATTCCATTGTTGTAAAATTATGAAAATATCCATCCACTTGTATAAAACCATCTACACAAGAATATCCACCACAACATGTGAGAAAAGCAAAATGAGTCACTTCCAATTGCTTACCTTTCTCATCATATGTGAGCCTTGAAGTCATTTGTCTTTCCCTTGATGTTCTCCTTGGCTTTTGACTTGATGAAGGTCCATCATCATCACCATCCAAAGTAGGATCCTTTATATCAACTTCAAAAATGTTAGATCCATCCACACCTTTATCAATCATGCTTGAAAACACTTTTGGAATGTTCCCCTCATCAAAAATGACATCTCTATCAGCAATCACCTTGTTAGTAGAAGGAATGTAAACCTGGCAGGCTTTACTCACTTCACTATATCCAACAAAAACACTTCTTCTTGAAGATGGATCCTCCTTGGTCCTATCATCATATGTGCATCCAAAGGTTCTTAGAAAGTTGACACTCGACCTCCTCTTGAATAGCATTCAAAAGGTGTCCTTCCATCCAAAACAACACTCGGCCACCTATTGCACATCCTTGTGGAAAATTGGTTCTCTCTTGCATTCTTGAACCTAACAAAGACATCATACCAATTCATCATTGCTATTTAGTAAATAGATCCAACAAAATTACTAAAATTATCAATGAAAGTTACATACATCTTAGCTCCACTATTGCTAATTGTAGTAATTTCATGAACAATCAAATGTACAACTTGAAAAGGCTTTGTAGATCTAACATAAGATAGTCTATGTGACTTTGACAAAGCACAAGATTCACAAACACTACTTTTAAGAAACTTGGAAGACCTATCACAACTTGCTTTTTAGCCATTACCTCCAATGGCTTGAAGTTGAGGTGCCCAATCCTTTTATGCCAAACCTCTTGAATAGGTATTTGCTCTCTTGCAACACATCCACTTGGTTAGCAATAGCACAAGCATCTAGTTTGAGCAACTTCCCTTGTTTAAATCTACCTTTTGCAATCAAGATATCCTTCCTTTTGATCATATAAGCATCTCCATCGAACTCAACTTTGAGGCCTTTAACTTAGCAATTGACTCACACTAAGCAAATTCTTGGTAATAGATGGAATGAACAAAATATCTTCCAAATGAACATTCCTATTTGTAGAGAGAGAAATAGGAATCGTGACGTTCTGACCAAGATGGAAATCATGATACTCCCTAGCACAAGCATGGTGTCTCAATGGATGAACCTTGTTGAGCCTTTGCTCACCGCAATGGGGATCCACAGGCATGCCTTCTTCAGAATGGAATTCATTGCCATGGCCTTTAGCACCTGGTCTAAGACCAAGGCCAAATCCAAGTTCTACATCACCTACCAGACTACTACCCACAAGCTTCTGGAACTCAGTCATCACCGAATCACAAACATGCAAAGACGACCATAAAGCCATCCATAGATACGACCAATGAACAATATTAGACAAATGATGGCTAATTACTAGAATGCATCTGTGATCCTATTATCCATGCCACTGGACAGCTACAGAATAACAACCTGATGGTTGGCAACCTCAGGAAGGAGTGCATCTCTTCTTAGATGGTATTGCTTGGTGAGCTCAAGCGGGCCATTAAAAGCAATACCAAGCAACAGTTTGCGGCTGGCTCACTTTTGTCCCTCCTTTCCGCCTCCTACTTCGATAATAGGATCCATGGTTTTGTTCCTGACACCGTATTATCTGTGTATGAAGCAAGATATCACAAGTATGGTGCAACAATGGATAGTAGAACCCAAAAGAACCATGTATAAGCATGACTGAGATAAGAGAAAATGAGTGTGTGATCCCTCTTCCACAAGTATAGTGCAGCAATGGATAGTAGAACTCAAGAGGACCATGTATAAGCATGAATGAGATAAGAGAGAATGAGTGTGTGATACTTCTTCCCACGAGTTACAACATTTATAAAAGGTCCAAACCTAAGTTTAAACTTTGGTTTCCCTCCATAATGAAAAACCCTACAATTACTGTGACTAGATTCAATGTTTCTACTACTCAAATTGAATCTCTCCAAAACTCGTGTTCTATACTTTCCCACACTTTCCAAAAGTGTTTATTCGAATGTTTTTAGACTAATATAATTTTGAAAAGTCAAACTCTAAGTCCAATATAAAATTGGTCTTAAATGTCATATTAACAAATGTAGCAATTTTTGACTAAGCTAGTTGAAATCTCTCACACTCCCTCTTCAACTAGTTTTAGCATGGACTTTGATAACACTCCAAGTGATGTCCTATTCTTCATAAACAAGTCTTTTCCCAATGCTTGGTAAAGATATCAGCCACACATTCCCTTGAAGAAACATGTTGAAGCTCCACCTCCTTTGCCATGACTTGCTCCCTCACAAAGTGATATGTCACCTCAATATGCTTGCTCCTAGCATGAAAGGTAGGATTGGTTGCCAACTTTAGGGCTGATAGGTTGTCACAAAATATGATTGGGCTCTCTGGAAAATCCAGCAAGTGAAGATCCTTGATCATCTTCTTGATCCATATCATCTCCTTTGTGCAATGTGTAAGTGCTTTGTACTCGGCCTCACTAGATGACAATGAGATAGTGGCTTGTTTCTTTGACACCCATGATATAGCTCCATCACCTATGAAAATACAATAAGCGCTTATAAATTTCCTATCCATTTTATCTCCAGCATTGTCCGAATCTGAAATCCAAATGAGTTAGATGATGATCCCTCATACAATATGCCAAAATCTCAAGTTCCCATGATATACCTCAAAACTCGTTTTTCTAGTTTCCAATGCTCCTCACTAAGATCTTGCATGAATTGACTCAATATTCCAATACAGTAGCTTAGATCTGGTCTTGTAATGGTTAGATAGATGACTGAACCAACTAGCTTCCTCTAGAGAGTAATGTCGTTGAAGGATCTTTCATTACCTCTTATAGTTAGCTTTACATGAGACTCCATTGGTGTATCACAAGCTTTTGCATCTACCATATGAATCTTTCTAGAATAGAATTAGCATACTTCTCTTGACAAATGAAAGTAGATTGAAAAAATCTAATCACTTCTATTCCTAAAATGTAATGCAAGTGACCAAGATCATGCACCTCAAATTCCTTCTTAAGAGCACTCTTGATATGCTCCACATCTTGATTGTTTCCACCACTCAAGATGATATCATCCACATAGATTACCAAGATGATAACATCATTTCCAGCAAACCTATAAGAAAGAGATGATCATACTCACTCATAACAAAGTCTTGAGAGAGTAAAAAAATGTTATGCTTAGCATACCAACTCCTTGGTGCTTGCTTAAGGCCATACAAACTCTTTTGTAGTAGACACACATGATTTGGCATTTAGATGAAATGTAGCTCTTGAATTGCTCCATGTACACTTCCTCCTCTAGATAATCTCCTTTGATATTGGTTTTTCACCACACTTTTCATATTTTTTTCACCATATGACTATCAAACAAACCAATAACCATATCATGCTTTATCAACAATTGAAGACTTTGTGTGATAATATGACCTAATGCTTGATGCCAAAGCTCAAAATCTAGACAAAGTAAGTGCTATCACACTATAGCATCAAGCTTATAGAGTCTGTTACCTTCCACTCGTTGTCCCGTTGCAGTGACCTTGTAGTGATTATTTTGTCCTTGACAAAACATCATGGCTATCAAATTCAATTTTGAGATGTTTGTTTGTAATTGAACTCACTGACATGTATTAAACAGTCAGATTTTTTATCCTTCTATTTGGCAAATTAACGAGGATTACGCCTACACATTGCATTTATTATTTTGTGTCATCAACTTGAACTACTCATCTCCATTATCAATTGGACTAAACTCAGCAACCAGTCACAGTTTAAAGTCACATGTTTTTTAGCACTTGTTATACCGTTTGTTATGGTAAAACATCAAATTAGAAAGAAATATATAGAACACTCACCTTCATCATTATGATAGTCCTAGTGGTCATGGTAATCGTCCTTCTAATAATGATTCGCTTCACATTTGTCGTTTTGTTGTTGTGAGTCAAATTACCTCTTCTTACAATCATGTTGCCAATGTTATGGCTTGTGACAATAGCGTCAATTTCTGAGACTTTTGTAGTTTAAAAGTCATTATTGACCTCCTTGTCAATTGTAAAAGTTTTATCTTTCACTTGATTGCTCAAAACTTGGTCTCGTTTGAGTGCCACATCTTTCTAGAAATCGTCTTCTTCCATGATGGCTCCTACCTCTCACTACAAAGGCTTGTTCCAAAGATCAATTATGATAAGCAAGAGTTCTCTCCTTTCTCCTTTCTCCTCTTGCAAAAATGTTCCTCCTAGCTCATTATATGAAGATAGGATGATTCTTGTAGAAACGATCATGACAAGCATTTGATAGTTGTTTGCCAAGCTATTCAAAGCCAATTGCACCATCTGTTGGTGACTTTCATCTTTACGAGCTGCAACTAGTTGATCTCTTATTATCTTGACATTGAGCAATGTTCGACAAATAATTGCACCTGCATCCATCCTCAATGTGTGTAACTTCATCTTCAACAACAAAATTTGAAAAGTATTAATTAGCTCAAACAACTTCTTGAGCATGTCCCAAACCTCTTTTGTCCTAGTGCATCACTACGTGTGAAAATATGGCATCTTTCATTGATAATTGATAAATTTTTGAGCTCTTTGACTCCGCCCATCGAATCTTCTTTGGATCATCATCATGAAGTAGATGTGTCTCTTCATCTGTGAAATTGTCCCATAACTCTTTCTCCAATGAAATATTCTTCTAAATCAATTTTTATACTAAATAAATTGACATTCCTTCCTATTTACTCGCCCCCAATAACAAACTCTCACTCGTAGTAGCCATAATAGCACCTATGTTGTTCCAAAATGCAAAACTAACTACAACAAAAATTCACTATGACATTGACAATTCATATTTCCAGATGCTCTTCAATTGAACACTTTATTTGAAAGTTATTGCACATTGAAAATTTGACTTTTAACAATCTCATTGATAACCTAATGCCATGGTCAAACTAGCAATGTTACTGACAACCTGTTGGTGAAATTTGGCAACAAACCAGTATTAAGCATGCACCAAGCATTTCTTCACTATGAACTCATGTTTACACAATTTCAAAGCTTTAGTCACTAAAATCTCCACACTTGAGTGCTTTTGATTCCACCTTATATGTAGTTTACTTTGTCCTACCACTAAGATCTCAATAGAGCTCTCCCATGCTTGAGACTAAGCTCTCTATCTTCTAAACTAGCCCGTCGCTACATTTCAAGCAATTTCACTCCATTTCTTCTCTCCTCTCCTACGGCCTTTCTCACCTCCACATGAAGCTCTCTACAAGCTATGTCTCTCACAGTGTAGTGGGTTTCTTTCCTATCCTATCCTCAACCCAAGATCCAAACATACAAACATCAAGGAGATGACGTTAGTTGTCATGCGGAGGTTTGATCCCATGAGAGCGATAGCATAAAACAAATCTAGCATGCATGAATGATTCACATTAAAACTAACATCCACTAACACTACATCCATTAACCCTAATCCAATTAGTACTACAATCCACGATAAGATAGATACTTGCTTCTCTCTCTCTTCTTTTCTCTCTCACAAAAAGTATAAGAAGATACAATCCTCATAATATAAGGATCTAGCAATTAGCAAATATAACAAAAGCATGAGAGATGAAGGAAAAGAGATAGAGAACAATGACATTCATAATCCATTCCATAAGAGACTCAACCGCTTGTATTTGAAATGGAGAGAGAACATGGTTTACAAACTTGAGTAGGCCCCTCTTTATAGTGGAGAGGATGGCCTTGGCCTCAAAATCCTATTGGCCCATTAAAATTCAAAAAGAGTGGAAATTTGAAATTGAAATTTGATGGGAACCCCTATTTTATTCACTAACTTGACATTTAGGCCTGCGATATTAAAAGTCCTGCAAAAAGGCCTAAAGTCCTTATATTGACTTTCTAATTAATCAAATCTCTATGTGATCATCGGGTTGGACTTACACACGTAGAGTGCCAAATCTCTCTCACTTATTAGCTAGAGTTAGGGTTGTCTTGATATCCGCAAACCCTCCAACAGTATTCCCAACCAAAACTGGTGGCAGTCCCATGACACCTCGTGAGATTTATTCATTTCGGACTTTGATTAGCCTCGCATCGTACCTTGATAAGATGGTACTATACTTTCTCCATAAATTCCAAGCGCGTTGTATTGAAATCTTTCTTGTGCGGTCAGAAGCACTTCTCGATTCCAACAATCCAATTGTAAGTGGTCCATGCCGTAAATTTTGATTCCCACATTCCACCCTGCATTGCAGCACAATAGTATAATCTGGAAAGTGGCAATTGATCTTGAACATTGTTTGTTAGCCGATATTTTCGCACGAAAAATCGAACTAATATTGAAGTTTAAGTTTGCAATTATTGAAAAAATCGGCATAGAAAACCTGGATATTAGAGAAAAATCGGCACAAATTTGCCTTAGGTCTGGTCCCAGCCCACCCCTAAAGTGGCTAGACATAGTTTAAAAGTAAGAAATTGACTTTTCAAAAAAAAAAACTTTTAAAAATATTTTGTGGTCAAGTTTTGTAAGAACGAGCCAAGAGTGGCGGTCCACCTAGAATTGGGTCGCAGCCCGTCCTAAATGAGGCTAGAGCAACTTTTGTGGCCTTAGAAATGGTCGGTAAATATTTTACGGCTTTTCAAAAAAATGGCCAGTTATAAAAAAATAGCCGGTATGACTGTGCTAAAATCTCACTATGTACTGAGTCCATTTTTACCAATATATAATCACTCAGTGTATTTTTCAGGGAAATCGTGTTGTCGTGGGAGCCCTAGTCATGAATGCCGAAAAAGTCAACGACATAAGAAAATATCGAGAAAGAAAAGTTTCGGGTAAAAACGGGATCGAAAAATATAGATTCAATGTGAAAGAGTCACAACAATCCTAATGGCAAAGTTTGGTCAATTTACAGACAATTAACAAAATGTGTGGGCCAAGTTTTACCCAACAGACCAAAAACCCAGATGAATGAGCAGTAGGCGCACGGCCCTTGAAAAAGTGAAGAAAGGCCAAAAACACAGGTACCCAAAGAAAAATGAAAGCCGCCTACTAAAAATAGGGGTTGAAAAATAACCTCACCCAAAATTTGGATAATAAATGCCAAAACACCTTGGAGGCTATAAAAATTGGGAGGTACACCCACTAGCCATTGACATTTTGGGCTTCTAGGATGTATAAAAGGGGAAACTTGAATGGCCTCCCTAGCCTTTGACAAAAAATGGCATCTTGGCTAGTTTTGGAAGAGAGCCTTGAATGCACCACTCCCCCACTCTCTTATGGAGGCCACTAGGTGTACTATCCAATGGGTTGGTTACAAATGGCAAAGAGGGCTTGAAGGGCATGAAGAATGGCAAGATGGCATTTTGAAGAGGATGCATTGGATTTTCCTATAAGAAGGAGCCAACTCCTTGTATTTCACATATTAGTATTTGTATATTAGTACTTTTAGGAGTTGGCACTTTTGGGAGTCGCTTGCTTGTTTGAGTGTGCTTTGAAGTTAATTCCATTTTGTGACTGATTGTTGTGAATGCTAGTTGCTCAATGTTAGTCACTTGCAATGTGGGTTAGTAGGTTTGTGGGAGGTTAATGGTTGCTTCGTGCCCTCATGCCTTTCTGTTGCTTGTGTGTTGTTAACTTCATAGTTAGTAAGGTGTATTCTAAACTTTGGCTTGATTGATTGTTTGAGGTGAGTTCAATGTTGGTGGGTTGTTTAGAAGGATTGTGAGTTGCTTGAAATAGCTCAATGATAGTTGGATAATAATGAGATGATGTGAAGAGTTAGTACTTTTAATTGTTAGTACATTTGTGAGTGAGGATTTTAGGAGTGGGTATGTTTGAGAGCTGAGAGTTGTAGTTGTCTTGGGGGTTGGGAGTGATGTTACTTACTATGCTTGCTTGCTCATATTGAGGAGTTGAGAGATTGTGGTTGTTTGTATTGATTGCTTGGACCTCATTACTAGTGTGAGTTCATAGTTGAGTGCTTCAAATTACTTGGAGAGGATGTTTGCTTGCTTTTGTTGAGAGGATTGATGGGTAAGAGTGATTTTATGGTGAGGGTTGGTTGGTTGGTTGTAGTCCATTGTCATACTAGTAGGCTTATATCTTGAATGAGTGAGATGGATTGCTTGAGGGCTTGGTGTGAGTGATGGGTTACTGATTTTTTTTAGCCATTGTATTTTTCTGGGCTTTTTTTTTTTTTACAGACTTTCGGTTCAGTTTTCTCTCAACTGAACTCGTCAAGAACTAGAAATGAAAGCTACCTCCGCTCTCCAATCCATCACTTGTACAATTGAGGCGTCATTAGTTTATTTGTATTATTAGGAGAGGCTGGGTATACAAGGTTCTTATTAGTCAGTAATAGCTTAATTTTTCGAAAACAATCAAATTTTGTGGATACATAGGTGTAGAAACTGCGTACGCAACACATAGTAGAACAAATTCCACCTATAGGAGTTTCAAATATTGGTTGTTCGACATTGTAGAGGATAGGGCAATAATAAGAAAAGGCACAGGTGCCAACCCCTGCATGTAGAAATAATTGCAACGGAGAGAATAGTGACAAAAACTTGGCACTCGTGGGCCATGAATCTAGAACGCCAAATTATGTTGGGAGATAAAAGATGTTGACTACCTCCTTGAGCCATAACATATATGATCCCCTCCTTGATTGGACAGACCAATCCACTAGTGTGACTAGTGAGCCATCAACAAATGGGTGGAGTGAACTATCTTTTGACCAACTAAGTACATCACTTGATGTTGACCGAATGTCCATGAATGATGGAGGCACAAGCCCATATCAACCCATCAACGATGATGAGAGCTTGGGATCTTCTGACAATATAGTAGAGGAGTACCCACAGGAGGAGTCCCATGAAACTACCAACTTGTATTTTGCAGATTTTATGCACGATACTGAGATGCCTCCTCTAGAATTAGAGGAGCAGGGAATTCTCTATGAGCATGATAGGTCGATAAAAACACCTGAAGTAATAACCGAAAAAGGACTTGCCAGTGCCATAGATGCATTCTTAGAGTACCTTGAACAGAATGAGGGTGACAGGAAAGACCATACACCATCAGAACTAGATGCCATCGAAGAAAAACATGTCATATTAGAGGACCTTTTGATCGAACCTCAGCTAGAGCCACAACTAGTTGAAGGACCATTACTAGACCTAGGAGGATTCTCGTACGAAGAACTAGACCTGGCTATAAAAATTTCATTACAAGAGGCTAGTCTATTGCCTAGAGAACCAAGTCTAGCCGCAGATAGTAGGAGTTTAACAGGAGATTCACCTCTCCTACTCCCAAAAGTCATTGAAACCCAAGAGCAGTCACTGCAAGAACACACAATGCCAAATCTTCTTGAAGATCAAGAAAATAGTACTACCGATCTGCAAATCACTGCAAGAGTGGGAAACACCTTCAAATATCCACATAGATGACATCCAATTAGAAGTAGAATTAGGGGAGTGCTCAACTCGATATGACAATGAAGGTGAAATATCTAATCCAGTTGAGAGTTATAGTGATGAATCTGAGTGGGAGACCATATCTAAAGATGGAATTGAACCAGAGCCCAATGAGGTGGCGAGTGATGAAGCAAAAAGTGACGAAGAGATGATGGATGATGACATATTGTCAAAACATGGACCGATGATAGAAAGTAAAGTTGAGCTAGACATGGGCCTCGAGGATCACACTAAACAAAACATGGAAGAAGAAATTTTAGCTGAAGATGACCATCGAGCTCAAGCTCAACCAATTACGCAAATACCTAGCCCTCTATCTATCGCACCATTGACACGAAGAGTCACTCAGCCAATAGTTATCCCTGATGATATTGGAAGGGCACCAAGAATAGTAGGCTCCCTACCTCAGTTTCAAGGAGGCACTGATGAAGATGCCCATAGACATATCCAAAAATTTGACATGCTGATGTTCACCAACACTGTCATAAATCCAATGCATAGAATAATGTTGTTTTTCACAACTCTAGTAGGGGAAGCTGGACGATGGTACTATAATTTATCCAAAACTTCCATTACCACCTTGGGAAAACTGTTACAACTGTTTATAGCAGAGTTTGGACTCAAATACAATGTTGATAGCTTGATGTTCACTTTGACCATGATACAACAAGAACCAAGAGAATCAATACGCCTATATGTTAAATGACTCAAGGAGCTCGTTCGCCAATTGAACATAGGGCTAGCAACTTAGGTATTATCTCAATTAGTACTCACATTTTTCTTGAGGGACCTAAAACCAGCTATCCAGCTAGAAGTGCGCCAATCTGGGGTTACATCATTCGAAGAAGCAGTCTCTAGAGCCAAAACCACAGAAGAGGCCTTTATTGCTACAAATGAATGCCAAACCATCTTAGCCATGATGAACACCATAAATCATACAGTACCATTGAAAGGGGACACCAAGCCAATACAACGTGGTAAATCACCACTTAATAGTCTCACTTTTGTAGGAGGTGTTTCACCTGCATATCCCAACGCCTTTTTTAGATATTATAGAGAGCGTGGCCATTCAGAGGATGGATCTTGGTCACAAGAGAATGATTTCAATACTAGAAATTGGAGGCAAGAATCAGTGAGCCATGATGTCATGGATGATGAACTACTTAGAACCTACCAAACTTGGAGTCAACCATAGATAGATTGTAGAGTGACCTCTCAAGGTGACGTGACTAGAACGGAAGGAGACAAGCCCCCGATAAACTTGGCAAAAATACTCATAGAGAAGAAATGGCAGAGGGTAACCCAAGATAAGGTACGGATAGGCATCTTTAATGAAGAGTTTGAGGGAGCAAGTAAGCGGCTGGTAGACTCCAAAGACACTGAACCTAGAGACGGATCATCCTCAATAGCTACTGTTGGAATAAAAGAACCTATACCCTTGATTGGAAGCCGTATAGATAAAGAACCAACTCCCTCAGAAGTCGGTAGGGATTATACTTCGAAGGAAACTTGTCAGGATCCGATTATTCCTTAAGATTATACAGACTAGGATTCGGGAATGCAATCTTGCAAAGAAAGTAGCTTTTGGTGTCAAGCCCGGAAATACAAGTATATAAATCCATGGACATCATATACAAAGGGTTGAAATAGATTTGCAAGGTTATGGGCTAGCCAATCATACAAATCTACAAACCAACGAGTTCAATGCAATTCCTCAAGATAGACGAGACAAGACCAATGACAAAACACCCTCGCAACACTCAATAGGAACACTCATGCCCAAGGGGACTAGGGCAAGAGTACTAACTCTAACCCAAAGTAGGTTACAAACAGACCCACCTAGCAAAGAGTTGATGGAAGAGTGTGATCGGCGGGTAAGTCTTGGAAAGTCCACTAAGTCTGAAGAGCTGATAGCGTTCGCATCTATTGTTAATCAACATGACCAAGTTGTACCTTCTGATGAGGATAGTGAAGGCAACTTAGACTATGCAGAAGTACATGACATAGTATGGACAGCCCCTGCAGATTGCCCCCCTAAAACTAGATCCATAGCCTGTTGTGTAACAAAGCAAGAAAATGACAAAAACCATGAACCCCCACCTGATTCATTTGATCAAGAATCATTTGATATCCAACGCCTATTCGAATATCAAAAGGCGACAACAGATAACCACATGGTGGTAAACTTTGATAGTTTTATCCAGGATAGTACTGGAACACCATATGATCAGTTCCTCTGGGAGAAAGAACTACCCAACTACATCAGTAATGAGGAATCCGAGCATGAAGAAAATGTGGTGCTAGGATATTTCCTTGAACCAAATGATGACCTAGATCTTTTGGCCACCTATCATATTTCCAAACGACCGAATATGCCAAAGAAAAATAGGACAAAAAACACTGAAGTGCAAGTTAGGATTAAAGCGCATGGTGAATACCCAAACAACAAGGTGGATGCTGGATAGATGCAATAAGGTGACATCCATACACCCTTATCCCTGAATTTACATGGGGGAGTCGAGGAGTGGTAAGTTTGACTTTACTCTGCCATTTTGTTTTTTTTTTTGTTGGTCAACATTCTATCTTGCTTTAAAATACCACTAGAATAACAGAAAAAAAAAATTGTTTCAGTGTATAAATATGGGAGTTATTGTTACTGCATGTGAGATCCACACACACTAAAAACTGTGATCTACATATACCACAGATGAGTCAAAATCCATTGCACCCACCACTACACTCGCATCATGTAGACACAGTGTGCTTGGTCATTTGATTGCAAGACTATCTCATGCATCCATACCCCTGCATTCTGCATATACTCTAAGCTACATAGGGCCTAACATATTTCCTCCTATGAGCATGAGTGTCTGATCAGAAGCATAAAAGGGAGGGTAAGAGAGGAAAAAGTGGGAATAGAAACTGTAAAGTGGGGTGGGAAGTGACACCATCGCCCAATGGATAAGGCACAGAAAAAAATATAAAAAGAAAAGAAAAAGAAAAACAAAAAAAGAGAGAGAAAGAAAGACTGAGAAAAAAGTAAGAGAAAAAAGAGAAAAAAGAAAAAGACTTCAATCGTCTCTATCATATCTCGAACCAATTTGTGAGGACAAGTGACACCTCGCACATCCATAAGATGTGAGGACGATTTTCCTAATTGATTCCATAGACTAGTGGAAAACCAGTACTTCCTAGCATCTTGTATATTGGATCTTAGGACAGTAAGTTGTCCTACATAGACTACTGTCAGAATATAGGGCTTGAGAGAAGAGTCAGTACAGAGAGGAGACTAGATGGTTATTCCCTGTTGAATCAGTTCTTAGAGAGTATAAGTTGAATGTCTAAACAAAAAAAGAATTGGTAATCACCAGTCTGGACCGGTTTAAGAGTTGGGGCACTAAAGCCTCATTGCGTATGCATTTACACACACATCAATGACACGGTGTTAGACACAATACTGATGACTTGCATCCATATCACCCCATCTCCAATCCTGAGATTTTCATTTGCATATCCCTCCATGCATGGGTCCGAAAGTGGGCATTGCCTTACATCTGATGGAATTGGGAGGAGCTGGTCTGCAAAACTAGAGACTCTGGGTCCGCCGTATGGGAACCATACTACCCAGTGGTAGTCACCAATGTTAGCCGATATTTCCACACTGAAAATCGGGCTAATATTGAAGTTTAAGTTTGCAATATTAAAAAAAAACCGGTATGTAAAGTCCGATTATTAGAGAAAAATTGGCAAAAATTTGCCTTGGGTCTGGGTCTCAGCCCGCCCCTAGAGTGGCTAGACACAGTTTAAAAGTAAGAAATTGACTTTTCAAAAATATCATCAAAAATATTTTGTGGTCAAATTTTGTAAGAACGAGCCAAGCGTGCCGGTCCACCCAGAATTGGTCCCAACCCACCCTAAATGAGGCTAGAGCAACTTTTGCGGCCTTAAAAATGGTCGGTAAATATTTTACGGCTTTTCAAAAAAATGGCCAGTTGTACAAAAATAGCCAGTATGACTGTGCTAAAATCTCACCATGTACTGAGTCCATTTTTACTGATATATGATCACTCAGTGTATTTTTCAGAAAAACCGTGTTGTTGTGGGAACCCTGGTCATGAATGCCAAAAAAGTCAACCACAGAAGAAAAAACTGAGAAAAAAAAGTTTCGGGTAAAAACGGGACCGAAAAATATGGATTCAGTGTCAAAGAGTCACAAAAACTCTAACGGCAAAGTTTAGTCAATTTATGGACAATCAACGAAATGTGTGGGCCAAGTGGTTACCCAACAGACCAAAAACTCAAACGAATGAGCAGTAGGCGCACGGCCCTTGAAAAATCGAAGAAAGGCCAAAAACACAGGTACCCAAAGAAAAACGAAGGCCGCCTACTAAAAATAGGGGATGAAAAAGGATAATAAATGCCAAAACACCTTGGAGACTATAAAAATTGGGAGGTACACCCACTAGCCATTGACATTTTGGGCTTCTAGAGTGTACAAAAGGGGAAACTTGAATGGTCTCCCTAGCCTTTGACAAAAATGGCATCTTGGCTAGTTTTGGAAGAGAGCCTTAAATGCACCACTCCTCCACTCTCTTATGAAGACCACTAGGTGTACTATCAAATGGGTTGGGGACAAATGGCAAAGAGGGCTTGAAGGGCATGAAGAATGGCAAGATGGCATTGTGAAGGGGATGCATTGGATTTTCCTATAAGAAGGAGCCAGCTCCTTGTATTTCACATGTTAATATTTGTATGTTAGTACTTTTAGGAGTTGGCACTTTTGGGAGTTGTTTGCTTGTTTGAGTGTGCTTTGAAGTTAATTCCATTTTGTGGCTAATTGTGTTGAATGTTAGTTGCTCAATGTTAGTCACTTGCAATGTGGGTTAGTAGTTTGTGGGAGGTTAATGGTTGCTTTGTGCCCTCATGAATGTTTGTTGCTTGTGTGTTGTTAACTCCATAGTTAGTAAGGTGTATTCTAAACTTTGGCTTGATTGATTGCTTGAGGTGAGTTCAATGTTGGTGGGTTGGTTAGAAGGATTGTGAGTTGCTTGAAATAGCTCAATGATAGTTGGATAATAATGAGATGATGTGAAAAGTTAGTACTTTATAATATTAGTACTTTTGTGAGTGAGGATTTTAGGAGTGGGTATGTTTGAGAGTTGAGAGTTGTAGTTGTCTTGGGGGTTGGGAGTGATGTTACTTACTATGCTTGCTTGTTCATATTGAGGAGTTGAGAGATTGTGGTTGTTTGTGTTGATTGTTTGGACCTCATTACTAGTGTGAGTTCATAGTTGAGTGCTTCAAATTACTTGGAGAGGATATTTGCTTGATTTTGTTGAGAGGATTGATGGATGAGAGTGATTTCATGGTGAGGGTTGGTTGGTTGGTTGTAGTCCATTGTCGTACTAGTAGGCTTATATCTTGAATGAGTGGGATGGATTGCTTGAGGGCTTGGTGTGAGTGATGGGTTACTGATTTTTTTAGCCATTGTATCTTTCTGGCCTGTTTTTTTTTACAGACATTCGGTTCAGTTTTCTCTCAACTGAACCGTTAACATTTCAATCACATCGTTCATATTCTAGAACTTTTTAAAAGCATACAAACACAACTTAGAATTCAGTTTAGAAGCTTAGCACTTCATTAACAAATGCGATGTGAGAAAGTAGACGATGATTGTTTACTATCTTTCGACTTGTTTAGTGAAAGCATAAAAATTGTAGCCAAGGGTCGTACACATTTAGAATGTGTTTTATGGTTTTTTGAGTTAGGTTTGTTATTTTTTCTACCATGCGGAATCATCAAGTTGTGAAACAGTTTTTCAGGTTTTGTCAATTATGAAACATATCAACTGAACCCGACCTCTGTAAAACATCAGAGCGGGCCGTCCACCATCCGCGGTTGAAATACACCACCTTGGTTAAGCGTCACACTCGTCACACCCGCCATCGGTACTATCTAGCGAAATACCTAGACCCGACGGTCGGCGAAAATACCACCACTTATCTAACAAATCAGTGTGTATAACTTGCACCCCACGAGCACATCATAAGCAATAAATCGGTTTCAAGCCCATGTAAGATTTTTACTAACTGTAAGCCAAGTTCAATGGGGGAAGGAGACATTAGCAAGATCCTAATGTGAATTAGTAATCAGAAGTTTTACAGAACCGTAATCCTAGAAAGCTAGTGAATCATTGCACCAAAATTGATATGCACCCCTTGCTTGCAACCGTATCTCTGAGAGCCTGAAAAATCCTCATTGGTTGGGGAGCACGGGGCAATAGAGAAGGCCATCAGGGTTGGAAGTGGCAAATCCTCTATTGCTCATGTAGGGCCGAACCAACTTTAGAGGTGGGGCACCTTGACCCTTTTAGGACGTTTTGGCTGGACCAACCCCCTGTCAAAATTGGCCCTAACACTATTGGACATCATTGGAAGATTTGGATCGAAAGCCAATTGAGGTAAGCAATCATCCCACCGCGTGAATCATTCATAAACTGTCTGACGGTCGAATCTGGTGAATGTCTATACTCTTCCGCATAAAATTGTAAGGCTCGGTTGAAATACAGTACTATTTGCCAATTATACGCTTGGTGGATTATTTGGGATTTGGATACTAACGTTTTCCAATGGAATCGCCAAATCTTTCCATTTATTTCTTCTTGGCATCAACAAATAGTGCGGATCTACCCGCAATTGACAAGGGCTGGGAACATAATTCTTGTGCCCTCCTCTATTTCAGAGGTCTTGAATTTGATAACTCATCCACCCCTCGAGAACTCATGCGGATGTGTTTTAGGAACGGTTGAATCTGGTCCTCGATGTTGATCGGTTTTTGAAACAATGTCCTAGGCTTTGAAGTTGATGGACCTTCGTCGGTGGCCTGAACATCTAGTATCTCCTGTATTCCTGGCCCGTCAAACTCTGTATCCAAGCCTCCCTGATCTTGTTGTTGAGGCAAGAACTGTGGCATCACAGGTACTAGAATTTGAGGCCCGACTTTCAAAACTTAAGCGACTACCTTTTCATAATCTTTGATTATTGCTTTTGCCTTTGCCAACTCAATTGTTGCCGTATGTTTGAGTTTATCAAATTTTTTGGTCCAATATGCTTTCAATAAAGGGTAACAGAAAGTGAACTTTTTGCGTCACTTTGTTCAAAGCTTTGAGATTCACTCATTCTCACATTCCCAATCTTCTTAGGAATGACGACAATTGGCGAAACCCATTCTATATGCTCGATTTCGTAAATAAAGTCAGCTCCAAGTAGTCTTTGTAGATCTTTCTTTATAAGTTCAGTAACGTTTTGATTACAGTGATAAAATTTTGTGACCTTTGGAATTGCCTCAGGCATTAAGAGTATTGTATGCTCAATAACCGAGGTAAGAATTTCTTTGAGATCCTTGTACGTCCAAGCAAAACAATCTTGGTACTTGATCAATAACTTCCTTAATGCTTGAAATTGTTCAGGAGTAAGTTGTGCTCTAACTTGAACAATCTTCTCTGGCTCTCCTAGTTCAGCAAGATTCATTGGCTGACTCCTAGTTGGTCCATCGTAAACCTCATTTGGTTCTGATACTTGCTCTTTTGGTTCACCATGAGCTTTTGAAATATAATCACAACATCATCTAAAGTATAGTGTTTGAAATGCTCTGGCATATCATGTTGGACTTCTTCTGATTGTTCCTTTTCATAAGGGTTGATCTTTGATCTCTGTTTAGCATTCTTGGTAGGAATCAATCATGGAGGCGATGACGTCCTTGAAGGTGTGTCCTTCTCTAAAGGTGATGACTTCCTTGATCGTGATTTCTTGCGAGAATTCTGACTCCTTGATCTTTCTCTTTCCTTTATCTAATAAAAGTGGTACATCTTTCGAGATGATTTTTCTCATTTTATGACCGTAGTGTTGCTTAGCTTGTTTCTTTGTCATTGGTCCTACCATCTTTCCTTCTTTCAATATAACTACTTTTGGCGGTTTCATTGTCGGTGCATCTGGAATATGTCGAACTCCAAATCTCGTAGGATCCATGTGATTGAGAATCTGTTTATCCGTAAGTTCTACATCTTCGTCGTAAGTCAAGACATGACTAACATGTATTAGATAATTTTCAATCGGATCTGGAATTGGATCAATGGTTATCCAAGCCAAATTCGTCATATTCAATGGAAAATTGATCGGCTTATCCAAAGTTTGATCAAGTAAGAAAATTTTGCTCAATTTGCATTGACACATATAGTCTGATGTACAATCCACTGTTGCAAGAGCTTGATTCCAATTGACAGTGTCAGTTTGAGAGTTATAATGGACTCCCAGAGTCTTTGTTTGTCGATCATAGGTATGATCCGTTGTTGATGAATCGTCATCCTCTTTTTGGACTACTGGCTTGATAGTCCAAGTGATTGGATCTACTTTGACCGCACGCTCACTATTCTCAAAAGTAATATTGTCGGTGCCCCAGTTATGAACTACTTGTGCAACTCATAACCATAGACGTCCCAATAATACTTGATATACATTTGGAGCGTCAGGTAAGTCCATTACTACAAAAGTAATGACAAACTGCACTCCAGCTATTTTGACAGATACATCTTCAACCATTCATTTGGGATGGTTGATCAGCTAGCTTGATGGAAAAAGTAGCAGGCTTTAGTTTGCTAAATCCCCATTTTGCACATAGCTTGGTTGAAATCAGTTTAGGTCCTGAACCTCCATCAATCATGGCTGTATCTTTACCAAACTGTCTATGTTGTATCGGTAGAGTGATGTTTTTATGCTCACTTTCTCAGGCTATTCCTACATTGAGTACTTCATTCATTTCTTTGAACCCGGCACAAAAAAAATGGCTTTTGATGGACTTGTGGTTCCATTTGAGTCAATCTTTCTACTTATACTTCTTTTTCTTTAGGCACCAGCTTAAGAAATTCTCCCAGTGTAATATCCATCTTCCTAGACAGAATATTTACGATCATTTCTGTTTGCGACGCTTCTAGTTCTGTCATCTTGAAGGGATCTTCATGATGGTGCAACTTGTAAAAATTATAGCAAATAAGGATCCTAAAACACTTGAAATGATGAGGAAAACAATAGATTATGATTTCATAAGATTAGCACAAGTTAAACCATCAAAATCCATCAAAAATCTATGCTTGAACCTCACTAAATGGTCCAAATCCTTGAAGAAGGCTTCACACGTGTGAAAGTACAACCTCCCACAGTCTGAGTACTGTACACCAGACCTACATTCAATCCTATAATCATTAGTAATCACAAGTACTCAAACAATTATGAACATAGAGAGCAATTGCACCATTATGAGAGAAAAAACATGAAATTGCTTGATTGATTTTGGTGAGATATCATCACCTATATATACATGATCCATCACGGTTTTGGACAGGTATCAGTAGCCCTAAACCTATCCCTAATGCTAATTTTGGTGGATCTTTCATCCCTACCAAGTTAAGGTTGGAATCTTGGAGATCCCTCAACAATGCAAAAATTACCAAAAATAGCTCCTATTTTGTCTCCCTTGTATCTAAGCATAATTTGGACTCATTCCAAAGGTTCTAACACTTAGGTCTACTTGAGAACATCCTTATGAATGGAATCCTATGCTATTTGGCACGTGTGACAAGCACATCATGACCATCTAACTATTTACAAGTCATATGACCAAAACTAGTCAAGCTAGAATTGTGAATTTTTAACACTCCTCCTCACTATCTAGCTTGATTCAATCATTGCTTTACTAATCACTCCAAGTGATGATCTGAACTTCATAAAAGATGTCTTTTGAAGTGGTTTAGTAAGTATATCAGCTACACATTCATTGCTTGGAACATGCTCCAAAGCAATCTCCTTGGCTTGCACCATTTCTCTCACAAAGTGATGGCATATCTCAATGTGTTTAGATCTTGCATGGAAGATTGGGTTAGATGCAAGGTGTTGGGCTGATATATTGTCGTTGTAGATGATTGGTGCCTCCTCTGAATCCATGATCTTTAGCTCCACCAATAATCTCTTGATCCAAAGTACCTCCTTTGTAGTGGTTGTCAAAGCTTTGTACTCGGCCTCGGTTGAAGAAAGAGATATAGTTTCTTGCTTTTTTGAAAGCCATGAAACCACACCTTCTCCTATGAAAGTTGAATAGGCACTTGTTGATTTCCTATCCCTCTTGTCCCCTGCAAAATCTGAATCACTAAATGCATGAAGGTTAATCACATCTCCTCTATATAGAATCCCAAAATCCAATGTACCCGAGATGTATCTTAGAATCCTCTTAGCCTTTTTCCAATGGATATTCAATGGCTTTTGCATGGATTGGCTCAACCTACATACACTAAAGCTAAGATCTGGTCTAGTTATAGTGATCCACATTAAGGAACCTATAAGTTGCCTAAACAAAGTGATGTCCATGAAGGGATCGTTCATCATCTTCATTTGGCACTTTTACATCTTGCTCCATTGGTGTGTCAACACTTTTGCATACTTCCATCTTAAACTTCTTCAAAAGACTTTGAGCATAGTTTACTTGACTTATAAAGATAAAATCAGACCCTCTAAGTACTTCTATGCCTAAGATGAAGTGAAAATACCCTAGATCTACCATCTTGAACTCTAAGGATAGATCTATCTTGATTTTTTCAATACCATCAACACTATTTTCACTAATGATGATGTCATCTACATAAATGAGTAAAAGTACAATACCAACATCATCAAACTTAATGTAAAGAGTGGGATCATATTCACTTTGAACAAAAGAAAGTGAAATAAGATAGCAATGTAGTCTTGAATTCCAAGATCTCGAGGCTTGCTTCAAGCCATAGATGCTTCTTTGGAGATGACATACTTTGTTCTCCATTCCATGCTTGATGAACCCTTGTGGCTGCTCCATATAGATATCCTCTTTCAAAAAATCATTCAAGAAAGCATTAGAGACATCCATTTGACATAGAATCCATCCAAAATGTGATGAAAGTGCAAAGATTAGCCTTATTGTGACCATCTTGGCCACGGGTGCAAAAGTTTTCTCATAGTCTATCCCTCTCTCTTGAGCATAACCTTTTGCAACTAATCTTGCCTTATGTTTGTTAACACTCCCATTTGCATTCAACTTAAGCTTGAAGACCCACTTGCATCCTATTACATTCCTTTGAGGTCTCTCAACAAGCAGCCAAGTTTCATTCTCAATCAAGGCATCATACTCATCCAACATAGCTTTATACCATTCTTTGGAGTTCAATGCATCTTCAACATTAGATGGTTCTTCAAAACTAGATAAAGCATAAGAAGTGGATGAGATACCCTCAACTTGCTTTCCTTTGCCTTGATATGTGAGCCTTGATGGCTCCACTTTTGCCCTTGAAGATCTCCTTGGTGTGATAGGTGGGTTTGGTGCTTGCTACTCCATGAGCTCCTCCTCAAAACCAAGATCTTGCTCCTCGGCCATCTTCTTCTTGATTGTTGGAGCACTTGAGCCTTCTTCAAGCATATGCATATGATGTTCATCAAAGATGACATCCCTTGAAACAACAAGTTTGTTCAAGGATGGGAGATAGACTTTGTAGCCCTTGCTTGAGCTTGCATATCCAAGCATGATCCCTCTTGTGGAAGATGGATCCTCCTTGGTTCTTGTTTCCAATGGCACATGCACATAACATATACACCCAAAAACTTTCAAGTGATTAAGATTGGGTTTCTTTCCATACAACATCTCATAAGGAGTTTTGCCTTCAATTGCTTTGCAAGACACCCTATTCATCACGTAGTTTGCACATACAAGAGACTCACTCCAAAAGGATTTGGACAAACAAGCATCTAATCTTAAAGCCTTAGAACAAGAAGTCTCTTTCTTGATCCCTTCCTCCTCACAAAAGGCCTTGAACTCATTGGAGATGAATTCTCCACCATTGTCACTTCTAAGAATCTTGATGCTATGATTATGATGCTTTTCCACAAACAACTTGAACTTTACAAAAGTATCAAATACTTGAGACTTGAAGGAAAGTAAGAACACCCAACAATATCTTGAGTAGTCATCAATGAAGGTTAAAAACATGGATGAACCTCCATTAGATTTGGTGCTAGCAATGTGCACATCCGAGTGTATGAGTTCAAGAGGATGAGATGACTTTGTGATGGAGTTAGGAAACACCTTATTATGTGCCTTGGATAAGGCACAAGCTTCACAAACCTTGTCTTCCTTCCCAATAGACCTTGGTAGTACTAAATCATACTCCTCCTTGATCATAGCCTCCATGGAACCCGAGTTGACATGTCCAAGTCTTTTGTGTCATAAAGTAAAGGTAGATATCTTGCTCTTCTCGGCCAACATGACAACATTAGTATCCACAAATGCATCCAACTTATAAAGTTTGCCAAGTCTAGTGCCCTTAGCCACTATCTTACCCTTCTTCTTGATGAAACATTCATTTGAAGCAAAGTCAACATTGAAGCCATTGTCTACCATTTGGCCAACACTTAGTAGGTTCTTTGTCATTGTAGGAATGTACAAAACACCTTCTATGTTGATCTTTTTGGAAGATCCTAAGCAAAGGGAAATGCTACCAACTCCTTCAATATTACAAGCTTCATCATTTGCTGTATAGATAGACTTTATAGGTCCATCATATAATAAGAGAGAAGAAAAAAATTGCCTTTTACTAGTCATGTGTGAACTAGCACCCGAGTCAATCCACCAAGGATCTTCTCCTTTGAAGCTTGTTGAAGAAAATATGGACATCATGAGAGAGTCCTCATGTGAACTCTCCTCCTCCTCCTCTTTGCTCATGTTGGCTTGGCTTTGATCTTGCTTCCTCTTGAAGCATTTCGAGGCATAATGCCCCATCTTGCTACAATAGTAGCACTTCACCTTTGATTTGTCCTTCTTGACTTTGGTGGTTGATGGAGATGCCTTTGAGGGTCCTTCTTGATCCTCAAGCTTTGTAGACTTCTTGAATGTTGATCCTTTGCCTTTGAACTTGCCTTTGTCTTTGGTGAAGAGAGTTTGGTCATCTCCACCTTGGATGGAAAACCTATCCATCCTCTCTTGCATTTGGCTCCTTCTTGATTCCTCGGCCATGAGTGTGCCTTGGAGTTCTTCAAGTATGGGTAGCTTATCCATAATTGCATATCCCTGAACCAAATTGTCAAATTAAAAGCTTAGTCCATTCAATATGAGTTGAACAAGCTCTTCATCCTTGATAGGATCACCTATAAAGGCTAGCCCTTTGTTCAATTCCTTTACTCTTAGGACAAAGGTATGTGCACTCTCTCCTTTCTTTTGATAGCTTCTATAGATTTGATTCTTCAAAGCTAACATTCTAGTTTGGTTCTTGTATTCATAGACCTTTTGCAAAGTCTCCCAAGCATCTTGAGCTGAAGTGCAATCTCCTACCTCTCTTAAGAGTTCATTTGCAACATTCATTTTTATGCAATGTAGTGCAATATTGCACCTCTTGATGTATTTGGCTTTTTCTTGAGGATGAATATGTTCACCCTCCTTACCATTTACAATTTCCATCAGATCTTGCATGATCATGATGGATTCCATTCTAACTTTCCATATGGAATAGTTAGTTTTGTTGAGCCTTTCATTAGTATCCAAAAGATATGCATTTATAGATGCCATCTAGTCTCCTAATCAAGGACTTGACACAAATGAAGGTTACTTCTATTGATTTGATTGAAGGTCTACCTTATCCCACTTCTTAGGGATCTGAAAAGATCAGTAATAGACTTCCTATAAAGATCTAAGAATGATCTCTAACAAAATCAAATCATAGAATACTAGAAACAATGCACTTGCTTGATTGAAGTAGACAATACTCGTAGAATTGCCCCTCTTTCTATAAAGAACATTAAAGCTTCCAAATGATCTGATCAAGAGTGAATTTTAGCAACCTAATACACTTCCAAAATCACTTGTAAAATATCTAAATGGAACTTAATGAGGATGCAACACAATCTACTATCCAATCACAAGCAAAAAATGATCAAAATTGATGAAAACTTGATCTAATTTGGTGCATAAGTCAAGCAATGGTTGGACTAAACCTAAATCACTTTAGGAGGTGCCTACTACACCTTAGAACAGCCTTGAAGAGTCCCCAAAACTCTGATTTTCCCTCTCCTTGAATGCTAGAAAGCCTCCTCTATAAAATCACCTCCAAAACTCGCTTAGAAATCAATGCTTGGAACAAGCAAAACTTGCTATCTTGGTAATGTGACTTGAATTCAACTTTGCCTCTGGTTTTAGACACCTAAACACCTACAAATGAAGTCACACAACACCAATCTCCAATGTATTTGACTCACTTTGAGTTCTAGAATCAATACTAGATGCTAAGATCCAATCTACACAAGATTTAGATCAAAAATTGTGATCAAATTGAATGAAAACCAAGGATTTAGCTCATTTCAGCCTTTAGGCTCTGATACCATGTAAAAATTACAGCAAATAAAGATCCTAAAACACTTGAAATGATGAGGAAAATAATAGATTATGATTTCATAAGATTAGCACAAGTTAAACCATCAAAATCCATCAAAAATCTATGCTTGAACCTCACTAAATGGTCCAAATCCTTGAAAAAGACTTCACACGTGTGAAAGTACAGCCTCCCACAGTCTGAGTACTATACACCAGACCTACATTTAATCCTTTAATCATTAGTAATCACAAGTACTCAAACAATTATGAACATAGAGAGCAATTACACCATTATGAAAGAAAAAACATGAAATTGCTTGATTGATTTTGGTGAGATATCATCACCTATATATACATGATCCATCACGGGTTTGGGCAGGTATCAGTAGCCCTAAACCTATCCCTAATGTTAATTTTGGTGGATCTTTCATCCCTACCAAGTTAAGGTTGGAATCTTGGAAATCCCTCAGCAATGCAAAAATTACCAAAAATAGCTCCTATTTTTTCTCCCTTGTATCTAAGCATAATTTGGACTCATTCCAAAGGTTCTAACACTTAGGTCTACTTGAGAACATCCTTATGAATGGAATCCTATGCTATTTGGCACGTGTGACAAGCCACATCATGACCATCTAACTATTTACAAGTCATATGACCAAAACTAGTCAAGCTAGAATTGTGAATTTTTAACACAACTGTGTATAAACATCTGTTCTTGGATCTGGTTGTGGCATAGAAGGAGAATGGACTTCGGCTACTGCTTTTGCAGCCTCTTCTTCTTGCAATTGTTTAATCCACTGTCTCATATCTTAATATATTTTCCTTTCTACTTTGAGATTCGGATACACCCCTGATGCGGTAAGTATATATGTAGTTGGTGCAGATTCAGTAGGTACTGGATCAACTAGAACTTTTTTCTATTTCTGAGCTCTAGTAACAACCATTAAAGGTACAGTTGGTTTAGATTGAGTTACTGGTCTTCTCTTGATTGTAATCATATTCATTGGAGCAGTATCTGGTGGTGGTTTGGGTCTTGTAGAACATTCTTTATAACAATGTCCATAACCACATTCTCTACAGATGGTATAAACTTTCCTTTGTTTGGACATTCAGCAACACTATGGTTCTCTCCGCATGCAAACCATCCAAATGGTGCTCTGGTCCATTGTCTAGCTGCTTGTTGTTGTGCAGCAGCATAGATAGCATACTGCTCTGAAGGTCCACTCTCGTGATCATTGCTATAGTTCCATTGCTCATTACCAAGATAAGGTTCTGGTTTCATTAGATTTGCAGGAGGAGCACTCTGTCCCGTTGGAGCTAGCAGAGCTAGTCGTTCTAGAAATCCAAAGGCAAAATTGAAAGGCTTCTCATCATGACCGTTTGAATAAGTAGGTTCTCAATGTGAAAAACTCAGATCCAAAAGATGCTAAAGTTTCATAAAGATCTTGGCCATGGAAGTTATGCACATCTAGATTGAAAAAATGATAGAAATTGTGATGTTAAGCATACTAAACATCAACTAAACATCAAAATCTGATCATAAGCTTCCACAAACAGAAACTTGCTGTCCCTGTCCGTACTTCAGAGCCTACAACCTGCATTTCACACGTGTGAAGCCATAGCAACAAAGAAATCACAATTCTAGTGGCTAGAATGCAAGATATGAACAAAAAAGTGAGAGAGAAGAAGATGGATCTTCAAAGAGCATAACATTCATTCAATAGAATGAAAATGAGATGTGTACATACTCGTGGAGATGGCTATTTATAGCAGCCATAGTGCCTCTTGGCCACTTGTCTTATGATAGGCTAAAATTGGGGTCCAATAGGATTCACCCATATACCTAGAAATTTGGTCAAATAGGAATGCACCAAATTATGAGCCAATAGAAGAGCTCCACACTCGACCTCCTCTAATTAATGTGACCTCAAAAGTAGTGTACACATACTTTGGGCCTCTACATACATGTATGAACCTATCTCTAACTTTTATTTGGCCATAGGCCTACAAAATCTCAAGTTAGGAAAATACTACTAGTTGACAATTTTTCACACTCCCTCTTCAACTAGTTTTAGCATAGATTTAGAAAGTACACCAAGACTTGTTCTATGCTTGAAAAATAAGTCCTTTCCCAATGCTTTGGTAAAGATATCAGCCACACATTCCTTTGATGGGACATGTTCAAGCTTGATCTCTTTTGCCAACACTTGTTCTCTCACAAAATGGTAAGCCACCTCGATATGTTTGCTCCTTGCATGGAAAACCGGATTGCTTGCTAGACTTTGGGCTGAAAGGTTGTCACAAAAGATGATTGGACTCTCTGAAAAATCCAGCAAATGAAGCTCCATAATCATCCTCTTGATCCACACCATCTCCTTTGTGCATGATGTCAAAGCTTTGTACTCGGCCTCACTAGAAGAAAGTGATATAGTTGCTTGTTTCTTCGACATCCATGAGATAGCTCCATCACCTATGAAAATAGCATGTGCATTTATGGATTTTCTATCCATAAGGTCTCCTGCAAAATCTGAATCTGAAAAACCAAATAAGTTAGGTGATGAGCCTCTATAAACAATGCCAAAATCTTTTGTTCCCGAGATGTATCTCAAGATCCTCTTTCCTAGTTTCCAATGTTCTATGCTAGGATCTTGCATGAATTGGCTTAATCTACCAACACAATAAGATAAATCAGGTCTTGTGATGGTTAGATATATAAGAGAACCTATTAGCTTCCTATAGAGAGTAATGTCCTCGAAGGATCTTTCATTACCTCTTATAGTTAGCTTTACATGTGATTCCATAGGTGTATCAATAGGATTTGCATCTACCATATGAAATCTATTGAGAATAGAAATAGCATACTTCTCTTGTGAAATAAAAGTGATTTGAGAAGTTCTAATTACTTCTATTCCTAAGATATAGCTCAAAAGACCAAGATCATGCACTTCAAATTCCTTTTTTAGTGCTTTCTTGATATCTTCTATATCTTCCTTGTTCCCTCCACTTAAAATAATGTCATCCACATAAATTAGAAGGATTGTAACATCATTAGCACTAATTCTAAAGTAAAGTGAATGATCATACTCACTCATAGTGAAGTTTTGAGAAAGTAGAAAAGAGTTAAGCCTAGCATACCAACTCCTTGGTGCTTGCTTAAGACCATACAAACTTTTTTGTAGAAAACACACATGATTAGGCTTGCTATGAGAAACATAGCTCTCGGGTTGCTCCATGTAGACTTCCTCTTCAAGATCACCATTCAAGAAAGCATTAGAAATGTCTAATTGCCAAAGATCCCATCCATAAAGAGTTGCAAGGGAAATGATTACTCTTATGCTCACCATCTTTGCCACGGGTGCAAAGGTTTCCTCATAGTCAATGCCATGCTCTTGAGCATAACCTTTAGCCACCAACCTTGCCTTCAACTTGTTGATAGATCCATCTTGATTTGTCTTTACCTTGAAGATCCATTTGCATCCAATTGCACTTTTGCCCTTTGGAAGCTCCACCAATCTCCATGTGTTGTTCTTCATAAGTGCTTCAAACTCAAGATCCATTGCTTGGATCCATTCCTCTTCTTGCCTTGCTTCATCTACACATGAAGGTACATCAAAAGAAGTTAGGAAAGCATAGTTGGATCCATCCACCACTTGCTTACCTTTGCCATCATAAGTGAGCCTTGAGGGTTTCACTTTATGCCTTGGAGTTCTCCTTGGAATTTGACTTGAAGAGGCTTCTTCAACATCCACATCCAATGTGTCATCAACTCCATTGTCATCAAGCACATTAGTTGCAACAACACCATCATCACTTGAAACAACTTTTGGAATGTTACTTTCATCAAAAATGACATCCCTACTTGTGAACACTTTCTTGATTGAAGGAACATAAATCCTATATGCTTTGCTTACTTCACTATAACCAACAAAAATGCCCTTTCTTGAAGATGGATCCTCCTTAGTTCTATCATCAAGAGTAATGTTGAAGTAGCAAATGCATCCAAAAGTTCTTAGAAACTTGACATTAGGCTTCGTACCAAACAAAGCTTCAAAAGGGGTTTTTCCTTCCAATACAACACTTGGCCATCTATTGCATAGGAAATTTGCACACAACAAAGCATCACTCCAAAAAGGTTTAGGAAGATTAGCATTCAATCTCATTGCCTTTGCACTCTCACACAAGGTTCTATTCTTCCTCTCGGCCACTCCATTTTGTTGTGGTGTTCTTGGACATGTGTACTCCCTGTTGATCCCATGCTCATCGCAAAAGGCTTTGAATTTGTTAGAAATGTATTCACCACCATTGTCGCTCCTCAAGCATTTGATTTTGGTTGTAAATTGAGTCTCAATAGCAACTTTGAACTTGACAAACACATCAAACACCTCATCCTTGCTCTTTAGTAGATAAACCCAACAAAATCTACTAAAATCATCAATGAAAGTTACATACATCTTAGCACCTCCATTGCTAATTGTAGTAACACCATGAATATCCGAATGCAAGAGAGAAAAAGGCATCTTAGATCTAGATATAGATCTAGTATATGGCAATCTATGTGATTTAGACAAAGCACATTCTTCACAAACATGATTCAAGCAAGTAAGAGACTTGGGAAGTCCCCTTACTACCTCCTTTTTGGCTATTACCTCCAAGGCCTTGTAGTTGAGATGTCCCATCCTTTTATGCCATACCTCTTGAATTGACATTTGTTCATTTGCCATGCATCCAACTTGGTTAGCAACAACACATGCATCAAGCTTGAACAATTTCCCTTGCCTTTTCCCTTTTGCAATGATACTACACCCCTTTTTGATCAAGCAAGCATCACCATCAAACTCAACTTTGAATCCTTTGTCAAGCATTTGGCTTACACTAAGTAAGTTCTTGGTAATGGATGGAATGAGCAAAACATCTTTCAATTCTATATTCCTATTTGTAGAAAGTGAAATAGGAATTGTGCCAATCCCCTTGATTGCACACTCACCATCATTTGCGGTATAGATTACCTTCCTATCACCATCAAATGCCATTAAAGATGAAAAATACTCTTTATGATATGTCATATGAGAAGTGGCTCCACTATCAATCCACCAAGGATCAATGTCTCCATGATTAGCCAACAAGCAAGATGACATAACAAAAGCATCATTTGAAAGAAGCTCATCCCCACCCTCATCAATAGTTAGATTGGTTTGCTTTTCCCCTTGATCCCTCTTTTTCTTAAAACAATCACTAGCAAAATGCCCTTTGACTCCACAATAGAAACATTTTAGCTTAGATCTATCCTTCTTTTTGCCAAAAGTAGAGTGCTCACCTTGGTCTTGCCCTTTAGACCAATTGCTTTTACCTTTGCCCTTGAACTTGCCTTTAGAGAACATTGCCTCCTCTTCTCCTCCTTGAGATGTAGAAGATGCTCCCACTCTTGCTTGCAACCTGAATTCTTCAGCCAACAAGACCTCTTGCAAGTCTCCAACACTTGGTAAACATTTTTGGATAGCATAACTTTGAACAAGATTAGCATGATCATCCAACAAGCCATTGAGAATCACTTGAACAAGCTCCTCATTATTTATGCCATCATTAATGCATGCTAACTCATCATTCAATGCTTTAACTCTCAAAACAAAAGCATGTCCATTCTCACTCTTCTTTTGCATACAAGAAAAGATTTGCCTTCTTAAAGTCAACACTCTAGAAGTAGACTTGGATTCATAAACCTTCTTCAAGGCTTCCCAAGCTTCACTAGATGATGTGCACTTACCAACCTCTTTGATAAGCTCATTTGTCACATTCATCTTGATCATGTGAAGGGCTTTCTTTGCCCTCTTGTCATACCTCAATTGTTCTTGAGGTGCCAAAGGTCTCTCCTCCACACCTACAACAATATCCATCAACTCATTCATCTCAAGCAAAGACTCCATCCTTACTTTCCAAGTAGAATAGTTGAGGGAGGTAAGCCTATCATTGCTTTCCAACATGTAGCCTCCATTTGTAGCCATGTTGCAATGATTGATCTCTGATCTTTGACCTGTTCCAATGCACTAAGCACTCTCTTGAATCAACAAATGAAACACAAGAAGAAATCACAAAGATTTGGAACCTAAAACCTTACTTTTTCTCTCTTTTCCTCACTTTTTCCTTAATTTTAGCCACTAGTTTTATGATTTCTTGATCAAACCAAGACCAAACCTCAATATACTTGCTTTTCCCTCACTCCTAAGATTGAAATACACTCTTGAATCATTCAGCAAACTGAAAATCAGAGGGTTACATCAATTTTGAAGTTTTTGACATGAAGAAGCAAGAAATTGAATCAAAAAACTATATGCTAGAATGGAAAACTAATAGGATCTTGTTGGATCTTGCATCTCCCTCTTTCCAAAATAATTTTTGTCTCCTTATTCTGATAAGTACAGAGGGAATTCGCCCTACTTCAATTGAAATGCATACAAATGATGTTTTGATCACAAAGATCCAATTTCTACACATAAATCAACAAGATTTTTAGCTAGAAACTTGATTGGAATGCTACAAAAGCAAACTCGCCCACAAATCTCTTCTAAATCTGGCAAAACCTGCACATTTGGCCGCCTAATGTTCTGATACCATGTGAAAAACTCAGATCCAAAAGATGCTAAAGTTTCATAAAGATCTTGGCCATGGAAGTTATGCACATCTAGATTGAAAAAATGATAGAAATTGTGATGTTAAGCATACTAAACATCAACTAAACATCAAAATCTGATCATAAGCTTCCACAAACAGAAACTTGCTGTCCCTGTCCGTACTTCAGAGCCTACAACCTGCATTTCACACGTGTGAAGCCATAGCAACAAAGAAATCACAATTCTAGTGGCTAGAATGCAAGATATGAACAAAAAAGTGAGAGAGAAGAAGATGGATCTTCAAAGAGCATAACATTCATTCAATAGAATGAAAATGAGATGTGTACATACTCGTGGAGATGGCTATTTATAGCAGCCATAGTGCCTCTTGGCCACTTGTCTTATGATAGGCTAAAATTGGGGTCCAATAGGATTCACCCATATACCTAGAAATTTGGTCAAATAGGAATGCACCAAATTATGAGCCAATAGAAGAGCTCCACACTCGACCTCCTCTAATTAATGTGACCTCAAAAGTAGTGTACACATACTTTGGGCCTCTACATACATGTATGAACCTATCTCTAACTTTTATTTGGCCATAGGCCTACAAAATCTCAAGTTAGGAAAATACTACTAGTTGACAATTTTTCACACTCAATACTAAAGCTTAGCATACCTTTGTTGGATAATTCGAGGATTAAATGAGCAAAAGGCTATTTCATGTCCCGTAAAGTTACACAGATGACAAATAGTATTTATCATTCGTTGTTTCAATGTTGGACATTCATCTATAGTGTGATTGCCCGCACAAATTGAACACCAAACATTCTCCCGGCTAAAAAAAGTCTTTGCAAACTTTCGGGTTCTTTGTTCACTTTACCATGGAATTCTTCCAAGGCTTTAATCTTTTCATCAAGTTGAGACTGCATCTTTTGCAGCTACATCTATTTCTTTTGACCAAGTTTCTCGAACTCATTGATCATCTTCTTTGTAGTAGCATTGATAGTTGTTGATGCAATGGTGGTGGATGTTGTCATGGTTTGTTCTGTCGTATAAAGCAACATTCCAGCATTTGGTTCATCATTAGAATCTTCATCCTCCTCACAAATTGCATCGTCCATAGCACTTTGTATTGTAGCATATTCATTATGGCGTTTCAGCTCGCGTCTTATCCTTTTAGGTAAAGCTACTAAGAACCACATAATCAAAGCATCGTCATTGAGATGTTTAACCCGTTCAATATAATCTCGTACTGCTTTTTGCTTTCCCATTTTAATTTTACTTAAAAGGAGAAAGAGATCTTTCATAAATTTTCTAGGCTTAAATCTCGTAATGAGAGCAGCTTTAACCACTTTCCAATCTTGACGTTCTGCTTCCTCTTGGTTATAAAACCAATCTTGAGCAGCTCCAGTTAAGGCCATAATAGGATCATATAACCCATTGTACTTTGGTACATCTAACCGAGAAAACTTTCTAACAATAATTGGTGGGGGATTCAATGGTTCTTCTTCAGCCATGATTTCAAATTACGTCAATCAAACAATGAGACTGGATCTAGATTTTTTAAACCAAATCTTATTTCAGATCATATCAGATCTATAATCCCTATCAGTTGAAAATAATCAGATTTCTGATTTTTGGAAATTAGATCTTGATCAAGCGATCGACATTAAAATGATGATTTTTTATGATCACTATCAAATTACAACAGAATGATTTCAAAATTTGACAGAGGCTAGATCTGGTAGATCATAACCTAGAATTATCATTGACGAAGGTTATCTAGGTGAGGGTTGACTCGGCGAAGGTCCTTCACTGCTATTTTTAGTAAAAAAATCACTGATCTGACTTTTTTCTGACAAGTCTGGAAAAATTCACCTTCGTCGATCTTACAATGAATAAATTTGACCTAGATAAACATGTGGTAGAACTAACAAATGTTCTTTATAAAAACAATTGGGGTTTTTGTAGCTTGGTGAGAGTAAAATTTGATTTTTTTCAAGATCCGGATAGATATAATCTTTGCCAAACTCACAAATGATAACTTATTATATTTAGAATCCTCAGAAAAATCGGTGAAGGATTTTGGCGAAGAATCAAGAGTAAAATCGATAATCTCTATGTGATCATCAGGTTGGACTTACACACGCAGGGTGCCAAATCCCTCTCACTTATTAGCTAGGGTTAGAGTTGTCTTGATATCCACAAACCCTCCAACACACAGGCTCTTCAAGATCGAAGGAGCACACAATTCTGATACCATGTAGATAGTCAATGGAAGCACACACACCAATGAAGATGGAGGAGGAGCACACCAAAGTCACAATACTCTTCTATTATGGAGGTGAAAAATGAGTACAATGATACCCTTAACCTAGTTGGCCAATAATATCCATGTTCACATTGTCTCAAGTCTACAAATAACTTAACAAAGTAAATGTCAAAGTAAAAAGCATAACAAAACATGTAAATTGGTCATTGCGATTCTAACACTTCTTATCGCAACATACAAACGCGTAAGTGTACAAAACATTTATCTATATATGGTACTAGGCTACAATGTGTCTAGTGCAATTATACTTAATTCTTTGTTTATGTTAAATGAATGAAAACACAAAATATGAGATGACTTTGTTCTACAAAGAACTTCTAGGTAATGTGTCCAATGAAACATGAACATGTAAGAAAACCAATGTGGACATTTTTGTGCACATTCACAATGCTCATGCATCTCCTTTATTGAATAGAATTTTATGAATTTGCTTCTATTTAAGTAATTCCTTTTGACCCAAGACGATAAAAATCATTTTTTTTCAAAACAAAGCCAAACCCAACCAATCAATAATTGTATTTCCTCATTATTTTGCACTATTTTCTTGCAAAGAATAATGATTCAAACAATAACACTTGCACACATACCTGAAAATACTCCAAAGGATATGCGATGTACACTTGAGACTTTGATATTGTGATTCTTTGAGGTGTCTTTAATAATGACCTGCCCCCATTAATAGTATCTTGGACTTCCTTCAATTCAGTTACAAAAGTTTCTGAACCTGAACTCTACACGAAGACAATATAGCAAACTAGCATTAAAATAATAATAATAATAATGATAATAATAGATTTAAAAATAAATATAAATAAATAAAAACAAGAATCTAACAACTTAATTTTTACATATTTCTAAAATTTTAAACTACATTAACATTGTTTTAAATCATAGTGACATGTCAGGTTTTCTCCAAAGATAATAAAAGAACAACAAACTTAAACTCAATAAAGGCTAACAATAAGAGCGAAGTGTAAATTTTAATAGCAAATTGTACCCTTGATGAAAATAAATTATCATAAGTTGTGAATTTCCTCACTTTCACCTATTCAAACAAAATCTAATAGCTAGAAAAGGAGAGACTGTACAACATTGTCTATGAGGAATCATATTATTTGTGCATTCCTTCCAAGTCACATTTCAAGCTTTATTCATTTTGTAAGGATAACTCTCTATAAGAATGTAGCATATAAAAATATTTGATTGAGGATAAAAATGGTGTGCGCATGGAAAGGTGGAAGACATGCAACAAAGTGATAATTTGTCAAAATAAATTCTATGGAGATAGTGGACGATACACAATATAGCACGTGGGAGTCCTTGCAAGCAAGAAGGGAAAACACATTGCCATGTTGCACAAACAATATGAAGGTAGTACGCGGTAATTTGGATCAACTTTTCTATTGTCATTCACAAAAATTTGAAAGCCAAGCTAATTTTTAAGATGATAGGCAAAGATCTAACAACATTGCTCATTTTTTACCAAAGGTATAATATAAATATTATCAAGCCATAAAGGAGGTCAATACTAACGAGAACAAAAACATGACGTACGTGGTTGTTGGTGATGTTGAGCCTAAGCTTACAAAATTTGATTATCTTATTTACACCTCTTAATGTGATTGGCTTTATGATCTACACCTCTTAGTTTGATTTGGCCATATTTTTCATTGAGATGTGGATTTGGTTGCATACTAACAAAAAACCAAATCTTATATTTTGTGACACATGTTAACATCTCACTAGAACTCACTTGGAGGCCTCTTGACTTTTCAAACTCAACTTGAAAATATATACAACACATTAATGAAAATTTGTACAAGAGATTGACAAATCAATCAAGCTAAATTTTGCCTGTTTTTCACACTCCTCAAAAATTTGCTTGATAACTATGCTAGTTTTCTCCAAAACTTAGTTGGTAAGAATAGCTTCTCAAGTAGATCCTTTGGCATGAGCTTGATGAGATAACCAGCCAATAAGTCTTAAATTTCAACAAGGTCACCATAGCCAATACAAGACTTCCTTGATTGAAATCCATCTCCAAGCATCATCAAGAAGAGCTTTTCACCATTTGAGCTCTTTTGCCATTGATTTCTTCCATCCTTGAAGAGCATGATTGATCCAAAAGCTCCTTCTCTTTGAAAATAACTGCAACTTCATGAGGAAATCAAGAGTCCTTCTTGACTCATAAGGATCATAAAGATCCAACATGATGTTACCAAGATCTTGAGAATTAGACACATCAAGATTGGCAAGACTATGCATGCTATAATAACAAAGAGTTTGCATCATATCTCCATGCTTGATTACCATGCTACCCTCAGACCTAATGAGGCTAAATACTTCCTTATGGAGATAAGTGTCCTTAGAGGATGATTCACTTACTCTCATAAAGATTTTACAATTTGCCTCAATACATGAAACAACAACATCATCCAACAAATTGATGATTTGACCAATCCTACTTGCATAAAATCCAAAAGCAAGTAGATAGACATTCCACACATGATCTAATGGCATGCTATCAAATAGAGAATGACAAATCATCACACTTTTGTATCTCACCAAAGCATCATAGCCATGTGGAATTGTCTCAAATCTACTTTGAGATTTTGGCATATCATCAAAGCAACTTGTTTCATCAATCAAATAAGTCATTAAAGTGTTAAAGGTGGATGAAATAGTGTCTTACCTTTGTATATCCTTTCTTGTGCAAAAAATTCTTGATGAATTCTCTTTGAATCTTGATGATCCCCTTGGTGTGCCTAGGTGTGGAGATTGATACTCGACACCTTCTTCTTCTCTTGACTCCTCCTTAAGATTTGGAAGATCCTTGACATCACCAACATTAGAAGCACTTTCATCCACACTTGAGACATCATTCTTGACATGAACATCAAAGCCAACATCCATGGATTTGATATTTGGATGCTACAATCTCTCCTCTTGAGAAACAAACTCTCCCTTGGCTTCTATCACATCCAAATTGTGAGTAGTTCTCACACAAACATTGAGTTTCAAAGATCCACCATCTCTAATCTCTTTGGCAATGCCATTTCCTTTCTTGATTATCAAGCAAGTATTGCAATCAAACTTGACATTGCATCCATTGTCAATCAATTGACTCACACTCAACAAATTTCTAGACATTGAAGGAAACAGTTTGAAGCTTTACTCTCCCCCTTGATTCAAGCCAAATAGGAATGGTTTCTATCCCATGAATCTCACAATTAGTTCCATTCACAAGAATAGTAGACTTCTTGGAACATGATAAAAAAAGAAGAGAAATACTCTCTTTGCCTTGTGACATGTGAGCTCACCCCACTATCAATCCACCAAGGATCATCCTCCATAAAAATTAATGGTATTCCCATGTATGTCATGAGTGACTCCTCTTTTGTGAATCCATCTCTCACTTGATTGGAGAAGTTCACTTGCCTTCCTTATTGCTTTCTTTCATCCTTTTTATTCTTGTAGCACTTTAATGCCAAATGCCCAATCTTGCCACAATAGTAGCATTTGAATCTTTTATTTTTCTCCAATAGGTTGTCTCCTATTGATGCCATGATAAGAAAGCACTTGTACACAGAGTACAAACTTGTGAAATGACTCTTCAAATTGATTTTGTGACCGTCAAGACACTAGATTTGAACACATCATGTTGGAAAGAGGAAAGTAAAATGAGTCACTTCGATAAGTCAAAGACTTTGAACGACCTCTATCGAGTGCAGTGGAATGAGCCTTCTTTCCTAATGCATGACTATGCCTATCAATAATTGAACAAAGCTATAATGACAGAACTCATGTTCAATCTGTTGGATCATTTTCTTTCTTATAATCGACTAATTGGTTTTAATCCTCATCCATTGTTTATCCAGTTATGCAAATTTTCCCATGTCTTTACATAGTCTGCGAATTTACAAGTGTTTTTACACAGTCTACAAAAATACATGGAGTTTGACAACAGTGTCACATTTTTCGCCTGTCAAAAATTGCGAGTAAAAATACAGAGTCGCATTTTTTGCATTTTTTTAAAGTGGCTCAAATGTTAAGGAAATGACTCTGGCAAAGTATGGGGCTACCCCAATATTAAGGAAATGAGATTTTATGATACTGTCACCTTTTTCGCAAAAAGACGACAGTGGCAGTTTTAGTTCATTTCTGCAGAGTAACAGTTTTAGTTCATTTATGCAGATAGATTGTTTACGGCCAATTTTCACTGCTTATCATCAATCAATATCTGAGAAGGAACTAGATGAATGCCAGTGGACACCAACCAACTGGCAATCGCATTTGACGACCTAATTACTTAGCATAAATCGGTTATTCATACATCTCTTTTCAAGTTCTGAAGTTTTTGATCAATAGATCAACAAGTATTGAATAGTTAGCTCTCTCTCTCCCAAGTCTGCGAGCTTGAACACTCCTGAGCATTCTAGCTCACTTCTTAGAGTTGTTTAGAGATTGCTATTGCGCTTACTACTTATCAGTATTGTGCTTAATTTCGACTTTCATTTTAGCCACTTAGAAATAGTTTAGTGTAAGCCACTTCGATCCCAATTTATTGTACTCATTTACTTCTGTTTCATTTTCATACTGAATCATTAGAGAAATTTTGAGCTCCAAAAATACCCTTTAAGAATTCGTGCAAGATATAGTTTATATTATTAAAATATTATAACACTAGTACTTTTGACTTGCCATAACTTTTTAGTCATAGCTCAAAAGTATATTATATAACATATCATTGGAAAGCCCTTGTCGAGCGCTTTCTAATGCACCAAACTCCGCTAAATGCAGACTTACCATTAAAAAGTTATGCCATTTTTAGTGTGGAATCAAAATGTGGACTCAAAAAGTTACGTTACGTAAATTTCAAATTTGAGTGTTTTGATTGGTCCATGTGTAAGAAAAAATTGAGAAAAAAATATAAGAAAATTTTTTACAAAGGGTCTTTTTTGGATTTAGAACTCCTCTAATGTAATATTATCTTTTATTGCATTCAGGTTCATCTCAAAATGTATGTGTTTCTGTAGTTCTTCGTGACTAATTATTTGTCTGATAATTCAATGCATTATTGTTTGGCTACATAATCACTATAGTACTGATGATTTCAAAGTGAGTAATTATAAGATCAATCGTAATTTCTATCACTATTTTTCTGCTCAAAATTGATAGGCGTAGTCATGCATGAAGAAAGAGGAAGATAGTCTATTTTGTTGCGCACGATAAGTTTTTTATCTTGTCATTTGAATTTTTTTTATTCAAATTGTATTTGAACTATCTTTCACATACCTCTTTCTGACATGGTATCAGAGCGTTGATTCTTTTTCAGGGCCTAATACGATTTTGATATCAGAGCAAAAGCTCAATACTTGATATCTTTCGCGATATCAAATTGATATCATATTCTTAAGTGCCTTTCATCATTTCAGTATCAGATGATTGATTTCTTGTTGTTGGCATTACTACATCTTAGCATCATCGATACAATCAACAGGCTAAGTTCGAAATGGATTATCAAAGTAAAGTTGGCCTTATTGCAGACAAGCTGAATGGATCCAATTATCATTTGTGGAAATTTAAGATGAAGACCTTGCTAATCGCCAACGAGTTATGGGATGTTGTTACAAGTACAGAAGTAAAATCTGAAGACGACACAGAAGACTCAAAGTGGAAATCGAAGGATGGTAAAGCTTTCACGCTTATTATCCTCAATATATCAAATACACAGATTGGACACATAGTTGAAGCTAAAACTTCAAAAGACGTTTGGGACATCCTGAACTCACTGTATGACGTGAGGGACGTAACTACTAAGTTACATCTACAAAGGAAATTCTTCACATTCAAGATGTCTAATGGTGATTCTCTTCATAGTCACATTAACGAGTTTAAGAATCTCTTGCAACAGATGGCCATTGTCGAATTTGTCATAGACGATCAAGATGCAGTTATGACATTGCTTTCAAGCTTGCCCTCTACATATAAGAACTGGGTGATGATCATATTGACACACTCAGATTTAACTCTTACTAAAATTATCACTATGTTGTTGCAAGAAGACAATAGAAGAAGTCAAGACACTTTGTCTACTTCCTCTTCTCAGGCTCTATATGTCAACAAAGGCTCTAAGCGACAGAATTAGAAAAGCTCCAAGAAGGCTGCAACGAATCAGAAGTTGACTCAAAGTCAAGTACAATCATCAAATCCACAATCGAAGAAGAAGACGTTTTGCAAGTATTGCAAGCGCAATAACTATGAGACCAAGGATTGCCGAATTTTCCAAGCGAAGAATGTAGCCAAGCAACTTGACCAACAAGCAAACACAGTCTCATCATCTCCTTAAGTCAAAGTGGACGAAAGCGCATTCATGGTCAAAGACCAAAGCGCATTTTTGTATGATTCATGGTTTTTTGATTCTGGAGCAACTCAACACATGACCAATCAACGTGAGATTTTCAACTCCTACATGCCTTACAACACAAAGAAATTTGTTCATCTTGGTGACAATAGTACTCACACTATTGAAGGTGAAAACACTATAAGATTGTGATTCCAGCATGATCAATTGAAACTACTATCAAAGGTCTTATATGTTCTTAAACTCTCTAAAAATATGTTATCAGTAAGTAGAATTACAGATTTAGGTCATAAGGTAGAATTCGAATCTGATCAATGCAAAATTATTGATAGAAGTAATAAACTAATCAAAGCACTAAGGTCAAATAACGGGAGAGAATACATCTCCACCGAATTCAAGGAGTATTGCCTTAACAATGACATTGAGCAACAATACATTACCTTATATTCGCCTCAATCAAATGGTCTTGCTAAGAGAAAGAATATAACCTTAGTTGAATCGGCAAAGTGCATGTTATCACATGCGACACTTCCAAAGTCCTTCTGGACTGAAGCTGTTTCAATGGCAACCTATATTCAAAACAGATGTCCTACTAAAGGTCTCTCAAACGAAATATCATTTGAAGTTTGGACAGACACCAAACCTTCTTTATCAAACCTACGAGTTTTTGGATGTACTGCTTTTGCACAAATACCTCTTGATCTCAGAAAGAAGCTCGACTTCTAGAGTATCAAATGTATGTTCATCAGCTACACTACTTCAGATCAAGCCTACAAGTTGTTCGATCCCATCGAGTTGAAGATATTCACTAGTTGGGATGTCATCGAAGATCAGTTTATTGACCTCAAGGGAAAAGGCAAAGTTCACATAGCTGACTCTTCGGTTTCATCCAACATATTAAACTTTTCAGTTTCTCAGTCGACTATTCTCATTGAAGGTCTAAGCTCTTCTACTTTTGACGAACAACAAATCAATGGCGAATCAGAAGATGATGATATTGTAGTTCAGCAACTATAGTATGATGGAAATGATAAACTTCCTCTATTACCCAGAAGATCTTCAAGAGGAAGCAAACCACCTAACCGGTATATCGACAAGTCTACAGCCTACCTTGTTCAGGAACCGACATCTGTATCATTTCAAAAGATCAATACTTTCCTTATTGATCACGGCTACACACCTAGCTCTTCAGATTCAAATGTTTGCTTCAAAGTAGTCCAGTAGTCTTTTATCATTATCACTTTATACGTGGATGATATATTGCTTTTCAACAACAGTACCGATTTGATAAAAGAGGCCAAGACAATGCTATCTTCCGAATTTGACATGACCGATCTGGGCGAAGCTCATTTCTGCCTTGATATACAAATCCACAGAGACAAAAAAATAGAAGTTGGTCTACATTACACAATAGAGATACATCTACAACATATTGGTCAGAAATAATCTGATTAATTGCAAGTTAGCTCTCTCACCAATGGAACCATGTCTCAAATTGTCAAAGGACCAGTGTCCCCAAACAATTCATGAGAAGCAGCATCCATCATTGAACCATCGTTGAAGCACAAATACGGATGCTATAGGATCCATCGTTGGAACCATCGTTACAATAATAATGTTATTATGTTATAGCATCCATCGTTATAGCATCGTTGAACCATCGTTATAACACCAAATCGTTGAACATCCATCGTTGAAACATCCATCGTTGAACCATCGTTATAGCATCATTGAACCATCGTTATAACACCAAATCGAATCTCTAAACCATCGTTGAAGCACTGATACATATGTTATAGCATCCATCGTTGAACCATCGTTGAAACATCATTGAAGCACTGATACGGATGTTATAGCATCCATCGTTGAACCATCGTTATAATAATCATGTTATTATGTTATAGCATCCATCGTTGAAACATCCATCATTGAACCATCATTATAACACCAAATCATTATAGCAAAAACCATCATTGATATTACACCAAATCATTGAAACATCCATTGTTGAAACACTGATACAGATGTTATAGCATCCATTGTTGAACCATCATTAGCAACATATCTTGCCCTAGCATTATTATTATAGCAACGTATCATGCGTTAGCATTATTATTATAGCACTAAATCGTTGAAAAATGTTTCTCACCTTTTCAAAATGAGCCGAAGAAATTTGAGAGAGAGAGAGAGAGAGACCGTATGTAGCCGTTCTGGTCTGCATCACTTGCTATATGATATAGTCGCTCTAGATTCTTGCTTACGTGCAGAATTCAGGCATCGATGCTCTCCCTTTCTCTCTCACTCACGGTTCTCACAGTTCCTCTCTCTCACTGACGGTTCTCACGGTTCCTTTCTCTCACTCACGGTTCTCACGGTTCCTCTCTCTCTCTCACTCAAGGTTCTCACGGTTCCTCTCTCTGTCTCACTCACGGTTCTCGCGGTTCTCTCTCTCTCTCTCTCTCTCTCTCTCTCTCTCTCTCTCTCTCTCTCTCTCTCTCTCTCTCTCTCTCTCTCTCTCTCGTTCTCACGGTTCCTCTCTCTCAACGGTTCTCACGGTTCCTCTCTCTCACTCACGGTTCTCCCTTTCTCTCCCTCTCTCTCGAATGCTCTCCCTCTCTCTCTCTCACTCACGGTTCTCACGGTTCCTCTGTCTCTCTCTCACTCACAGTTCTCAAGATGCTCTCTCTCTCTCTCGGATGCTCTCCCTCTCTCTCTCACTCACGGTTCTCACGGTTCCTCTCTCACTCACAGTTCTCACGGTTCCTCTCTCTCAACGGTTCTCACGGTTCCTCTCTCTCACTCACGTTTCTAACGGTTCCTCTCTCTCTCTCACTCACGTTTCTAATGGTTCCTCGCTCACGGTTCTCTCTCTCTCTCTCTCTCTCTCTCTCTCTCTCTCTCTCTCTCTCTCTCTCTCTCTCTCTCTCTCTCTCTCTCTCTCTCTCTCTCTCTCTCTGTGTTCCTATGCGGTTTTATAAGTTTTGGCTAGAAGTTGAATGATACAACGTACTTGGTAGGAAAACGGAACAAAAGGAAATATGTTGAAAATTATACAGGAAAAGAAACGACACTTTTCTTTCCTATGCGGTCATTTGTGGTCCTATGCGGCCCTTCCCTTCGGCCCTCCTTTAGTCGTCCCCTCTTTTGTGGTCCTATGCGGTCCCAAACGACCATAAAAGAGGTCGTTTGCGGTCACACATACACACACCCTTGAATGAGCTATTTGTTGTAACTCTCTTTATTGAATGTATACATTCTGTTTTTCAGAATAGATAGACCGCAAACGACCACAAACAACCATAAAGGACCACATAGGAGGAGGACTGAAGGGAGGGGCCGCATAGGACCGCAAACGACCTCCTTTGCGGTCGTTTGGAACCGCATACGCCCGCATATGAAGAGAGGGCCGAAGGGAGGGCCGAAGGGAGGGGCCGCATAGAACCGCAAACAACCTCCTTTGCAGTCGTTTGGGACCGCATACGACCGCCAAAGTGGCCTAAATGTGGTCCCTTAAATGGCCTAAAGGACCAAATGGCCTAAAAGCGGTCCCTATGCGGTCATGTGTGGTCCTATGCGGTCCTTATGCGGTCCCTTGCCACCCGTCAACGACCATCGACTTTTCTTCTAAACCATCGACCGCCATCCAAATCATCGACCGTCACCCAAATCGTCGACCGCCACCTAGATCAAAAAATCATCGTTCGTCAACGACATACTAAATTTCCAAATCATCGGCAGCCACCTAGATCGGCCGCCATTGCTCGTCAACGACGGGCACTCTTTACTAGTATGTATGAAATTATTTAGTAAATGCAAATAGAAGATCTTTATTATATTGTTATTGGTGATGATATTAGTGCATCATGCAGGTTGAGAGCCTACGGATGCATGCAAGAAAAAAAATTATTTGTTATTTATGACTTGCATATATAAAGGTGCATCTAAAGAGTGGGCATGCACACACAAAAAAGAGAGACATGAATTTTTTCCTATTTACCACTTGCATATAAAGGTGCATCTAAAGGACCGAGTTCTTGAAATAAAGTCCTTAGAAATGTCGCAAGGTTCTTCTACATAAACTCCAACACATGGTATTGTCTTTCACAAGCCAATGCCAACAAAGTCATCTCGTAGTGGATCTAAGATGCATAATCTAATCATTTAAATTTTAGCCCAGTCTAGATACAAGATTCACACTCGAAAATGCATGTGATACTCCAGTGTTTTTAAGTTCTCCATTCAACATTCAAGGGCTAGCCTCAATTAGTCCAAGATGTATCATACACATAGATCACATTTTATATTTGAAGAACAATGCTACAAATGTTGCATACTTTTTCAGCTCATAGTCTTTCTAAGTTGTTCGTCATAGGTCTAGTTTTTCGTGTTGCGTTTAGAAGAGAGATGGAAAAGTTTTGTGGCCATTGCTTGCCTAATGAGATATTAGCCTCCCATCTTGAAAATTTTCAACAATTTCATGATTTGCATTAATCTAAACTATAGTGTTCACTCTGATGACTTCTTGGAAAAGTGATTCTACTTGTATATCAAAGATGAAGCTTACAAGTGGTCCCAATCATCTTCATAATGGATTAGCTCATCTTTCAATATTTTGATTATTTTGTCAAATACTCTTACATGATATTTTAAAGAGGACTAGGTTGAGGATTAGTTGTTGTAGGTTGCTGGAAATCACCAATATGAGGATTGTTTTGATGTCATATCTACTCCGCATCTTGAGCATCACCTTCTTCCTCTTGTCCAAGGGAAAGAAAATCTAGGTCACTATCCACTTGGTTGTCCGCAAGTTTTAGATCTACACCAGCCATCTTATTTTCATTGAAATAGACATCCCAACTTATTTGTATCTTCTTGGTTGAAGGATTATAAAGTTTGTATCATTTCTCATGCAAAGGATACCCAACAAAGACGCATTTATCCGCCTTATCATCAAGCTTCTGCCGCAATTCGATAGGAATGTGTGCATAGGCTTCGCATCCAAAAATGTGTAAGTGGGTAATGTCAGGTTTGTTGCCATAATACTTCTCTTCGGGTGTTCCTTCAATAGCTTTTTGAGGCGATCGATTTTGAAGATACGACGATGTTTGGACAGCTTCAACCCAAAAACATCTCGATAAACCATGTGCCTTGAACATAGTTCTAGCTGCTTCTGCAAGAGTCTTATTCTTACGCTCGGCAACACCATTTTGTTTCGACGTGTAGGACATGGTTAATTGTCGTTTAATGCCATTTTCTTTGCAATAATCATTGAACTCGGTTTAAATAAACTCTCCTCTTCTATCACTTCTTAAGCATTGGATTTGGCTATTAGAATGTAGTTCAACCATAGCTTTGAATTCAAGAAAGTGAAAGAATGCTTGATATTTATGCTTCAAGAAGTATACCCAAGTCTTTCTTGAATAATGGTCGATGAAGGTTAAGAAGTATGTTGAGCCACCAATACTTTGGGTTGGTGCATCAACAACTAGAACAGCATCTGATGTAGAGGAATCAACAAGTGCAGCAAGAGCAAGAGCAAGAGCCTGATCCGCAAGTGATGGTGTATGATAAAAGACATCAATGGCTCCCATGTGGCCTCCTCAATAGGACGACCATCCCATTGGACCAAAAACTGAATCTGCCAGCAAATATCGCTATGAATGAACTCCAAGATTGATGTGGCTCACGTTGAACCATTCAATGAAAAACTTTTGTCAATGGTGCTTGCCATAGACACGAGGTTCACATACCTCTTGATTGGAGGTAAGCCAAGTATAAGATATTGATCATGAAGATACTTCGTGCTTTTATAATGAAAGTGACCATATCTTCTATGCCAAAGTAAACTTTAATTAACAATATTTTGAAGACAAAGCGTGTTGATCAAATATTGTATTCAGGTTGTATAATTTTCCTTCATCTCTAAAGCCGCTAGCAATGATTTTATTATCTTGCTTTAAGTCTTTAATGAAGCACCTATCATTGTAGAATTCCACAAGCATGTCTTGATCGGTTATAGCACCAAGCAATAAAAAATTTTAAGCAAGTTAGGAATAAGCAGAGCATTCTTGATCACACTTAAAAATCTAGAATTGAATTGAATTAAATTGAAATATCACATTTGCCAGCTATATCTTGTATTCAATTATCTCCTAGCACAACTTGACCATTTATACCGATTTTTCTTGTGGTTGTATGCAACAAGAGCTTGAGATTGTGCATTAACCTTTGACGTTCCATAAGTTTGGGATCTTAATTCTTCTTGAAGCAAAATTCCAGCCACATCATCGTAGCTTGGCGATTTCTCTCTAACATTTAATGTAAGATGCTGGAATTGTGGAGGAAGCCAATTGAGGGTGACACTAACAATTTCTAGGTCATCTACATTCTTGCCTACATCTTTCAATTGATCTACCATCTTTGATTCTCATCAAATATGGTGTCATAGCTTCTCCCTCATTCATCTTCAAGGTATGGAACTTTTGCTTGAGGGAGAGGATCCTAGTGATGGAAGATGTCTCAAACATTTGTTGTAATTTCTCCCAAGCCTCCCTAGGTGATGACATCTGGAATAAGGCTATCCTTAACAGACATATTGATTATGGCTAATGCTCTACTAGCTCTTTCTAGACTATTTGATGTAAGAAAGCAATCTTGAAACAAAAAATATATGGTATTGACCCATCCATCAAAAAAAGGATAAATCCCACCTGCTATGTCACACTAGTTTGTGTGACAAACAATTTAAGTTTTAGGGTGATTGTAACTCCTGATTAATGCCATGCTTTTTAATATACCATCGAGTCAATATGTTCCCATTATTTTGAAAAAAGTTTACTCGACCAAATCGCGCTCAACACGGAGACGGTATACATACCACCAGTCAGTATGTGTAGGACATGTGTCATGCCACATCAGCATGTTTGATCACATGTTGCATGACATGTGTGTAAAAAAAATTTCAGCCAACCTGACATGTGGCCATGCATTGTTTTTCTTAAAGCGAAAATGACACGTGTCCAACAGAGGGCATGGCCCACATGTGCCCATGCATTGTTTCAATTAAACCCAAAATAACTAATGTGTAGCAGAGGGTATGGCCCATGCGCTCTCTCTCTCTCTCTCTCTCTCTCTCTCTCTCTCTCTCTCTCTCTCTCTCTCTCTCTCTCTCTCTCTCTCTCTCGACCTCGACCTCTCTCTCGACCTTCCTCGCTGCTGCTGCTACCTTTGCTCGCTATTGTTGCTACTCACTGCCTATCCTCCCTTCTCTCCTGTCTGCTCTGGTATCCCTTGTTGGTGTGAAGCTTCTGAACGAAGTCCCAACCAACAAGAGAAAGACGGAAGGAGGGTTGTTGAGATGAGTAGGAGTTAGATTAAATTCCAACACTCCCCCTTAAGCTTACTGCTACGAATCGGAACTGCAATTAAAACTTATCATATCTACTAAAGTAGAATGTTTATCTCTAGACAATGGCTTTGTCAAAATATCAACCAACATACTGTCTGTATGATAGTAACTTAGTACAACATCTTGGTTTTGAACCTTCTCTCTAAGAAAATGAAATTGAACTTCTATATGCTTAGTTCTATTATGAGTTCGTGGGTTCAAAGATAGAGCTATGCAGCTCTGGTTGTCGCACTGGAGTATTGTTGGACCGATCTGTGGGAATTGCAGATCTTGTAGTAGCCTTCTTAGCCAAATAATTTCCTTCACTGTTGATGTAGCTACAACATATTTGGATTTTGTAGAGGACAACTAAATGCATTTCTACTTTTTGTTGTTCCATGAAATGGGTCCTCCTGCAAGGAAACAAATATAACCTGATGTGGATTTTCTGGTATCCACGTCTCCTGCCTAGTCTGAATTTGAATAGGTGATCAATGTGAGTGCAGCTTCTGTATTACCATTGTCACTCAAAGCATAGTGCTTTGAAGCTTAAATGTACCTCAATACTCTTTGCAGAGCTTTCCAATTCTGTAAGCCTGGATTGGACATGTATTGAGACAATGTGCTTACTACATATGCTAGATCAGGTCGTATGCAGATCATAGAATACATTATAGATCCTATGACAGACTGATAAGGATACCTACACATTTCTTGCTGATCTGCTTGAGTTCTAGAGCACATGTCTTTGGACAGTTTAGATCTTGGATCCATAGGTGTGTCTATGGGCTTGCAGTCCTCCATGCCATATCTGTGAAGCACATTGATTGAATAGAACTCCTAGCTTATAGTAATCCTTCTGCCTACGTGACCTCTGTCAATCTCCATATCGAGTAGGTAATGGACTGGACCGAAATCAGAATCATCTCAAATTTTGATGAAAGCAGAATTTAGTTTCCTGTAATAACTTATTTGAATTGTTGATATTAATAAATCATCAACGTATAATGCTATTATAACATAGCTTGACCCTTTACGTTTGAGATACGCATTAGAGTCTAAGAGCAAGAAGTAAATTGTGCTGCAACAAGAAGTGATTTATTCTATCATACCAGGCCCTGGGAGCTTGCTTAAGACTATATAATGCCTTATAAGATTTACATACCAAATGCTCTTTGCCTTGAAGGACGTACCCTTCTTGATAAATGAATATGTCTTCTTGTATGTATCCATGAAGGAATGTTGTCTGGACGTCCATCTGGTGAATGTCCAGATCCTCTGCAACAACTATAGCTAGCAAGGTGTGAATAGATTGATGCTTTACCACTGGACTGAAGGTGTCGGTGTAATCTATTCCATAGACTTGCTCAAATCCTTTAACCACTAACGGAGATTATGAGTTGTTCTTTTGTGTTGAATAAGATTATCAGTGTAGAAGTCTTCGACTGCCGTGAAAGAAAGATTGCAGAAACGATTAGGCGTCTGAGACAGTCATGCAATCCTCTGATACTGATAATCTAATATGAAGATAATGTAAAACTAATTCAGACGTCAGAGACAGCCATACATTTCTCTTTATGTTGATGTTTGCGAAAGAGGAGTGAGAGTTAATTTCATTGAAAAAAAAGACAAAAGATGTAGAACAGTAGTGAATCTGTATATTAAAGTTGTAGTAACAACGATCAGAACACAATACAATTAAGCGCATAATCCTAGACTCACTGATTCAAAAACGATTGCTAAACTTCTGAATATATATCTCTCTATATATAATCACTAACTCTACGGAGTCAGCTACTGAAAGACCTGTTCTGGTCGTTTTATCTCTTATCTCGCTCTCGCCTATTCAATCGCTCATTTACATATATAGCAACTGGAAGATCTTGTATTATTCTAGCTTTACATTTACAAGATCGCTTAACAGCTGATTAACTGACTAATTAGAAAAGTTGTTATTGGAGCGCGGAGACGTAGACAGCTTGTGAAAAATCCTGTGTATTTCTACAGAGTGTCGGGTTTTTGCCTGTGTAAAATCCCGTGTAAAACTCCAGTGTCGAATTTTTCGCTTTTTTTTTCAAAGGCAAAACTTACATAAAAAAAAAAAAACAGTGGCGTATTTTTTGCTTTGTGTCGCCTGTCAGAAATTGCATGTAAAAATGCAGTGTCGTATTTTTCGCATTTCTAGAAGTGTTGGAAATGGCCTAAAAGCTGAGTAACACAGGTGTCGTAAAAATGTTAAAACTGACGATTTCGAGCTTGGGAAAGCGCTTTATGCGAAGTTGGGGGCTTCTGAAGTGAAGAATAGAGTCTGCTTGACATCGTGCAATGTGTTTGAAAAGGCGTTCATGTACAACATGTTCTATAGAAAACGCTTTCTGGGTCAATCTTTCGTAGCTTGTCTATTGTCAATGTTAAGAAACGCAAAGTATTTTCCTTCTGCAGCTTGGGTTACACCTTCAAAAGGGCTTGGTATGGATGTAAAGCGATCAGCATCAGTGTGGCGAGCGATGTTGGTTCCTGGCTTGGTAACGTTGGAAGATGTTTATAACATCTTCTTTGCAAGACAGCATGCACGTGGGCAATACTTTGGAGCAAGAACACGAAGCATTGATCATAGCATCCACAGTGGAAATCCTAATGGAAACACACCGACTGATATGTCCACACTAGAGACGCCTCTCTCACCACTCGCTAATGAAAAAGCTACATATATCCCTCTCAATCATGGCGTCATTCATAGGAAACCTATTTTCGGATAGTGATCTTCTGTTGTTGTATTTATGTACATAGTGTGTGTATGGATGGATGTTCCAGCTTTGTTTGTCTTTTAGGTTGACCTACCTGTTGTCAAAAGGTAGGCTCAAAAAGTTTTATGTATCCTTCGAATGCCACTCGAGCAGTTTTATAAATACAACGAGCAACCTTGCTTTTTGTGTGAGCTCCGTATTTTTAAGCAATAACTGTCATTTTCTTGCATTTCTTGTTTTGGTTATATCTTTCGGGTAACCAGTAACTGTGCATGAATTTTCCTTGCAAAATTAGCTTCCCAACGATCTGCTATATGCTTCGATTCAGCATGTTTGTGCGAGCGTATGATTTTTTAAAATATTTTAAGCTAATGGAAGACGAAATTTAGTCGTCTACAGGTCCCATTTCCATGATCAATCATGCATTGATTGTTCTCTAAAATGCACATACAATTGAACAAGCATTTCCATGCCAAAAGGCATATAAGACAAGAAAGAGTACATATAAAGTATGTGATATCATTGGGAGTGTATGGAACGTCTCCAAAGCAATAACAAAAAAACATCTCTTATTACTATAAAATGAGATAGATATTGTCAAAGTACAGTACTTTGGGCCTTAAATGAGTGCATTAATGTCTCACAAGAGTGATTGATTGATTGATCACAAAACAAATGCAAACTAGACACACAAATTTGAGATCTAGATTAGCAATTTAGCATCTATCAATCAAGAGCAATCTACAATCAAAGATCAAAAGCAAAATACTGCCCACACACATGTGAAACAGTACTCAGTACGGCCTGTAGACTGAAAATGAAGTGAAAACCACTTTGTTCTTAGTTAGATCCAAAAACATTCCAAGTTCATAGTGTAGAACTTGAGTTTTTCCACTGCGTTCGATAAATCGTTTACAACCTTCGACTTGTCGAACCGACGCATTTTCACCTCCCTCTTTCCATCATGGTATTAGAACAATATCATTAGATACTTTTCATAGTATCATATTAGAGAGCACTTGCTCTTAATTCTTTAATTTGTGGCATCAAATTTCAGTATCAGATAATTGATTTCCAATCGTAGCGCAGCATGACATCATTCTTAAAGTCATCGATTTATCGACAGACTAAAGTTCCATATGGATTCTCAAAATAAAGTCAGTCTCATAGTAGACAAGCTGAATGGATCCAATTACTATTTGTGAAAATTTAAGATGAAGACCTTGCTAATCGCCAACGAGTTGTGGGATGTTGTCGTAGGTATCAAAGTGAAGCTTGAAAACAACACAGTCGACTCAAAGTGGAAGTCGAAGGATGGAGAAGAAAATTCTTCACTCTCAAGATGTCGAATGGTAATTCACTTCAAAATCACGTTAACCAGTTTAAGAATCTCTTGTAAGAGATGGTTGTTGTCGACGATCAAGACGCAATTGTGACATTGCTTTTAAGCTTGTCCTCTACATACGAGAACTGGATGAGGTGATGATCATATTGACACACTCAGATTTAACTCTTACTAGAGTTATCACTATATTGCTGCAAAAAGACAATCAAAGAAGTCAAGACATTTCATCGACTTCATCATCTCATGCTTTTCATGTCAACAAATGCTCAAAACGACATAAGCAAAAAAGCTCTAAGCAATTCGCATCAAATCAGAAACCGATGCAAACTCAAGAGCAATTATCAAATCCACAGTTGAAGAAGAAAATGCTCTATAAGTATTGCAAACGCACTAATCATGAAATCCAAAATTGTAGGGTATTAAAAGCGAAAAATACCAACAAACAACCAAATCAACAAGCGAATGCAGTCACAACATTCCCCGAACTCGACATGGACGAAGAAACATATGAAGTTTGGACAGGCTCCAAACCATCATTATCAAACTTACGAGTTTTTGGATGTATCACTTATGCGCAAATACCGGAAGATCTTAGGAAGAAGCTCGACTTCCAGAGTATGAAATCTATTTTCATCAGCTACACTATTTCAGATAAAGCTTATAAGAGACATATGAAAAGTGTTAACTATGTTCAAATGAGCTAGATCAAAGAAGACTACGTATACTTTTTATAAGAATGCGGGTCATTTCATGTAAACAAGGTTTTGAATGTAAAGCAACCATGTGTTTATACATCATAATTAATTATTATTCAAAACTTAACAAGTCTCTAAGTCTAGTTAAGTTATGGCCTTGTCTATGAATCGGGATTTGTAAATATTTTTGAGATTTTTTAGCTCATATGTAATAGAGAGATTTGGGGCTTTTTCTCCTCCTCTTGTAATTATGAGCCTTGAAATAATCAAAGCTAGGACTCACGTGTCCAATCCACCTGTATTCAATGTTATAGTGATTTTTTTTATGCTTTGATCTAATTTATTGTAAAAATTGGTATATATTTTAACGTATTTTGCATCTTCTATGACATCAGCATATTAATAATATGTTTTATATTGTTTGCAACATATTTCCATTGGATTTTGGTATGATCATGAAATTACCCACATGATAGCTTCACCCACCACAACTCTTGTTGAAACCCAAAGCAGAAGTAAGGACCCGTATGGCCCTCTTCATACTAGCAAACAAACAATTGTGAGCTTCATACCAAGCATCTTCTTTTGAGTCTATGGATTTAATACCTGCATATACACTTCCTCTATTACCAAAAAGGAGTAACTCGATATGAGAAGTAGCAACTCTTACTTTTTAGTGACGGCCACGGTGAATCTAGTAGTGGTAAGAAGAAAGAACCAACAACAAGAAAGGCAATTGCAAAGAGAGTGGCGCTTGGGGCAAAGGAAAGGCAAGGCAGGAGCACCGCATTTGGTTCATGTCTCCTCTTTTTCCTTAGTGTGACCCAACTGCGTCTTCTTATCGTCAATACAAGGATTGCTAGATGTTTCTATTCTCGAATTGATTACGTGTTCTGACCTATGTTAACTCAAATGAGAGAAAGTGCAACATAGATCAAAAAAAACTTTACGTATTGTGGAAGGAGTTGGGTACATAACATTGTGCCAGTAATGACCCATAGGCTAGGCCTGGAGGGGACGAGAGGGGACGAGCGTGTGACTTCCTCCGGGCCTCGACTATGACTCCTACTGGGCAGAATGTCAACTGCCCAGGGTACTTCCAATGCACAATGGGCACTCTGGCTTTTTATCACACGACCGTTATGAAACAGCGGCATCTCGGAAATGAAATCATCATATAAGCAATTGTGATGCTCATTCTGATTTTTGAGCAGACTAAAAAAAAAGGGCAAAAAAGTGTCAAGTGCCCGTTACGACAAAGGAAGCACAAGAAAGAAAGGCGAAGGAGAGGCAACCAACCAACCTGGCCTGAGGGAACCACAACCCCCAACAGAATCTTTTTATTACAGTCCAAGGCAGTTCCGTCTCCCGAATCCACACAAGTCGTCAAATCACTCTTGGACAGCACGAGCCCGCATCCAGTGTTCATCAAAGTGATGAGCGCCATCACCAAAACAACAATTGCCTTCAGCAAAGCCATGCTCATGATGCTTCTCCACGCAGCGGCAATAGCAGAAGCAGCCCCTGCTACATACTTTTATCGATGCAATAAACCAAACCGCCACATGAACCACCATGACCATGCAGTTTTTTCGTGCATGTGACAATGAACACGACAACCCTCCGTGGTCGCATACTAGCACGGATCACATTACGCCCCACTCTTTGCCCCGTGTCCAAAGACTTTCAAGCTCTTACGCATCATCCTCGCTTCCTATTGCACATCACATTTCGTATCAACAAATCAGATTAAGAGCACATAGGAGTTGTGAGGAGTGATATTGGACACATGGCATCATCCGGCTGATTAAGAGCAGGGCAGATTTTGAGCCATAGCAAGGCTTTAAAACGTTTTTAATCTCCACCGTAGATCTGCAACTGTTATGTCTGGTATTCGTCATCCAACGGTGGGCTACGTGCTATAGCCATCCTCGTCGCTACAGCATGTAGGCCACCTGTGCATGACGAATACCTAGTCCATATCGTACGTAGTAGTACGAGGGCGGTAGCCCGAGGGCCCCACCAAGTACATGGCCCCTGCCCGAGGGCCTTCCGCTGCGTAATGACACGTGTGAAGGTTTTTTTTTCAAGTTTTTTTCACTTTTTTGTTTTGCACTTTTTTTCCATGCATTTTTTTGTGTTTTTTAATTTTTTAGATTTTTTGTTTCAATTTTTTAGCGGTCCTTTTAAAAAAAATTAATTTTTAAAAAAAAATTGGTTTTCTGATTTGTTTTTTTTAGATAACAATTTTTTTTAATTCTTTTTGCATGTGGAGAGTCTACCCCATAGCGCATGCACATTTTGTATGTGTGAAATGTGCTCATGTCATTGGCTATCCACATGCACATTCAATCATAACCTTGTCCTTGCGTTATCCAACCTATGTGCGAGTAAGCGACTTCGCATGACAACTTCCCCCTTTTTGACCTACTCTTGGCCTCCTCTTATTGGGTTAATGGGTTTGGTATATCTGAAGGCCCCATATGAGGGCCTTCTCTGGGCAACCAAACAGGGGAAAGTTCCTAGCCCAAGGGTGGGGGGCCTTTCCAAGCATAGAGCATCAACGCAAAAGGGGATTATTATTCTTAATAAGTCCAAAAAATGCATAATTATTATTTATAACAAATGATATCCTTCAAGTTTTAAGATTCTTTCAATGATTTTTACCTATAGTGTGTGATTTTCAAAAAATTTAAAGTTGTTTTAGTAACATACTCTTGCTTTTATTATTGAATAATGGAAAAACTAAAAGAAATAATGCATAGAGAGTACATAGAATAATAATGCCAAATGGCAAAAAGTAATTTAGGTAAAAAGCTTAACAGATAAATCCAACGCTCCCTCTTAATTTGAATCCGTGAATGCCTTGACCTTCAAACTTAGTTATGCACAAAACCTTTTGTGTGCATCCATGCTCAGCGCGTTCGTGAAAATATCTGATGTCATGTCTCACGTTCAATGGTACTCCAAGCTTACCCTCAAGAAACAAGATTTAAACAAATCAAAAAACTAGAAAAATCTTGAGCACATAATCAATCTTCACCCAAAAAATTTCTTGTACACAAAGTACACACTTCTGAAATGAATCTACAACTTGGCTTTGTGACCCTCAAGAAACTAGATTTGAACATATCAAAAATCTAGAAATATCTAGATTACAAATCTTAGAATCAATCTTCACCAAAATCTAGTCACCTTGGAAAATGGATCTTGCCTATATTTCATCCCATGTACCAAAGGCCATGATCACTAATTATGAGTTTATTGCATTGTTGAAAAACATTGCGTGAATGCCCATTGCTTTGACCAGTGGCTCAACAATTTGGAGCCATTCCATGACCTTCTGTAGAAACCCTCTATGGTTTCTTTTATGCTATTATCTTTTGTTTTATAACTATCTTTTTGTCAAGTATAGTTTTACTTTGTGAACATTTGATAAAGTAGAAGTAGAATGGCCTATGTCTATTTTGATTCAGTATCGGAATAGAAATCGATCCAATAAGATATAATATAGCAGTTATCACAGTTAGGAAGTTTTAAAACGGTTATTCCAATTGGAGAACAGTCGTGAGGCTAAGATTAAGGCTCACAATAATTGAATCAAAATACACAAAAATCAGATCCAAACACCCATTTTGGACTCACTCAGATCCAAAGACTAACTCTCTAAGACTTGGATTGGATTTGAGAAGCTTTGATGCCAATCTATGTCCTCGGTTTTCCACCAATCTTGACTAGCTTGAGCAATTTAAAAAAATTGACATAAGATGTCTATGGCTCAAAACCAATGCTTGATCTCAAATTACCAATTGTTAGAAGCTTTCCCCTCCAAAACTAACTCAAAAGACTCATAACTTGTTATTTTTGGACTCAAATCTTGATCAAACACTCATCCTCTTGTACTTGGATCTGATATCATGTGAAAGAAAGGTACAATAAGGACCATAAATGGATATAACCAATCCAAAAGAGTGATTGTTTGCATTATTATCAACAATTCTATCACCGAATGCAAGCTAGGATTGATCCTATCTTGACATGTAAGCAAGAGCAATCTAAAGCAAACTGTAAATGATCAAAGAGGCTTCACACGTGTGAAACTTAGCCTGATGTATGGATAGAGACTAGAGAGCAAAGTACTAACACTAATGACAAAGCATTGGATCCACCGAAATGTATGCAAATAGAAATATAGACAAGCTTGATGCAAAATCCTCAAGATCTCTTCAAATTGTTCTTTTCAAATGAGCTCCAAATTGGAGTATATACAAAAAGTTTGAGGCTTGGACTGACCTGACTTGTTTCCCACATTTGGAATAGTACATTCACTTGTCCTTTGGCTTCTCCTAAGGTCTCATACAAATCTATAGCCATCGAATCAAATTGCACCTCTCTAGAAAACCTAGAATTGAGGAAAATACATTCTAACTTGAAAAACTTGACTTTTTGCCTTAATGGATGGACTATGTACAAGCTAACCTATGACTATGATCCACACGTGAGAACAGGCCCCACATGTAGTTATATACATAATTTTGTCCTTAATCAAGCTAAATTACGCGTGCACGCGCGTGCACACACACACGCACACACACATTTGATTAAGAAATGCTCTCATGATTTACTCGCTTGTTTCGGTCACTATGATCACGTTACTTGTTGTATATAATATTCTTTTTCACCCATTTATTCAAATTTGCTAGAGATAATGCAATTTTGCATATCCTCTACAAAATTTATGGAAAAATCTTGTGAAGTTAAAGAATTCATTTATGACTTGTGAAATAAGCCTTAGTTATGAATATCTGGAGTAGAGCATGAAGATTTTGTGGATTTCTATGCTCCAACAACATTTTGATTTTCTTTGTGTATGTTATTGCTTAGACTCTAAGCTCATCCTTTTTATCATGTTTTTTGTCAAAACAAAATTAGCAACATTATAGATACACAATAATGCATGCAAATTACAAGAGCATCTTGGGTTAGTTGCACAGCGGCCATCTTCAACTCAGCAACAACAAAGCAAAGTCACAATGCAAATTTTTTTGTTAACAAAGGATAGTGACTCAAATGAGAATCTACTTGTGGATTCTGATGAAGAAGAGTCATCAACTTCATCTGCTGAAAAGGAGAGTCTTGACAATACATCAAGCACTGAGTTGCATTGTTGAAATATAATATCAAAAATATTTTCAATGTTTTTAAGTCTTTGTGGATTTTTTATGTAATGCTTTAAATCTATTCTACGAGTTATTTGTAAAAAGTTAATATAGACCATTAAAAATGCTAAATATTCATGTGTTTTGTTTTCATCATAGAAATTTTCAGTTTTTTTATTTTTTTTAATTAAAAGTTTAATTATTTTGGACATGATGTACTATTTTTTTGAGTGGCAATACATATTTTTATATTGGATCTTCGTGAAATTTAAAAAATTTTACGCAAAAAAGTATGTTTTTGGGCAAAATTTACAAAACTACTAAACGATAATCTTTTTTAAGATTTTGACCTATTTTAAATGTTTTTACGTTGACAGCGTGCTTCGAAAAACATTTGTAGTGTCTCAAGTGCTTTGATTGGCTCACTGAGGATCCAATGTCTCTTTCGCTCCTACTTGCTACTCGTATTCAGTGAATTGATCAAATCCTTCTCTAGGGGAGGTGGTTTGAAAAGGAACAGGGCTCTCAAGCATGTCAAATCGGAGATATGCCTCAAGGGGGTTGGAGTCATTGATTAGATTCATAAAGAACTAGGTAGTTGGTGAAACTGTAATGAGGGATCGGGGGGTGAAACAACGTGTTCTTCTGTGACCACAATTGTTGACCCAATTTTAACGAAAGGCAGGGAGGTGGAAAGAGTGGCAATAGTAACAAAGGTTGTCTATTTCGTGGAAACTATAGAGGCTGAGAGAATGGTGTATCTACTGTTGATTGCAACAAGAATAGTAGCAACTATTGGAATTGGTTGTGAAGTACATCGTTGTACCACAGGAGGCGAGCGAGGTAAAACTATCTCGTTGCGGATACGTCGATGACTTTAAGATGTGCTCCCCTGCTGAGAACTGGTTTGTCGTGTATATGTTGAAAGATTATCTTGACGCTTGACTCCCTTGACTTTGTTCTAGAACATTGTAACTACCAACGGCGATAAGATTAGCCTTCAAACTTCCTTTTCATATTTGGCTTGAATTTCTTCTTGAGCTCTAATACGTGCCAATTGTACGACTTTGTTGGGATTGTCCGATGCGTGCGCATCGCGACAGAGAGAAGCAAGCGGAGAATCCTCTATGCATGCGCTACTACGTCTATTGGATTCAGGCCGATTTCAATAGTTCGAAGTCTACCCTACTTGATGACAGCTTTGAAGTCACTGGATCAATACAATCAATTCCATAGCCATGCATGAATTAGATTGATTTCAGATTTAGCTTTGCGGAAGTGTATTAAGTGCGAGAATCAGAGCGTCACAATCGACTCAGACTATCAGTCACTGAAGACAATTTAATCTACAAATAAGTCTATTTACATGCAAGAATCATTTTGAACATGAATAAAATGAACATTCAACATGACACACACGACCTAGATTACTGGAATATTGATTATTCAGTTGTAAAAAAATATAGTCTGAATGCAGGCAGAGTCGCGTTCATTCTAAAACAGTACTCTTTGATAATAGAGAGAAAGAACAAAACAATTGCGCTATGGATATTCGATCGATCTACTATGATGTCTAACCGAACATAGTTGTTGGATATATACAAATGAATGGCCAGTTGGCCATAGTGGGCTGTGTTGAATCCTAATTCTAATTCCTCTTCTGCTCATCTGATGTAGTATCCGAGATCGTGCATCAGCGACCACATTTTCCTTCTCTCTTCGGAAGCGAATTTTCAAATGAAATTCTTGTATCAACTCGGCCCACCGAGCTTGGCGACCTCTCAAATCTGGCTGAGTGCAAAAATACTTCAAAGTATGATGGTCAGTATACACGTAAAATTTGGCATTGTACAGGTAATGTTGCCACACCTTGAGCGCATGTATGATCGCATACAGCTCCTGCTCGTGCATGGGATATCTCTACTGTGTTGGCGTCAATTTCCTACTTTCAAAGGCAACAGGTCTACCTTCCACTGCACCTACGGCAATGCCACTTGCATCCGTCTCCAGGTCAAAGGCCTTGCTGGGATCAACAATCTTGAGCACTGGAGCTGTGGCCACAGCCTCTTTCAAGTGGTCAAAACTATGTTGTGCTTCAGCATCCCAAACAACCACAATGTTAAACCCCCCGTAACTGGTTTGTCAAAGGAGTAGCTAACCAGGAGTAGTTCCTAACGAACCATCAGTAGAACTTACAAAAATCTAAGAAAGACTGCAACTGACGAATATCGGCCGGTCTTGGCCACTGCTTGACCCCAGCCACCTTGGCATGATCAACTGAAATACCCTCTACCGTCACTACGTGACCCAAATACTCGACATGAGTCTTACATAGCTCTGGTTTATGAGCATTGGCATACAAGACCACTTCTTGTAACCTGCCAAACACAGTACGGAGATGAACCTCATGTTTGTCTACCGACTTACTATAAACTAGTGTGTCATCAATAAAATTGACTACAAACTTGCCCATAAAATCACGTAGGACATCATTCATGAGCATCATGAATGTGGACGGTGTATTGGTTATCCCAAATGGCATAACCAAGAACTCATAATGTCCAAAGCGTGTTCGAAAGGCCGTCTTTGGAACATCTTCCGAACCAATCAAAATTTGATGGTAGCCACTCTTGAAATCTATCTTACTGAAAATGACTGCCCCTTGCAATGCATCCAGTAGATTTTCACAAACCGTCAATTGGCAGTAGGTCACCCTCCCACTAGGCCCAATCTGCACCCTTAACAGTAGAAACCGGAGGAAAGTGGGAGAAGTTATGCCCAATCCAAGATTCTGACTTGTTTTTTTGCTTGAAAATCGACTTTTTGGTGAAACGGAGAAACATATGCTCCAAAACCAGTGTATGATAGCTCTATAGGATTGTTATGGATGCTAGAAACATGCTCCCAAAATCTGATCAGGATCTGAGAAGAATCTGGAGAGTTATGAGCGAAAAACCTTTAGGAAAAATGTGTTGGCCCTCCAAAAACTTCAAAACTTTCTAAAATCTAAGATTTGTAGCGTGAATCCATGATGATCTATAGCAACTGCCCACTAGAAATGATCTGAAACATATCTCCCTCATATATGAGCACTATAGGCCAAGTTATGTTGAAAAACCCAAATTTTTTCTCTCTTTCTCTCTCTAGAACGAGCTAGAAAAGGCTCTGATACCAATTGTGAACAACCAAAACTCTCTAAGCTACTCAACTCCTGAAGGTCGGTGCGTCATGATTCTCCCAACCATAGGTACCCCCCCTCTTGAGTCCATTACTTGCTATTCATGTCAACATACACGAGGTACCCCCCCAGTGGTTGATCAGGCCACCTGGCGTACACACTGCATGCGACCGTGAATAGTAAGTGACTCACTGGATACCACCCCCATGCCCCATCATTACCGATGACACCAAGTAGTCACCCCGACTGCTTGCCGGCTAGCACTAACAGCTAGGGCCCCGACAGTTACGCGACCGCATCTCTAACAGCTTGTCAGACGGTCTCACCGGATCATGGGATTGCGTGATACATTGGTTCCCACTTGGAAGCGATGCCCTTCCCGGTCACTGACCCTTCCCAACTTGGCCTCAGGCCCTGTGAGTGACCGGTCATGTGGAGGTCATGTCAAAACTAGACTGAGTCATAACACAGGCCATATGTGAGGCTCCTTCGGTAGCCTTCGGTCTTCGCTAGTTGACCGCAAGTGGGTACTTGAGGTTTCCATCAGTTTGCCTTGGCTTTGTAAAGAATTGTATGCTTTGCCTTGCAGTTGTCGTCGATGGCCTTTGTTGCCTTCGTTGAAACCGTTGGCAGAACTTAGCGGTTGCTTGTGGTGGCTTTCATTAAAGTCGTTTGCATTGCGGTTGTGGTTGTTTACGGTTTCTGCCTATGGGTAGTTCTCGTGTATTTCTACAGGTAAGGCCTGTTGGCTTTTACGTGTATTTCTAAAGTTTTGGTTCATAAGCTAGCAATGTTTTGTAGGTAGAAATTTCATGTTTGTTCAGCTCCCTCTCAAAACGTGGTAGTTTTATGATCCCTAAGCTACTCTTTGCCTTTCAAACAAATGCTTATCTAAGATTTTCGTGAATATCTCAGCAACCATCTGCTTGGTCGGAATGAACATAGTTCTTACCTCGTCCTTCTCAACCATGTCTTTTGATCAAATGATATTTGATCGCAATGTGCTTCGTTCTTGAATGAAACATTGGATCCTTTGTCAGATGTATAGCAGAAGTGTTGTCCATGTACAACGTCAGCAGTTTGTTGGTTCTCTCTCCCAGTCCATCTAGGAACTGTTTGAGCGATGTCAGTTCATTAGCCATCTTGGCTGCAGCAACATAATCTACCTCACAAGAAGATTGGGCGGTTATTGTCTACTTCTTGCTGACCCAAATGCCAGCTGCATCTGTTGCGATGGTACAACCTCTTGAGACGCTCTTGGAGTCATCTTTGATCGATGCCCAACTTGCATCACTATAGGACTTCACTTGAAATCCCGCATCACGACAATAGCAAAGCCCATAGTCCTTTGTATGCTGCAAATATTGTAAGGATCCTCTTGGCTATATTTCAGTGTATGGGTCTTGGATTTATGTTGAATTGGCTCAATATAAACACTACGTAAGCAATGTCTGCCCGTGTATTGTCTGCCAACCAATAAGTCTTTTGGTAAGGCTTATGCTGTATTGCTTCCCGTATGGCATCGTCTTTGGGACAGTCTTCATTTGTTAGTACTGTGCTACAAATCATCAGAGTATTTACTCCCTTGCAATCAGCCATTTGAGAATCATCAATGATTTTTAGAATGTATCTTGATTGGTGTAGATACAATCTACCACCTTCAAGATCTCCGTCAATCTGCAAGCCTAGGTAGCATTTTGCTTCTCCTAGGTCTGATATTTCAAAGTACTTTGAAAAATCCTCTTTTCCTGTGCAATCAATGTGTCACTCTTTGATAGAATTAGTGTGTTGTCAACACCAATAATGATTACCTCACTATCTACGATCTTTACATAGACATTGTAATCTATTATTAAAGGCTAAAAGCCTAAGGATCTAAGTGTGTGATCCTTCTTCTTGTACCACTGCCTAGCGGACTGTTTCAATCTATATATGCTTCTGTGCATTTTGCTGACATAGTCAACAAAGGGCTTATAGGTAAAACCTGGTGGCTGGTTCATGTAGACTTTTTCCTTCAGGTCTTCATGCAGAAATATCGTCTTCTCGTCTATAATATGGATCTTCAAATTGTAGGTTGCTGTGTATGCGATGTAGATCCACCTCTTGCTTAAAGCCTATATTCTTCATGAATCAAGATCTCTTGAAGATCCATCAAACTTGGTAAAGTTCTTTGAATGGCAAGACTTTGTACAATGTTAGCATGTGCATCAACAAAGCATTAAGAAAAACTTGAACAAGCTCTCCTTCCTTAATGCTCTCATCAATGCAAGCTAACTCATCATTCAAAGCCTTCACTCTCAAAACAAAAATATTTGGATTCTCTTCACTTTGAAAGATTTTTCTTCTTAAAGTAAACACTCTATATGTAGACTTGGATTTATAAAGCTTCTTTAATGAATCCCAAGCAGTACTCTTACCAACTTCCATGAGAAGTTCATTGGTAACATTCATCTTTATCATGTGTAGAGCTCTTTTAGCTCTCTTCTCATACCTCAATTGTTCTTGTTGTATTTCTGGCCTCTCCTCCAACCGTACAACAATATCCATCTACTCATGCATTTCAAGAAATGATTCCATCCTCACCTTCCATGTAGAGTAGTTGCTTTAGGTAAGCCTATCATTGCTTTCCAGCATGTATCCACTTGATGTAGCCATGTTGCAATGACTTGATCCTTCTCTTTGAACCTGTTCCAATGCACAAAGCACTCATTTGAAATACAAAAAATGTTTCCAAAAATAAATCACAAAGATATGGAACCTCTCAATTCTCTTCTAGGACTTATACCTAGCAAATCAACACATAGAATATAGAAATCTTGATCAACCTATGATCTATCCTCAATCTAATGACTCTTGTCATTTCCTAAGATTGAAACACACTCTAATGAAGTTCAATAACCTCACAAAATAGAGATCCAATCAAAATTAGGGTTTTGAAAAAATCACAAAAAATTGATTATCTCAAATTCTACATGCAGTTGCCAATAACTTGATGTAGAATCTTGTAGCCTCAAGTGAGACCTCCCTAATGCATCAAAAACTGGCTATTTCCAGCAAGTATGGTGTGAAATCAAAATTCCTCAAGTTCATTGACCTAAATTGAGTTTTGACCTACAAAAGATCCAATCTACATTTGCAAGAAACTCGATTTTTGAGTAGAAGTCAATCTGGTATGCTCTAGCATTGATATCTCCTCCAAATCCTTGATAGATGTGCTTGATCCTTTCATAACCTATAACACAAGCTCTGATACCATGTGAAGAATTTGGGATCAATTAAGATCCAAATCCATAACCTGATCTTTGGTTAAAAAATCAATCAACTCTGTTGCCAATGTAGAAAAATCAACATCTACTCTACGAAATAGATGAAAACTCAATTAGAACCTGATCAAACATCAAACATATGATATGATGAAATTTTTTTCCATACAAAAATAGTAAGCTACTGTATTCACATGTTGGATCCAAAAATAGCATAAAATAAGCATTCTACACACAAGATCGCAAGATATCACAAATATAGTGCATCAATGGATAGATGAACCCAAGAGAACTCATGTATAAGCATGAAGTGAGATAAGAGGGAGAGAATGCGTCTCTTACCATGAGTGTACAACTATATATAGCAGATCCATGACTCATTAATGAGTTTGGTTTCCCTCCATAACAAAAACCCTAGCATTAATGTGGACTAGATTCAAATGTCTCCACATTCAAACTTGAATCTCTAAAAATTGTGTACTACACTTTCCCACACTTTCAAAAAGTGTTTATTAAAATTATTTTAGACTAATATAACTTTGAAAAGTCAAACTCTAAGTCTAATATGAAAATTGGTCTCAATTGTCAAATATACAAATATGACCAAAATAACAAAACTAATTGAAACTTCTCACATCTAATACTGAAATTTGATACCATGAATTGAAGAATATGATGATATCGATTTGATATCGTGAAAGATACCAGGTATTAGAGCTCTGATATAACATATCGCTCTGATATCATGAAGGTAATAGCATATTAAATAACATGCTCTGATACCATGTTGGAAAGAAATGATAATGCAATATTGATTTATTGAGCGCAGTGGAATGAACTTGCTTTCCAAATGCATGACTATGCCTATCAATTTGAACAAAACATAATGACAAGAGTCACGTTCAATCTTTTAGAAAGACAAAAGCAATATGACATCACAGAGATCCTAACATGATACTGAACGTGTTAAAGGATAGATTGATTCAGCAACAATGATGAGCACAAGACAATTACGGATATAAACCGCGTACTCTAAGCTATCTCTGAAAACTTTGTCTGATCTGCACTTCTGCTGATAAGCAGTAAGCGTTGATAGCAAAACTCTAAAAGAACTGAGCTAGAATGTTCAAGAGTGTTCAAGCTTAGAAACTTGAGAGAGCTGCAAAGTGATTTTTCAATGCATTGCATTAATGAATGAATAATATATGTATGATCAGTTATTTATACTAAGAAAATGCAACTAGTCTAGTAGGACAGCTAATTAGGTTGTAGATCTTAATGACCAGTTGGCCATAGTGAGCTGGCATCCGCCGTCCAGATAGTACTTCTTGGAAATTCACTTGTGGAATCCACTTGTGAGCAATTTTTGTGTACTTCTGCAGACTGTGTAAAAAAATGCATAAAAATATAGAGCTGGGTAATAAGTGAATGAAGATTAAAAGATCGATTACTCGATAATCAGGAGAATAATCCAACACAAAGAACTATCCACCTGCAATGGTGTCACCTACATCTGAACAAATCCGACATCATAGGTTCTCCTGAATGAAATCCCAAATACACGAACCTTCCACAAACCCATTCAAGAGATGGGAACCTAATGGAGCAGAGTCTTCACATGCCCGATCCCATTTTAATGGTGTTGAATCATCACATGCACGAGCACACCTTAATGGGGCTTTTGCTAACCACGGACCTCGTATTGAAAAATGAACCCAAAGCTAGATCTACCCAAATATGACGATAGTTCAGACCCTCAAAGATTCTTACAAGTCTTTGAGAATGCATGCGAAGTTTATGGAGAGACATCCAACGACGCTATGGTCCAACTCTTTTTGATGACCATGATTGACAAAGCACGTGAATGGTTTTTCAACCTGGATCATGAAGATAAGATCGATTGGCCTATATTGAAAGAGTCATTTATCAAATGATTCAAACCATTTCGTTTGATCAAAATCTCTTTTTTCAGATTGAGTAACATCAAGATGGCAAAAGACGAGAAACTATGAGACTACATAGAACGTCTCAAGCATCTAAAAAGTCAAGTATAGGAACAACCCACCAAAAAGATGCTTATGATCTGGTTCTTAGTCGTACTTCCAAGATGGATTAGACGCAATCTAATGATGAATATGAGAGCTTAACGACAACTATGTTTGATGTCATTCGGGAGGAAGACGAAAGATCAAATGTTGATAATTATAGAGAAAGGAGAGCACATCGTACTATCCATGAATCAAAGTCGACCAAGGATATCCGAGATCAGCTTTGGAAATCACAGATGGAGTTGCTTAACCAACAAAATCAACTACAAATGGAGAAACTCACGACGAAGTTTCGGGATACCTTGAAGTCTATCCAAAGTAATATATCTGGTCAACTACTCCCTGGACAAATACATCATAGACACAAAAACATTTGGTGCCCACACTACAGGGCTATGCATCCTATTAATGATTGCCCTTCATATCAGCCTATTCGAACAAATTCCATACAACGATGTGAAGAACAAACATACGAATTTGACTACCTTATCATGAAACCATCCAGAAAATCCAGAAGTGCTAGCCATACAAGATGATTATGCGATTGCACAAGGGCTAATGAACAACATATGCTTCATTTGTGGTGAAGCAGACCATTTTATGATTGATTGTAATGTAAAAACAAAGTACCATGTCGAATGCCCCAACTGTGTTAGAAAACACAATTTTAAAGACTATCTAAAACAATCCAATAAGATCCTACATGTCCGCCACGTCCGTTACGAATCCGGTTAAGATCCTAACATCAACACAACACGAGCCCCATAGCAACAGACTACTAAACCTGCTGCTCAATCGAGAAGATCCTTGAATACTTCTATATTACCACAAGATTAAACATATCGATAATGGAACATAGACGCTAATTATGAAATGAGTTCTTGCAAGAAGAAAGTGAAATAGATATTCCGTCACCTGCTACAATTTTCAACCAAGAGCAACCTTCCCAGGGAATTAAAATTTTCTCTACACCTTTGCAACCTCAATCTATATGTCTTCCACATTCTGAGAAGATTTCCAAGGCCTTACACAGATTTGATCATTTGATCTCCCAAAAAGAGGATATAAAGAACAACTATGGGAATAGGAAATCTATATGAAAATTCATTAAATGAATCTCCTGATCAGAGGAGTACTAAAAAAATAGTATCTTCTCCTTTCATGTATTTCAAGCTCTATCTTACATACATTTAGTGTCACCAATCTTGCCTTGTTTTTTACAAGGGCATGTCAGAGTTTTTTCATTACTCTAAAAGACCATTGGGAAATTGCAATTGTCAAGGTGCAATATCAATGTTGATGAATGAAATTTTTGTTCAACAAGTACCATGTACTTAACACCTCTTCGTAAAGATGGTATATTTTCTTGTTTATTTTTCTCATGTTTTTTTATGTGATTGATTTCGTATGTTCATGCTACTGAACGAAAGTCATACTTGTAGAGTATCTTAGGAATGAATTTTCTATTCATCTATCCATCTCCAAATCACCTTGTAGAGCATTTAGGATCTGTGCATATTGAAAATCTGAGAAATCCATTTCACTTCAGAGTTGATTCGTGTATATCTTTGAGATATTAGTCTTCAAGTCAACTACAACAAAAATTGTGAAAAAATTTGGTCGAAATTTGGTCAGAAGTACTTCATCCGTGTCAAATGATTCAACGTGATTCAACTGTGTGTTTCAAACGATGGCACCACCTCGAGCATGTAGGACAGCAGCAACATCCCCACCAACAGATTTTTCGGGGGAGGGGAGAGAGAGAGAGAGAGAGAGAGAGAGAGAGAGAGAGAGAGAGAGAGAGAGAGAGAGAGAGAGAGAGAGAGAGAGAGAGAGAGAGAGAGAGAGAGAGAGAGAGAGAGAGAGAGAGAGAGAGAGAGAGAGAGAGAGAGAGAGAGAGAGAGAGAGAGAGAATTTGCAAACATCCGCAAGAGCAGCCACATTGTCAGCAACAACATGAGCAAGGTCACAAAACCAAGACGAAAAAGACAAGGCTAAGAATACAGATGGGCAATCCAAAAGGACTCAATCAGAAGAAGTACACCAGTCACAGTGAAGATCCTTTAGAAGATGGAAAGTGCAAGTATTGGGAAATCGGTCTTTCCACCAAGCCCTTCATCATGTTTCCCTACCCTTACCAACCCATCCGTCCAAATCCGTTTCTACCACCAATTTGATGATAAGTCCATCCCCTTGAAAACTGATAACATAAGGTTTGTGCAACCTACCAACTGAAGATTCTTCTCTTCTCGTCAAGGAAAGAGTGTCGATATGTTTGGGAATTCAACTGGGAGAAGAATTGAGGAAACACCCAGAAGTGGAATGGATGACACAAAGAGTGCCAAGCGATTGATGAATATCTGGCAAGACCTCTTAGAGAATTAGTACTTGCCAAGAAACTAGAAGTGAAACCGTCCATGGTAGATGCAAGTGACAAAGAAAGAAAAAAAAAAAGGGCACGAGGGAGACACTCAAGCATGCAAGGTTGTGAAGCTACTGTGAGCTCTCCAATTTTGAGGATATCAACCATCTGCGGCAATAGGACATTTTGGTTAAATTGCGACAATTTGTAGGAAACAGTTTTTGTGTAAAGACTGGCAACAATAAGCACTTGGTGTTATGCAAGCGAACGAGAATCTACGTTTTTTCAAGTGACAATCGAAGATGCCAATGTGGAAGCAGAGCAATATCATTCAACATGGGTTGCAGTGGGTCATGCAACACATTACGGGTGGGATGATGTTGGCTGATTTTAACGAATCTACACGAGACAAAGTCTCTACTGTCACAAGAATTTGAAATGACTGGTTTAGGGCCAGTTCATTACCTACTTGGTATGGAGATCATTAGAGATCGCGCAAGCAAAAGGATTATTATAAGCCAGGAAGTATAACGATGTACTTCGTAGATATGGCATGGAGGACTGTAAGGCGATAGACACACCAATGGATCCAGGATCCAAGCTATCCAAAGACATGTGCCCCATAACTAATGCATAATAGAAGGATATGAGTAGATATCCTTATCAGTCCATCATCAGATCGATAGTATATTCTATGATCTGCACACGTCCTGACCTAGCTTATGCGGTGAGCACATTGTCGCAATATATGTCCAATCCAGGCCTACAACATTGGAAGGCTCTGCAACAATTAATGAGGTACATTCAAGCGATGAAACACTATGCTTTGCGCTATAACGGAAATACAGATGCTATTGTTACCTATACAAATACTGATTGGGCAGGATACGTTGATACCAGAAAATCCACGTCTAAGTATATTTGTTTTCTTGCATGAGGACCCATCTCATGGAATAGCAGAAAGCAGAAATACACTTTGTTGTCCTCTACAGAATCTGAATATGTTGCAACTACATTAGTAATAAAGGAGATCATATGACTTAGAAGATTGCTTCAAAATCTACAATTTCTACAAATCAGCCGTAATGTTGGTTGATATTTTGACAAAACCATTGTCAAGAAAAAATTATTCTACTATGGTAGGATTGTTAAGTCTCAAATTGAATTTAGATCCATAGCAGTAAGCTTAAGGGTGAGTTTTGGAGTTTAATCTTACTCCTACTCATCCTTTTCACCCCCTTCATCTCTTAAAGAAACCACTCTCTCAAGCATCTGCAAAAAAATTCTACCCTTTTGACAGTCTGCAAAAATACATGAAAAACTTCAACAGGCAAGACATCGTAGGCAATCGCAACGCTCTTGCATACGGCTTCACAAAGGCCACCGAAGACAATTGTTGACTCCTACAAAGGGTTACTTACAAAAGAACAAGCCACATGACACCGCAAGGTTTTGCTTATGGTCAACGAAGCGAAGACTACAACTCACGATGGAATGCATCGCAAGACACCATAAGTTCTCACTTAGGGTCACATACGAAGACTAATGGAAGAAGTCAACCACAACGAACCGCAACACTCCAGCCTATGGTCCATTGCATTAGCAAACCGAAGGAAACGAACGGCGCCACATTTTCATGCTCCTGATGCGTACGAAAGATATTCTTTTGTTGTACCTCTTCACATCTTCATGATGCACCAATAACCAATTTACGGATAAAGTACAAGGAATTCTAATGATCTTTTAAACTGTAATTAGAATAACCAAAAGATTTTTTGACAACTATATAAACATTTGAGCGATTTGAAGAGAGTGTCATAGAGATATAGAGATAATTGATCAATGTATTCTCGGAGATCAAACTACCAAAAGCAGTCTTCTAGTAGTTGACTCCCCAAAGTTAGTGATCATTCTAGAGAGAGTAAAGAGTATTTTGAAAGATAGCATTCATTGGCTCCTATAAGTAGGATCACGCATTTCGCACGATTGTTTTGTGATCTGATATTGTTGTCACTATAGCCCTCTTTAATATGATAGAAATACTTCAGTTCTTACATAATCCAATGCAAATAAAAGCATTTACTTCTACTCATTCAATACTTATTGTTTGTAAGCTCAATCCAAGCCTACTTTTTGCAAGCTCAATCCAAGCTTAAGAGAAAACTACACCAAACAATTTCCTACTTTTGCCTCAATCCAAAGTAAACATCAAACTAATCTTTATGTAAACTTCAATTAACTACTTCAAGCTAATGTTTACATAAAGTTTCCATTCCAACTCCATTTCCATTTGTCATTTCAAATTCAACACAAATGTTCACATTTCTCACTTTCCTAGTTCTTTAAATCCATGAAACTAGTGACTAGAAATGGAAAACTAATGAAGTTCTGTGAAAACTTTACTTTTTCAGATCTGTTTTTCAGATTTACAGGTCTAAAAATTGGAACTTCAAAATGACAAAAAACAGAAATTCAAAAAAAAATTTATGCATAAAGTTACACTACCTTTTCCTTCCTACATTGCCATTTTCATGAAACTAGTAGGTAGAAAGGTGTAACTAATGAAGGTTTTATGAAAATATCACTTTTCAGATCTGATTTTCCGATTTACAGGTTTGAAAAACAGAACTTCAAAATGAAAATCAGAAGTTTAAACATGTCATTTATGCAAAAAAAAAAACCATTAGTTTTGATCAAAACACATAGCTAGAATCAATCTTTTTGCAAAAAAAAAATATTGTGAATGTAGAGGAAGACTTCCTCTAACCATTCCACAAATCTTCTTTAAAACAATATTTAAAACCAAAAGCCCACTTTAAAACTTCTCTAACATAATAAAAAATCAGCCCCTAAACAAGTCTATAAGCATCACTACTCTTTATCAAGAGAACTAGATTCATTAGGTACTTCAACTACAAGCTTCCTATTACTAGAAGAGCCAATATTTTTTCCAAAAAAAAAAAATTTAGTTTGTGATCTTTATAGAATTTGAAGAAGGTTAGAAAGGTTGCCATTCTTTGTCTAGCTCTGATACCACTTTTACAAATGAAGTCAGAAAGTCTTCGAAATCCAAAGGTAGTGCCTCCAAGTAACCTACAAGCTCCAAGATGCTCCCCAACTCCAAGCTAGGATGCCCTCCACATGCAAATAAGGATCTTCAAGCCTCCATAGATCTCTCCTCCACCATAAAAAGTGACCTCAAGTATTCACCACCCAACTACAACTAGCTAGGACATGCAACACGCAACAAAACACTCTATACATTAGTAGCCACAGTAGAGCATAAGCATAGCAAACAAAAGAGATCTCTCCCCCTCTCTATGGGCGCCCTCCTCCCCTCATATAGATTGCAAATGGCACCCTCCAATACACTATGGAGTTCCATGCACAACAAATGAGAAAGAGAGAGGCCTAGGGGAGTTAAAGAACCTTCATAGGCTTATGGAAGGTCAAGAGACTTCTTCCATAACCTATGACTCTTTGAATGCCTTTCTTGTGGGAGTTGGAAACTCAATGGACACCTTGGAAGTGCGCCCTCCTACTAGGTCCCATTGCCCAAGTTGTGCTTGTATACTTTGGTCCAAGACCAATAAAGTGATATGGTTCAAGGTTGAGACCCAAGGTTTAAAAAAATAGCCAAAACACCCATGGTAATGACTTTCTAACACCTCACTAGGTTCCATACCTTTGACCAAGGCATAGACACCTACCTGTCCTTAACCAAGGATAATGGTACTTTAGTCTAAAGGCACATACCCTTGATCCTAAGGGTACCCTTATCCAAGGGTACCTTGATTCCATACCTCCGACCAAGGTATAGTCACTTGCCTACCCTTATCCAAAGGCACCTACCCTTAATCCTAAGAATATCCCTTATCCAAGGGTAACTTGCCATTTAGCCCCCAACACTAAATGGACATATAGGGGTCACTAAAGTACTACTAGTTACATAGGTATGTAGCAAATATGTTGTGGTGTATAGGATGCAGTCCTTCTGTGAAGGATTCCTCGATTGTTGCAGAAGTCAACGAAGCGGTTCGAGATGTATTCTCCACCACGATCAGTTCTGATTTTCATGTGTATCTTTCTGCCCAGTTCACGTATTTGTGAACTTGTCGAGTGCTTCTGATTTTTTGTGTATGAAGTAGACTCTAACGAACTTGTTGTAGTCGTTAGCTCCAGAATATTTGTTGTTCTGAATGAGTCCTTGGTGAAAGGAGTTCGGGACATCTTCCCTTTTATGCACACATCACAGGTTGTCGATCTGTTGCATTCGTAATGCTTACTCCTGTGATAGCTCCATGCTGGCATGCTTGATACAATGTCATTGGGTCCATGTGGCATAGTCTTCTGTGCCCTATAACATCTGTAGATTCATGAGCTTGATGTGCTTGATCTGTTGGTAGGCGTACATTCAAGTGATACAAGTTGTCTTTTGCCTTCCTTGTGCAATCAGTCTGCTGGTGCTGACATCAACGACATGGCATGTTTTGTTTGAAAATGTCATGCGTGTCCCAACATCTGCTATTCTTGCAACTGAAAGTAAATCTTGCTGCAGTGTGGGCATGAATAGAATATTGTCTAATCGTCGGTCTTTGTCGTTTGTGTTGAGCCATAGCAAACCAATGTCATTCACTTGATGTCTTGATCCGTCTCCAAGAACTATATATCTAGATGGATCTATATTTCGAAAGTCAGACATTATTCATCTGGACGTAATGAAGTAAGAGGTTGATCCTAAATCAAGGATGATCTTTTGTGTATCAGATTCCAAGGCTGCACACAGATCTGTACACAGATAGGTTGTCGAATTTCCAGTGTTTGATCTGTTTTTGCCCATCTTCGAGTTTTCTGGCTCTTCGGCGTAGGTTGTCCCGTTTGCCTTGAGGTTGTTTGTTCCTCGGATTCTAGTAACAATCCATGGATGCATGACTTTTCTTGTGGCAATGAATGCATTCAATCTTCGGGTCCAGCCAACACAAATCGACTGTGTGTCCTTCACGTCTGCATCTCACACATGTCTTCTTTTTGCTATCTTGTTGTCTCAGCTTTCTTTTGTTCTTCCATTTGCCTTTGCTGTTTTTTTTGTTTGCTGGTCTTGATCCTGCTTTCAGTTTGACTCCCACTTAGACTTGAACTGCTTTTTTGGCTTCTCCTTGTTGTTATAGAGGGCATGATCAAAAGAGTCCTTGTGATCAAGGTGCTCACAAGCTTCAACTTCTTCTCGAATCTCGATCACTACTTTTTCGAGAGTCATCTCTGGATCTTTTGCTAGCAACGTTCGGGTCATTTGGAAGGATCTTGGTAAGGCTTGTAGCAAGTAGGTGAGCTGCTTCTCAATTGATACTGCATTATCTGTTCCGACATTATGTAATGAAAGGAACAGATCCTTCAACTTTCTAATAAAGGATGTGCGCTCTTTGCCATCCCATCGTAGGTTTGTCAACTGATCTTCGAGAAGCATTATCTGGCTACGTGATTTCGTCTAGGACCTGGTAAGTAATGCATTCCACATCTCTTTTGCTTTAGAGAGTGTCTCGAGGTCAAGAGTTAAGCTATCCTCGATGGATGAAGACAACACGACTATCGCCTTGTCATTCTTTTCTCTCCATTCTCATAGCTCTTTACCGATGATTGTAGGCATTTCTTCGGTGCCATCTACCCCCGGGCCATAGCCTTTTTCCCTTTAAGATGAGAGAGGTCTTTACCTTCCATGCTAGGAAGTTGGACCCAGTTGAGTCGAGGATTGTGCAGATCTTCGATTGTATGTTGCTTATGGATGCCATTGTTGTGAATTGTGTTCTTCAGTTTGTTTTTTGGTTTCTTGTTCTGAATGCTTGATCTTCTGAATCTGATAGCTCTGAAGCTATATCAGCTCTCTGATAGGAGCGAGAGGCTTTGAGACCGTCGTAGAAAGTCTGAGAATAGAACAGAGTTGGTTCGGATGCAACGCGAATTGCAGTCGCTCTGATACCACTATTGTGAAACTCGGATAAAATTCAATTTTGTCTACTGGCTACTGCCTGCTAGATCAGATCTACAATCCTCAACAGCGCAGACAGACACTGTTGACCTACATTGTGATTCAGTTTAGCATTTGACAAGATGAAACCAGTGTGCGAAATAAAGAGTAAACAACTGAACATATAAAGACAACAATTAGACATTCAAGCATTCGAGATCATTCAACATGTGCATTCAAGTTACTATATTATCAATGATCTTTTGCTAAGACAGACTCACACAACGCGTCGATGCAAGAGAAACTAGGTCTCTCACAAGTAGTATCAAATTGTCTCGCTTACTAGCGGACACCTTAGACATCGTTTGGCAGTTCTGTGCCTAGCTCTCATTGGCGTTCAACCAAATTTGATGTTCAACCGATTCCCTCAACTTCATTCTGATTATATATATGGAAAGAGCAAGGATTTAATCTAATGTGAGATTACAAGAACGGCTGATTAAGCACGTTTCAACGGTATTCAGATTGCCTTCAGCATGTAGAGGGGTATGTTCCCCTGGTACTTTCTTGATTTCCTTTGTACTTGGAGCATGAAGATCCGTCACCTTTCGGTCTTCGAGTCTTCTTCGCCTTTGAGTCTCTTGGGTCCACGAACATTTGATCTTCGCATTCGAGTGTCCTTCAGTCCACAAACATTTGACCTTCGTCATCGGGTATCCTTTAGTCCTCAAAGCTTTGGTCTTCGCATTTCGGCACTCCCTTGCATTTGTGCAGACATGAGCTCGAAAGCTAGCAAAGCTTTGTGGCTCGAAGCATTTTGTGTCTTCACATATTGTAGACCTTGTATGCCTTGTGATATGGGGAGTAGCCTATTGAAATCGATTTTCTGCTTGTGTCATTCAACTTCTTTCTTAGACCAATAGGGATTTGAGCGTAAGCAATGCATCCAAATACTCAAATATGTTTGAGTGATGGCTTGGTGTCCACACTGTGTTGGCAACCACATGACGAACGAATGCCCATAGTTGCGACAAAGGTTACAGCGGCTTGCACAATATTTCCATATCTACAACATGAACAATCATGACACTAACGACAACCGATACAACCTACGAAACCAAGTTACACACCCAGCACCAAATCTTGTCCCATTGGCACAATGACAAAGTGCCTTATCCCAACCACCGCCTAGGCTGGCATTTCCTCCCATTCCTACTAGAACCCAAGGTTTAGTAGTGTGAAATCCACAACTAGCTACTCAGCACTTGAGTAGTTGAACATGGTCGAAGTGATCAATGAACTCTACTATCCCGAGGAAGAAGCGCATGACACTGGAGTGAATGGAGAGTTAATACCAATCTACATATACCAGCTTTATGGTACTGGATTTAGAGCTCTCATTAAGTGTTATGAATGTGGAGAGAATCACATGATTGCCAAGTGCCCTAACAAGCCATGCAATTTCATACCACTTTGTACAGATTGTGGGTATGGACACCCATATCTAGCATGCCCATTGAGGAAGGAAAAGCAAGGAGATGCACAAGAGCATCCTGGTATGAAGATCCCTTTCTAGAGCAAGGAGAAGAAAAAAGACCATACAATTGCCTTTGTAGATCTATTGCGAGGAGATGTCTGAATGCCATTGGGCACCCTGCTCAAAATACATTCGACCCTTTGGACTGGTAGGGCACATTTGTTGTATGTGAGAGACAAAGAACTCTTCAAGGTGTTGTGAGGAACATTCGTCGAGATTGCATGATTTACAGTGTCATGTGGTGAGGTTTTTAGGAAGGTCACATTTTGCTTAGGGTGGAAAAACTTGTTTCCCTCCATTTAGGCTTTAAAATTTAAAAACTTGTTTCCCTCCATCAGAAATGTGTAATAGCAGCAAAAGTTTTAGCAACAGATGGTTGCGGATCGATCAGTTACCAGCAAACGGATCAAGATGAATGAATAGTAGCAATGCACAATAGAACAAAGCAAAAGTGTAGAAAAAAATTTGCACTCTGATTGATTAAAAAAATGAGTACAATAGCTTGAAGCAACAGCGCGAGGCTGTGTATCGAAAAGTAAGCTTCAGCTGAATGTCGTTGAGCAAAAACTTTGGCATGATTATCTATAAAATGATATTGTTGTTTTTAATCTGACCAGGCGCTGACTCTATACATTGATGATTGCATGTCAGTGATCAGTACATTGAAAGCATGACATTAATCTACTTAATTTACTAGATCCGTCCTACAGTAGGTAGTTGTCATACTAACTGTAAATGTATGTACAGAGTAGGTGGACAGTCAACGTAAAGAGTAGGTGGACTGTCAACGTCACGACGTGGGTTGGATTTTTGGTTGATAGTATCGAAAATAGCCATGTGTAAAAAATATACAATGACTCGAGAAATTACGGAACTGGACTCAGAAAATACGAGTCGAGTCAAGTCGATCCGGTATCTCGAAATTCTAAAACATAGGAGTCGAGTCGAGTCGATCTGGTATCGAGAAATCTAAAACATACGAGTCGAGTTGAGTCGATTCGGTATCGAGAAAATCTGATTTTTGAATTTTGATCTTCTGCTTATAAATTCGAGTCACTCTCCTTTTTTTTTGGGTTTTCTGGTATAAGTATATACAGCTTTCAGGATGCTCATTACCAAATGGATTTGGGCCTGAGCATTGAAATCCAACACTCTCCCTTAATGTGGATCTTGAAAAACTTCGATCTTCAGATTTAGCATATTGTTAAATCTAAGATGGTGCTCCTTGGATAGTGCGTTCCTGAAGTAATTTGCTGCCATAAAATCTGTCCCACAGTTCCTTTGCACTTTCTCGCTAAGGTAATGATATCTGATTTCGATATGCTTGCTCCGAGAATGAAATCTCGGATTTAGAGATAGTGCGATTATGCTTTGATTATCACAATAGATGTTCGTTGGATGTGGCTGAGCAAGGTCGATATTGCAAGCAGGTTCCTTAGCCAAATTGCCTCCTTGGTAGCATCTACCCATTGCTCTATATAAAATTCTGATCGTTCTTTTGTGTGACCTAATTTTTCGTTGCCCTAACCCTAACTCAGGGCTTGTAGCATATGCGTGCAACGCTGCAGCTAAGAGCAGTAGATCATCGTTTTTGTTCTTGCAGTGTCAGATGCGACAACATTGTAGCTCTACAGATTCCGAGCTTTCACGATTTCGGATCTCAGCACAGCTGTTGTTTGTGTTTACTTAGCAATGGCTGGTGTTCCTTCACAGCAAACCGGACCTCTTCTCAGGTCCATGCCTGTGCCAACATGGAATTTAGGTAGTTGCAAATCCTCAACGCTTTTCTACTATAGTTGCAAAGCACATTCGTTCAACATCATTCAGATTCGCAGCTAGTATATATCTTGCTTAGATTATGTTTGGGTTTTCTTGCTGCATAGAAATTGTACAATTTTCTAGTTTTTAGCACCAATCCGCAGCCAGATTTGCATTAACTGTAAAATCTTGCACGGGTGAATTCTCTTTCTCGGTGTTCAACATAACACATGCCAATTTGATGGTCTGGGTTGATCAACTACCTCCATGATTTGAAGAATTCGGTCCTACAATTTAGGAAACTTGACCGACTAACCTAACTAATCCCTATGATTGATATCTAAGTACCCTAGACCAAAAATCACACATGTGAACACACCTGGGGACTCCGGAAAACATTGTCTGATCAGCATGTTGACTTCGTAGCCAAGGACACCGATTTAATGCCTTGTGGCAAGCATGGTGTGGAAAAGTCTCAGATTGAAACCCTTATTTTTAAACGTTTTGAACACATGGCCAAACCATGTCTAAAGCCTCAAGTTGCTTTTCATAATAGTATATGAGTTGGTCTGGGTAACTTGTACTAATATTGATTGTAATCTTTGCTTGTTATGTAAATTGTCATACTATTTTCATGTTGTTGGGGATTGGTAAAAAATTTTTTTGTTGATTTTGATTATCAGATTCAAAGTCATAAATGGAAAATTCAAAGTTACATGGCTGGAATGTATTGCTAGATGAAGTTGATAGCTTCAAATAATTATGATTGAGATATTCAATATTAAAATGCTATCTTTTAAACATGTCATGTTTGCACATGTGTGAAGCAACATAGAATCTCATTATTCCTAGAACAAATCTCTCCTTTGATTCGTAAGTTGAAAATGGAAGAAGTGATTAGTCGCAAATAGGCATATTATGAATAAACTTAGGTGCCTAGCTATACATCAAGTTACAATTGCTTAGGGTTGTCAAAAACTTCCACTTTTTATTTATATGTTACAACGTAGTCATGCCATAATAAAGACTGCTAGTACTATGTTGAAAAGCATTATGTACCAAAGTGTGGATTAATGGATGATTGAAAGTAGGTTTGTTCACTACAATGTACAATATATGTAATCTTGAAGCTTTGTAACTGTAGTTTTGAAAGTCAAGAGAAGAGACACATGGGAGTTCTTTCATGGCGGTTGATGGTTTTTTTGAATACAAGTGTTTGAATACTTACAAAGAGAAACCAAGAAGTGAATCACATAATGTGGCTTCCACAAGATCTTTAGAACAAAAGTGTTATGGAGATTTGGACTACAAATTTGCTAGCATGTATCTGGGTGATCAATTGTTTGATTCTAGGAGATAAGTTTCCCTTCCCTCTGCAATTTGCGTGAGACATACACGACTAGCATGAATGTTTCAAAATAATTTGCCTTCTCATATTGTGCATTTTCCCACTTATTCTAAATAGCGTGGAAACAAATTATTATGAAATTTTTTCAAGGCATTTGGGTTTTTGAATATGATTGGCTTGGCTGTTACATGCTAGCCTAACATAAGTATCTCCAAAACTCGTACCTCCATGCAAAAGGCGAGAAGCTAGGTCTTATCTGCCAATTTGCAAGATAACCCTCTAGCATCCTCCTTAACACTTCTTCCTCAAACTCCTTTTTTATGGTCGCTTATTCAAAAGACATGATCTAGGAATTAGCTCAATCTTGTGTTCAGCATTTTTACTAGGCAATAATGCAAATGACAAATTATTGTAAACATATATGCAAACTCTCTCCTAATCTGCCAATCTAGGTTAGCTGAAGTATCATCTTGCACGTGCCACATGCTACTGTCACTAGTACTAGTAGTCATAAATCTAGTAGAAAACAACATACATACATACACAACTTAACTTACACAATCATGTAGTTTAGACAAGTGGTCATGGTGACTCACACATGAGTGTCCTAGGCTATGTGAGGCTTTCGTGTCGTGTGCCAACACATATCCAGAGCAACGTTGAATCGCGCTAGACGAGTTATCTTAGAATCCAACTCTTCAAAATAACTTTCAATAGTTAAGGTTGTATCCACCTTCCACACCACAAAAACACTCACTAAGTAAACTTTGAAGAAGGTCAGGATTTGCCTCTTCCTCGATTTCCTCTGCTTTCATTGGTTGCTTATTGCTCTACTTGAAGGTTATAGGCGGCTTTCATTTGGTTACGTTTTTGCCTGCTCTTCATTTGTGGCAACAACATAGAGTGGTGACTCTCTTTGACATTAGGCTGCCCATACAACCCTTTGTCTTTTGGAGCACCAACCACGTTTTTTTTTGGCCCCTTTGAGCTTGCCCTTGGCATTGGCCTTTGAACTTCCTAAGTTTCCACTTACCCCAAGGCATGTGGCCCCCTCAGCTTGTCCACTAGAGGTTATTGCAGCTATTTGATGGGACTTCTTCCCATCTTCATAATATATTGCGGTTTGAAGGACAATGTTTGCTCCTTTCACACAGAAGGCCTCAAACTCTCCCTAAGTCCCTCAGCAGAATAAAACACTTGTAGAAACATAGGCACCGCTAGAAGATATTGTTCATTTTACCCCTGTTGTTAATAGGACATGCATGCAAGCTATTTTAGGGGCCTATGCTGTTTAGTTTATTTTAGATCTATGCAGGTAGTAGGGTTTTACAGATCTATTACAATACTTATATTTTTGATTAAGTAATTAACTTGGACATTTACCAAGTATATAATTTAGATTTAGGTATATGCTTTTTGATTTAGCTTTTGCTCTTACGTAAGTTAGAGTTAGGCCAATATCATCTAAGGAGAACGTGCGCCCGCCTCCATCATTCATTGTAGCGAGTTTCAGACTTATGATTAATCTGAGATATTTTCCTTTGCTCAATAATAGGATTAGGCGACAACTCTTTCGAATTATTCTCATAATTCTATCGTGGTATCAGAGCCAGGTGCTTCTGATTGGAGCATTGAACATAGGAAGAGTATTGCTACTAGTGAGACAATTTTTTTAGACGATTTGGACAGCTGGTGTTGGAGCGCTGCAGTTTTTTTCTTTGAAGATTGCTGAAGACTTTATCTACAAGGCAGATCATTGAACGAAGCAGATTGCTGAAAATTCAGCGTCAAAACATTGATCAAATAGGTCAGATCGTGGTCCGAGGTTAGATTAAGGTGCAATCAGCAAGTGAATGTAGATTCAACAAGAAAGTTTGATTGAAGCACTACTGTAGAGAAGGATTTGTGGGTAGACCATTGGAGGATCGTGAGAAGCTCACCTTTTCCGCTTCTTCTTCTGCTGCTGCGAAGTCTTTTGTGTACAGATTGATATCGTAGATAGTGGCCTTTATTATTGAGGCTTGAGAATAACTTATTCTGCTCGTTGGAAGGAACTAACTTTAATATACGAGACCAGTAGCAGAAAGTCTTATTAACTTATCAGTTAAAGATAAGATTATTGCACATATTAGAGATGTTGCTGGACTCAAGGAAGCTTGGGATATTCTCAAGAACTTGTACGAGAATGTTAAATCAATCAAGGGTTTTGTTCTTTACTAATAAGCTACACATTTTGAAAATGGATTTAGGAGAATTAGTTGCAGATTTTTTGACATGACTAAAAGATTTTAGAGGACAACCTATAGCAGGAGAAAGTGTCTCTGATTCAGTTTTAGTGTATTATGCTCAATATATATGTGTGTGAGTAATAGGATTAGTTTTGTTTGTACCTATACTTTCAGCCAATATGATTACAAGGCCTTTCAAAAGTAATAATTGTCGCTTGCCATCTTATCAGTTGTATTTCAATGGCTCATAACAAAGGCCACTTAGCGATGCCGAATCTTTCAACCTCTTTCAGTTTGAACGTATCATTCAGGGGAATTCTTAGAGTCGAAGACTCTGCGTCCAAGCCTATGGGACCATTTTTAGAGTAGAGAGTTTATAAGTTTGAAATGAAATGTTGCTTTTTGAGTTTTTTTCTCAAAGCAAAGGTTGGTAAGTGTTCTTGATTGTCTGTACTAGGTCAAACTAAAGCAGTACATCTATTTTCTTAAAACGTGGAAATCTTAGACACACGAATGGTGAGAGGCAACACACTTCCTTATAGTCCCATATTAATGAGCCTTTGCTGTTAGGCATCTCCACAATATATTTATATTCTGAGCAGATGAACTGTGTACGGTTGGTTCACCACGGTTCTGAGACTGTACGGTTATCAAAAAAATTTGGTCAGAACCGCGGTGAACCGTTTAATTAATAATTAATTAATCAATTTTATTTTATTTTTAAGCTCATTTTTACTCAAATGAGGCCAAAACATTAAATTATTAATTCTGATGAACCGTACCATGGTTCATGAACCGTGGTATGGTTCACCCCACGGTTCTGAGAACCGTGGGTACTATGATTCTGAGGGGACAATAGTGGGATCAATCAATATCAAGAAGTATAACAACCTCCTGCTGACCTGCCATTTACCCTTGCATCTTTACTAATTTCGTATCTGGAAACTGATATTCTGAGCTTTCCAACTAAGGATTTCTTGGAGTCGTGCGCTCCCAAGGTTTTCATTAGATCTAGAATTTCTTGCCCGGATTTATTGCCTAATGTGATTGAAAACATCCGTTTGACATAGATCCTGAAGGGAAAGCTACAAATCGAATTGAATCTCGACAAAACATAGCTCTCTCCAATTCGGCTCAAAGCATCGCGACACAATTTTACACACCCCTTAAGTACTTAATGTCAAATTCGAATTCTTGAATGAGTTTAGACCATCTAGCCTTGTGGACTCTCAAGTCTACAACATCATACATGTACTTAAGGGACCGATGATCTGTCCTCACGGTAAATCTAGAGCCATATGAATAATGTCTCTAAATCTTTAGAGTGTGATAACAACAAAGAGTTCCATCTCATAGGTAGAATACCTACATCGAGCAGGATCCAAGTTTTTTGTTTCCAAAACCCATTGGTGTATCATCACGATGGACTGTTCCTATTGGATAGTTGCTAGCATCGTCTTAACAAGGCATGTCTTGTTTGGATTGATTATGGGTGTATAGACACAATACTTCAAAGCATCAAAGCTTCCATTTAGTCCATCGTTCCACTGAGCAGGTGGGCTGAATGTTGTACAGTCATATTTAGCAATCCTCTTTATCTTGTAAGAAGATTAGACGCAATGCCATAAGGGCATACTCATTAATAAATCTATGAAACAAAAGAAGATTTCACTTCCCGAATGTTCTTCGAGATAGGCCACTCTTGTACCTTGCGAACCTTATCATTATCAATTTTGATACTTCAATTTGATATGTATGGCCTAGATACTTGAGTTTTGTTTAAAAAAACTCACACTTTGACTCTCTAGCATAGAGTGAGGATTTAATGGGTCTGACTTATTGGGTGTAATATGGCCCATACGTAAATAATTCTGAAGCTCATTAGCAACATTATCCTCTTCCTTCTGGCTCATCTTGGTGGCAAAAGTGATACAAGAGAACTGTTGGGAAGTTATATGATGATCTACGCTCGTAGAGAGAGGTAGACCCTCAGGCAATTGCTTTGGAAAAACATCGACAAATTCTTGTCTAAGACAGCTTCTAAAAATTACTCTATTGAAGAATCCTCTATGCTAGGATCCTTTGAAGATACAAAATTAGACAAATGCAATAAATCAATGAAATTTTTTTGAATAGCATTTTTATCCATAAATTGAGGAAAGCCCCCACACCCCCCCAAAAAAAAAAAAAACACTACAACGTAGACAAGAAAAATAGGTAACAGGGGGTATGACCCCTCACCCTTGATTTTCCAAGTCTAACATGTTGGGCAGAAGGCATGATATATACACATGCATACGTATATATTTATTTATTTTTTACACGGTTTTTGAAATAAGGCGGTGGAAGACTGTGTCAGAGGGGGTTGAGGAAAGCCTTGCCCTCTCGTATGAATATTTGGATGGGGCAGGGCCGAGTCAACTTACAGGCAACATACAGGGGCGGGAAAACTTTCCCTCTGCCCCTTTCAGACATTTAGTCAAATTTAAGAAACTTTTTTCCTTACTTCGCAACTTAGAGTAGCAAATTCTTAGACTTTGAATATTTATAGTTTAGCTTAACAGAGTTTGTTTGGACCCCCCCCTTTCCTAAGGTTTGAAATATCCTTTATGGGAAAAGTTGAAAAACCAAAAATTTATAGCACTTAGATAAAATAATTTACAAGCTGTAAAATCTTCTTGTTAGCGCACCAGCTTCACAAAAGCCGGTATAAACCTTTTTCAAACTAGGAACTGCTAAAAGAAAGGTTCTCAAACGCCATAAAAGGACCATTTAATATAACTCCTACATAGTTTTAAGTGCTCCAAGTAGTGATTGAGACCAGAGTTTTTTCAGCTGGTTCAATCTTGCTTTTGAAAAGCAGTTGCTACAAGCATAAAGGTAAAATTTCAAGAACCACCAAGTAAGAGGTAAAAGTTTGACGTAAGAAAAGAGATGGGATTCTAGGAACATGTGCACCTTGTACAAGAAAATCCGTGGTTCTGATACCAATTCTTAAAACTCTACTTGGCTGATCTTTGTAAGGTGACTGCACAACTTCAAGTGACAAACGCTTTGTTACCGCCCATCCATATAGTCACTACCAACTCACCCCCCATGCATCAGAGTTTCCGACATCAGCTGGCCTGATAAAGGCTCCTACAATAAACGGCATTCCATACTAATGGCCATCACACTCGGCTCTCACAGGCTCATCTCCATGGCTAAAGATACATCCTGGCTCATCCGTGCTCAATCGATCCCCCTGCTCCCCGAGTAGATGAGAATGGGTTCTCCCACCTATATAGTAGTACAAGTGGATCCCACCAGAAGCACTTTTCATGCTTAGATCTGTGACATGAGCCAGCTTCAGGTGTTGACGTGGCACTAAAAATGTTGACAATGCCAGCCTAGCGTTTTGCCTCACAGCGAGGCCGCCACCTCAGAGTTATACTGTTATGCTACTTAACAATATTAGCTATTGTTGACATAACAAGGCCTGAAGAGTGCTTGAAAGTCGTGAAGGAACCTCTTGAGCATCTAACAACGGATATATAGTTGTCAACCATTAGTTAATGGTTAGTGGACTGCTAAAAGCCAACAGACTTCCATTTTGGGGATCTTGGGCTCATTTGTGGGATGAGATTTTTGAACTCCTTGTTGTCTTACGAGTTTGGAGATGGTTTCTAGGTTCATGTGCCCTATCCACATGTGAGTTCTTACTACTCTCTTGATTGAAAGAGGTTTGTATTGAGCCGTGATTTACTGTAATGACGGTCCATTGGTTTTGTGACTCTTATGTGGATGTTTGGGTCATCAGCAACAATGCTTATTTGCTTTCCATTTTCAGCATCTTCCTCTTTAAATTTGCTATGAAGTTTGAACTTGGTATATGCACCTGACATTTGTGGTATCAGAACATTAGATCAATTGTAGGTCCAAATTGCAACTGGTTTAGATTATATTCTGGCAAACTTTCCAAGTTTTTGAAAAGTTTTTCTTGATTTTGAGCTGTTTTGTAATTAGATTTTTGTTGATGCAGCCTTATAAACTTGTTATAGATCAGTCATTGCAGAGCTTATAAATCAACTTGCACATAATCTTGTCATGATTTTGCAAGTGATGGCCTAAGAACCCACTTGCTGTCATTCTACCATGACAGAGATGTTTTGTGTACTGTCTCACAGACAAAATCTCCTTCCCTGCTACTCCTTCTACAACTAACAGTCCACTTCAGTCCGTTGCCTACATGGGAAAACTCCTTGTTAGAACAGGTTACTGCTCCCACTACACAGTTAACCATAACGTGTTCTAACCTGCTACACAGTTTACCAGGTTTCATCGGCTCATGAAACTTCCATGCCACACCTAGCAGGCTCATCAGAAATTACATCATAGTTTCTGTACTCTATGCATATGAGGAAGTCTCAGGAACCTGCAAGGAACACATTATTCTTCAAAACATTGCCACATTCCATAATTGTAAGTAATTATGCAACATTGACTGATGCTGTGCCACCCTATGATCTCATCTTCCCATGATAATTGACTCCCAAGTAAAACCTGGATTCGTTGGTAGACCTCTCCCCCAACTCTCATGTGTCTCTGTGAAAAATAAATGTCTTGCAAACCCCTCCCATTGCTCATGAATGGATACTATTTCTCACAGACACGCAAGTTTCTGCAGCAACTTCGCGGTAGATAGTAAGCAGCTCTTGTTAGCGGATCAGAAGACGGATGTTTGGAAAAAGCTGGTTTCCTTGCAAAGTCTGATGAATAATGTTCTGTCTTGCTTCAGGTTACATTTGTATTGGACCATCATGATATTACACTCAAGTTTGCTTGATGCCTTTTGTAGGATTTGCTATTTTTTGGTTTGTTCACATCTGTTCCTTTAAATTTTGATCAATGTTGCTAGTGTAGTACCTGTATTTAAGTTTGTTGATACAAATGTCAACTGTTTGTGTACATATTCCAGTTCTGTTCTGTGCTCTCATCAATATCTAGGAAATGGAAATCATTCAGTCCATTCCACTGTGGTCTAGGAAGTCATTCTGCATACAATAACATTTTTTTAGAAGGCAAATTTCAATTTAAACTATTTTCAAAGTTCCCTTTGCCAGACTCTCCTTTTCAGAAAGTTCGTTCGTAGCATCTTTGTATCACTGCTATGATAACTGTGATGTATTAGCGAGTCAGGGAAGTATATAAGAACCATGGATTTTGAGGTTTTTTTTAATATGAATTGTCAATTTAGGCAATCTTTTGGTTTTGCATATCCACATTATTACAATTCATCAATGATTTCTTAATCTCTGTAACGGGTTTTTTATAGCAATTGTCAATAAAAAGCAATTCGCGAACGATATTTGAATCTCTGTAACCCAACATTTTAGAATTGGATAGCTGTTTCCTTATAGTTTTTGTTGTTACTGTGGCTGTGTATCTGAGCTATGTCATCTAATGGGAGGTCTGGTTTGTCCTAACAGGCTAAAAAGGAAAGAGAGAAGGAGAAAGAGAGAGACAGGGAAAAGGAGAAAGAAAAGGTAAGAGAGAAGGAAAGGGAGATGGAGAAAGAAAAGGAAAATGAGAAAGGAAGGCAAAAGGAGAAAGAAAAAGACAAGGAGAAGGAAAGAGAAAAGAGGAAAGACAAGGTGAAAGAGAGAGACAGAGAGAAGTCCAGTAGGAGAGACAAAGACTTTATTGATGGCAATGAGATTGATAGTTATACTGTACATAAGGAAGAGAAAAGGAAAGAAAAAGAAACAGAACTGGAGAAGGATAGAGATCATGAGAGAGACAAGGAAAAAAGGTATAAGAAGCGGCATTGGAGCGTAAGTGGTGAAGAAGAGCTCTCTGAAAAGGAAGATAAGGAAGAGACCAAGAAAGTTCGCAAACATGGCAGTGATCATAAAAGATCTTCCAGAAAGGTAGACTTATTCTGAAGATTTATCTTAGCTCAATTGGAAAAATTTTGAAGTTAAAATATGGTTTTTACTATTTCCTCTTTCTGGTGTATTTCCTGCAGCGCGCAGACCTTTCGGATATGGACAGCGAAGTGAAACATAAGCGGCACAAGAGAAATCGTGATGGCGGGCGGCGGGATGGTGCTGCTGATGAGCTAGAGGATGGAGAGTTTGGTGAAGACGGCAAGATTCGCTAGACCTTTCTTTCAAATGCTATCAATTTTGAGTGTATCTGTTTTTGACTGCCTGTTTCTCGCGCTCTTTTAATTTTTATGGATATGATGGTTCTCTTCCCCATGGTGACCAAAATTTACGCAGAGTTATTATATTCCTTTCTATTTTAAATGAGACTATCAGCTCCTCTGTCATTGGAAGCATTCTCAATCTTGTTGCTCATATAGCCCAATCGCACAATTGTGCACATTGTGTACGTTGCACCTGGTTGCTTCTATGTGTCTTCTGTATTCAGGTTCATCAAGGGGAAAGAGCACATTTCATAACTAGCTAGTACTTTGAAGACTTTGAAAGCCTTATCTAGCATATATAAGAAAATTCTATATGATATGCCAATGTGATTCTATTCTGGAAGTTTGATGTTTTAGCATTGAATCTGGAAATGTTATTCCATTTTGACTTTCCCAAGATGGTTGCCTTAGTGAAATCAAAACCTTCTTTCTGTTTTTTAAGTTGTACGGAGTAGCCCTGATAGATTTAGCTATCATTATCTTAGTTACAGAATCTCGTAATTTGAAAGGTTTTGCATTCATTGTGAAATTGGAACATTTGTTTCAATTGCAGCCAAAGTTTAAAGTCACTTTAGGAAAGGTTTCAGGCTTAGCGAGGCTATACTATTTGGATGCCAGCCGAAGGACTGTGTAAGAGGATTTCCTATGCCAAATAGTTGACAAATAGTTGTTCTCAAATAGTTGACAAGTTTTGGTTTTTAAGGCTTTGATTGATTCAAACCTTTCATAATGATTATAAATCATTAAATCTTGATCAAATCTAGTGGTAAGATGAGGATGAGTACTATTAAATAAATGCCTTGCTCACAAGGTCGTTTTAGCATCCATGACTTGATTTTCTATACTGAAAGCAGAATAATATCCTAAAATTTGTTTCAAGAATCTGTGTTTGTCCTGACCTCAGCTGATGTAAATATTGGCTCACGTAGACATGCTAAGTGTGTTAGGATGTGAAGCCACAAGTGTTGTTGGTTTTTTAAACGGCCTCTTTAGGGTTGATAATATGCATGTACAAGTTGAACAAAGGAAATCATTGACATTATTGCTGATAGACATTGAAAATTCAACTGAAATATCTGTAGCAGTATTGAAGGGCAGTTCATGCTTCCCATGAGTGATTTATTTGAACATAGCAGTGTTTGAAGCCAAAATTATGATTAAACCACCAGCCATTTGTGTCAAATGTTTTCTCATCAATCTGTAGAGCTATTCTGTACCACATCATTGTTTTGATATGTCCTATAACCATCAGTTTGCTATGTCAATATATGGGAAGGTAATCTTTTGATAAACAGCCTTTTGCTAGATTTGGTTTAATGCTTAGGCATTGACATCTTTACTCTTTGAGCAACACACATTTATTGAAAAGGAACTTTTGCTAATTCCAATGTAACAGATTGAATCTTAATAACATATATTCTGGTGCTTCTTTGCTGCTCAAGGAATTTCTCTTACAAGTATTGCACACATGATTTCTTGTAAGTTGTAACCTCTTGTTGGGCACTAATTTAGTGTGTATTTCTGTTGGCCATTTCGTTAGGCATGTTATTTTTTAACAAATTTGAATATCCTGATGGTGTTTGAAATCTTGACCTATGTGCTTTCAAAATTTTACTTTCAATCCAGAATCGAAGCAAAACTTGGTGCAGTGCATTGGTGACTTGGATGCTACTGTGAACATTTCACTTAAGGGTGGGCCACAACATCTGAAGGTTTCTTCTGGTTGGCATTTTGTTGTCTTTATAGTGTAACATGGTATGAATGGCCAGCCTGTTTCGTGAAGAGGATCACAGAGAAGCAACTTTAAAGGTTGAATATATCCATTCTGTTTAATTTGCTGCGTTCCTATGATACAAAAACTTCTATTCGTGTTTGAATGCATGGGTGTGCTCTCTTTAGACTTAATGTGACCAAAGCTTGTCAATGGTGAAGTTCTGAACGCCTGTGTATATTTTTCAATCGAGGTAGATCTATGGCTGTTGGTTGCAAGAACTTGAAGTATAAATGGACCTTGTCATTTTGATAGAGGTGTAACAAGTAACCTCCATGCATTTCTTGGAGGTGTAACAAATAGATCTGGGAAATCAGGCATGTACTACAGATGAAACCTGCAATTTCTTTTTAAATACCGGGTAAATTTTTGTTTGAAGCGCACTATGGAAAGAAAGCTTATTGTATCACTCTGCTTCATTGGAAAGTAGTACTTCAAACTAAGAGGTTGTTCTGATTGACTTGGTATTTAACCCCTGAACTGTGTTGCAAACTATGTTATAACTTCTAATGTAGGCTTGGAAACATTGTTGGTCGTGCAAATCTAGCTTTCTATATATCAAATCGAATCATCATCATTTTTATTTTAGCATGATGTGCTTAGGGCCACTTCGTACAAGACTTTAGGTCATTTTAAACCTGAAGTGGAGTCACACCTACTATTAAGTATTCACTTCAAAATTTTATTTTAGAGATGGGCCCTAATGTTTATGTATCCGACAAATTTTTTATTTATTTAGTATCTCTCTTCCATTTCTTTGAAAATTGCTTAAGTTCCTTTAACAATTGAAGCATCTTTGTCCCCAAGTCCAGAATTGTATATAAAGTTGTTATTTAGTAAAGATTGTGATCTCTTAAAATTAACACGTCAAAAAGGCAATCATCTCTTCTTTTCTGAACAATGTCCAGATTATTTATAATTAGAAATTTTTGTTGTCACTCAATTGGCTTGAAAACATGAAACATATCTATGCTATTGAATACCTACGGTTATACGTTAGAAACCCACTCTGACCCTCCGGAATGTTTTCTGTTTTTTACTAAAAAAAAGCAGGTGGTAAAGCACTTGCTGGCCGTGATCTTCTTGCAAACCTGTCATTCATCAAATAGAAGTTGAAACTGCAAATTTTAACAGATGTATTCTAAAATCTGATCTATTTTATGATCGTTGGATGGGTGTCTCAATCGTGCATATCTATCCCCCTCCAAAACTGTTGTACGTGTCTCTCAACCATCTACGTCTCTCTTTTATAGATACTGAAGTAGAAACTGCAGTGGAAGACCATGACTTGACCGGAACAAAGCCATGGACTTACCAAGCTTCTCATCTGTTTAAGATGCACTTTCTAAATTTTGTGCAGGTATTATTTGAATATTAAAAAAGTTCTTAAACAAGCCTTTCCAAATTTCTGAGTGTCATTCTTAGCGTATCTTTCATAGAATGGTTGATATCACTGGTTTTTACATTGTATTCTAGACGGTCGGGCTTGAGGTTGATTTCAAAAATTTGAAAACTAGTTATTAAGATTGTTCGATAGGCCTAGCATCACGATATAGACAGTATCATTTTTGCTAATTCACACAAAATTTGAACATGTTCATCGACAATATGCCATTGAGGAATAAAATGCTCGATCATAGCTATCTTGTCAACCACTGGGTAAAGGGCATCATGGCCTTATTCAATATGCAAAACATTGATCAAAGACATTTGTAGCAATAGTTTCTCACTTTTTATCAAATAATGTCCATTGCATGAGCCTAGATTCTTACAATTAGTTGTCTTGATTTGTGGACTAGGCATTGTTTTCATGAACATGTGGTTCCATTTTTTTTAGAACAAAATTATTCTTACAAGGCCTTTTTTCTATATGTAAGAGTGACCCATACTCAAATTGTAATGGCATTCATGCTAGCTCCTTTTTGTATAGCATTTATACTTTTGCTTTTTGATTAACATATTCTATATCAAATTTTCATTGCTATTTGACACTATGAAGAATTATCTTAGAACGCTCCAAGATTCGTTTTGAAATTTTCTTGTCTTGACTCTATGCAATCCTTATAATCTCAAACAAAAAAACAAGAAGGGTATTAGTTCTTAACAAAGAATAACTAATTACCTACTCAAATGCTTTTCAATGCATCAAAAAGCTAATTAGTTTTGAAATTTCCATACCTAAGTTGAGGTAAAATTCTTGCATTAGCTTGTCATTGGATTTCACGAAATCTTGAATCAATAAATCTAGTCATCACGTCACTGGTTTATAAACTTGTTTAGTTGGATCCATGTGCAATGTCTTTTTGTTGTCAAGTTATGAAACATGTCAAAGATTCCTTATGATTAGTCATATACTTACAATGAGAAAAAAATTAACCTTATTTTCTCAAAAGCAGCTAGTCTACCAATTTGATGTACGATACTTTCACATGCATAATCACTAGAATTTGCATTATAAAATGACTTACTCAAATCAAGATCTTAACATTTCATTAGGACGTTAAACTAGAGTGTTACTTGTATATAATATTTTTTTTCACCCATTTATTCAAATTTATTAGTCATTGGATTTCATGAAATCTTGAATCAATAAATCTAGTTATCACGTCATTGGTTTATAAATTTGTTAAGTTGGATCCATGCAAATGTCTCTTAGTTGTCAAGCTATGAAACATATCAAAGGTTCCTTATGATTAGTCTTACACATAAATTTATTGGGTAACAACACCCGTTGTAGAAGACATGGGGCACGGCCCCATTCCCACATCTCGTTCACCATCTCATGAAAGTATGTATTAATATTAAAAGACTGAATAGGTCTATGAGCCTCATGAAATGTAATTCGTGAAATCAAATCCTTCATATTTATGAAAGGATTCAGGACCAATGAAGACACACACGTCTATGTAACTTATCTCTCTCATGTAACATTTTGAATCATTACATCTATTGTAGTCAAAGTTTGTGTGTTCTCCTCCCTTCTCTCGTAATGTATTGAATGCATTGTTGCATGCTTTGGCAAGCCAAAGATGAGGTGACAATTGACTCTAAACTTAATGTTAGCAGTCTCCTATTCTGCAAGTAGCAATTGTTACATATCAACAGTCATAAAAATCACTCATGGGAAGTGAAAAAGGGTTAGATTGGGTATTTTGACGATTATTAGTTCGTAATGTTACAGCATATTTTTAAGCTGCAAGCAATGTGAAACAAATGTCTGCCAATATTATGGTGAGTAGAACAATGTAAGAGAAGACAAGATAGATAACTAACAACTACAAAAAACTGACTTGTGACAATTTGATGGGGATCCACTTAAAGAAATTAAGAACTGCACACAACACTTTCTAACTTCTGGTTAACTTCAAACCAGAGCAAGTTGGTGAGATCATTTTGCAAAGGTAGACATTTGCAATTTGGACATTACTATACAGCAATAACAAAGAAGCTGTCATCAACGCTGCTAAATGATTGTGATCACCATTTAAAAGCATTAAGCTTCCTCAAAGAAAGCTCATTTATCAATCGACATTCGTACATAGCCAGATTTCTTACCAGCTGGAATGGATATGATTACTTTTTTCAAACAAAGGCATTCAGGCCTCCAACTCATGTGGGCCTTTTTATACTGTCCAAGGGTCCTCCATTTATAATGTATGCTACAATAACAGTAATATCATCCATCTTTCCCCCATAAAATCGGTAGCCAGCATCTTGAGCAGCAGTTGAGAAAGGAGTCTGGCGATTCCGATCTTGTGCTCGTATCCTAGCAAGACTAGCTACCTTTTTTGCAGTATCTTCAGGGCTTAAGCCAATTCTTGTTGATTGCATTATCACACTAGTTACTTCATGGCTGTACACATTGTCAAACAGCCCATCAGTGCCTGCAACAATAACATCCCCAACAAATACTTGTACTTGGAACACCTGCAGATTGACAAACAAATGAAGACTTATTAGAAACAACATCTTGAGTGATTTGAGCACCGCGACAATGATCAAAACAAACTCATTCCTTATCCAGGCTTTAGGTAAATGGAACAGATTGTTACAAACTAATTACCAAGTCATAAACTGCACAGCGAAATCTCACCTCGGCCGCACTAGGTGGATCACTGCCCCCATTTTCAAGTTGGTAAGGAATGTTAAACCAATGCTGCTGTGGTGGTGACTTGAAAACTGTTTGCCCATTCCTCACAACAATAAAGCCACTGTCACCAAGATTTGCAGCCCGCAAACCCTGCATTCCCAGCCAATTATGATGCCACACATTTTGCCGTCAATCATGCAGCAGCATCGAGCACTGCATTTGCTAAACAAAATTGGCCTTTCAATTAAGCTAGCAGGAAATCTGTGCTTACACCATGTCAGATCAATGTGGGCTCTTAAGTAGAAGACTAGCACCCTGAACCATCAGAAAAAAACTTGACACAGAATGCCATACATCTATAACAGAACTTAATGTTAACTTACATCTTTGGAGAGTGCAAGAATACAAGCCGTTGAGGATCCTCTGCACTTGGTCCTTGAATGTGCTCTTGCAAGGATTCTGGCAGGTTCAATGCAATCAGTTGGCTCCTCCACAACCGCAAGCTGTGATTGTGCCATGAGTTCCCGAGCATACTCCCCGGCATCCACCCCAACATCTGCCCACCCGCCAACGCCATCAGCCACTCCTATAACTTGCTCAGAAGAACAAATGAAGAATGCATCTTCACCACCTTTGTGTTCTTTATTGGGATGTGGTAAACAGCAAGCACCTGTACTTAGCCTTAGACTGGAAAAATCATCCCCTAAAATAGTCCTGCAAATTGGTGACCAACCCACAGCAAGTTAAAGAAGCCGAATGACAGAAACAGCCAACAGCCAGAAAAGCATAAAGAATTAAGGAAGAGAGTTAGATCCGCCACAGAGAAAGAGCAGAGAGTACTGTGATTTTTTCCTGAAATGATTGTGATTCCATTTCGAAAAGGTCTGGCCTGTTTTAAGCTTCAAAGAAACGACACTTTTTGCAAACGCCACAGAGCATAGGTTATTCCCTATTTTTTCTCATTGTGAAGGCTGTGAACAGGCATCACAATAGGAGGAGGAGAGAAGGTGAAGATTCGTGCTGATTGCAATAGGAAACCTGCTGATTTTGCTAGGAGGCAAATCCTGATTAAGATAGAATCATAGGACGGGAATCATTTGCTGATTCCGCTGCAACCATTGAGGTCCAAGGCACAGCCAAATCGCTAAAGCATAGCGTTCCACCTTGTGGATGGAGAGAGAGAGAGAGAGAGAGAGAGAGAGAGAGAGAGAGAGAGAGAGAAAGCTTTATTAACGTCCTTTCCATGCCAAAGGCATATAAGACGAACAAGTACATCAACTAAGTTGGACACAAGACGGATTAGTGCCGTCAAAGCAGAAAAAACAAACTAACTAACTAGGAAGAGAGTCATATAACCAGGATTATATGGTACGTAGACCATTTACATGTTCAACTAGACATCTCTTCATTTCTCTATCTCAAATTCTATCTTAGAATTATCATCAACTATAGGCTTCCCATCTACCAGTCTGATAATACCATCACGATAGATATCTTGTCTTGCCTTCTTACGTTCTTGAACTTGGATGAAGGTAAGATCTTCGTCCAGGTAGATTTGGTTTCCCACAATTTGAATCTCTTCCCAAGAACTTCACGCCGGTGGGACACAGATGTGAAGCGGATGACAAGAGTATCCTTCTTAGGTCGCCAGGCAGTTTCTATTAGGAACTGCAACAGGCATAGGAGGAGGAGGGATAGATGGATCTGGCTGTAAGGAAGATGTTGAAGCATTGTTGGAGACGGAGGATGGTTCAAAAGTGGTGGCAACGACTCCTTTGCGATGTGGCATTATGAGGGATCCAGCAGATCAACGACGAGGGACAACAAGGTGCGATGGAAGACAACGATGGAGCCAACAGCTCAGGGAGCCAACAGATCAGCGATGGAGGACAGGTGCAGAAATGCGATGGAGGCCAGCAGATCCGGCAGCAGATGGAGCAAGTGCGATGGAGGACAGCCATCGCTAGGCCATGGAGATCCACTGGCGCCCAGATCCGCGAGACACAGAGAGATCCGCAGGAGACTCATCATCAACATCTTGGTCTCTTGCATTATTAAAGTGTTAGCTCATCACATCCACAATCCCTAATCCATAGGAGACATGTTTACTACACAAAGGCTATTTAGGATTAAATAGGATTTCAGACCAAGTAATATACTACCAGTGGAGAAGGAAAGCTCCTTAGATCCTGCTTACAAATCCCAAACACAAGGATAACACACTATGGAGAAACCACCCAACCAGGTATAAGGATCCAATCAATCTCTAGAAGCCTCACCCCCAAGCCAAGGAACAAGAAGCATGAATGTAGAGTGAGAGCTTGGCAATGAATCAAGAACCATGATGAGGAGTAGGGCGAGTTTGGACCCATTATATAGACCCAAAAGCATCCTGGGCACTTAGCCATGCATAGCCCTAAGTTCCCTATACATTGATTTACCTGGAATAGAGTCCTATGCATGGACCAACTATCCATAGAATTGCTATTGATAACTCTACACATGCATACACTGTCTCATACCTTGTTAAACTCCATTTAGTGTGTTCTGGGCCTCACAAGGATATTAGTTACTTTCGGGTCACGTCCAGTATGACGTGGCATAACTCACAGCTTGTTTCACTGGAGTACTGTGTATCCAAGACTAGGAGTATATTGTATCTTATGTACTGGTCATGGATATAACATTCTTCCCTCCTTAAACTGTTTCATCCTTAGAAACTAAAATTCGGGAAATTCTTCTTTATGCTATCAACTCTCTCCCACGAGTCATCATCCTCAGTACGACCCTTCCAGAATTAAGTACTTAGAGATAGAACGATTTCTCAATTGTTTATCTCTGGTTCTGAGCACTTTCTCAGGTTCCAAAGGTACACTAAGTGACAAATCTTCCAAATGGGATAAATCCTCATCCGATCCAACTATATCACGATCATGTAAACTTAGTTTCAAACGACTTACATGAAATACTGGGTGTGCAGTCGATTTTCCTTGAAGATCGAGTTCATACGCCAAAGAACCAATTCTACGTACAATCTTGAAAGGTCCACAGTAACGGGTAGACAGCTTATAATGCTTCCCTGTACGTAACGTCTTAGAATCTTTCGGAATTCTAAGATATACCCAGTCATCAACTTTAAAAACTCTTGGAGATCTCTTAAGATCGGTATAGTGTTTAGCTCTATCTTGAGCACTTCGGATACTATCCTTAGCCACTTGCAACATTTCTTGCATATCATGCAAAAAATCAGCAACCTTCTGGATCTTAATAGACTTCTTCTCGGGAGATCTAGGTTGAAAACTGTACATAAGCATAAAAGGACTGTAACCTGTAGCAGAATGTTTTCTACTATTATATGCAAACTCAACCAGTGGGAGATAATCTTCCCAATGAGATTGCCTGTGAGAAACATACGTCCTCAAAATATCTTCCATAATTTGATTAGTCCTTTCTGTCTGGAACTCAAAGAAGTTTCCAGTTTATGGAATACTGCTGACCAAAAGTGACCTGTGAACTTAGGATCTCTATCACTAACAATGTCACTTGGCAGACCGTACAACCGAAATAATCTTTCAACAAAGATCTGGGCTAAATCAAAAGCCTTTATAGTTGACTTGACTGGTATGAATGCAGCTAACTTAGTTAACCGATCCACTACAACCCAAATAGAATCATTTTGTCGTTGGGTCTTTGGAAGTCCAACTACAAAATCCATAGATATGGTTTCCCATTTCTTATCTGGGATATCTAACGGATGCAACAAACCACCAGCCTTATGGCGTTCAGCCTTTGCTAGTTGACAGGGCTTGCATTTAACAACATATGACTCGACATATGGCATGAGCTTTGGCCAATAAAATTCCCTCTTAACCAAGTCCAGAGTCCTGTGTATACCGAGATGTCCTGCACAGGGTATGTCATGACATTAAAACAAAATCTTCCGTTTGAGCTCATCATCACCAGGTACGCAAACTTTCCCATTCCGAAATAGTAATCCATCTTGAATGGTGAACTGTTCCACAATCTTCTTATATTTCTTAGTTAGTTGAGTCCCCTGTTTTTCTGACTCAACAATGTCCACATTTCTTCCGGTCTGAACAATGTTCCAAATGTGACCAAAATGGGAATCTAATTCATATTTTCCTCTCAGCGAAAGATATAGATCCATAGAAATCTGGGTGAATGACAACTCGTTCAGTTCACCGATCCGACTAAGAGCATCTGCAACTTGATTAGAGCTGCCTCTTATGTAACGGATTTTATGATCGAATTCTTGCATCAATTCAGCCCATCGAACTTTTCTCCCCTGAAGATCATGTTGATTACAAAAATACTTAAGAGACTGGTGATCCGTATATACTACAAACTTACTACCATACAAGTAGTGTCTCCAGGTTTTAAGTGCATGGATTACAGCAAACAATTCTTTTTTGTAGTATAACGCAACTGAGGACCACTGAATTTTTTGCTCTCAAACGCAAAGCAATATGGGCTGAGAACCATGAATTCTTGATTTCTAGAGGTCAAAATTGCTACAAACTTGATGAAATCGAAACTTAAGCCTCTACCCATCAATTTAAAGGTCTGATAGCTTGCTGGGAAGGTAAAAAGGAATACAAATCATGCTGGAAAAAATTCAGAATGATCCCCTTATGGATTTAGAGAAATCCATCCCCCAAAATTCATCAAAATTGGTCAATTTTTGACAATTTTTTACTTCCTACAAACCCAACTGCTGGAATTCTTGGCTCTATCTTCTAGGACAGCTTCAAAAGACTATGATTCATCTTTTCCCAGCTTCAATTGATGTTCAACAACCTCCTACCATCCAATTTCTTGAAAAAAACAAGCAAAAATCATGAATTTTAGCCCTTTCTAGGTTTTTTCATCATGCCCAATTGGAATTTAATGGCAAGAACGTTTTCCAAATCCACCTGCAATCCAAAATACAGAGTTATAATAACCAACCAATTGATCTGAACTTGCTGGATTTTGAATTCTACCCTCCATTTTGTGCCAAAATCATGGAAAACAAGCCAAATTTGGCCACAAAAGAGTCTAGAATCTAAATACATGGGAAAATCCAACATGCAAACTGAATTTCAACTACAAATTTCAGCTGCAAATTTCAGATCCTTAGCTAGTTTTCAGCTACACATGCTAAAACTCCAAAAAAGACACCAAAATTGATTTCTTAGCACAATTCTCCATAAACCACAATGAATTTGAGAGAGATATGGAACATGCGAATTCAAATTGGGAAGATCCACCAACTTGCAACCTTGCTTCTCTCCTTGGATGAGAATACTAGTTGAATACCACTAAGCTCCAATGAAAAGCACCACCTCTGCAAACTTGTAAGCCTTGCTCTGATACCACTATAAGGGAAGCTCCTTAGATCTTGCTTACAAATCCCAAACACAAGGATAACACACTATGGAGAAACCACCCAACCAAGTAGAAGCATCCAATTAATCTTTAGAAGCCTCACCCCCAAGCCAAGGAACAAGAAGCATGAATGTAGCGTGAGAGCTTGGCAATGAATCAAGAACCATGATGAGGAGTAGGGCGAGTTTGGACCCATTATATAGAGCCAAAAGCATCCTGGGCACTCAACCATGCATAGCCCTAAGTTCCCTATACATAGATTCACATGGAATAGAGTCCTATGCATGGACCAACTATTCATAGAATTGCTATTGATAACTCTACACATGCATACATTGTCTCATACCTTGTCTAAACTCCATTTAGTGTGTTCTGGGCCTCACAAGGATATTAGTTACTTTCGGGTCACGTCCAGTATGATGTGGCATAACTAACAGCTTGTTTCACTGGAGTACCGTATATCCAAGGCTAGGAGTATACTGTATCTTATGTACTGGTCATGGACATAACAATATGCATAGTGGTAGTTATGAACAGATTCACAGATATTGACATCAATGAAGCATATAGATAAGAAATGAGGCAGCATAGACTAATTTCTGCAAGAATAGCTAAGAGACATCACGTCATATCATAGCCACAGCCCTACAAGCAATGGACAACAGAAACCTAATTAGGACTAAGAGAATGATCAATATCAGAAGGTAGGAAATAAATGACAATGTCTCTTACTTATACCACCCATACAGAAGCCCTAAAGGAAGCTTCTAGAATCTAGAGGATAAGATAATAGAGGCTAAGCTAATCAAGTAAAATGAGGAGGAACAATATCTACTAATGGATGGATCGACACTCATCGGTGATCTAGCATCAATATCTTGGATTCTTGACCACTTGGCACTGGGCAGAGTCTTCTTACGGTGTGGATGCTACTCAAGCTAGTGCAGCCATCACGGCCGAGTTCATCTACAAGGCAATCAGTGCTATAGTAGATGAGATAGGTGTGGGGCATATGCTTTAATTTGTCACGGACATCACCACAAACTATACGTTGGTGGGAGACATATTGATGAGAGAACACCCCAACATTGTGTGGACACCATGTGCTGCACATTGCATTGATTTCCTCATTCATGATATGTGTGCACTTCAACGGATTCGCGAGGTAAAATCTTCTTCATGTGCTTTACTATATTTTATGCTTAACATGTTGGTGTCTGCTCCTAACCTCTCTCAACCTTTAAAGAATTTTTGTTGGATCTTTGTCTTGCATATCACTTCTCAGGCCATGCACATGGTCAACTTCATCACCAAAAAGAAGCTCTCAGCTCCAAAACCTCTCAACCTTTAACACATTTCTGTTGGATCTTTGTTTTGCAGATCATGTTTTAGGCCATGTACATGGTCAACTTCTTCACTAGGAAGAAGCACTCTGCTCCTAACCCCTCTCAACCTTTAACATATTTTCATTGGAAACATCACCAGGAAGAAACTCTCTGCTCCTAACCTCTCTCAACCTTTAACGAATTTCCATTGGATCTTTGTCTTCACTCAATGCAAGAAAAAAAGTCAGAGCTTGAAGCAATTATGAGGCATAAGTACCATCTCTGTGGAGCTTGAGCTTAACAAATATCATAACATGCAACAAGAATGTGAATTTGCTCAACACAATATGTACATTAAATGCAAAATCTTGAAGGTGTAAAGCTCACAAACAATTGAAATTGGGCCGAATGACACATATGTTGGGTTTTTTTTTTGGTTCAATATGGTTCCATATGGTTTCCTACGGTTATAATAATCACTTGAAAAGATGATATCACGGTGGGTTGGTTGGTAGCTTTCCCAATTATGTTCAGCTCTTGATATTTGCAACATCAAAGTGATTTTTGGCATAGCATTTCTTTTAGTAGTAGTACTTAATCTAGCCTTAGAATATACAAAGACACCCGCCAGAAACATTAGGCATATGAAATAAGGCATTCGATAAATAAAATTGTTACGTATGGCCAATTGCTATGAATAAACGTTATCAGCGTATGAATTTCTCAAAAGGATTTGTTACGATTGCTATTGAGAATTACAAAGTTGATCTAATATGCAACACGTTTAGGGGTCCAAACGAATGCCCGACTTTGAGCCTAAAATTTCATTTGTTCAATGTGAATTCCATGGAGTGGCAAAAAATTGAAAGCATTGATGTTCATAACTTATAACGATCATCATACTCTACCTAAACCATCTACCAGAATGTAGTAAACGGAAATGTGTGACTACCAATGCCTGCACTTTAAGAAGCTTGAAAATAAGGTATGTGGGCATCCATGGCATTTATATTTGTGCAAAAGTGTGAACAAATTTTTCCTACAACAAAATTTGAAAAAGTTCATGACAGTAGTCAAGCAATGTTTTTGTTCGTTTGATCGTTAGTAGGTTGTTTTCTCTACCTTGCATCATAAGAAACATCACAACAAAACATAGCTTAGAGGATGATCCAAGCAAAGATAAATTGAGACTACTAAAAAGTCGGAGATGTGTAAATATTGAGTCATGATATTGGCGTTTCAAGACATGGAGAACTAAAGACAGCATCTCGTGCATTGAATCTTACCTCTCATAGTCCCCCAAGGAAACAAGATTTGTGCGATCCACTGGCAAGCCTGCTGTCAACTGAAGGACCCACTCCGTGCAGCTCGTAGTGTGTAGTAATTTCCCGTGAAACGCACCCCTTGAAGGAGGTAACCCTAATTGCACAATCTTAGGAACGGACAGAGAAGTCAACCCCTCAGAGAAATGAGGAAGAACTGAAGAAGTTTCGAATATTTTCTTCCCAAATGATCTATTCCGCTCTGATCTAAACCAGAACAAATCAAGCGACTCATTCTTCCTAAGCTTGCCTTGACCAATCTCACTACTACTTATGTTTGAGCATATGCGAACATCGTCTATTGCTTCTGCCCTGAAGCTGAAAGAGCTTGTATTTAACAGAAGCTGCCACGCTTCATAGCTGCAACTTTGCCATGCTGGTCCAAACACAGATGGAGTTGCAAAGACCCTTGACACAGCTTCTGAAGCTGATAGGGTGGTTTCTTCTTCGCGGCGACTATCCGCTGTCCGTGAGGAAGAAGATGGAGGCGCAGAAGAGATGCTGCGGCGGCGCAACGAAGCCGCGGAGTGAGACAAGAATGTTGGAGGGAGAGGTGAAGATGGTGAGGATGAAAAACATATCCCTTGCAAATCAAGACTTTCTTTCAAATCATGCCGACGGATTGATCTGCAAATTTTGCTGTTGAGCTTCCAGATTTTCTGCAAATTTCTCATTTTCCTGCATCACATCACATCAAACCTCCGTAGTCACTTCAAGTCTCTGGTCGTCCACAATTTGCATCATCGATCAAACTGCAGCCAGGGCGGCCACGAGCTATGCTTCATAGCACAAAGCAGCAACTTATCCGTTCCCATCAACTATGTCACAAACATTGAGACAAAAGTAAAGAACGCCAGAGAGTTGATGGATCAATCAGAAGCTGATCTCGAAAAATTATTCCAAATCTGAAGTGGGTTCGTGTGTATGGATGGATTTGTGGATGATTTCCTCTAAAAATCAGCATCCAAAGCAATAAAAATCATAGCTCAGCGGACTTTTCTTCAGCCATTATAATATTGTCAGTACAAGAGGAACAAATAAAATATTATATTGTGGCCTCCTTGGCTCCTTCTAGACCTTTTAGCAGTCAATAGTGATTATTAAAAAAAAGATTTGGATATGCTATGGGAGTCAATTGGACAGTTATGCCCTTGACTCTTGAGGCCTGAGAAAAGAAGGGCGAAGCCAATGGCAATCATGGCCCTTGAGTGGTGGAGTCTTTAGTGTCATATTTTACCCCACCAACAAGTAGTCCCACTCTCAGGGACCATGCACACTCTCAAGGACCATGCACAATATTTGCTAGATGTGATGTTGGTTTCTCTCTCTCATATCATGCTCACATTTTTACATCGTTGGATGAGGGTGTGGCCATTCAATCACCATCCAAAAAGAGCTTGCTATTTCTTTCTTCTCATAGCAACAAAGGTGTCTCCACATCTATTCTCAATCCAATCTTGTGTAACTCCCTTATTGGGTAGGCGTATAAATGGTCAGTTACGTATATATCGATATGAAAGAAACTATTGCTATTGGGTTGGTTTAAGCCCTTGTCATATTAAAATCAATACTCAAACTTGGCCAATATTATCTAAATCAATACCACTTGAGTTGGTTTTGGCCAAGCAATACTCAAGACAACAAGCAAACCAAGGGCAAAGAAGGGGTCATGCACATGGTACCATTGTAGACACTTACACAACAATTACAATATAGGACCTTTGTTTATAATGTGAAAATCGTGTGTGTCAATTTTAAAAAGAATTTTGCTACACTAGATTTGTTTTTCTGCTACATTTCTATTTATAATCATAGGCTTGTAAAGTGGAAACAAACTTGTCTAGCTGTCCCAAATGCAAAATAAGATTTTCATTATTCATATCCAAATTGACAATCGATTTTATCGAGTGTTGTATCTTGATGGGCAATGACTAATTTAAAGCCCACCACTAATGGATTAGTGTTATAAGCATTCAAATTATGCCACATTCTATGATCAACTATTGCAAAGAATCCAAGTGGCAAGTATGCCACTTGGCAAGAATTTGGTCATGTGTAAAATATGCCATGTCGTAAGCCTCGTTAGATAACAACCTTGCAATACAACTTTGGTTGGTACTAGAGTGCACTTAAAGGGTCATGCTTGTATGGATATTTTGGCTAGTATCACTAATTTAGAAAATTTTAATATTAAAAAGCCGGATGGCTTTAAAAAATAAGGAATCTTTCAATACCAAAAACTAGTATTAAAAATAATGATACTCACCTAACAATAGTATGAACTAGTGCATCTTGGTTTCCAAGGGGGCCTTGAAACTGGGCCCAAAAAACTTTGGATGCCAACTTAACGTACTAAGTTAATGTACTGAGCCAACCCATGCAACGTTCCATCGAGTTACATATACTTCTATTAAACTCGGAATTAGATAACCATTTTACATACATTCTCTGTCATCAGTCTACGAGGTTCATAGTTGAATGAAAACCATGCTAAATCATTTATCTGTGAATAGATTCATCATTTGGTGAAAACCGAAGGTTCGATCTTCTTGCTTATAGTTGTGTCTAAAATTGTAAGTTCAAATTCTTCCCATTGGATTTGAGCAAAGATTTCATTGCAGATATGCCATTTGATCTTGTATATGAACAAGTTGCATATGGTTATCTATATATACATATATATAATTTTTATCTTACATTCAAGGGAGTAAGACTTTTTGGACATACATAATGAAGTTAAGGCATATCTTTGAGACTGAAATGTTGTCACTTTTGAATACATGAGAGAACATACTATTTGGGAACACCATGACGTCATCACAAGCATGGGGACACATCTCCATGTAAGAGAGAAAAACCTATTCTAATTAAGTACATTGAGCAATGACTTGACTTTTTTTAAGGCTTTTTGCTAAAACTCACTCATGCTTTGCTACTTTTCTCTACCATAACCTAGAATGAAGTATAGTCGTTCAAACAAAACCATGCCTTCACATGTATTGTTGAGTTTTAACCTGGAGATTCCAATTTACTGTATTGTTCATTCCATAAGTCATGTTTGTAATTTAATTAGGGTTGTGGCTTGAATATTCTTGAAACACATGGACTTGTGCAAGAATGGTGACATCGAGTTCCGTCATACGGGTTAGAACGACGTGGTTTTGCCCTAACACCGTTTTGGATGTCTGGGCCTACTCTAATAGCAATGTATATTGTCAATGCTTGCTACAACATATTGTCTCATGTAAGTTCTATTGGGTTATAGAGAGGTTAAACTAGAGAAATGGCTTGGTTTTTTGTTTTTTGAAAAGCATGGATTTGCTCAAGAAATATGACATTGAGTCATGACCTGCCGTATTCTCTATTTTCCTCACTCTTTTACATTCTTCTTTTGGCTCCCTTTCTCTTTTTCCATGTATGGATGGTGTACTAGTTGTGATGGATGGATCTTAGTTTTTGTGAGTTGGTTCTTGGATGGATGTAGCGGGTATTTCCTATCTACCTTCTGTTGGAATCCTATGCTCAAGCCCAATTCCATTAGGTAATGAGCATCTTGGAAAATTCTTGTTTATATCTATTCTTGAAAATAACAAAAAAAAGGAAGGAAAAAGGCTCAAATTTTTGTACAAAAGATCGAAAATTTCAAGATCGAATTTTTTTGACCCAATGTTAATCCCATCAAAGTGTGATTTTCCTACCCTAGATCGGATCGGATCGAGGTGGAAAATATCCGGACGTCTTCGACCTTGGATAGGATCGGGTCTAATTTATCCGACCCTGGTTCACAGTGTATAAATGCGACCCTTTGTATATTTTTTGATATTGTATCGGCTCGAAAAATTTGAGATTTTTTTATATCCAAAAGTTAGAATTTTTCGTTACGAAATCAACTCGAAAAATTCGCAATTTTTCAAGTCATTGTAATTTTTGAGTCTTTGTATATTCTCGAGTCTTTGTAAATTTTTGATACTGTCAGAATTCCGACCCACGTCACGATGTTGACAGTCCGCCTACCTCTGTGTATAGACATTAATTGTAAATAGCGGCTACCTACTGTAGGACAAATGTACTTAATTAAGTAGGTCAACGTAAGCTTTCAATGTACTGATCAACTGACTTCCAATCATCAAGGAAGATCTACTGGAGTCGGCATTCTAATCAGGTTATCATCTTGCAGGCGTTATATAGAAGTTTTGAATTAGAGAGTAATCCATCAACGAACTCAGCTGAGGACTGATTAGCGCCCAACTTCAAGCATTGTACTCAATTTTGATTATTATTATTGTGCATTCTTGTCTACACTACTATTTTGTTCTATTGCTCATTGTATTTATTCGATCCATCTTGAACTTGCTTGCTGGTAATTGTTGCACTTTCGATCCACTACACCATCTGCTCTCCACTTTCGCTGCACATCTCGATTTTCTCTGATTTTTAATATGATATCAGAGCTCAGTTCTATGATCCTATCGATTTTTGACATGGTATCAGGCGGCTCAATAATCTACAATTTTCATTGCGGATTCTGTCTTGTCTCTACCAAGACTTCATCTCAGCAAGTGTGCAACCAAAAATATCTCGTTCTTGTTGCTTCTACCAACGATATCGTACCAAATACCAGAATAGATTCTACTTCTAGTTCCTCTCTAATTGACAAGATGGAGAGGACTGCCATCTCTGGAAGTTCAATATGAGAGTCGTTCTACTGGCCAAGGAACTATGGGACATAGTTGATGGTATCGAAATCAAGCTAGAGGCTGATGCAGCTGGCATCACCAAATGGAGGCAACGAGATGGCAAGGCATCTGCCTTAATCACTCTGAATATCAAAGACTCCCAAATCAGTCACATCCGATCTGCACAGGCTGCTAATAATGCTTGGGACATCCTAGCAACTCTCTATGACATAAGAGATGTCACTTCCAAATTACATCTGAGGAAGAAATTCTTCACACTCAGAATGTCTAATGTAGACACCATTTCCAGCCATCTCAACACATTCAAAAATCTCATGGAGCAAATGACTGCAATAGGATTGAACATTGAAGATTCAGATGTAGTAATGACTCTTTTATCGAGTCTCCTTGAAGCCTATGAAATATGGGTCATGGCTATTTTGACCCAACAACAACTTACTCTATCAAAAGTCATTTCTATGTTGTTACAAGAGGAGATAAGAAGGAATGCAACCTCCTCAAGCTCAAGATCGGATTCCATTGCTCTATACACAAACAAAAATTAGAAAAATCAGAAGAGATCTCCAAAGTCATAATCTTCTAACTGAAAGAGCAACTTGTAGTTTGGATTGACTTTTGACTCTGGGTTGAATTTTAACTCAGGGTCAAATTTTGGCTCTGGGTCGAATTCGAATTTTCCTTCATCATTCCAGCAAAAGCAAAACCTGTTCTGCAAATACTATAAGAGGACTAATCATCTCATCAAGGACTACAGAACACTCAAGTACAACAACGAAAAGAAGATGTAGTCCCAACAACAAGCAAATGCTGCATCAACCAGTTACTCATCATTAAAGGTGAAGGAATAGTTAGGTCTAGTGATTTGGTGTCATGTCCATAACGAGTACATAGGATTCAATATACTCCTAGTCTTGGATACACTGTACTCCAATGAAACAAGCTGTTAGTTATGCCACGTCATACTGGACGTGACTCGAAAGTAACTAATATCTTTTTGAGGACACACTAAATGGAGTTAGTACATGGTTTGGGACCGTATGTGCATGTGTAGAGTATCAATAACAGTTCTATGAATAGAGGATCCATGCATAGAGTTGGGACCTTGCCTTACTCAATGCACAGGGGATTCTAAGCCTTATATAAAGAGGCCACACTCGCCCTACTACCTCACCTTATGGTTGATTCATTGCCAAGATCTCTCTACTTTCATGCTTCCTATTCCTTGGCTTGGGGGTGAAGCTTCTAGAGTTGATTGGTTGCTTCTACTTGGTTGGGTGGTTTCTCCATAGTTTGTTTTCCATTGTGTTTGTCTTGTAAGCAGAATCTTGGGGAGCTTTCCCTTATAATGGTATCAAAGCAAGGCTTACGAAGATCGGGAAACTTGGAGTGGTGGTGCTTTTTATTGGAATTCTAGTGGAGATCAACTAGTATTCTCATCCAGGTGGTGGAACAAGTGTGCAAGTTGGTGAATTCTCCCGGTTTCAATTTGCATGTTGCTAAGATCCATTTGTCTCTTAATTTTTTGTGGTTTATAGTGAATTGTCTTAGAAAGCCAATTTGTGTTGCTTTTTTAGAGTTTTTTCTTGTGTAGCTCAAATATTATGTAGATTTTTGAATTTTTTAGTTAGGTATCATTGATGATGAAATTAATTATTCATGTCGGTTCTTTCAATGATTTATGATTCTAGGCTATGTTTTGGTCAAAATTGCTTGGTTTTTCATGCTTTTTGACACAATTAGATAGTAAGAACTAAAATCCAGCAATATAAGATCAATTAGATGGCTATAATTCTGTAAATTGGTTTGCATGTGCTTGAGAAAGAGTTGCATGTCACGAATTTCCACTTTATTGTGAAAAAAAAAATTGGAAAAGAGCTAAAAATCATCATTTTTGCTTGTTTTATCATAAAGTTGAATAGTAGGTGGCTGTAAAACACCATGTAAAGCTTGTAAAGAGATGAATCAAAGTCTTTTGAAGCTGTCCCTAAAGTTAGAGCCAAGAATTCCAGGAATTGAGCTTGTAGGAAGTCAAAAAAGTGCAAAAAAGGACCATTGTTGGTGATTTTTGGGGGATGGATATCTCCAAATCCATAAGGAGACCATTCTGGATTTTTTTAAAGCATGATTAGCATTCCTTTTTACCTTCCCAGCAAGCTATCAGACCTGGAAATTGATGGTCGGTGGCTTATGCTTCATGTCCATCAAGTTTGAAGCTATTTTGACTTCTATAAATCAAGAAATCTTTGTTCTTAGCCTATACTGTTTCATAGGACCTATATGAATGCTTCATGGAAGTCTAATAGATCATTTAAGATTGTTGGTAGCATCACTTTTGGGCTTGGGGAGGTGTTTGTTTGATTTTTGATCAAATAGCCTGCTTGAAGTGCGCCCTACTACATATTTTTGGCTCCTCTGATCTCAAAAGCTAGGTGGCAGGCTAATGTGGCAAGTGTCTTGATCACTAGGTATCCCTCAATTCTGAGCTTTACAACACCTAATTTGGTGTCTTGTAGCCAAAGATATGGCCGTTTGAAGTTTTGCTATTTTGTGAGTAAAATTGACAAAATTTGAAATTGTTTTGATTGCATGCTAGTCAATTTCCTAATTTGTGGTAATGTGCTTGCATGAATTGATTGCATGTTGATTTTTAGAGTGATTTTGACATGCACGATGGATTCAGATTTATTTTGAGTGGTTATACGCATGTGCTCTGACAGTTAGGACACAAATTTGTATACGTGACTAACAATTTTCGTAAAACTGAAATTTACGTAAAATTTCGTAAACTAAAAAAAAAAGCAGTTAATGTCGCATATCATGCATGTCTAATAGACATTAATTTAGTAAGATTAGGAATCAAACAGTGAATCGTTTTTTCGATTTCGATTGCCTAAATACTAACAGTGTTTTTGACAGGTTTTCAACTTAGGTTAAAAAAAAATTTAAAAATAAAAATCCAAAATTCAAATTTTCAGTTATTTCCAGTTTCTTGCAAATAAAAAAATACATCAAATCTAAGAAGTAATTATAGTCTTCTTAGTCATCGCTCTCTTCCCCCTCATCGTCGCCTGAAGCCGAATCTTGTCCTTCGTCTTCACCTTCGCCCCCTGCATCTTCATTCCCTTCTTCTTCTTGGTTTCCTCCCGTACTTTCTTCCACAAAGGAAGCGGATGCCCTCTACATACACATTCACAAAACAAGTGAATGATTATTAGCCAAATTCATGTCATAAAAATTAAATGAAATAAAAATTATGTACAGAAAATATATGAAATACAGATGATCAACTAAGGCAGTATAGTTGTTATGTCCATGACCAATACATAGGATACAATATACTCCTAGTCTTGGATACACGGTACTCCAGTGAAACAAGCTGTTAGTTATTCCACATCATACTAAAACACAGTGTTGAGTCAGAAACACAGGGGGCTCAACTAACTAAGAAAGATAAGAAGATTGTAGAACAATTCACCATTCGAGATGGATTACTATTTCAAAATGGAAAAGTTTGTGTACCTAGGGATGATGAGCTCAAACGTAAGATTTTGTTTGAATGTCATGACATACCATGTGCAGGACATCCCGGTATACACAGGACTCTGAAGTTGGTTAAGAGGGAATTTTATTTGCCAAAGCTCAAGCCATATGTCGAGTCATATATTGTTAAATGCAAACCCTGTCAACTACGCCATAAGGCTGGTGGTTTGTTGCATCCATTAGATATCCCAGATAAGAAATGGAAAAGCATATCAATGGATTTTGTACTTGGGCTTCCAAAGACCCAAAGACAAAATGATTCTATTTGGGTTGTAGTAGATTGGTTAACTAAGTTAGTTGCATTCATACCAGTTAAGTCAACTATAAAGAGTTCTGATTTAGCCCAGATCTTTGTTGAAAGATTATTTCGGTTGTATGGTATGCCAAGTGACATTGTTAGTGATAGAGATCCTAAGTTCACCGGTCACTTTTGGTCAGCAGTATTCCATAAACTAGAAACTTCTTTGAATTAAAGTTCTTCTGATCATCCTGAATTAGATGGCCAGACAGAATGGACTAATCAAACTACGAAAGATATTTTAGAGGACACATGTTTCTCACAGGCAATCTCATTGGGAATATTATCCCCCACTGGTTGAGTTTGCATATAATAGTAGAAAACATTTTGCTACAGGTTACAGTCCTTTTATGCCTATGTACGATTTTCAACCTAGATCTCTAGTAATTGTTGAGACGAAGTCTGTTAAGATTCAAAAGGTTGCTGATTTTTTGCATGATATGCAAGAAATGTTGCAAGTGGCTAAGGATAATATCCGAAGTGCTTAGGATAGAGCTAAACACTATACCGATCTTAAGAGATCTCCAAGAGATTTTAAAGTTGATGACTGGGTATATCTTAGGATTCCAAAAGATTCTAAGATGTTATATACAAGGAAGCATTATAAGTTGTCTACCCGTTATTGTGGACTTTTCAGGATTGTACATAGAATTGGTTCTTTGGCGTATGTGTGGGAGCAGACACTGATATCACTCTATGGGCGAAAAAATATATCAGTTCTGATACCACTTCTATCGGAAGAAAAACAAGAAAATTATTATAACCAGGGCCGTGGATTACTAAGAGAATGGAGTTAAGAGCAATTCTTTATGTGAGGAATCAGATTATCAGTGTAGGAGTCATAGACTGTCGTGAAAGAGAGATTGCAAAGGAATTAAACGTCTGAGACAACCATGCAATCCTCTATTACTGATAACATGATATGAAGAGAGTGTAGAATCAAATTAGGCATCAGAGACAGCCATACAAATCTCTTCTAAATAGTGCTTGTGTGAGAGGAGCGAGAGTTATCATTCAACAAGAATGTAGAGGTGTAGAACAATAGCGAATCTGTATATTGAAGTTGTAAATACAATAATCAAATCACAATACAATTGCGTTGATAAGCGCATGATCCTACTAATAGAATCAAGACAGTTGCTAAGGTTCTGAAATAGTTCTCTCTCACTCTCTCTCTCTCTCTATCACTAACTCTAAGGAGTCAGCTACTGATAAAGGGCGTTCTCCGCTATCTGAACTTATGAATGATGTCTCTTCTTTTCATCTCCTGTGTGTTTCAATCGCTCAATTACATGTATATATACATATCAGCTGAAAAGATCTTGTACTAACTTAACTTTACAATTACAAGATTGATTACAACCGTTAATCTGATCAGTGGATCAGTACGTTGATGGAGCGTGAAGACTTTTTGGTCTGATAGCGAGAATCCATATAATTCTGTAGATTGGAAATGCGACACTCCTTGGCCTTTTGGTCGTTGCCTTTGTCAAAGATCTGATAAGCACTATCAATCATTCATCATAAGCAATCACCATAAGAGAAGGAGGAAGAACACACAATCACAATATCACACTAAATGAAAGAGAGTACAATAAACCCTGAATATATAGAGAGAGAACACTAGTAGTTGACTATAGACTAGCCTACAACTACTTACAGCTGGTAACAGCTGTCAACAGTAAATCGTAAACATTACAAGTTTATCATTGGTTTCTAATAGTAACAAGTTTATCATTGGTTTCTAACACTCTCCCTCAATGATAAAATTACATTCTTCTATTCCTAATAAAGTACAAAAGTTTTCAAATTTACATCTACCTAATGATTTAGTAAAAATATCTGCCATTTGATCTTCAGATTTACAAAAAACAAGATCAATGGTTCCATCAAGTATTTTCTCTCGAACAAAGTGATAATGTATTTCGATGTGCTTGGTTCGAGCATATAGAACTGGATTTTTGGCAAGGTGAATGCAGCTTTGGTTGTCTCAAGAAATAGTAGTCGCATCCACCTATGATTGACCTAAATCAACAACAATCTTCGTAGCCATACTGCTTCCTGTGTAGCATTGCTGAGTGCACGATATTCAGCTTCCGTCGAAGATAAGGCCACTGTAGGTTGCTTTTTGCTACTCCATGAAAGTGCAGCTATACCATAACTGAATGTATGACCACTGGTAGATCTTATATCATCAATATTACCTGCCCAATCAGCATCTGTGTAACCTACCAACATTGGCGCTTCAGGCTGATCATACTTCAAACTAAAATTCAACGTCCCTTGAATGTACCCGAGAATACGTTTAGCAGACTTCCAGTGTGCTTGACTAGGATCTTGCATAAATTGACTAACAACACCAACATCATAAGAAATATCAGGCTGTGTGTGTGTCAAATAGATCAAACTACCCACCAACTACCTGTACAAGTAAGCATCTACTTTTTCAGATTCATCATATGCAGTAAGCTTCATGTTGACATCCATCGGTGTACTCAAAGACTTACAATCCTGCATATTGAACTTATAAAGCAAATCTCGTGCATACTTTCTTTGTGTAAGAAAGACAACCTCTTCCTTTTGCCATACTTCAATGCAAGACAATAGTGCATCAATCCTAAATCGCTCATGTCAAAAGCATTGGAAATATCTGATTTGATTTCATCAATTAAGCTCTCATTACTTCTCGTAATAATCAAATCATCCACGTACAAAACAATGAACACTATATTTGAATCTTGCTTTAGAATGTAAAGATTAGGATCAGCCTTACTCTTTACCATTCCCCTTCGTGTTCATCAATGCAAGAGTACCACGCCCATGGCGCTTGCTTTAATTCATAGATAGCTTTGTTGAGCTTACAAACAAGATGCTCTCTCCCTGGCTCAACAAATCCTTGAGGTTGTACTAAATACACCTCTTCATCTAGCACTCCATTAAGAAAAGCAGATTTAACGTCCATTTGCTGGATCTTCCAACCATGGAAAGTAGAAATAGCAATGATAGAACGTATAGTTACCATCTTAGCTATGGGTGCAAAGGTTTCCTCAAAATCAATGCCAACCTGCTACTCAAATCCTCTCGCAACCAACCGTGCTTTGTACTTGTTGAGTTGCCCATCTGCTCCATATTTGATCTTATAAATCCATTTGCAAGTGATAGGCATCTTACCCTCAGGTAGCTCAACCAAGTTCCACGTCCTATTTTTTTATATGGCCTCCATTTCTGTTTCCATTGCTGCATGTCACTCCTTGTGCTCCTTTGCTTCATGAAAGGTTTTTGGTTCTTCAGCCTTTAGCACAGAACCCATTAGGGCTAGATTCATTTCTAACCTTGCAGGAGGTTTCCGATTTCTGCTTGACCTTTTAAGCTCTCCCTGTTCGCTAGATTCAGGAGTATCTCCCTTCTTAGCATCACCTGTGACCGATAAGTACAATTTAGGTACTCTCTTAGGGATTTCAGCTTCAAACTTATCTTTTTTCATTGGATCTTCTGCATCAAAATCCACTGCTTTTTTGACCTGTACTTCTGCTCCCTCATCAAAAGGTTTAGTGATTTCTTCAGATTGTTCACCTTGACCCATCTCGTCAAATGTAGAATCTCTAGAAATCACAAGCTTCTGTGCGTTTGTATCATACATCCTATATGCCTTGGCCTTCTCATCATATCCAAGACAAATACACTTGACAGCTTTTGCATCCAATTTCCTTCGTTTCTCATCAGGACTATGAGCATATGCATCACAACCAAATACTCTCAAATGAGAAATATTAGGTATCTTTCCAGTAAAAGCTTCGTGAGGTGTCTTAGCTTCCACAGATTTCGTAGGACACCAATTCAGGATGTGCGTAGCTGTGCTGCAAGCTTCTTTCCAAAAGGTGTTTGGCATACCCTTGCTTTTGAGAATTGCCCTGGCCATCTCAACAATGGATCTATTCTTTCGCTCTGCAACTATGTTTTGCTGCGGTGAATAAGGTGTTGTAGTCTGCCTCTTGATCCCTTGATCTTTGCAAAAATCAATAAATTCTGTCGAAAAATACTCACCACCTCCATCAGATCTCAAAGTCTTGATGTAACTTCCTGTTTGCTTTTAACTAATGCCTTGAATTCTCTGAACTTAACAAAAGCGTCCGATTTCTTGCTTATGAAATAAATCCAAATGCATCTACTATAATTATCAATAAAGGTAATAAAGTAATAGCAGCCACTAAGAGACCTAGTTTGCATTGGTCCACATAGATCACTGTGGACAAGATCTAGGATGCCACTGGCTCTCCTTGCTCCACTTTTTGGGAAACCTCTCTCTGTGTTATTTTTCCAAAATGCAACCTTCACAGATTTTTCCTTCAAAAGAAATATCAGGCAATCCAATAACTAGATTACCTCTTTTCATAATTTGTAAACTTTGAGCACTGATACGACCAAATCGTTGATGCCAAAGATCATTTCGACTATCAACAATGCTTACCATAGCTTGAGTAAAAGATCTCGCATTCAGTTTGTAGAGTCGATTTTCGTTGACTCTAGCTCCTGTAGCAATCACTTTGTAGTGATTCTTGATGTCCTTGACGAGACATTTGTCGCTATCAAACTCAACCTTGAGATGTTGATCAGCCATCGTCCCAACTGATAGTAAATTGTTGGCTAAACCAGGAACATATTGCACATTGCTTATCTGCTTTATCATTCCGTTGGCTAGCCTCACTGGTACCACTCCAAATCCTTTCACAGGTAGCAATTGGCCATCAGCTTGTCCAACTTCATCGCCATTCTGGATTTCCTTGAATTCCGAAAATCACTCCTTCCTCGAAGTCATGTGCTTGGACGCCCCACTGTCAATGTACCATGAATCCTTTGCTTCGTCACTTGTCATTAGCGCCGTAATGAACAAGTTTGAGCTTTCACCTGTATCATCTTCATATTGATCATCATTGAATTGATGTTGATTAATATAATTGTCTTCATAATGATCATCATCAAATTGATGTTGATCAGCATAATTGTCCGCCTGCCATTTGCCTTTTCTTTGTGCTATCTCCTTTTGTTTCTTGAAGCATTCACGCTCCCAATGGCCAGGTTTGTTGCAGTACCTACAATTTTCAAGTTTATTTTGCCTGGAATAGCCACATCCTTGACCTCGATCTTGATTCCAATTGTCTCGATTCGGGCTATCATTGGCTTGCTCATGAAATTGTTGAAATGATCCTCGGCTTGAGTTTCCTCCTCTCGATTGATACCTACCATGGCCAAATCTTTCACCTCGTTCTCTAACTGCAAGAGCTTGATCATAACCCCTATTACGATGATTCAAATTCTCTTGACGTTGTTCTTCCTGCAACAGTAATCCACCTAGCTCTTCATAGGTTGGAAGATTCTCCCGTGTGGCAATGCTTGTCACAAACATCTGATGTGACTCACTCAAGCTGTTCAATGTCAATTGAACGATCTCACGATCCTGTACTCGCTCTCCAATGGCAGCTAGTTGATCACAGATCTCCTTTATCTTCAATAGGTGATCGAAAATAGTTGCACCATCATCCATCCGTGATGTGTGCAGCTTCATCTTCAGAAATAGCACTCGAGATGTGTTTGTGGTCTCAAACAATGCCTTCAACGTATCCCACACTTCTTTCGGTCCTTCCGAATCCGAAATGTAGGGAATGATAGCATCTCTAACTGACAAGTTGATGACATTTTGTGCTTTCCGTTTCCTCCGGTCAAACGCCCGCTGATCTTCTTCAATCACTGGCCTTGTTTCTTCACCTGTCACGCAGCTCTGATACCACTCATGTGGGAGTAGACACTGATATCACTCTATGGGCGAAAAAAGATATAAGCTTTGATACCACTTCTATCGAAAGAAAAACAAGAAAATTATTATAACCAGGGCCGTGGATTACTAAGAGAATGGAGTTATGAGCAGTTCTTTATGTGAGGAATCAGATTATCAGTGTAGGAGTCATAGACTGCCATGAAAGAGAGATTGCAAAGGAATTAGGCGTCTGAGACAGCCATGCAATCCTCTATTAATGATAACCTGATATGAAGAGAGTGTAGAATTAATTTAGACGTCAGAGACAGCCATACAAATCTCTTTTTAATTCTCCATAGTGTCTTATCCATTGTGTTTGTGATTTGTAAACAGGATCTAAGGAGCTTCCATTATAATAGCCTTGGTGATATCCATTGTTGTACGCAACGTTTGTATATTTGTGCCCATAATCTTCAACCTACATCAACAAAAATTAAATGATTTAGAAAAAACAAACAAATATTGATAAACAAAAAACATATCAAATGCAATTAGCTAAAGATAATTGCTTACAAATTGGGCGTGCATATTAGCCTTGTCTCCCAATCTAAAGTGAGATTGGCCTAGAAGATTAAGCCTTGATTTTGTTGCCTCTATTTGTTGCTTAAAGTGCTCGGGATTTGGATGCTTGGATTCATAAATAACCTTCGCCCAATCTTTTTTAGATGGTCATCCTAACCCCTTTTTACCTTTATTACAAAATCTTCTTAATGACTGGCATTTTTTACGAATATGCATACACATACTTGACCCGCCCAATTGTCCTTAAATCGATTTGGTTGTGGAAACTCACAGTATGATGTTTCAATTATCTTGTCTTTGTCCCCTTGGTTTTGTTGCTCCCATGGGTTAAACAAGTCGTAACCAAAGTATTTAAGGGTAAGGTCATGCATCTTATTGATGATGATCTTACTCCTAATGTCCATGATGATGGTTCATGAAGGTCATAGAAAACATTCCTGGATTCTTTTAATGGCATCCAACAATTCTCGTTCTATTTTAGAGTCTCTTAGCAAGGATAGCTTTCCTATAACCACCACTGCTCTAACTCTCCAATTATGAACAATTAGGACTGAAGGCACCTCCATGTTTAAATGATACTTTTTTATTCATAAAGGACTTTTTGTTTTTTCTTTATCTTATTGAACTATTCGTCTTTGAATTCTTCTTTCAGTCACTCCAAATGATTATCATTTAAGCATTTTTTATACTTCTATGGCAATATGAACTAGGATACCACTAGAGTATCTGGCTTTCATAGATCTAAATCCCATTGTGGTCGCCATAAAACATGTGGTACGTTTGTTGTGTTGCTTAATAGTGTTCATAACACTATAGCGGGGTTTTGGTATGATTATGAAGTCAGTCATTGGGTATTGCCATAGATTGTACTAGAAGGTAACTTAAGTTCGAACCATTCACCTCATAAGTAATCCATTTCAAATATTCTTCTCAATAATATACATGTTTTTCATTTACTAATTCTTGTATTCTCTCCAATCAAGCAAACTTAATTTGATTTAATCTTTGATGCAATTGCCATGATTTATCTATGAAAGCTTGACCATCTTTTTCAATGGTTTTATCCTGATACTGTATGTGGTTTTGGAAATATGTAATATATATATATATAGCTCTAATGGTGTTTTTCAACCACTTTGAGCGATAGCTTCTCCATGTTTTTCAATGGATTAGCAATAGCTGATTTATCATGCTAAGTATATTTGTAAAGCATTACACATCACTCAAACTGAGAAATTTATGATAAGATTCTGTTAAAAGTCATTTTTCTCAATCTTAGTGAATTCTATGAGTTTTAAGGATCAATTTACCTTTTTGGATCATTCGGATCCGAGTTACGGATTAGAAGTTATAGCCAATTGAAGATCCTTAATAATTTTAACTCTTGAAAAGCATATATAATATTTCCTTATAAAAACAGAATCTCATTGTTCTTTATTTTCTGGAGTTTTTACAGCGGAAGGTAAATCTGTAATTCATTAGACTGTAAAAACATATCATTTACTGTATACTTTGGTTTATAGGTTCAATGTGAGCACATGAATCCATTTTTTTTAGATTTAAAAAAAAAAAAACAGATACTTAGTATTCATAATAACCGGAAAAAAAAAATCCAGTCTACATGCTTAACCAAAAAATACAGTAGAAAGGTAAATGATTTCACCTCAGATCCTTGTGCTCTGACTTAAATTTCAAGGAGGGTCCTTCAGATAAATTCATGCCTTCCACATTTGAGTCACTCTGAATTTTTTTTCAATAGCCCACATAATTCATTGCCAGAATGCCAGTTCCATCAATAATTTTTTTTTACCGGGTCATCTTCATTTTCCAAAAAGTAGGCGTGGGCTGGGTCGCGATGTGCAGCGTGATGGAGCAGGTCACGATGGAATTCCTCAGCAAAACCTTCTACAAAATCATAACAGCAATCACAGATTTTCCAAAGACTCTTAAAACCGCTGCTACAGTCAATATTATGATCAATACTCCTCAGAAAATTGAACAGACTTAGCCAGATTGTTTGCACTGATGGCGAATCACACACAACGTCTAGTCCTCACTGAGGAACCAAACAACGTTTCACAATCTATCAAATTTCAAGTTTTAATAGAACTCGGAGTCGGCTCAACAGCAACTTTTAGAATTAGTTCAATGCGGCTGTCAGCAGATTCTACAAAGATGACTGTTTTTCCTTCAGATTCAATGGGCAGAACATCAGTGAAACATTCTTGCATGGGGAAACTTCTCGCTCACGCTTCTCTGAGAACGAACTCACGGCTCTGAATCAGAAGATGGCTCCTGGTTTCTCTCCCCTGCGAACAAGAATGAATCCCTTCCTTCTTTTCCCTTTCCCTGCCTTCTTCTCTCTTCCAGAACCCACGACCCTTCTCTCTTCATAACCAACTTTCTTTTGAAAGCCATTCTCTTCTTTCTACTCATTCTACCTTTCTTTTTGACAAAAAGGCCTTCCATAATGCACAAAGGGCTTTTTAGGCCTATTTTGAACATTTTGGCCTCCACATTCACATTCGGTTTTTACTTTCCGAAACTCCGACTTCTTCCCCAAACGTCGAACTGTCTCTTAAGTATCACTCTTTCCTACATTTTTCTGCCTGTGTTATTCATGACTTCGTATTCAACACGAATCATCATAAAACTGGCAACTCAGCATTGCATACAAACCGACACTCAGTATAATCAACCTTCATCCCCACCAAGGGAAATCACCAAAATATCAATATTTCGAACTCGAAAAACTTGTCTAACATCAACCCAGCAAGTTCAATTTGTAAGTCTGCACTGTACTTTGCATCAACAATTTTTTTAACTGACGTTTTCATTTCGCTTCTTTCAGTAACAAGATAAGTCACAAACTGCTCTTCACTGGAAACCGCAACTGATCGTCGTCGAACCCTTAACCTTAGGACCCTTCCTTGAAACTTAAGTCAGTGCCTTAAGGGTACATGGGCATCTTTTATAAATCATGATATAAAGTACATTTCATCATTACAATATGGCATAAAATTGCCATTTAATATAACTACTTAGCAACTGTCGATATTATGATCCATCAAAGTCACTTATGCGTGTTGCTAAAAATAGCTTATTGTTATTTAACAAACTTACTAGAAATAGTAACATAGTAAAAATAGGTCTAATTTGTCTGATATAACTGTCATTTGAAAATTGATGATGACATTTGGACATGCCATAGAATTTCATAGCTACTCTTTAACATAGCCACATTCGTATATCAGCATCAATTATTGTAATTGCTGAAATTTTGAAATTCTGACTAGAAAAATGCACTACACATGATCTTGTTGATTAGATTCTCCTTCGGAAAGACAAAGGGCTTTCATCCTTTGCCTTTCTTTGGGAGATAGTGAAGTATATAAATCTCGCACTCGTTCAAATTAATCTGATCCCGAGACTTGTCCTCTTCCACTGTAAGAGGATCTTTGCCTCCTCCTTGATCCTCCGCTACCACGACTATTGAGAGAAAAAGAAAAAGATGTGAAAATAACCTAGAGAGAGATATGAAATGTGAAAAATGAGAGAGAGAGAGAGAGAGAGAGAGAGAGAGAGAGAGAGAGAGAGAGAGAGAGAGAGAGAGAGAGAGAAAATGTGATAGAGATAGAGAGTGAGAGTGATCACAAGAAAGCCTCAAGAAAGTTTGAAACATGGCATATTTATATCATTTTTGGTTTCAAGTGTCGCGTGGCACTGCCATTGACCCATCTGCCATGCGAATTATTTTTGCCTAGAAATGTGTGTGCATGGCCTAATAGGTGTCAAATGGCAAATGGTTTGTCAAAAAGACATATTATGACATTAAAAAAGTGATTTGACTTGTCTTTTTTAAATTTGTTTTGAAGGAGAAATATAAGGAGTGACAAGACTTTTTTTTTTCCATGAATTTTGAAGAACAAAGCATGTGAATGATATGACATATTTTGGGTACAAGAGGACCATGTTTTCTTTGAAGATTTTGGTGATTTTAAAAAAAGAAAAAATGAGTATTAATTATGTTTTGATTTGATATAAGACGATGATTTGATATCGTTGGTACAAAATGACCATGTGTTTAAAAGAATTTTGTGATTTAAAAAAAATGACAAATGTAAATTTGTGATTTGGTGTGACATAGAATTTGTGGACATTATTTAGTTTATAAAGTCTTAAGTGATTTGTTATATTTATGTCCTAATGTTGTAAAAAAATATTAAGGTTTGTGAGCATTTGCTGAGGAGTGACACTCTATTCATTTTGAACATAATATTGATGTCATCTTAGAATCATAATTATTACCTCAATTGAGCGTAACCAATTGGGGTTGAATTTCTTATTCAGAGTATGTGTTGTAACTAAGATGAATGTCAAGGTTTTCTTATAAGATGGTCTTTGATGAATTTTGGATCCTGACCTCTTGGAATGCAGAAAAAGGGGTAAAGGGATTTCGATGAGAGATTTGAGCTATCTCAAGTGATGGGGATCGACTTTGATCTATTTCATGAGCACAAAATTTTTCGAATTTGATCACTTTATGAGAAACCTTTAGTGATATTCACCAAAAGTGAGCTAGTCCAAAAGATGCACATCAAATTTTAGTTATCTCATGTGATAGGAGTCAATTCATTGACAAGGGATCAAGCTTGAGCTATCTTAATATACTAGACTTGGAATTGGTTGAGTCTGATTACTTGATGAGCCGTGTCGGGTGATAAGCAACAAAACCACGCATAGGCATAAAATTTTAGTTATCACATGTGATAGGGGTTTGAAAAGGGGTTGAACTTGAGTTGTCTTAATATACTACTCTTGAGAATGGTTGAGTCTAGTCACTTGATGAGCCATGTCAAGTAATAAGCATCAAAATCATATGTTAGATAGCAAAATTTGGCTTTTCCAAGTGATAGAGGCACCAAAATGGGGCTATTTACATTGATAGACACCAAGTTTGAGCTATCTGATGTGATGTTGGTCAATTATGATCACTCAATGAGCAATGTCGAGTAATTAGGACCAAAATTGAGTTGTCTCACACGTAAGCACTGCATTCAAAGTTACATGAATGTCCTAAACTCGCAATTACTCTAACTTGATCACTCAATGGAAAATCTCAAGCGATAAGGGTCAATATGCGATATCTCAAGTGATAGATAATAATTTTGAGCTATATCACATGATAGGGGTCAATTCCATTGATAAGCGTTAAAAAACAATCAATCTAAATGTACTAAACTCAATATTAGTCAATTTTGATCACTCGATGAGCTAAGTCGAGTGATGAGGACCAGATTTAAAGTTTGTCACATGTAGGAATCAAATTCAAATTTTTTCAGATGATAAACATCAATATTTTAGCTATATTGAGTGATAACGGCCAATTCCATCCATGAGGGATCAAATTCAAGCAATTGTTGTGGGTATTTCTAGTACATAAATAGATAAATGGGTCCCGCCACTCAAACTACTGTTGGAAAAACCTTACCAAGTGGGCCCCACCATAGTACTGTACAGTTAAAATAATAAGCGCGAGGGCACTGGCATCCTGTGTGTGTAAACTCAATGAGTACATTGCTAATTGTTTTAAGTTGTTTGGGCCCTAGGTGTAAATAAAATAAGTTAAAGGCCAAAGACTAAGTTACAAACTCAAGTTGCAAATAAGAAATCTAATTTGATCAAAGAAAGACTCACATGGTTCATGTGACTTGCTTTGTGCTTTTTTAGAACCATTAGGTTTAAGTTGTGTTTGTTTGAAGGGCTTGGATTAGAATCTTTGCCACAATGAAGTGGCCAATCAAAGTGAAGGAGGCTCACCTTGGGAATATATAAAAGAGAGCCATTTCTTTTGTATTGTATCTCTATTCTCATTTTAATAAAGCTCTACCCATATAAAAGAGAGCCATTTCCTTTGTATTGTATCTCTATTCTCATTTTCATAAAGCTCTATTTGCTATGCAGGTGAAGGTGGGGTTGACACTCCCAGTGTTTGGACCCTATATGTAAGTTTTGATGAAGTTGTGAGGGAAAAACCTATCCAAAATCCTCGCAAACATCAATAACTCTCGCACCACTAGGAAAGAACCTTTGCAGGATTAATATAAGTTAGCTCTAATCCGGATCCAACTATTGTTAAAAGGAGGAGAGTTAGTTCCCAGTAGATTGCAAGAAATCTGATTTTTTGACTGGAAAACAGTGCAAAGAACCCTCGTAGAGCCTACCCTCACACTGAGTAACCTTCGCAGATAGGATCAATAGAAGTATCTGTCTCAGATTTGTCTACTATGAAAATCTCAGGCCAATCAGAGCTAGGATTAGAGAGATATCTAAAAAAATCCAAGAAAAAGGATTAAAATCATACTCATAGCCAACTGAAATTGATCAGATCTTGTCAAATCTAGGTTGCAGTCACAACATCCATCAAGATCCAACATCCCTGGACTGAACCAAGTGAATGAATCTCAAATAAAGACGATCATACCCAGAAAGATCAATTCCCTTCACATCCACCACCATCCATCACTCTTATGTTCCATCTCTATTCAATCTTCCATCCCCTCTTGACAGTGTAACTCTCTCATCTATTAAAGCCAATTTTGTTTTATTTTCCATCCTTACTGATCAATCTTTACTTACTTTTTTTTTCCCACTCAAAAGAAAAATAAAAGAGAAAGTGGGACACCACAGTTGTACAACCCTTGAAGATATCAGTACTGCATTCCAGCCATGACTACCGAGTTTGTCAGATTAGCTGCATTTCATATGTCTCCTGATGAGACAGTTACATAATACACCAAGCGAATGTTTGATCTGGTAAAAGATGTTGATCTATTGAGTCCAGAGACCATAATGCAAAACTTCGATTTTGAATTACTAGACAACCTCAAGTCTGGTATGAAGAAATTAACATCTTACACTTCGTTGTCATGGATCTGTCAAGATGCAGTCATTTTGAGGAATCTTATCACAAGAAAGAGAGTAGATCACTCCTATCCAAACACAAAAATATCGGATGGGGAATCAAGAAAGTCTGAAAATCCACTGCTACTCGAGCATTCAAGGGAGAAAGACTACGAATCATCAGGGAGTGCAACAAAGTCAAGTGGGTTGAGTGTAGCAAAAGACCAAGAACCTTGCAGTTCAAGCTGTCCTTAAGCTTATGCTCGCACAATCAAGTTTTTTGAGAAAGACGAATGTACATATTGCTTCGACGGTCATCCAAGTACAAGGTGTCCAATCAAGAATCCGCACTTCTTACTAACCTATTTGCTCAGACTAATCTATCTTTTAATTATTTAATCAAGCTACTGAGTTTAAAAGATTCTAACTAACTATTTGTCTGAGTGGGATGACCACTTTCAACATAAGACAAAAAAAGACTGATGCAATCACTGAGTGGATTAGTGGATGAGATTCGTGGGGCAAATATCCAACACCCCCTCTTGAACCAAGAACCTCATCCTACTCCCAAGCTTGCCCTATGTTTTTCAAATAATAGGGCAAAATGTAGAGCAGCAAGTTCGACAACCAAATCCAAGAATTCAATGGTCAGAAGCAAAATGGAGCAAAAGGAGCTCATCCGAAGGATGGATGTCAAAGTGATCCATCTAAATCATGAGTTTCTTCAACAACCAGTGGCAAGGTAGAGGTATTGGTCATATCATCTTGCATGTCTCCGAACTCTAAAGAAGACCATAATAGCTTACCCGTCTATTTTGTGGAAGATCCTAAGGGAAATCTATTACCAACGTATGCCTATCAACTTAGAGGCGATGGTGTATTGCACTCGGTAAGATGCTATGGATGCGGAGGAAAACATCGTTGAGCCGAATGTCCACATCGAGGGGATCCATCAACATTTGAACCCTGTTGTGCACAAACGAGAAATTCACAAATAACTAGAAGGCATTTGGCTTATGTAGATCGATATGCACTTGTGCTGACCAATCCACCTACAGACAGAATGCACTACAAACGGAAAATCCTAGTGCCACCAGGTTATGAAACAAGTGACGAGGAGGATAGTTTGACGAAAGTCCTAGGGTTCACAGACACACCCATAGGAAACCAAGTAACATCATCACGGAAGACAAAATTGGTAGAATCTATCAAGCCAACGATAGCTGAGGAAGTCAAGAAATTGGCAACCAAGGAAGTCGGACAGGTTTAATCAAGGCTTTTGGCGCAATCAATGCAAAGATTTCTTAATGATGAATTACAAGGGGAACCAGTGTCAACAAAGCAACTTGAAGGCAATTCAGCACAAGATCCAAGGGAAAGTACAATCATGCAGCCTTCAAAGACTAAGGTTGATGTCCTTCAACGAGCAAGATTCAACCAAAGTCTGGGTATAACAATATTTAAAAGGCCAAATTCAGAGAATCTAAGCCCAAATAGGCCTTCAGTCTAGCAAGAGCGCTTCAAGTATCAAGGCCTCGTCCTCAAGCGGTACTATTGACTGTTGAAGAAAGTCTTCAAGTGCGGGCTTATCATGAGCATTTGAATAGACTATGCAGTCAACAAGCCATGTCATATCCGCAGTACCAATTGAGTGAACACACGACAATACCATTGGGAGAAGTAACACCGATCTATCAAGATCACTATCAACCAGCTTTATCATGGGATCCTCTGATGGATGGTGTCAACTTACCATTTGTCGATGACCAAGGTTATCCGGAATGGCCACTAGACCCATATGGATATTATTGAAAATCTGGCAAGTCCAAGTTCTTGCTGATCATCATCCAATAAAGCCTCAGGTTTTATGTAAGGGATCCATATCCACAATTTTCCTGAAGCGTCCATGTCCTAGCAATAAACAAGCCAACAACAGCTCTCTTCCATGACAAATGTAGGCAAGTGCCAAGGGACCGGCACTACTTTGGGCCGAGGACCCTGTTGTGGGTATTTCTAGTACATAAATAAATAAGTGGGTCTCGTCACTCAAACTATTGTTGTCCAAGCCTTACCAAGTGGGCCCCACCACAATACTGTACAATTAGAATAATAATTGCGAGGGCACTGGCATCCTACGTGTGTAAGCCCAACCCAATGAGCACATTGCTAGTTGTTTTAAGTTGTTCCATAAAGACTTGGGCCCTAGGTGTAAATAAAATAAGTTAAAGGCCAAAGTCTAAGTTAGAAACTCAAGTTGCAAATAAGGAATCTAATTTGGTCAAAGTAAGACTCACATGATTCATGTGACTTGTTTTGTGCTTTTTTAGAATCATTAGATTTAAGTTGTGTTTGTTTGAAGGACTTGAATTAGAATCTTTGTCCCAATGAAGTGGCCAATAAGAGTGTAGGAGGCTCACCTTGGGAATCTATAAAAGGGAGCCATATCCTTTGTATTGTATCTCTATTCTATTTCTAATAACACTCTGCTAGTCTCTCTCTCTCTCTCTCTCTCTCTCTCTCTCTCTCTCTCTCTCTCTCTCTCTCTCTCTCTCTCTCTCTCTCTCTCTCTCTCTCTCTCTCTCTCTCTCTCTCTCTCTCTCTCTCTCTCTCTCTGTGTTGGGACTGAATAGCATTGGGAAGGTGTCGAGCCCCCAAAGCCTCTCTCAACCTAGGAGTTCTCTCTCTCTCTCTCTCTCTCTCTCCCCCTCTCTTCTCTCTCTTCATGTTATACAGATGAAGGTGGGGTTGACGCTCCTAGCGTTCGGACCCTATGCTACATAGATGATACAACATCAATATGCATGTCCTAAGCTTGAGACTAGTTTGATCCCTTCATCAATTATATCGAGTGCTAAATAAAAAAATCATAGCATAGGCATAAAAGTCAAACCATGTTGAGAAAAGAGACATCAAATTTGAGCTACTTAAAAGTCCTAAAAGTTGAGATTCCTCTAATTCGATCGCCCAATGGAAAATCTCGAGTGATAAGGTCCAAAATTGACTTATCTATGATGACGGACCTCAAATTTGAGTTATTTCATGTGATAGGGGTAAACCCCATCGAGAAGGGGTCAAAGTCGATCAATCTTAATACACTATATCTGAAACTAGTTGAGTATAATCACTTGATCAGCCATGTCGAATGATCAGCACCAAAATCACACGTTAGGCATCGAATTTGAGCTATTCCGAGTGATAGGTACCAAATTTAAGCTATTTCAATATCTTGAAGTCGATATTCTATTGGTTTCATCACTCAATGGACAATATCGAGTGATAAAGGCCAAAAATGCAACTATCTTGAATGATAGATAGCAAATTTGGGCTATCTGATGTGATAGAGATCAAATGTCAACAATAACTGGTGCAACAAAATATACCAGATTTGAAACTAGTTGAGTCTAATCACTTGATGAGCCATGTTGGGTGATAAGCAAAAAAATTACACATTAGGCATCAAATTTTGGCTTCCCAAATGATAGGCAACAAATTTAATCTATTTGGATGAGATTCCTCAAAGTTGATCACTCTATGAGGAGCCTCAGGTAAGAGGTGCCAAAATGGGGCTTTTTACATTGATAGACATCAAGTTTGAGCTATCTCATGTGATGCTGGTCAATTATGATCACTCAATGGGCTATGTCAAGTGATAGAGACCAAAATAGAGTTGTTTCACATGTAAGTATCAAATTCAAGTTACTTGAATTTTCTAAACTTCTTGATTTTGATGATTTTTTAAAAATCACAAATGAGTGCTAATTATGTTTTGATTTGATATAAGACAAGTAGATGATTTGATATCGTTCTTTCTCAATTATAGACGAGATTAAAAATAATCTTAGTTACTCAAAAGTGTCTCGCCACTGTCATAACGACATGACACTTGCTTAGTTTCCTAAATAGTTGAAAAGAAATCACACTTGCTTGCATGTGCTTAGTTTCTTCGTGAATTAGACAAGGTCATTTCGTTCAAGCAAATTGTTGGTGAGGTATCTGAATGTTTTAGTGATAAAGATATTTGTGGATCTTGCTAAATTTGTGTGTACATCAATTTTAGCTGTATACTTTGATAAGTGTATTTTGTCAATATCACATGCGTAAATAAGATTTAACATTCTTGCTGAAAAATTGCAGATAAAATTTAATCATTGATTAGCGAATATGTTTTCGACACCGTCAAGCCTCCAACGATAACTGGCGTTTCATATCACTGGCCATCGCTCTTGGCTCTCCCTAGCATACAGCTCCTGACCTAGAGATACATCTTGGCTACTGCATGTGCTCTCTATCCACCAACTCTTGGGTGGATTGAGTGCATGGCAAAAGGGATACTCCACCTCTATATAGACATAGTACAAGTGGGTCCCATCAAGCACGGTCTCGCTGGCAACACGTGACTATCTAGGATGGTGACGTGTGGTACCCAAACATGTCGATAATGCCATATCTATGTCCTGCCTCTCGTGAGATCATCACTTAAGGGCATATAGTTATGGTACATAATATTGCCTCTCCCATATTAACTTCCTTCTATGAGAGAAAACAAAGGAATTCAAGTTTTAAGTCATCCTCCTCCTCCTAGGAGTCCTCATCATCTGACTTACCTTTCCAACAAATCAAATGTTCAAAAATCAAACAATTTCTGAGTTAATGATGTCGAGTATCCATGATCCTATCTGGTTCATGGGGTACAAAGGAAGTCAAATCCTCCAATGATACTAGTTCATATTTTGGAATAAGATTACTCTTTTTAGCAACTTGTTCCTTTAAATGACTCACATGGAAAATAGGATGAACCGATGTTCCTAATGGAAGATCTAGTTGATAGGCGGACAGATTAATTTTATTTACAATCGTATAAAGATCGTTGTATCGTAGAGATGACTTAGGGCATTTTCCCATTCGCACCTTAGAATCTTTTGGAATTCTAAGATACACCAAATCTCCAATCTCAAATTCTCTAGGAGAGTGACTTCGATTAGCATAGAACTGTGCTCTATGCTAAGCTGATCTAATGCTTTCACGACGAAGCCATAGTCAATCACTAGTAGTGGAAAAAGTATGGTTTCGCCATAGGAGTCGGTAACAAGGCATATTCATGCCATCCTGTACCCATCAGTACCAATGAATCATTTGGCACTTGATGGAATCTATGTAAAATTGCTTGGGCAAATCCATGCCGTTCAAGCTGACCTGGGCAAATCCATGCCATTTAGGCCTACCAAACTCTGAACTGATTCAAACGGAATAGATGCGAAAAACTGCAACTTAATACGTTACTATGGTCCGGTATTTTGTTTTAGTGCAACAAGTAAAGTGTGTTATTTCTCGTAGGTATCTGAGTACCTCCAAACCATACTGACCCCTAAGACTAGTCTATTAGTCTTATACGAGTGTGGTAAATATTGATCATATTTAAAAGATTTCTAGTGCTACAATAATCTCACTATACTCGTAAATACGTAAGAACCTAAATTACTTACATTCATGTGGGTAAGGTTCTTTATACTCGTAAATACGTAAACACCTAAATTACTCACATTCATGCGGGTAAGGTTGTTTATATAGGGTTTTCTTTGGTTATAAGAATTGATAGTACACTAAACAATTACGTACTAGTAATGTTTAGTTGCAACCAACATATTAAATAACGATTTAAAGAATGTTGTGATGTGCATTAGTACAAAGTAGCACATTGTTGATAAGATTGTCAATCGATGTGTTAGAAGACATTGACACCAATGTATTATTCTGCAAGAGTGAAACATTATACAAGCATTAGTTTTTTTTTTCAAAAAACTTATAAATATGTATATGATAAAAAAAAAGTACTAAATAGTCAAAATATAACTCCAAATCTACGTCGGGCTCCTCAACGTGCTTTACAAACTTCCACAGATGTTGCACTACGAATTTTCAATCCTTTGCATTGTTTGCACTCGTAATATATCTTTTCATTGTACCTCTGTTGATACTAATTTCATTTGACAATTACAAGAATGATTAGCTAAATGTTATTATATGTGTATATCTTAAGTCTTAATTAAATAAATATATAGTACCTTCGATTTGAGTTAGGGCTGGGCATCAGAACTTGATGATGATGATGTTTCACTAAGTCTTTAATCAAGCATTTGTGCTCTTTTTCGTGATTTCATTTTGTAATAATATTGCATCTTCTTCAACATTTTGCTATCTTGTGGAGGCGTCGTGCTTTAAACAATCGTAGAAAAAAAAACAAAAAAGTTATATTCAACACACAATGTTGCAAATCTAAATGTTAAGTACATAATATATATTGTACATTAAATAAATATACCTGTTTCAAGACATTTCCTCATCAGACTCCAATGCATGGAGGTGGGTCGGTAGTGACCTTATAGATGGGTGATTACGATGTGTCATCACTTGTGTGTGGTGTACGTCAACATTCAAAGCTATTAGACATCTTGGGCGTTGTAATAGAGCGGTAGAGCGAGAGCAGTTGGAGGCAACCAAGGGCACATGAGGGAGAGGGGGAGGGTAAGGTAGAGGACATGATAAAGGCAAAGATGAAGGCAAACAAGCTCACAACGACACATGACACCCTCAAAGTCGTATGCAGACTCTTTGTTCAGTAGATTAAGCTTCTTATAGTTGATGCAAAAACGTAAACGACCATCTTTCTTGCCCACTAATGATACATGAGCTTCTCAAGGAGATTTATTAGGTTGAATATATAGCTCTCCTATAGTTGCCTAGCAACTTCTTCTTCTTCCTCTGAGCTCATCTTGTAGAGAAATAATGATACATGAGAGCTGTTAGAAAGGAGATCTATCTGATGGTCTACATGACCCTATGAGGGGGGTAGACCCTCGGGCAACTGCTTAGGGAACACATCATCGTATTCCATTCTAAGTCTTTTAAAAATTCTACCATCAAAAGTATTTTCCAAATCAACACAGTGAAAAAAACAATTCTTTAGGTAGAGAACATACATCAATATCAAAATTTGGGTAGCAAAAGCGTTCATATAACAATCATCTCTTAGATAGCATAAATACGAGTGATACTTACAATCTAATAAACATTGATTTGTTTCATGATCAGTTACAAAAGGTAGATCGAGCACATCACTCTTAAGATAAAGCATAGAGCCATTACGCAAAAAAGATAAATTGTTAGCTACCTATCCTTCTGTAATGACTCATTTCTAGCGTAAAACCACTCTTTACTTAGAATTAAGTCAACCTTATCAAGATTCATGATATGAAAAGCAAATTATTTACATAATCTTGAATCTTCAACTGTAAGCGAGGGACGATAAATTAAAATAAAAGTAGACTTATTGTAGACTGGTTACATGTGTGATGAGGCATTCAACGAGACACACGTCCCGTTAGCGGCAACTCGGGTCATGCATGGAGAGAGAGAGAGAGAGAGAGAGAGAGAGAGAGAGAGAGAGAGAGAGAGAGAGAGAAGAATGTGGGCAATGATAAACAAAAAGGGTTTTGTCTATCCTCATTGGTCCACGTTTGCCCTAAATGCATTTGAAATGCTTGAAAATGACGTGTGCATTTAGAAATTTCTAGAAAGAACATGTGACTTTAGAAATTCATAAAAAGAGAAGTTTCTAGGAAGAGATAAAGGTTTAAAAGGGCAAGAGAGAAAAGGAGAGGCTTGCATCATGAGAGAGAGAGAGAGAGAGAGAGAGAGAGAGAGAGAGAGAGAGAGAGAGAGAGAGAGGCACTGTTTTTTTTATTTTAGGACTTTTTTAGGGTTTTTTTTTAGGTTTTAGAGAAAAAATAGCAATAATGTGAGTTGAGAGAGAGCGAGAGCGAGAGAGAGAGAGAGAGAGAGAGAGAGAGAGAGAGAGAGAGAGAGAGAGAGAGAGAGAGAGATCCAATATGGTTTTAATGGTTCCCTATCTGTCCAACCTAACCAAGTGCATCATGCTTTTAGGTTGGCACTATATAATGCACTCATATCTTGTTGTACACGTTCAGTTGAGTCACATTTTTGTAACAAGCTCTGAAATGGGTGCTTATGCTTTATAACTCTTGTCGGTTTGTTGTCATTCAATATGGCTCCATATGTTTTCATTTCACATAATATAGTGATTAAGATGTTCAATAGAGAGTCACTTAAGCCCAAAAAAGGACCGCATTGTTTCAAAATGTTCCATCTGATTTCATTTCACATAATACAATAATATAGGGATGTTCAATAGAGAATCACTTAATGGCCCAAAAATGTACTGCGCTGTTCGTGAAACTACGCTGGGTTAGTGAACTGCTCTTGAAAAAAACAAGGGCCTGACCCTCAAACTAGCAGTTAAATAAGTGAGTATATATAATTTGCTTAAATCCAGGAAGTTGATAGTTAGTTTCTGTACCAAAAGGGCACATGTGTGTTTGGATGGTACCACACAGTAAATGAGGACCACGGAACATGAACTATTAGAAACTTCAAAGTTGTCCACCAAGACTAGAACGGAGAGCATAGCAGAGTGTAAAGTGACTCTGGTAATTTCTGATAAAGAGAATATGTTAGCCTGGTAAAATATACACTAGGTCACATTGTCAATAAGTTACTGTACATCCCACATGACAACAAATTTGTCATGATATGTAGCTATTTGGCTCCATCATCCAAATTTTATTTGAAAGACATGGGAATGTTATAGAAGCTGAGACTCTGTTCAAGATCTTGCTCGATGACTTGCAACATTGCGAAAGAATTTCCTTTACTATAATGTCGAGGATAACTAGTGAAGCGCTAGTAACAAATGTGATTGGAGCAAAGAATAAACTGATATTTTCTTCCAAATCTCATTGAGCTTCATTGAATTTCCACCACTTCCATAGATAACCTTCTTTCCTTGTGCCAAGTAAACTCAATGAACACTTTGGAAACCTCAAGTCAATGTAGGGCACTTTGCATCAAGAAAGTCACGGAGCATACGAGCAGGGCGTTGGCCACCCATAAGCTTGGCAAGTTCCTCCAATGAAAACAAAGCAAGCTCAGCTAGACTCTTACATCCATCCATCAAAGACCTGTAATTTGCATCCGTCACTCCTGGGAGACGTCGCAGCAGCTCCACAGCTGTGGAATTATAGTTCTCAGCTCTGCAAATCAGAGATAAATATGAGACTGTACCATTATGCATCTAGCCTTCAATCTAGCATATTTATAGTAACATAAAATCAGAAGGGCCAAGTGTGTCTATCCTGGCTCGATAGAACACGGAGCATATGAGAGACGAGCATTATAGATCTTTGGCAAGTGCAACTCTTCTCTTTAGTGCTTCACAGTCAACAAAAAACAAAAAACAGGCTCTTTGACTTCATTACCTTAGATCTCCTTCAATAAGGCCATCTTCTGTTGGCACACCAACTCGCATGGCCTTCTCAACATCTGCTTCATCCTGATTTGCCTTTAAAGTTGCAAATATATCAGCTGTAGCATGCAGGCTGCGCGACCAGACTATCCGAAGGCGAGGAAAATGCAGAACTAAAAGGGACATCCTTGAGACAATATTTGCAGAAAAAATCTCATCCCCAACATCATTTGCGGACTGCATCATACCATTATCAAATAGTACTCAGAATTTTAGGTGTAAGTGAATGCCAAATCAATATGTTTCAGCAATGGATTTACCAATAAAAAATGTTAAAAAAATTCATCTCCAAATCTACTGAGTAACAATAAAAAACAGCAAAAATTACAAAGCGATCTTTCTAGTACATAAGCAAAAGCTAGCCTTTTAGAGTTCACACTACAATACATTCTGCAAAATCTGTGAATATCACACACAATGGAAATTCAAATGTGCAACTAGAATGGGGAAGGATTGCCACACTTGATAAGGAACTCATCAATTCAACAAACCTGAAGAGAAAATGTTTTGTCCTGGGAAAACTCAATAAGCAGCACAGGCAGTTTGTAGTACCGAGTCATCGTTTCTGCCTGATGATATAGGCGCCCCGAAGCAAAACTTGAAATCAAATCAGCAACACTTTTCCGCTCTATGCATATGTCAGGAGAAAGAACGTAATCTCCCACCTCTAGGGTTACAGGCAATATACGGATACCTTGCTGATGTAAGACACAAGGAAGACTGCTTGAGAACTCCCTCATATCAACAATGATCTGCAAAAACCAGAAAACCAATAGTGATTTGAAAGCCAAGGCATTTTTCAACGGTCAGTTTAATGAAGAGATTTAGATGAGACAACCTAAAGGGTTTGTATTGAAGGAGAAGAAAAACTATGTTGCAGACCGCATAAGGTCTTATATGGCTTGAGGCTAGAGCATGGTATTTGGAGATATATACATTTTTCATTGTGATTGATTTTAAAAGAACCATATCTGATGCAAGCGTCTATATAAAAGGTAAATCAAACAAGATGATCCTTGCATTACGGGGAGATGATCTTATACTACCATGCATCAACTGTATGCTCATATAGCAAATCAAGGAAAAATTGTTTGGACTGAAAAACCCATTATAGCATAGGCATGCAGATCCAACTGGGAAACGATGTGATCACTTTCAAGAGGTTCAAAATGGAAAGCGAAACTGTCCAAACCCCTTCAGAGATAACACAAACTGTCCAAACCCCTTCAGAGATTCAACACAAACTGAGCAGAGATGCATGTCCACATAATGAGGAAGAGCCAAATTCAATGAAGAAGATTCCTTACAGGCCAATTGTTGCAAGTCTCATGTTTGCAATGATAGGGACAAGACGAGATATTGCTTTCACAGTGAGTTTCTTAAGCCAATCTCTAAGCACTCCCTGATACAACATTGGACAGCTGTCAGAAGGGTGATAAAATTGAACTCTTGATTACAGATTCTGTTACACGTCATAAAGCAGATTCGTGATGCAAATTGGGCTGGTGATTCCCGAGTGATGACATTCCACCCATTTTATATGCCTTGAAAAAATATAGACACTGCAAGCATTGTTTTAAGTGCTTGTTATAATGCTTATATCAGACACGCGCCCGGGCTGGGCGCGGCAATTTCGCGTCCGCGCCCGGCGCCCAAGCGCGGGGTTGGGCGCATCCATTTTTTTTTAAAAAAAATTAACCTAAAATACAAGTAAGAAAATTAAAAAAAAAATGTGCGCCCACCCCGGACACGCCCACCCTGGGCGCACCTGGGTGCAGATGCGCGGGCCCTGGGTCACCTACCTTAGGCTTATATATATATCTATTTGTGAAATTAGAATATATCCAATTTCTTAAATTGATATAGAGAAGTCAGTGATGTCAAAAGACCCAGTGTTGACTAAGGAGCAAAAGACAACCAATAAGAAGAAAGAAAAAATAATAATAATAAATATGAGTTGCTTCATCATATGGGCCTGATCTTGCCCTCATTGAGGGTTCTTCGACGGTTCTATTAGACTTCTTCAGAGTCGTATATATTATTAAGCAGATGCTATTAAAAATTCCCTTCATTCGCTTCAGTTCTTGAGCTCATTACCAACAAGAGCACAAATACACATCGTGAGCACAGTCAAACATTTGACATGTTTGTTGGACTTCTTGATTTTCAAGAGAAACAAGAAAATATGCAAACAGGTTCTCTCATGATTGACTGGGGTTTTAAAATCTATGAAGAAATTTTTTTAATCAATTGCCTAGTGCGTTTCCATAACCGTCCTTCAATCATGATTTCTTCCAAGTTTTGCTTTGATACCAAGTTGCCATTAGTCTTGGGAATCAATGAAAATAAAAAAATCTCCATGTAAAATCTTCAAAATTCATTACGATTCACGAAAGATAGTGTTTTGCAAATTAAGATCTGCCTAGACTGTCCTATGTTTGAATCATTAAACAATTGAATCTAGATTCAAATTTTCATTAAGAGAAATACTTTGTTCATATCGAGTTGATGCCAAGATGTTTGCTCCCTCCTCTTTCCTTCTTTACGTCTCCATCTGTCCAATAAGAGAAATACTTTCTTCAAAGCTAGCTGATGCCCATATGTTTGCTCCCTCCTCTTTCCTCTTTTACATCTCCATCTGTTCATAACTATTTCCATTTCTATGTTTTTAGAGTATTTAATCAAATGACATATAATAGCCTAGATTCAAGGTACTGCAAACACCAAGTGGCAAGTAGATGTCTGCAATGTATGGCCTACAGCTCCTATAGTTGCTTAGCTTATTAGCATGTCCCAAGATTTCGTAGTGTACCTATACCCCTCATTTCTAGTAGAGAACCAAGATTTATTGACAGTTTTTTGACTACTATGTTCAAAATGTTTGACGGGCAATTAGCGATGACTAATATCAATCATCTAAAGGATGGGCAACATGGAAGTTAACCATACCTTAGAGGATTATGCTACATGCATATACCAGTGTTATAAAAACGTATTGGAAACAATATATACATATTCGAAACTTGCTTAAATGGTTAAATTTATGTATCTAACAAAAGTTGTTACGAGCAGATTTATACTTTTAGGGCAGCTAGTCCAGGCACGGTTGGAATAACCTAAAAGCACCTGTTGTTCTATAATTACTAACTCATATGCATCATATGCATAGTATGCTTGCTAAGTCTACAGTGAAACAGCAATGTATTGAGTAAAGGCATTTGTTGCCAAGAATTAGACATTGAAAGAGTTCAACGAGACACGTTTCCCTTCAAAGAGCTCAAGTTCTCTATGAATAGAAACAGGACTCCTAACAAGTAGGTTGGCCTATCAAAAGGAGATGTGCCCTATGTTGTATGGACCACGTGAGAACTTCATGGCAAGATGATTTTAGTAAATATCATATGCATGCCTATGCAAAAGAACATTGCCAAGTGTGGCACGAACTGGTGGCCAGTTTGCATACAGCATGTGCCAACATTAGAAGAACCGGGGCTAGCAGGGTGCTGAGAAAAATATGGTGGAAAATGCCTTGTGCAATTGGGCGGTGACACCAGAAACATGGTCTCATGTTACATTAACTCTAATGTACTTATCTTTCTCTTGTGTGTTTCAGACAGCCTCCCTAAATACTTGACTTCCCCAGCTCTAATAGCAAAAATATCATGTGCCAAACGTCTTAAGTTAAGCCATTCTTAAGCACAGACAGCCTAATCAAGAAGTAGCTAGCACATGTATGTTGAAGAAAGCAAAGGATTCAAAAGAACATTGCATTACCACAAATCATAGTGATAGGGCAAAGCAATGCCATTACATTAGGATCAAAGTAATTAAATCAATACATGTGATAGGGTCGCACATGAGACCTCAAAGTCGAATTTACTTATCTTGAGACAATTAAGTTGGAGATTGTTTGCCGGCATATCTGTGGTGTACGGGATAACATGTCAATGATTAAACATAAAAAAATTCCTTTATAGAGAGAGAAAACATCTTAATTTCAAAGAACATGAGTAACATTTCATAGAAGTCATCAACATAGACCATAAGAGTCATCAAAGTTTCATAGATACGCTACAATAGACTAATCCTTCAATCACGAGAAATTTGTGAACCCTAGGCCACAAGACTAACTTGGGCCCGAAAGCTTTTGCTGCAGGTAGTAAAAGGAGCAGTGTTCCCATACCTGCATTTGCTTCTCTGGAGCTTTCCTACCACCAGCCTTCCTTGAAGAGATATTCAATGCCACACCTGTGGCAGACTGAGAGACTGGTGATCCATCCAAAATTTGCACATCCTGCAAGCACAAAGAACTGAGGTAACTGACTCAAAGCTTTGAAGACAATTCACAATAGGGCCCATGCTCAAGAGTCAAAAGCAGATCAATTTTCTAAATATTCAGCCCCGAGGGAATCTTTGGTGAGTAAGATCTATGGTACAAGGTCAAGGTTATATGTGCACATTTTGATTAAACTTCATCGACCATGAATGGTGATCAGATGAAAAATATAAGCACGCAAGGAAAATGGACATTTGGAGCGTACCTCAAGGTGGACTGTTGAAGGTGCATATAACTAACCAACTGGGTCGATCTCACTTGTCAAAAGTTTATCTTCCTAAAGTATAGTCAGCATCCTCTTACTTTGTTCATGTAAACAGCCCTTTGCGGATAAATTTTATGGTCTCAATCGATCTTTTAGTTACTGACCTATATGAGACAAAATCGCATCAAACCTAAAAATGCTAGCTCTTCATCACACAACACTGAATCATCACAGGAACATTCCCATCACACTCTTAGAGCCACAACAACAGTCAGGGACTAGAAAAAAGAGCTTCAAATTTCAATCTGAAAATGGATACTTATCCCTGAACGCTAAATTGTGTCAGCTTATTGACTGCCTCTTATGTGCAGCACATTAGCCCGAAATAAGTTGAAAATCCTTCCTACCTCTTGTATTCTAAAGCCAAAATACTTCCTGCAGCAGAAAAGGTCATAACTAATTGCTGCCTTGCTGAAAGTTAGTAGTGATTAATAGCACACCATCTCTGGCCGCGTCTGGCGAAGGCAAAAACATGTCCAAATAGACAGCTAGTTGCTGGTAGCATAGACAAGAATTTGTGGCCAATATCAACGCTGCTGGTCACACTACAGCCACTTTCTCAAAATACAAATTCAGCTATGCTTTTATGAAAATTTCACAGATGAGAATTGTGGCGGTTCAAATTGAACATCAGAAGTTTTTCAACATGCTGAACTTGACGAAGATACCAAGGCACCAACCGTGACCTTAAGGGGGACTGTTGGAAATTTGTGGCAGAGTTGGAAGCAACCAAATACGAACACGTCAAAGGGGAATATGAAGCTATGTTGTGCCAGCTTCAGAAATTCCGTGAGAAAACGACCTGTGTTGGACCAGCTTCTGATGTTTCTTGTTTCATGAAGAACTATTTCTAGGTACCTTTTCTGGTACGCAGAAGCCCTGTCATTCAAGTGATCTCAAAGTAAGCAACTCTCAAGCTCCTGAAAAGTAGCTGAAAATTGTAAACTCCTCAGCTATGAAGAGATATGGTCAGTTTTCCACTCTCCTCAGCTACTCAAACTACTAGTGGGTGGTAAGGATGAAACTCCTCGCCTACCCAGGTCTTCCCATGGTAAAGTAAGCCTTCTCCAACTATGAACGTCTCTACATGGCACAAGGCTCAGCCACCTGTTCTGAAGCCATGTACATCCTTCACTTCCCAAGTGCCAAACATTTGCCAAGCTGCCGTAACGACTTGCCTGCAGCCAGCTACCCCAGCTAGTGACCTAATTGACTCTCCAACAGCTTTTGGCAAGCCACCAGCCCTGTCCACTATCTTCCTACGCTACTTCAGCTTTGGTGACATGAGTAGTGATGATCGAACGTATGTTGGTGTCTTGCTTTACATGAGAATATGTTTGTATACCCAACAGGTTAATCATGCCAAAGCGATAGCCAGATTCGTGCCAGGCAGCTTTTCTTCGAATTTAAATTTTTTTGCAGATATACAGCTTGTGATATAGCTCCATACAGTTCCTCCTTGGTGGAGTCACCTAGTTCGGTTGCCTTGATGCTATCTACTGTCAGTAACCCTGATCCATTAAGGACATGTATGAAACAATTTTGGCCAATAACAAAGGACCACTACATCAATCTTAAGGCTAGGCTAGTACCAGAACATAACATAAAAGGCGAGGAAACCTTACGTTCATGGACTCCATCCAGAAAGTTTCAGACCATCAGCATTATGATTCTATCAAACAAAACAACATTTCCTAGTCAATCATGACACCCCCAAATTCTCAAAATTGAACCCAACACAGAAATACTTTCATCTTTACATTGTAATGACATAGAGGTTTGTCTCTCCCATAACTTCATCATGAGACTATCATCAATAGTTGTTTGCTTAATAGAAAATTTAAGCCAAGGCCAGTCCCAAATTAGAACTTTAACAAAACTTTGATGTTATATCCCCAAAAAAATTTATAATCTCAGAATTTCCACATCTGTATATACAAAACTGATGGCAATATCTGATATTTACTTGTCAATCATACATTTCACAGGCAAATAAAGTTCGTATTGATATACTTATGACAAAGTCCAAAATATGTTTTAAACTGCAATCTGAAAATGCCACACGGATGCTTAACAAGAATACTTTGCACAACATGGCAATAATACATAGCTAAATTTCTTACAAATGAAGGCACCGGAACTTACTAACTAAAGCATAACTGATTGAAAGATCTTGGTAAATTTCAACGCCATGAAGAAAATTCCAGAATTTGACTGACACAAAGAATTCTGCATGCAGCGTCAACAGCAACATTTTGTACATATGGTCATGTAGCATGTCCCCCCATGAATGACTAAGATACCTATCTAAACTGATGTCACAAATATTCTCAGTAACTTGACAGCCCGAGGGCTGCAATGGACTCCTTGGGTAACAGAACTGCTGCTAGAATGATCCAAAATGTCTTGGGACCTAATGACTGCATTTGGAAGAAGTTGGTTGTGCAAGTGCTCAGCTAGGTGTAGATGAGAAGACTGTAGGGAGAACTTGGTCAGAGCTAAGAATGGTTAAAAGTTGCTGTAATAGAGTTCAAGTGGCAAGAAAGAGGAAGCCAACACCCACTTAACTAGAATTCAAAACTATCCACCTGTCACGGCAAATATATCTTCTCATTAGAACTTTAGTCTTACATACTCCAATACTCCAAATGATAAAACCAGCTTAAGAGTCAATACCTGGTCAACAGATATCATCATGGAAGCTTTCTGCCTGATTAGAGACTCGAAAGCATCATTTTCTTTCTGTATGCTTGCTTCAAACTTCTGTGCCTCAGTAGAGTTTTCATAAAACAAAAAGTAGACTTTCATAGGTCGTGCTGGATGTTCTGCTTTATAAACTTCCATCTCTCTCACAAAATTCATGTCTGGATCATATACCACGATAAAAGAAGGTCTCAAAACCTCGAGAATACTAGGCTCACTCTCAAGAGCATAAAAGTGAACTAGTGGAATAGGTTTTCTAGGGTGCACTTCTTCAGCAGCAATTTTCATGTCACCCTGTTTCATTACAAGATGTGGACCATCTTCGGCTGTACTTTTTTCGGGAGGCATGGCTCCAGAAGCCTTCATTTTGCTGGAAGATTGTTCTTTCACTAATGTATCACCATCCTCATTTGCCAAATCTTTACTATTTGCCAGTCTTTTGCCTTGATGGCCACCTTTTCTCCTAGATTTCCTCTTATCACTTCCAGTATCATCATCAACTTGTTTACTCCTTCCCCCTCTGCCACAACTTCTAGTCACTCTTTGTGCTGACTCATTGTCCACTTCAATAACTTCCCTAGCAACCTCAGCAGCAGCAACAAGCAAAGCATTTTGCTCCAGTGAATGACTGTTGTTTAAACATCCGGCAGCTTTGTTAGCCTTTGGAGCTCTTCCATTCAGAATACCAAACCCCTTTGCATTATTATTCCTCTTCAGACTTCGAGTACGCATGCCATGAAGCTCTGCCTTCTCTAGTAAATACTTGTTCCATTCAGCCTGCATGAGCTGCAAAACTAACCCATTTGGTAACTCAGGACGAAAACCAGTAACCGAGATCTGTCTTAATACAAAGTTAAGTTGTAAAGAACTAAAGTTCATATAACACTTGGGTGACTACGACTCACAATAAACCAACGTTTAGTCACAAGAAAACAGGAAGCAAAGTTTTCAATTCCTGAACCCAAATAAGCAGACTTCAAAATACTCAAAATCACAGAACGTGATAGAAACATATCCAGGAACCCACATTACAATTGATCTAAAGTACAATATTGCATCCACTTCTCACCTGAGAAGGTGCTTCCACAACAGAGTTCTGCAGCTGTAGACAAGTGCGTTCATCTTTGCACGCTACTAGCACCACACTACCAGCATCTACAGAACTCTGTGACAGCTGCTCAGTGGTGGAGCAGCTAGGTTCTTGGCTTCTTTCTTCTTGAATTTCCTCTAAGATTTCCTGCATGTGCTATCCTAATGAGAACTTTTAAGATTCCAAACCAAAAAAAAAACAGATTGCTTTGCAGTACATTAAACTGCTCAGAAAAGCAAAATTATGGATGAAGCCCAGCTCACCCGTAGAACCTTCCACTTGGGCATTTCTTCAAGAACAACCTCCAGCACAACTCCTGCATCTCCTGGCAATTTCCCTTCTTCAGAAGCACTCGTTCGATCAGTTCCCTTCTTTGCTGCATCCTTGTCCCCTGCATGTGCCTCGAATGTTTTACTGTCCACAGAATCAAGGTTCAATTCAACGTCTGCACTCTTGCTCTCCATTCTGTCACTGTTCATTCTGCCAATATCATCTCGCTTACGCTTGTGACCATGGCATTCAGCCTCAACCACTGCAAAGGGTAGATCCTTACCTCTGCCTTGGCCTTGTGAGCCCCTTCGACCCCGTCCTGGCTTCAGATTGAATCTACTTGACCCTGCTGATGTTAGCAGTAGCCCTTTATCTACCCTAACTGTCTGGTAAACTCTTCTTTTTGCGAGGTCAAAAATTTTGTGAGTTGGCGGGGCAAAGATCCACACTGATCTCACACCCTCTGACGCTCTAACTGTGTCAAGATATCTGAGGAAGGTGACAGCATCATATCTGACTAAGTAATCTGCAAGTTCCCGAAGTGTTTTGAGGTCTCGAACAAGCTGCTTGGTCTTCCTGCCCAGAGTGTGCCATATAGGATCCAGCTGCCTCTTTATTATTTCATCAAAAGACTTGAACAGTCCATTCTCTACAGTTAGATCCTCTACATCTATTTTGTTAGTCTTCCTCAATTCCTTAAGGCAGGCATCCATAACTTCCACAATTGCGCTTTGAATACCCATCATATAAGATGTCATTGGCACTCGGATATCCACCACCTCTGGGGGATTTGCCTCCAACGCAGTAGTGACAGACAGATGGAAGCGGGGCCAAAGAAGAAGCTTCTTCACAAACAAGCTCTTCATAATCCTCTCTGTTCTTAGAAACCCTAACCTCATGCCCTGTGCCCTATCTGAAAACGCCCTGATGAACCCAGACTTGTTGGCTATTCGGTAAAGCCTCACAATGAAAGCTTCAGCACAAGACTCAGTGATCCTATGCGCATTATTAACTATGATTCCTGCTACTCTCTGAAGAGGTACACGCTCATTCAGCATGTCTACGATCAGGATACGAGATGTGACGAAGAAGGAGCCCCCTGCTGTGTAACACGTCAACCGTTCCGACCCCGTATATTCGTTATTGATCTCCACAGGAAGCTCTGCCTTGGAATCTTGCTCCTGGAAAGCAGGAAAATCCACAAACAAGCCAAATTCTAGCTAAAACACACGCACATTTCTAAATAGAAATGAACAAACAAATATGCAAAATTTTAGCTGAAACTCACGCACATTTCTACGTAGAAACGATATGCATATGCGTACCTGGAGCTCCTCACGAAGGGCCTGACGCTGGGAATCAGACATGGAGAGCAGAAAGAAAATCCCATCCGAAGCAGAGTGAAGACGGAGGAGAGCGGCGAGCACCTTGGACAGGCCCAGGCCTGCGGCCATGACAACCACCGCATCCTCTTGCAGCAGCTCTGTAACAAGATGCTCGTGGAAAGGCAGCATCTCATACCTCCTCCATGTGCCACTTCCCTATTCTGCCTGCTCTTCTATCTCTTTCCTTTCTGCTCTTTCTTTCTGTTTTTCTTCTCGCTCTCTTTCTCTCTTGTGCCTGCTCTTCTATCTCTTTCCTTTCTGCTCTTTCTTTCTGTTTTTCTTCTCGCTCTCTTTCTCTCTTGCTTCTTGCTCAAGTTTCAAAATTCAATTCAAGGACTCCTCCCATGTGGAATAGGACGAGGTGATCAGGAGGCGAGCAACTCTTCATCAATGTTGTAAAGCTGACTCAGGTCCAAGCGTGTCATGTAAGACTCTAAGGGGTGACGCTCCCTAAGGTCCCAGAGCAAGTTAGAACGTCAAGAACTGAGCCTCCGACCTGTGGTGAGCCAGTCAAGTAGTCACAAGTCATGAACTAGCTCTGGAGCTCGAGTCATGGCCTAGTCAGGAAGCAAGTTGATTCTGCCACCGGGACGGCTCCCGGGACCCATGTCTGGGAGCCAGACTGATTTTGCCAGGCTTGCCAGGCTTAATCATCAAAATAAAAACTAAGTCTCAAAAAGCGTGCTTTACCAGAAAGCACTATGTTTCAGAACAGAGGGGGTGCGCCGAATCACAACAGAACTATAGGGGGAGTCCGGCAGACAGAAACTTGGGCAGCTCAACCAGCGCCAGGAATCCAATCGCCAGGTCTCAGCTCCCTCTACCAGCACGAGCCAGGCACAATGCCCAGCACGTGTTGGTGGCCCCAAGACCGGTCAGTCTATGTATGAATGTAACCTTTTCCAAATCTAATAAAGTTGATCCTTGGGGATGATTACCATTTCGGTTTCGCCTCCGGGACTAGTCCAAGTGGCAGGAACCTAACTACAACCTTTTTGTGTCGCTGGCGCCTAAGGGTCCCTGTCATCGACATGGGGCTTGCCGCTATGCCAATTGGTCAGTTTGGCGACCACTATGCCTTGGGTTTCATGTGTGGCTTGTCTTTGCCTTTGGTTATCTTTTGGGGACGGATTCTGAGTTGGCTTTCGGGTTGGTTGGGATTCCAGTTTTCTTAAGTCTGAATGGTTAAGCTTGTTACGTTTCTGAGTTGGCTTTTACGTAAGTGCATGATGGATGAATGTTAGACTTAAGCGCGTGTTGGGGAAACCGCTCAAGTCCCAGCGCCCTTTGAGGCGCCGGCGCAACATGTGGTATCAGAGCCGACTAGCCGGTCAGCTACGCAAGTCTCACAGGGATGGCCACGTTTTGGGATTTGTCAGGACAACCATTGCGCAAGGTGCTGCCCACAGTGTAAGCACGGGTGCGCCCACAGTCGAGGTGGTCGACAGAACGGGGGACTTGATGAGTCAAAGTGTTGCCCTCGAGGTGTAAGCACGGTCAGTTTCCGCGGTTCGGGCCTGAGGCCGTCTGCACGTAGGACAGATGAGGCAATGTGCTGCCATTAGGTTGGTGAAAGCACGGTCTGTGCCTTGTGGGGTGCGGGGTGACATATTCGAACTGTACAGTTTAACCATTGATACAGAGATGCTGCTTGAATTCGGGTGTAAAGCACGGGTGGTTAGCTGCCAGTGTGGGATAGTTGCCGATCGTTTAGCTATAAGGGCTATCGACCAAAAAGTGGTGGGACGTGACTGAGGCAATGTGCTGCTTAATGGTGAAAGCACGGATGGTTGGATAAATGTTTCCCCGTGGGATAATTCTGTGATAGATTTGTGTGGGCGCGGTTAGGCAAAGGTCCTACGTCCGGTCTCAAGGGGAATGTGGCTTGAGAGGGATCCTCTGTGTTTGCTTTGGTTGGTATGTTCGTTTGTGGTGTGCTTGTTTGGACCTGAATAACCCCTGGTTGCTTAACTTCTTCCAGGTGATCTGATCGAGTTGGGAGTTGAAGGAGGAATTTACATTTGTGTGTGGACGACATACAAGTATGAAAAGGAGCTTCCATGGGGCAACCCCCAAGATTGGTTCAAGATTATTATTCCTATCCGGAAAGATCGCGGGGAGGAAGTTCAGATTTCATGATCGACTCCGGAGCTTCACATAACTATATTTCAAGGAGCGTAGTGGAACAGTTCAGCTTGCCAACCATAAATGTAACATCAACGCTCAACGTAGAAACAACAAAGGGAGCACTGGACGCAGACAAAGCAACATTGAACATCCCGGTGCAAATTGGGAGATGGAAGGCTAAACTTAGTTTTCTGATTTTAGAGATGGATGCCTTCGATGTAATTTTGGGCCTTCCCTGGCTACATGAACATTGTATTGCAGTTTTGGGTAGGAGCTCAAACTTGGTTCTCTTGGATTACAAGGGACAGATCTGTATGACAAAAGCTATGCCTGGAGGGAACGCGAAGGGCACCGATATTGAACAAAATCTGGTTGCTGCATCTATGATTAAAAGCATGGCGAAAGGGAAAAGGTCAAAGTGCTTTCTTTGTATCTGCAGAGAGGTTCCAGAAGGGAAAAACGCACAATAGAAAAACTTGCCAAAGGAGGTGGCAGATTTGCTAGAGGAATTTAGTGATGTGTTTCCAGAAGAACTCCCAGCTAAGTTACCTCCTCGAAGACCAGTGGACCATAAGATTGAGTTGGTACCAGGAACAGAACCAACTTAACGAGCACCTTATAGGATGTCCCAAGAAGAGTTGGTGGAACTGAAATGACAACTTGGTGAATTGATAGACAAAGGATTCATTAGACCCAGTGCTTCGCCTTTTGGAGCCCCTGTACTATTTGTGGAAAAGGCGGACAAGACACTGCGGATGTGTGTGGATTACCGCATGCTCAACAAGGGTACCATCAAGAACAAGTATCCCATGCCTAGAATTGATGACCTGTTCGACCAGCTCAAACATGCCAGATATTTTAGCCAAATAGATCTTAGATCTGGATAAAGGCGATGAGCACAAAACAGCTTTTCGAACACGGTATGGGAGTCACAAATTCAGGGTGATGCCGTTCGGTCTAACAAACGCACCAGCCACTTTTTGCACGTTGATGAACAACATTTTTCAAGACTGCTTAGATGAATTTGTCATTGTGTACATCGATGACATCTTGGTGTTTAGTCGTAGCCTCAAAGATCACATTAAACATTTAAGGACTGTCCTCCAACGACTAAGGAAGAACAGCTTGTTCGCGAAAAGAGAAAAATGTGAATTTGTGATAGAGGAAGTTGATTTCATTGGACAAGTTATAGGCTACGGACGAATTTGGATGGATCCTAAGAAGATCAAGACTATCTTGGATTGGCTGGCTCCTAAAACTGTTCATGGCATCAAATCCTTTGTGGGCTTATGTAACTTTTACAGGAGATTCATTGAGGCATTTAGCAAAATTGTGGCACCACTGTTGGAACAGACCAAGACTCATCTGAAGATGACATGGACACCGGAATGTGAAGCAGCGTTCCAAGAACTAAAACGACGGATCACTCAAGAACCCATCCTTGCCTTACCGGACTTTAGCAAACCTTTTGAAATACATACAGATGCGTCGAACTTTGCTATTGGGGCCGTGCTGATGCAAGACGGAAAATCTGTTGCATAGTTTTCAAAGAAATTGAGTGACGTAGAGCGACGATGGCCAACTCATGAAAAAGAAATGGTCGCAGTAGTTCAAGCAGTGGAGCATTGGAGACATTATGTGGCAGGAAAACCCTTTAAGGCGTTCACTAATAATGTATCACTCAAGTACTTCTCATCCCAAGGTATGCTCACGCCAAAGCAAATGCGATGGCAAAACTTTCTCTCGAAATTCAATATAGACATTGTACACACGACGGGAAAGAACAATGTGGTGGCAGACGCACGAAGTAGACAGGAACACTTGATGGCAACAGTGACAACTCAGGTGACTGACCTACTCCAAGAAATCAGGGAGAATTATGGTGCAGATGCGTTGGCGAAGGACTTAATGATCGAATTCCAGCTGGGAAAGCCTCATAAACATTTCACTTGGAAAGATCAAATGGTTGTTTATAAACAACGCAGAGTATATGTCCTAGACAACATCAACTTGAGGAAGAAAGTCTTGCGAGAACATCATGACGTACTAGCCGTCGGACATCCAGGGGTGAATCGCATGTATGAACTTCTCAAAAGAGGCTTCTATTGGCCAGGTATGTGGACAGACGTTGAATTCTATGTGCAAACATGCCCGACATGTCAACAAGTGAAGGTGGAACCGCTAGCTCTAGCAGGACTACTCCAACCATTACTGGTACCAACATACCCATGGGATTCGGTGAGCATGGATTTTATTGTTCAACTACCACGGTGCCAAGGCTTCGACTCAATTTATGTGGTGGTTGACTGCTTTTCAAAGCAAGTTCATCTAGTACCAACTGAAAGTTCAGTGACAGCTGAAGAAGTGGCAAGGTTATTTTTCAAATGTGTCTTCAAATACCACGGCCTACCTAGAATGATTATTTCTGACCGAGACACCAAGTTCGTCGGAAAGTTTTGGACTTGTCTATTTCGCCTCGTGGGAACTGGATTGAATTTCAACACTGCATATCACCCTCAGACAGATGGGCAAACGGAACGAGTCAATCGACAGATTGAACAATATTTACGAAATTATGTCACTTGGGACCAATCCGATTGGGTCAACTACTTGGATATTCTCGAGTTTGCACATAACAACCAAGTGAACAGATCTACTGGAAGGGCACCCTTCGAGATAAGCAATGGTCGGCTACCGATTGTTCCAAGCTCTTTTCTTACAAGCGTGCAGGAAACACCAGTACCTACTGTGGAGGAATTCATCAATGAGTGGCACACAAAGCTGACAGAGGTGAAGTCATTTTTAGAGCAGTCACAAAGGAGTATGGCAGCTGACGTAAACCCACATCGACGAGAATTGGAATTTGAGGAAGGTGATCAAGTATGGCTGAACACAAAGAACATTGCGTTACCAAAAGGTTTTTCTCATAAGTTCGTTCGACCTTATGCGGGACCATATTATGTCACCAAGAAGATCAACCCAGTGGCTTACCGATTGGCGCTGCCGTCCAGCTTGGATATACATAATGTGTTTCATATCTCATTACTCAAACGGTACAAACCAGATGAGCGATTTGATCGGCAACACGAACTCCGTCACCCACCAACGACACTTGATGATACAAAGAGGCAGCTTGTACCAGAACAAATATTGACACATAGAAAGCGAACTGGCGTTCAACGTGAATATCTAGTGAAGTGGCTACGGGTTCCACTTATTGAGGCTTCTTGGGAGTACGAAGACAAACTTAAGGAGGGAGCCCCTGAAGTACTAGCAGATTATCTGGAGAAGAACCAACGCAATAGCCGTTTTCCCAGATCGGCACACACAACACTACCTGGCGGCATGCCTCCTACATAAACATTCATGGCCATTCTGAAGTTCAAGGAACTTCCAAGTATCTTTCTTAAGTTTGTCAATAAATCACTTGCAGCTTTACACAGGTTTTACGTAAGTGAACTTTATCTACACTTTTCCTGTGCTATTGCCAATGTATTTTTATATCAAAGTTGTTAAGGCCGGTGAATTAAGCCCGTGCCATACGTCCTAGGTCTAGTTTGGCCCTGATGAGGACATCAGGATGTTGTAAAGCTGACTCATGTGCACCCAATGTGTCCCGAAAGACTCTAAGGGGTGACGCTCCCTAAGGTCCCAGAGCAAGTTAGAACGTCAAGGACTGAGCCTCCGACCTGTGGTGAGCCAATCAAGTAGTCACAAGTCATGAGCTAGCTCTGGAGCTCGAGTCATGGCCTAGTCAGGAAGCAAGTTGATTCTGCCACCGGGACGGCTCCCGGGACCCATGTCTAGGAGCCAGACTGATTCTACCAGGCTTGCCAGGCTTAATCAACAAAATAAAAACTAAGTCCCAAAAAGCGTGCTTTACCAGAAAGCACTATGTTTCAGAACAGAGGGGGTGCGCCGAATCACAGCAGAACTATAGAGGTCCGACAGACATAAACTTGGGCAGCTCAACCAGCGCCAGGAATCCAGTCGCCAGGTCTCAGCTCCCTCTACCAGCACGAGCCAGGCACAATGCCCAGCACGTGTTGGTGGCCCCGAGACCGGTCAGTCTATGTATGAATGTAACCTCTTCCAAATCTAATAAAGTTGATCTTTGGGGATGATTACCATTTCGGTTTCGCCTCCGGGAGTGGTCCAAGTGGAAGGACCCTGACTACAACCTTTTTGCGTCGCTGGCGCCTAAGGGTCCCTGTCATCGACATGGGGCTTGCCGCTATGCCAATTGGTCAGTTTGGCGACCACTATGCCTTGGGTTTCATGTGTGGCTTGTCTTTGCCTTTGGTTACCTTTTGGGGACGGATTCTGAGTTGGCTTTCGGGTTGGTTGGGATTCCAGTTTTCTTAAGTCTGAATGGTTAAGCTTGTTTCGTTTCTGAGTTGGCTTTTACGTAAGTGCATGATGGATGAATGTTAGACTTAAGCGCGTGTTGGGGAAACCGCTCAAGTCCTAGCACCCTTTGAGGCGCCGGCGCAACAATCAAGGAGAAAATATCATGATGTCAAGTGTTGATCTTGCTCCACTCTTGAGTGAGAGCACTATCACCAATAGTTGCTCGGAGGAATACGCTCCTTTGTGCAAATGCTACCAAAGGTTGTAGAGTGGAAGGTGCATGTATTATATCACGAGGGTCATCACGTCATCACCACCTCTCCTCTACATATTCTTCTTACCATATCCTAGCCTATATTTCCTCATGGAGCTCACTAATGACTTGTTGACCTAAAGAAATGTGGTTTCTAGGCAGCTCACGTTGCCCGGTCACGCTCGGGCAGGGCACCGTGAGCACTGCTCGTGAACCTCTTTTTTGAAAATTTTTTCCCTCCAAGGAACGCGTCGAGAGAGCGAGAGGGAGACAGGGAGAGGAGAGGAAAGCGTGCAAATGCCAATCCGACGATAGAATGGTGGGTAAATGTTTGTTCATTTTTTCTTCTCCAATTTTGAGCGATGGTAGAGACAGGAGCAATGGTAGTTATGGTGATCTGCTTCCTCGCGATGCTCGTAGCTTGTGTACTGACTGATGCAAGAGCTGCTCATGATCAACCCCCCTTCATCAAGCAGGTGACTGATCCATCTGTGGAGCAGGAAATCAGATCCCATCTGACTTTGGATGCTGCCTCTGTGCTTCTGAATGCAGAGGAGCATTTCCGGACGTTTGTGGTGGAGCATGGCAAGGCTTATGGCAGCGTTAAAGAGTATGCTCGTCGTTTGGTGGTATTCAAGCAGAATCTGGTGAAAGCAATTGAGCACCAGGCTTTGGATCCCACTAGTGTCCATGGAATCATCCCATTTTCTGATCTAAGAGAGGAGGAATTTGAGAAGCGGTATTTGGGTCTGAGAGCGCCCCAGCAGCTGCCGTTGAAGGCAGGCAACCCAACACCGGAGCTCCCTATGAATGATTTGCCCGCGGATTTTGACTGACGAGAGTTGGGTGCTATGACGGAAGTGAAAAACCAGGTCTGCTTGCTTTGTTTTCAGCTTTTGTTTTTCAGTCTGATCAGTCGCAGAGAGAAGTGAGACGGGAAAGTGATTGAAGTAATATTGTGTATAAGTGGTGCAGGGCGCATGTGGATCATGCTGGGCTTTCAGCACCACAAGCACAGTGAAAGAGACGCACTTTCTGCAAACTGAAAAGCTACTGAGCTTGAGCGAGTGGCATCTTCTTGACTACGATTACCAGATGAGTTTTTGAACTGAAAGAATCAATAATTTGTCTTTCTTCTTAAATTTTCCCTTCCTATTTGATCTGCAGATCTTTACAAACTCCCATGTAGGCTTTGTGTAGCAGCAGATCGGCGTCAACATTTGTCATAGTCGGATGCTGGTTTGTTCGGTTATCATAGAATTACATTCGGCGATAGAATTTGTTATGTCCATGGCTAGTAAGTAGGATTCAGTATACTCCTAGTCTTGGATACACGATACTCCAGTGAATCAAGCTGTTAGTTATGCCACGTCATACTGGATGTGACCCGAAATTAACTAATATCCTTGTGAGGCCCAGAACACACTAAATGGAGTTTAGACAAGGTATGAGACAGTGTATGCATGTGTAGAGTTAGCAATAGCAATTCTATGAATAGGTGGTCCATGCTTAGGACTCTATTCTAGGTGAATCTATGTATATGGAACTTAGGGCTATGCATGGCTATGTGCCCAGGTTGCTTTTGGCTCTATATATTGAGGCCAAACTCGCCCTACTCCTCATTGTGATCATTGATTCATTGCCAGGGTTTCACTCTACATTCATGCTTCTTATTCCTTGGCTTGGGGGTGAAGCTTCTAGAGTTGATTGGGTTGCTTCTACTTGGTTGGGTGGTTGCTCCATAGTATGTTTTCCATTGTGTGTTATCTTGTAAGCAGGATCTTAGGGAACTTCCCTTACAGTGGTATCAAAGCAAGGCTTACGAAGATTGGAGAACATGGAGAAGGGCTACCTTTTGTCGAAATTTTGGATTGGATCCATGGGAACTTTCTTCCAAGGTGGATATCAAGGGTGCAAGTGGGTGTACTATCCCAGTTTCAATTTGCATGTTGCTAAGATCCATTTACTCTTGGGAATCTTTGTGGTTTTATGGAGAATTGTCCTTGAAGGCCAATTTGTGATGTTTTTCTGGAGCTTTTTCTTGTGTAGATCAAATCTTTGGTAAATCTGAATTTTCCAGAAAGTGTACTTTCGTTTTAGGATTCATTAATGATGAAATTAATGATGCATACCGGTTCTCTCCAATGATTTATGAGTCTAGGCTATGTTTTGGTCAAAATTGCTTGGTTTTTCATGCTTTTTGGCACAAAATAGATAGTAAGAACCAAAATCCAGCAAGATCAGATCAATAAGATGGTTTTAATTCTGTAAATTGGTTTGCATGTGTTAGAGAAAGAGTTGTATGTCATGAATTTCCAATTTATGGTAATGAAAAAACCGAAAAATAGCCAAAAATCATCATTTTTGTTTGTTTTTTTCATAAAGTTGGATAGTAGGTGGCTGTAAAACACCATGTAGAGCTTGTAAAGTGGTGGACCAAAGTCTTTTGAAGCTTTCCCTGAAGTTAGAACCAAGAATTCCAGCAATTGAACTTGTAGGAAGTAAAAAAAGTTCAAAAAATGACCATTTTTGGTGATTTTTGGGGGATGGATCTCTCCAAATCCATAAGGAGATCATTCTGGAATTAATTACAGCGTGATCAGCATTTCTTTTTACCTTCCCAGCAAGCTATCAGACCTATGGATTGATGGTCGGTGGCTTATGCACCATCTCCGTCAAGTTTGAAGCTATTTTGACTTCTACAAATCAAGAAACCTTCGTTTTCAGCCTATACTGATCTTTTTGAATGCTTCATGGAAGTCTAATTGATTGCTTAAGACTGTGGTAGCATCAATTTTGGGCTAGGATGGGTGTTTGCATGTTTTTGCATGATTCCTTCTTGTGGAAGTGCGTCCTACTATAGATTTTTGGCAGCTCTGATCTCACACGTGTGAAGCCTAGGTGACAGGCTGACGTGGCAAACATCTTGTTCACTTGGTCTTCCTTTGTACTGAGCTTTATAACACCCAATTTGGTGTCTTGTAGCCGAAGTTATGATCATTTGAAGTTTTGCAGTTTTGTGAGTGAAATTGGCAAAGTTTGGAATTGTTCTGATTGCATGCTAGTCATTTCTCTAATTTGTAGTACTATGCTTGCATGGATTGGTTGCATGTTGATTCTCAGAATGATTGTGACATGCATGGTGGATTTACAATCGATTTGAGTGGTCATACGCATTTGCTCTGACAGTTGGGTCACAAATCAGTGTTAATGGCTGACAAATTCCATAAAACTGAAGTTTACGTCAAAACATTTCATAATGACATTTTCTAACTGATGTAGTGTGCTTCAGGAAACTACATACCTTTAATTCTACACTGAATCGGAGAGCGAGAGAATCAGTTGAATGCTAACCAATTGAATCATCTCTCTCATCTTTAGATTGGGTTTCATTTGTTTCTTTTGACCTATTTTCGTCTCCATTTGGAAGCACGATTGTTGAATCCTTGCTCCTCTAGGAATCTCCTCCCCCTCTTTGTTGTTGTTAGCTTTCTTGTTAGCATGAGCAGAAAATTGTACTGCTCAACTAAGCATTTCTATTACTACGCTTGCCACTGAACCATCTAAAAGCCCTAATTGGCAAGCTCAACGTTGGGTTGGAAAAATTTGAGCCTTTGGAAAAATTTGAGTCCTTGGAAAACTTTGAGTCCTTGAAAAGTCTTTGGAAAAATTTGAGTCTTTGAAAAAATTCGAGTCTCTGAAAAAATTCAATCCTTTGGAAAAACTCGAATCTTTGGAAGAAAAATTTGAGTCTTTGGAAAAATTGAAGTCCTCAAAAAAAATTTGAGTTCACAATACAAATGGTCGAAAATATACAAAGGGTCGGATTTTACTCTAGGTCGAAAAATATACAAAGGGTCTGATTTTACTCTGGGTCAGAAAATATACAAAGGGTCAGAATAAATCCACCTCGATCCAATCTGATCTAAGGTCTAAAAATCCTTCTTTGCCAAGCTCAACGTTGGGTCAAAAAAGTTTGATTAGTTAATCAAAGATTCTATAGGAGGATGCCACTATTTCACACGTCTCTTCGACGTCCTATCAATCTCTCACACCCAATCTTATTCTATTTTCATTGAATACAAGCTTCATCGTTTGTTTCTATTTGTCACGTTTTGTAGTATTTGTAGCATAGTGTGTCGTGTTTTGTAGTATTTGTCACCTTGGTAGGGATCATACAAAACGAAGATCATAAATCAAGAACATAGCTCAAGTCTCATATACATCTATATACATATAATGAAGGCTAATGTATCACATGAAAGATCATGTGTGATGTTAAAACTCTCTTAATTAAGTTGATCTAAAAGTGGTCCTGAGTTGAGCTAATATAATGTAAATTGCTTTCAGACCAACGAACTAGCATTTCATCATTCTCCAACCAACATAGACTACATGCGATGGTCGATCATCTTGATTCCTCCCATATAAGGAGAGGCCTCGCTAGAATAACATAGTCTAATGCAATATGAAGATACCTGCTAGAAGAACCTTGGTAGGGATGTTATTTCTCAAATTCAACCCTTAACACCCGTCCTGCTTGGAGCTAACAAACGTCTTCAACAATTTCTTACCCAAAGACTAAGAAGTCTCAGTTATAAACAAAAGGTGTACAATTATAATCGATATCAAGCAGAAGGTCTTGATCTATGAAAGAACAACTTTATTCTTCTACAATTGCTAATTGTCAGCTGTGAAGATCAGTTAAAATGGTAGATGGCATATGGGGGATGGTAGAAATTTGGAGCTGAAAAATTTGGCAATATATTTCACATTTATAGGTATTCGCTTTGATTAGAAAGATTGTGCGCACATTTTAATGATGTAAGTTTTTGATTCAACAACAGCCCTTATTTGTATGTGGGGATCTTTTAGTCTAATTACTTTAGTGTCAAATGTGCTTTTGCTACCAATTCTTCTATTCATTTTGTTTTAGTTAAGTACCGATTTGGTCCACTTCTATTCATCCTCTTTGTCAATATGTCACTAATACTAGAGAATTATCAAGATCCTGGGTAGGATTTGTTGTTCCTTCATACCTCAAGTAATTCTTAAGTGTGCACACTGCTCCTTTGGTGTTGGATTCCACTCCTGGCATCACTTTGTCAACCTGTCGAATTCAGCCAGTAGCTCTGCTCGGGACATCATGTCATCTCTGTCTATATCCAATTGAGAAGACCGAAGATTTACAACTTTATGGAATGCTTCTACATCCATAACGAAATCCATAACAAAATTTATAACGAAATCCATAACATCCATAATGAAATCAAATGACCTGATGTCTATATCTTAAAAATATTGGAATATGAAATTGTTGTTGCTTTAATTTTTTATTACAGTTTGGGTTTTTGTGATGAAAAGTTTTTCAAACCCACACATTGAATACCCACACAGACACACAAGCACACAAGATCGTCAATGGGCTGCCACCTAGATCGGACGTCAACGACATACTGAAGTTCCAAATCGTCGGTCGTCACCTACGTCGGCCGCCATTGCCCGTCAACGACATGCACTCTTTACTAGTATATATATATATAAAAACTTATGTACAGTTTTGCGCATGTGTATGGGTGCACTCATGCATCCTCCTCCTCTCACCCATGCATGAGCTTTTTCTAACTAAAAAACTTGGGAAGGAGAATGCATGTATGGAGAATGTGCATATCCCCATACATTTGCACATTGTGTGCATTGAGGGGTGGACCCCAAAAAGATTCCTCACCCCCTCCCTCCCACTTATTAAACCTGACACAACGAATGCGTGTGTGTGTGCACGCATACACATCTCCATATAAAAAAACCTTTTGTGGATGAGATATATTGTATGAAGTATAGAGTGTAGAGTCCTTTTTTCTTCTTCTCTCTTTCCCACGGGCCCCACTTCTCTCTATGTCTCTCTCTGTCTCTCTCTCTCTCTCTCTCTCTCTCTCTCTCTCTCTCTCTCTCTCTCTCTCCATACAGGCCGACCAACCACCCATAGAGGGAGGGAGGTCCCTCCATGCCCCTAAAAAAAATGAAGAAGGTTAAAATGTGTGTGTGTGTGTGTGTGTGTGTGTGTGTGTGTGTAGATATAAACAAGAGGGTGCCCCCATTCCATTAAAAGTAAATATATCAATATTTAATACCCCCCCCCCCCCCCCCCCCATGCACGCACGCACACACATACAGTTTTTCTTAAATGTAAACCCCTCATAAATAAATATGAATGTAAATCCACTTAAAAATGTGAACTCCCACTCTTCATAAAACAAAAAAAAAGTGAAGGGGCTTTTTGGCTCCCCATGCATTAAGTTTTTTTTTTTAAAAGGAGACAAAAAAAAGTCCCCATCAAGAAAGAAATTCTCCCCCCCCCCCCCCCCCACAAAAAAAAAAGAACTAAGGCTTTTAAGGGTAGGAGCATATCTTTTTTTAACACTCCCTCGCCCTTTTTTGTCACATGGCAAAACCCACCCACCATCTCCCCCGAGCACTTAAACCATCAGCCTCTTGCCCAAACAACTTGCTTTTAACCTTAGGGAGCACACCCGCACTCCGCCCAACCCATATGTTCTCCTCTTCTCCTGTCAATCCACCTAAAAAAACATCATCGATGAGCAGAACCGCACTAAGCATTAGTATATGGCTTTCGTATTTATTTTGAATTACCAAAATTTTACCCATAGATCATGAACATAAAGTTGTACCCAAAGTTCTTTTCTCCGTCTAGCATCCATGCTCTATTGAAGAACATATTTGCTAATCCCATCCTTGCAACGACTGTGGAAAATAGCATAAGTTGAATATTTAAAACTAGACATTTTTTTATCTATTCAAATTGAATTGAAAATTTGACACAAAGTTTTTCTTTGTTCTTACCTCTAGGATTCTTCCTTTTTCTTTCTTCCCAACTCTGTAGTTTTTTATTCTCTTGATGTACAAGTTTGTTTTGTTTGATCAATATGTCTCATCCTTTCCTCTTGCTCCTGTAGTACCTTGCCAGGAATGGATGTGACTATCTACCTCTGAAATCCTAACACATGTGATCTTTTTGTTTTGATCCAACCTCGTTTCTCATTTGAAAGACAAGTTTTTTGTTTTTGGTAACCTTGGTCGAACTATTACATCACCTCAAGTATTGTCATCTTTGAGAGCTATAAAAGACATTCATATGATGGAAGGTTGAATGAATGGTTTTCATTTTTCAATTGCACACTATTTTAGGGCTCACCAAGAACTGGGCATCTTGAATCATTGAGATTAGTGTCTCCGAGAGACTTCAATATCTTTTTTCATCATTGGCATCTAACTTTATCCATACTTGCAACAACCTGCTTGGTGTGCTAATAAAGTTGGTCATTTACTTTTTGGCATTTTCAAGAAGTGGTCCAGTATTGCAACGGGCTCCATGCATGTCGTCTGTTCCATCTAATGCTGCACATCGAGATGAGTCCGCATCAACAAATCGGGCTCCAAGTAGTTTAGTATACATAGAGAAATGCACATGCACACTCATACACACATGCACACACCATCGGCCACATAAATCACACATGCATACACACACGCACATTTCACACACACACACACACACACAACACACACACACCATTAACCACATAAATCACACACACCATCAAGCACAAATCATACACACAAATCCACATACACAGGTAACACATGCACTCACGTAGATACACACACATACATCGACCACCCGTCAACGACCATCGGCCACCCATCAACGACCATTGGCTGTCCATCAACGACCATCGGCCACCTGTCAACGACAACCACTCTTTACTAGTATATATATATATATATCATAGTTGTTGAATTTCACACGTGTGGACTGTCCACTACATGTACTTGTGATCTCCTAAGGTGTGTAGATGCACCAAGATCAAGACTAGATTGAGATTCAAGATCAATCTTGAATCCTATGGCAAAAACACACTACTACATGCATTCAATCACTTCCAACTCTCACTCACACGTGTGGGAAGTATTCAAAAAATAATCTAAGTAAAAACAAGCTGCTCTCCTCGGGTAGAGAGAGAAAATACATCAAGAGCTCTCGGGTAGAGAGAGAAAGCTAGAAATCCAATAACTCACAAAATCCATGAAATCACCAAATCAATTGATTTCAAAATGAGGAGTACAATGATACTAGTAGGTCCACGAGCTACCACTATGCTTAACTATGATTGGACCACATTTTGTCACCTCTTGATCCTATTGGATCATTGATCTATGTGTGAAAAACTCAGATCCAAAAGATGCTAAAGTTTCATAAAGATCTTGGCCATGGAAGTTATGCACATCTAGATTGAAAAAATGATAGAAATTGTGATGTTAAGCATACTAAACATCAACTTAACATCAAAATCTGATCATAAGCTTCCACAAACAGAAACTTGCTGTCCCTGTCCGTACTTCAGAGCCTACAACCTGCATTTCACACGTGTGAAGCCATAGCAACAAAGAAATCACAATTCTAGTGGCTAGAATGCAAGATATGAACAAAAAAGTGAGAGAGAAGAAGATGGACCTTCAAAGAGCATAACATTCATTCAATAGAATGAAAATGAGATGTGTACATACTCGTGGAGATGGCTATTTATAGCAGCCATAGTGCCTCTTGGCCACTTGTCTTATGATAGGCTAAAATTGGGGTCCAATAGGATTCACCCATATACCTAGAAATTTGGTCAAATAGGAATGCACCAAATTATGAGCCAATAGAAGAGCTCCACACTCGACCTCCTCTAATTAATGTGACCTCAAAAGTAGTGTACACATACTTTGGGCCTCTACATACATGTATGAACCTATCTCTAACTTTTATTTGGCCATAGGCCTACAAAATCTCAAGTTAGGAAAATACTACTAGTTGACAATTTTTCACACTCCCTCTTCAACTAGTTTTAGCATAGATTTAGAAAGTACACCAAGACTTGTTCTATGCTTGAAAAATAAGTCCTTTCCCAATGCTTTGGTAAAGATATCAGCCACACATTCCTTTGATGGGACATGTTCAAGCTTGATCTCTTTTGCCAACACTTGTTCTCTCACAAAATGGTAAGCCACCTCGATATGTTTGCTCCTTGCATGGAAAACCGGATTGCTTGCTAGACTTTGGGCTGAAAGGTTGTCACAAAAGATGATTGGACTCTCTGAAAAATCCAGCAAATGAAGCTCCATAATCATCCTCTTGATCCACACCATCTCCTTTGTGCATGATGTCAAAGCTTTGTACTTGGCCTCACTAGAAGAAAGTGATATAGTTGCTTGTTTCTTCGACATCCATGAGATAGCTCCATCACCTATGAAAATAGCATGTGCATTTATGGATTTTCTATCCATAAGGTCTCCTGCAAAATCTGAATCTGAAAAACCAAATAAGTTAGGTGATGAGCCTCTATAAACAATGCCAAAATCTTTTGTTCCCGAGATGTATCTCAAGATCCTCTTTCCTAGTTTCCAATGTTCTATGCTAGGATCTTGCATGAATTGGCTTAATCTACCAACACAATAAGATAAATCAGGTCTTGTGATGGTTAGATATATAAGAGAACCTATTAGCTTCCTATAGAGAGTAATGTCCTCGAAGGATCTTTCATTACCTCTTATAGTTAGCTTTACATGTGATTCCATAGGTGTATCAATAGGATTTGCATCTACCATATGAAATCTATTGAGAATAGAAATAGCATACTTCTCTTGTGAAATAAAAGTGATTTGAGAAGTTCTAATTACTTCTATTCCTAAGATATAGCTCAAAAGACCAAGATCATGCACTTCAAATTCCTTTTTTAGTGCTTTCTTGATATCTTCTATATCTTCCTTGTTCCCTCCACTTAAAATAATGTCATCCACATAAATTAGAAGGATTGTAACATCATTAGCACTAATTCTAAAGTAAAGTGAATGATCATACTCACTCATAGTGAAGTTTTGAGAAAGTAGAAAAGAGTTAAGCCTAGCATACCAACTCCTTGGTGCTTGCTTAAGACCATACAAACTTTTTTGTAGAAAACACACATGATTAGGCTTGCTATGAGAAACATAGCTCTCGGGTTGCTCCATGTAGACTTCCTCTTCAAGATCACCATTCAAGAAAGCATTAGAAATGTCTAATTGCCAAAGATCCCATCCATAAAGAGTTGCAAGGGAAATGATTACTCTTATGCTCACCATCTTTGCCACGGGTGCAAAGGTTTCCTCATAGTCAATGCCATGCTCTTGAGCATAACCTTTAGCCACCAACCTTGCCTTCAACTTGTTGATAGATCCATCTTGATTTGTCTTTACCTTGAAGATCCATTTGCATCCAATTGCACTTTTGCCCTTTGGAAGCTCCACCAATCTCCATGTGTTGTTCTTCATAAGTGCTTCAAACTCAAGATCCATTGCTTGGATCCATTCCTCTTCTTGCCTTGCTTCATCTACACATGAAGGTACATCAAAAGAAGTTAGGAAAGCATAGTTGGATCCATCCACCACTTGCTTACCTTTGCCATCATAAGTGAGCCTTGAGGGTTTCACTTTATGCCTTGGAGTTCTCCTTGGAATTTGACTTGAAGAGGCTTCTTCAACATCCACATCCAATGTGTCATCAACTCCATTGTCATCAAGCACATTAGTTGCAACAACACCATCATCACTTGAAACAACTTTTGGAATGTTACCTTCATCAAAAATGACATCCCTACTTGTGAACACTTTCTTGATTGAAGGAACATAAATCCTATATGCTTTGCTTACTTCACTATAACCAACAAAAATGCCCTTTCTTGAAGATGGATCCTCCTTAGTTCTATCATCAAGAGTAATGTTGAAGTAGCAAATGCATCCAAAAGTTCTTAGAAACTTGACATTAGGCTTCGTACCAAACAAAGCTTCAAAAGGGGTTTTTCCTTCCAATACAACACTTGGCCATCTATTGCATAGGAAATTTGCACACAACAAAGCATCACTCCAAAAAGGTTTAGGAAGATTAGCATTCAATCTCATTGCCTTTGCACTCTCACACAAGGTTCTATTCTTCCTCTCGGCCACTCCATTTTGTTGTGGTGTTCTTGGACATGTGTACTCCCTCTTGATCCCATGCTCATCGCAAAAGGCTTTGAATTTGTTAGAAATGTATTCACCACCATTGTCGCTCCTCAAGCATTTGATTTTGGTTGTAAATTGAGTCTCAATAGCAACTTTGAACTTGACAAACACATCAAACACCTCATCCTTGCTCTTTAGTAGATAAACCCAACAAAATCTACTAAAATCATCAATGAAAGTTACATACATCTTAGCACCTCCATTGCTAATTGTAGTAACACCATGAATATCCGAATGCAAGAGAGAAAAAGGCATCTTAGATCTAGATATAGATCTAGTATATGGCAATCTATGTGATTTAGACAAAGCACATTCTTCACAAACATGATTCAAGCAAGTAAGAGACTTGGGAAGTCCCCTTACTACCTCCTTTTTGGCTATTACCTCCAAGGCCTTGTAGTTGAGATGTCCCATCCTTTTATGCCATACCTCTTGAATTGACATTTGTTCATTTGCCATGCATCCAACTTGGTTAGCAACAACACATGCATCAAGCTTGAACAATTTCCCTTGCCTTTTCCCTTTTGCAATGATACTACACCCCTTTTTGATCAAGCAAGCATCACCATCAAACTCAACTTTGAATCCTTTGTCAAGCATTTGGCTTACACTAAGTAAGTTCTTGGTAATGGATGGAATGAGCAAAACATCTTTCAATTCTATATTCCTATTTGTAGAAAGTGAAATAGGAATTGTGCCAATCCCCTTGATTGCACACTCACCATCATTTGCGGTATAGATTACCTTCCTATCACCATCAAATGCCATTAAAGATGAAAAATACTCTTTATGATATGTCATATGAGAAGTGGCTCCACTATCAATCCACCAAGGATCAATGTCTCCATGATTAGCCAACAAGCAAGATGACATAACAAAAGCATCATTTGAAAGAAGCTCATCCCCACCCTCATCAATAGTTAGATTGGTTTGCTTTTCCCCTTGATCCCTCTTTTTCTTAAAACAATCACTAGCAAAATGCCCTTTGACTCCACAATAGAAACATTTTAGCTTAGATCTATCCTTCTTTTTGCCAAAAGTAGAGTGCTCACCTTGGTCTTGCCCTTTAGACCAATTGCTTTTACCTTTGCCCTTGAACTTGCCTTTAGAGAACATTGCCTCCTCTTCTCCTCCTTGAGATGTAGAAGATGCTCCCACTCTTGCTTGCAACCTGAATTCTTCAGCCAACAAGACCTCTTGCAAGTCTCCAACACTTGGTAAACATTTTTGGATAGCATAACTTTGAACAAGATTAGCATGATCATCCAACAAGCCATTGAGAATCACTTGAACAAGCTCCTCATTATTTATGCCATCATTAATGCATGCTAACTCATCATTCAATGCTTTAACTCTCAAAACAAAAGCATGTCCATTCTCACTCTTCTTTTGCATACAAGAAAAGATTTGCCTTCTTAAAGTCAACACTCTAGAAGTAGACTTGGATTCATAAACCTTCTTCAAGGCTTCCCAAGCTTCACTAGATGATGTGCACTTACCAACCTCTTTGATAAGCTCATTTGTCACATTCATCTTGATCATGTGAAGGGCTTTCTTTGCCCTCTTGTCATACCTCAATTGTTCTTGAGGTGCCAAAGGTCTCTCCTCCACACCTACAACAATATCCATCAACTCATTCATCTCAAGCAAAGACTCCATCCTTACTTTCCAAGTAGAATAGTTGAGGGAGGTAAGCCTATCATTGCTTTCCAACATGTAGCCTCCATTTGTAGCCATGTTGCAATGATTGATCTCTGATCTTTGACCTGTTCCAATGCACTAAGCACTCTCTTGAATCAACAAATGAAACACAAGAAGAAATCACAAAGATTTGGAACCTAAAACCTTACTTTTTCTCTCTTTTCCTCACTTTTTCCTTAATTTTAGCCACTAGTTTTATGATTTCTTGATCAAACCAAGACCAAACCTCAATATACTTGCTTTTCCCTCACTCCTAAGATTGAAATACACTCTTGAATCATTCAGCAAACTGAAAATCAGAGGGTTACATCAATTTTGAAGTTTTTGACATGAAGAAGCAAGAAATTGAATCAAAAAACTATATGCTAGAATGGAAAACTAATAGGATCTTGTTGGATCTTGCATCTCCCTCTTTCCAAAACAATTTTTGTCTCCTTATTCTGATAAGTACAGAGGGAATTCGCCCTACTTCAATTGAAATGCATACAAATGATGTTTTGATCACAAAGATCCAATTTCTACACATAAATCAACAAGATTTTTAGCTAGAAACTTGATTGGAATGCTACAAAAGCAAACTCGCCCACAAATCTCTTCTAAATCTGGCAAAACCTGCACATTTGGCCGCCTAATGCTCTGATACCATGTGAAAAACTCAGATCCAAAAGATGCTAAAGTTTCATAAAGATCTTGGCCATGGAAGTTATGCACATCTAGATTGAAAAAATGATAGAAATTGTGATGTTAAGCATACTAAACATCAACTAAACATCAAAATCTGATCATAAGCTTCCACAAACAGAAACTTGCTGTCCCTGTCCGTACTTCAGAGCCTACAACCTGCATTTCACACGTGTGAAGCCATAGCAACAAAGAAATCACAATTCTAGTGGCTAGAATGCAAGATATGAACAAAAAAGTGAGAGAGAAGAAGATGGACCTTCAAAGAGCATAACATTCATTCAATAGAATGAAAATGAGATGTGTACATACTCGTGGAGATGGCTATTTATAGCAGCCATAGTGCCTCTTGGCCACTTGTCTTATGATAGGCTAAAATTGGGGTCCAATAGGATTCACCCATATACCTAGAAATTTGGTCAAATAGGAATGCACCAAATTATGAGCCAATAGAAGAGCTCCACACTCGACCTCCTCTAATTAATGTGACCTCAAAAGTAGTGTACACATACTTTGGGCCTCTACATACATGTATGAACCTATCTCTAACTTTTATTTGGCCATAGGCCTACAAAATCTCAAGTTAGGAAAATACTACTAGTTGACAATTTTTCACACTATGCACCTCTTAATTCTATTGGACTATATTCAAGCACACCTCAATTTCCTATTGGACCTCACAAGGTTCCACCTCTATATCCTATTGGACCTCTTGGAATTCATCAAACAAAAACTTTACACTTGTCTACACTCTAATTAGCAAGTGTTTAGCCTCTTACTCTATTTTGGCTCAATAGTGGCATTACAAGTGGAAATGCATAATTTGCCATCTATGCCAAATTTATTCCTATCAACATCCTACACCTAGATGCTTGATGTAAAAAACATAAGACCCCTATATCTAACATAGATAATCTTTTTCAATTCTTCACACTCCTCCTAAAAAATTATCTATGAAGATTTGAGCATTGATCTTGATATAACTCCAAGATTAGATCTATGCTTGATGAAAGCACTTTTGCTCAAAGGCTTGGTGAGTAGATCGGCAATACAAGAGGACGAGTTGACATGCTCCAAATAGATTTCTCCTCCAATAAGCTTTTCTCTCACAAAATGGTGTGCCACTTCTATGTGCTTGCTTCTTGCATGAAATATGGGATTATTGGCAAGAGCTTGGGCCGAGATGTTATCACACTTGATCATTGGTAGATCATCCTCCTTGATGCACTTTAGTTCCATTAATAACCTCTTGATCCAAAGCACTTCTTTGGTAGTTGTAGTGAGTGCTTTGTACTCGGCCTCACATGAAGAGAGAGATATAGTATCTTGCTTTTTGGAAAGCCAAGATATTAGATTGCCTCCAAGAAAGATAGTGTATGCACTAATAGACTTTCGATCCATTTTGTCACTTGCAAAGTCCGAATCCGAGTAGCCAATAATGGATAGATCTTCACTTTTATAGAGTAGACCATAATCACAAGATGAAGATACATATCTTAAAATCCTCTTGGCCATCTTCCAATGATGGATCTTAGGTTCTTGCATAAATTGACTCAATTTGTGCACACAAAAACTAAGATCGGGCCTAGTAATGGTAAGCCAAATCAAGGAGCCTACAAGACTCCTAAAAAGTGTGATGTCCTCAAAGGATATTTCATCACCTTTATTAGGATCTTTTACAATTTGCTCCATTGGAGTATCTATGCTCTTAGAATTTTCCATATGGAATTTTTTCAACATAGAGTGAGCATATCTAGATTGGCATATAAAGACATGTTTTTCATAAAAATCAATTTCTAGGCCTAGGATGTAATGTATCTCTCCTAGATCTTGCATTTTAAACTCACATCCAAGTGCTAGCTTGGTTTCATCAACTAGCTTGATACAACTTCCACAAAGAATAATGTCATCAACATAAATTAGAAGAATGACAATATTGCTATCAACAAACTTTAGATACATGGAAGGATCATAGTCACTAAGAGTAAATCCTAGTGACATAAGGAAAGAGTTAAGTCTTGAATACCATGATCTTGGTGCTTGCTTGAGTCCATAAAGACTTTTGAAGAGCAAGCACACTTTGGACTCATCCTTGATGAATCCTTGAGGTTGTTCCATATAGATCTCCTCCTCAAGATAACCATTTAGAAAAGCATTGGATACATCTAATTGGAACACCTTCCACTTGAAAAAACAAGCAAGAGAAATAAGAATTCTTATTGTCACCATCTTTGCAACGGGTGCAAAGGTTTCCTCATAATCAAGACCATGGATTTGAGCAAATCCTTTGGCACATAATCTTGCTTTATGCTTGTTAATGGTGCCATCATGATTGAACTTGATCCGAATTGATTTCTTCACTCCATCATAAGGTGCAATAGAAGAGAAAGAGTCCTTGGAGCTACACATATGTGAAGAGGCTCCACTATCAATATACCATAGGCCGTCCTTCTTGAAAGGAGTAGATGAGAAACTAGAGACCATAAGAGATCCCTCTCCATCACTTGCAATAGTGTCTTCCTTCTCATTGGTAATATTGGCTTGCTTGAGTTGATTCTTCTTTTTGAAGCAATTGGTGGCATAATGACCTTTCTTGCCACAATAAAAGCACTTGATCTTCTTCTTCTTCTTGAGCTTGGATGATGAAGCATTAGAGGAATCATCTTCCTCCTCATCTTTGTCTTTGGATTTGACTTTGTCCTTGCTTGAGGATTGTTGATGTTGGTTCTTGCTCCTCTCTTTGTGCTTATCCTTGGCAAAAAGAGCTTTGCCATCATTATGAGTGAGAGAAAGCTTGTCCATCCTCAAGAGCTTATACTCTTGTCTTGATTCTTCTGAAATTAGCACACTTTGGAGAGCCTCCAAACTTGGTAGCTCCTCCTTAATGGCATAGGATTGGACAAGATTATCAAATTCACTTCTCAAGCCATTGAGAATGACTTGAACTAGCTCATTTTGATTGATGGAATCACCAATACAAGCAAGCTCTCTATGAATATCTTTTACTCTCAAAACATAACTAGATGCACTCTCATCACTCTTTTGGCTACTTTGAAAGATTTGATTCCTAAGAGTGAGAAGCCTAGAGGTATTCTTAGCCTCATAGATAGTCTTGAGACAATCCCAAGCTTCTTTGGCTGCTGTACAAGTACCTATCTCCCTCAATATCTCATTAGAGACATTCATCTTAATGTAGTGGAGAGCCATCCTAGCTCTCTTTTTGTATTTTTGAACCTCTTGAAGAACTTGTGGTTCTTCTTCAAGGCCAAGAACTATGTCCATCACGTCTTGAAGGATCAAGATGGACTCCATCCTCATTTTCCAAATTGAATAATTTGAAGTGGTCAATCTTTCACTTGGTTCCAACAAGGATGAACCCATTGAAGACATTTGAAGTGAAGAAAACTCAGATGATGAACAATAAATGTTGTTACACACTTTCAATAGGATCCAATAATTGAGTACTATCTCCTCTTATGAAAGATCTTACAACATTTGTGAATTGATTCTCACTAGCTACACAAATCTCTCTAAAACAAGATCTATTTCACATCAAATGATGGAGTATAGGCAAAGTTAGGCACGTGTGAAATACACTAAGAAACCAAATTTGACTCAAATACAATTATATTGCATGAAACAAAATGGCTAAGATCTCAAAACAGTGCCTAGATCACATATAGATGAGATTGGCAAGCATACAACTGTGATTTTGGATCAACCAAGCAATCTCTTGACCAAACCAAATGTGTCCACCCAGGTCTAGGTGCCCTACCTAACCCTCTTCAAAAGCTTATAACTTTTGATTGGCTCAACCAAATGGAATGAAACTGATTGCAACAGAAACTAGACAAAAATAGCTTCAAAACAAGCTATCAAGCAAGATAAATGGATCAAACATGAGAGAGAACTTCCAAACTGAAATTGGATGTTCCTCACACATGTCTGAGCACCTGATTCCGTACAGTACCAGATCAGACCCAATCAATGTCCTTTTGATCTCTTTTGATCCAAGATTGAACAAGATATCTAGGAAAATGGGCCTTGACAATTTCTAGCTCAAGATTGATGAAAATTTTTCACTTAGATGGATCAAAATGCATGGTAACCTTAGGTAGGCTCTGATACCATGTTGAATTTCACACGTGTGGACTGTCCACTACATGTACTTGTGATCTCCTAAGGTGTGTAGATGCACCAAGATCAAGACTAGATTGAGATTCAAGATCAATCTTGAATCCTATGGCAAAAACACACTACTACATGCATTCAATCACTTCCAACTCTCACTCACACGTGTGGGAAGTATTCAAAAAATAATCTAAGTAAAAACAAGCTGCTCTCCTCGGGTAGAGAGAGAAAATACATCAAGAGCTCTCGGGTAGAGAGAGAAAGCTAGAAATCCAATAACTCACAAAATCCATGAAATCACCAAATCAATTGATTTCAAAATGAGGAGTACAATGATACTAGTAGGTCCACGAGCTACCACTATGCTTAACTATGATTGGACCACATTTTGTCACCTCTTGATCCTATTGGATCATTGATCTATGCACCTCTTAATTCTATTGGACTATATTCAAGCACACCTCAATTTCCTATTGGACCTCACAAGGTTCCACCTCTATATCCTATTGGACCTCTTGGAATTCATCAAACAAAAACTTTACACTTGTCTACACTCTAATTAGCAAGTGTTTAGCCTCTTACTCTATTTTGGCTCAATAGTGGCATTACAAGTGGAAATGCATAATTTGCCATCTATGCCAAATTTATTCCTATCAACATCCTACACCTAGATGCTTGATGTAAAAAACATAAGACCCCTATATCTAACATAGATAATCTTTTTCAATTCTTCACAATAGTTGCACAGAAACGCATTTTTGAGGGCACGCATTTCTGAAACTACGTTTCTCAGAAACACATTTCTCCTCCCAGAATCGCAATTTTTTTTTTTTTTTTTGAAAAAATAGCTTATGGCTGAAATTTTTTAGGATATCAATGGTCAAACCAGCATTTTACCTCTCAGAAGTGCAGTAGATGGGGCACAAACAAATCTTACTTTCAATAGCTATTTGGTTGTTATTTGCTCTGGTTTTCAATAAATGCTCAGGGGGTACGGGGGGCAGTAGCCCCCCGGTGGGGGGTATGGGGTTCAGAAACGTGGTTCATAAATGCATTTATGAAAAATATAAAATAATTCTGGAAACGTTTATATATATATATATATTTGGTTTTTCTATGGGCAATATGGGTATCAGATGAAAGCTCTAATTAAGAGCATAATTATTGTGTAGTTTGCCAACTGTTTCGGGTGCAAGATGGTCCAGTTCAAGTGCATTAATCCATGTTGGATTCTATCAAGCATAAAAATGCAAAACTAACCTCTAGCCTGTTTGTTACGATTACAGATGGTCCCAGTAAGTGTGTTTTTGCTCAGGGAGTTGGAAGGCCAAATCATGAAGAGGCCTTACCGTTGGGAGGCGTTGCCCCCCAAACCCCTTGAGCATTTATTGTGATAAACTTGTTACTGTTTATGATTTACTGTTGACAATTGTTACCAGCTGTAACTAGCTGTGGGCTAGTCTATAGTCAACTACTAGTTTTTTTTCTCTCAATATTCAGGGTTTATTGTACTCTCTTTCATTGATTGTAATAATGTGATGGTGTGTTCTTCCTCTTTCTCTTGGTGATTGCTTATGGTGATTGATTGATAGTGCTCATCAGATTATTGACATGGTATCAGAGCCCAATAGTCCTGCGTGTCTAATCAGTGGATATAGCTTGTCACAGGCTCCGCAATGAAGTGAAAAAGTCCTTCATAGGAGGTGAAAGCTTGGAGAGGCAAAAGTTGGAAGAAATCTTTCCTTGGTGCATCTTGCAGGTTTTGGAGCTCAGAATCATCAGTGGGGAATATTTTGTGTTGTCAAAAGATTAGCAATACTGCTACTAGTAGTTTGGAACTGTTTCTAGTCCATTTGGTGGAGATTTGAGCAATGTTTTGTAATTTTTGTGCATTTTTGCTCAAAGTAGTCTTGTAATAGAAAATCAGAGTTTTAATCCTCATATTCTGTAACGATGACTTCTGGAAGTTGCTAGATCCAAGTACAAGTCAATTTAGTGTGGATTTGCACTCAAAATTGCATTTTTTGGTGAAGATTTGGCTTAGAAACAGTGATTTTTGCTGAGAAACAGGCTTTCTGCTCTTTCTTTGTCTGTGTACTGCTCATCAAAACTCTCTGGTACAGTCCGAAATGTTGGAAAAGGGTTCGAAACGCCAGTTTCTGGGGCCGAAACGCCATTGAATGCCTCCAAAACGCCTCCAAACAACCCGAAACGCCTAAAGACCAGGCCCGAAACGCTGCAGCACAGGCCCGAAACGCTGAGGACCAGCCGGAAACGCCTTGAGAAACTTCTCTCTCGCGCGTCCAGTCCTTCTAAAAGGTAAGTGTATGTAAGCGTCTATGGGCAGCTGAGCAATTAGCGCGCACCAACCGCATACTGCCACGTGTACCAAGAAAAGTTAGAGCTAATCTGGACCGTCCACATGTCCCAGATCAACGGCTGAGATTTACTGAAGAATATACACTTCAAATTTCATTTCAGATTGAAGGGTCCCACAAGTGCTCCTAGTCTTTGGGACTGGCCCATTCTTCTTAAGGGCTCTGTCCACTATGGTTTTCGCAGATAAGCAAAAAATAGAGTGATGTTTTGACCTAGCTGCAGAGACTATTTTTGGGATCTGATTAGACAGAGCTATCCTGGTACAAAGGGCTACGTGCTGATATAAATTTTTTTGAAATCAGAGATATGTGCACGACGGAGGAAATTTCCAAAAATGACAGTTTGACAATAATTGCCATTTTTCAGACTTAAGGACAGTTGTGAGCCATTTTAAGGCCAAAATCTCCAATTTGGCATAGCTTTCAATCCATAGCTCGGATTGGAAAGTGGTCTGAGACGTCATTTGTCGATTTCGCAGCAAATCTTCCATTTTTGTAGTCAGTTTTGCGATCCGGACTCATCTAAGTGCAGTTATGGCAACTCTAAGCGAGAGTGTCCTCAATGAGTCAAGCAAATTGGAAGGAGCTGACAACTATGTAGTTTGGAAATTCAAACTGAAGAACATTCTGATGGAAAAGGAGCTATGGGAGATCGTGACAGGTGAGGAGACAAGGCCAATGATTGAAGAAGATCAGCGGGCATTTGATAGGAGGAAATGGAAAGCACAGAATGTCATCAACTTGTCAGTCATAGATGCTATCATTCCCTACATTTCGGATTCGGAAGGACCGAAAGAAGCGTGGGATACGTTGAAGGCATTGTTTGAGACCACAAACACATCTCGAGTGCTATTCCTAAAGACGAAGCTGCACACATTACGGATGGATGATGGTGCAACTATTGCCGATCACCTATTGAAGGTAAAGGAGATCCATGATCAACTAGTTGTCGTTGGAGAGCGAGTACAAAATCGCGAGATCATTCAATTGACATTGAACAGTTTGAGTGAGTCACATCAGATGTTTGTGACAAGCATTGCCACACGGGAGAATCTTCCTGTTACGTCCATGTCCTCTATAAAGGAATCAGAATAATTCTTGACGTGGATAGCTGGTCACTCCAGGTGTATATGGTTATTGGTTATGCCTCGTCATTCCGGGCTTGGCCTGTAAAGTACTTAATAATCATATGAGGGCCCAGACCTATAATTGGACATAGGAGCACATGCATAGTGAATGACTATTTTAATGCAAGAATAGGAGGTCAATAGCTCAATATAGGTTGCATGGGAATCCTAGGGGCGATATTCTCTCTCTCATGAGGAGAATATGTCCATTGGAAACTCGCCCATCCTTCTATTGGAAATTTAGTTTCTTGAGTTTGTCTCTCCTCCTCTCTCTTAGGTTCTTCACTATGGCTTGGGGGCTAGGTCCAGGAGGAAACTCCAGGAGGGATCTAGGTTTGGATGGATAGTTTTGCTCCACAGGTGTCCTTTTGGCTGTTTTGCAACAGGATCTAGTCAGATCTTCATATGGTGATCCTTACAGTGGTATCAGAGCTATGGATTTGCATCAATCAGAAGGTGGAGCTACTTCTTGTATTTTCTCAGTTTTTGTGGATTTCTCCTTGCATGTTACTTCCAAGTGGTGGAATTGATCTCCAAGTAGGTGACTTTTCTGAATTTGGTGTACTTTCAGCCTAAAGATCATAATTATGAGGTTTCTCCATAGTTTTTGTTGGAAATCAAAGGATTTTTGATGGTTTTAGTGAATTTTTCACCTAGAATTGAAGTTTTTTGCTTGAAATTGATCATAGGTACTGGTGTAGTACGTTTTCCAGATTGTACTTGCTGTTTTACAGTCATTATTGATTGGATCTAATGATTGCATGATGTTGGAATACTCAAAAGGTTGATTAGATAGTGATTTTGGGCCAAAAATTGGGGTTTTTGGACCATAAATGGGCTATAGAAACCATGTTTGACTAGAATCAGAACTTTTAGTGATGGAATGCAATGGATTTACAGGGATTTGGATCTGATTGCATGAATTTGTGGATTTTTCCCACAAATTTTGGTCAAAATTGGTCAAAAACCAAGGTTTTTTTTGATGTTTTTTGGACTAATTTTGGGGTAGATCTCAAAATTCTCAGCCAAGACTTGGTATGAACGTTTTGAGAGATGTAATGAAGCTGTCCCTGAACTGTCATGAAGTTTGGAAGGGATTAGACACCATTAGGGGGCTCAAAACACCAAAAATTAGTGTATTTTTGATGATTTTTGAGCATGAATACCTCTCAATTGGGGGTCTGAACCTATTGGTTCTTGTTACAAGCTTAAAGATATGATGGATTGCATCTGTTTTGAGCCATCATGCATCCAATTTGGATAGGTGAGCATTAGACACCATCATGTTGAAGTTTTGCTTGTTGAAGGAGGCCAAAAATGCATTTTTTTTGCATGATCTGAGCTTATGATTGCTTGCCAGACCTGTTAGAAGCTTCTATGCCTCTCTAATGAACCTTAATAGAGTGGTTGTAACCTCTGATTCAAGGCTTTTTGGGCTGGGATGTGTTTTTTGATAATTCCTCTCCACAAAAGTACGCCCTCCTACCTGTTTTTCATGCATTTATTGATCGCACGTGAGAAGCCAAGGGTGCACGGTTATGTGGCAAGTGCCTTGTAGACCCACTCTCCCTCCGTACTGTGCTTTACAGCGACCAATTTGGTGTCCTGTAGAGAAAGTTATGGCTATCGGAAGTTTGGCAATTTTTGAACTAGAATTTGCAAAATTTTCGAAATGTTCTAATGCATGCATACTTGGAACTCAGTGTAGTGCTTGTCTGTTGATGAAAATATATGGATAGACTTGTATGCATGCATGGATGCATGTTGCATGCGTAATCAGTAGATTGATCAGAAGATTTCTTGCATGAAGCTATTTTTGACAATTCTAGATTAAAAAGTAGATTTCCTAGTGGCTAGGCTAATTACGGAATTTTTTTTCGTTATTTCGAAAAAATCAGTGCATGTCAAATTTGATATGTGACAGTGCCTGTGAATTTGATAAATCGATCATTTTAATCGATTTTCACAGTTGGTCCATTTCGAACTGATTTTGTGAATCCTAGTGCTAATTTCCCAGTTTCTTGGCAATTTACGTAAAAATTGATTTTTTTGAAATCACTGCATGTCACGTAGGATGCATGCTGGATGTTTCATAATCCTTCCCATATGAGATGGTAATTGTGAAACTGTCAAGTCGATGTTTGGTCGATTTTCATAGTTTAGGTCCATATTGAATGGAATTTGAAAATCTCAGTTTACGTAAAATTTGAAGAAACCATGGACGTTTTCGATTTGTTCCAATTCTTTGGTTATTGATCAAATAAAAATGACTTATAAAGTGAATGATCTTACTGAGTTGAAATTAGTCAATTGTTAAGATCATTGTACTTTTTACTTTTAAATTGAAGATTTTGTGAATTTGTCAATTATGGAGCTTTAATCACTAGGTTGATTGTAGAATTTGGAACTCATAATCTGGTTAAGAATCACAATGGAAGAATATTTTTGGAATCCAGTAATTTTCCTTTCGGGAAAGATTCCAGAATGTTTCTTATATTTCCTGAGTTGTATGTTGTGCATATACTAAAGTATCTCTAAATGATTAAGTATGGATTTAGAATCCGATAGATTATGATTGACGAATCATAAGATTCTAAATGTTTATGATTGATGGATCATAAATTGATACTTAAAGGTCATTAGATGATTATATAGGAAATATGATGGTTCTTAAGATGATGAGTAATTCTTGATCAATTGGTGGAGTTATAATTTTGTTATTTGAACTCTAAATTTTTGTACAAACTTGAGATTGTTTGGATCTCACAGGCATTTTCATTAAGAATTTGCTTACCTTTTCAGATTGTAGTCAAGGAATGCTTGTGTACTATTTTTCAGTCTCCGGTTAATTAGGAGCTGTTAAGTCTATCAAGATTGAATGGTTGCGATTTTTTGATATGTGATGCTAGGGATAGAGCACTTATCTCAGGAGACTATTTGGGGTACTCAGGACTGAGTTGAAGTCATTTTTATCTTGATGGATCCCCTAAGAGATTTTGGTGGGATGAGTTTTGTACCAAGAAGCATTTATGACAGGTCTACAAGTAATTGTGGTTAGTCTTGGACTATAATTGTTTTGGATCTTTAACTTTTAAACATTGATTTCCAATGTAAGGTGAGGACTCACTCAGTGATTCATGTAAATTGAAGTACATGAAAGTGATGTTATTAGATTGGAGAGAATCAAACCCAATAGGGAAATTTATCTTTTAGTGTACTTCTAAAAGGTCGATATAGTATTTCAGTGTAGAGATAGATAATTTGAGAATTATCCCATCTCTAAATACTTATTTGATATTGAAGTCAGACTAAAGATTGATTTTCAGAGTAATTGTGAAAGTTAAATGATTGATTTGTTAGCTTTTAAACTTAATCTTCAGGTTTGGTTGATTGCTCATCCGATGTATCATGTAAATTTAGTTTATATGATGATGACAGTTTGATGTATTGAAGATTTTGCCCATTTGGAAGATTTATCGCTCAATGTACCTTTGGACCCTGAATGAGTACTCAAGATCAGAGACAAACAATTGAGAAATTGTTCTATCTCTGTGTGCTTGCTTAGGTTGGTTGGTCAAATTGAGGATAATGATTCATGGGAAGAGTTACAAATTGGATTTGCCCTAGTTACTCGTTCTGAGGACAGAACTAGTTTAAGGGGGGAAGAATGTTATGTCCATGTCCTGTATAAAGGAATCAGAATAAATCTTGACGTGGATAGCCGGTCACTCCAGGGGTATATGGTTATTGGTTATGCCTCATCATTCCGGGCTTGGCCGGTAAAGTAATTAATAATCATATGTATTTGGATTTATTTCATAAGCAAAAAATCAGACGCTTTCACTAAGTTCAAAGAATTCAAGGCATTAGTTGAAAAGCAAACATGAAGTTACATCAAGACTTTGAGATCTGATGGAGGTGGTGAGTATTTTTCGACAGAATTTTATTGATTTTTGCAAAGATCAAGGGATCAAGAGGCAGACTACAACACCTTATTCACCACAGCAAAACGGAGTTGCAGAGCGAAAGAATAGATCCATTGTTGAGATGGCCAGGGCAATGCTCAAAAGGAAGGGTATGCAAACACCTTTTGGGCAGAAGCTTGCAGCACAACTACACACATCCTGAATCGGTGTTCTAAGAAATCTGTGGAAGGTAAGACACCTCATGAAGCTTTTACTGGAAAGAAACCTAATATTTCTCATTTGAGAGTATTTGGTTGTGATGCTTATGCTCATATTCCTGATGAGAAATGAAGGAAATTGGATGCAAAAGCTGTCAAGTGTATTTTCCTTAGATATGATGAGAAGGCCACGACATATAGGATGTATGATACAAATGCACAGAAGCTTGTGATTTCTAGGGATGCTACATTTGACGAGATGGGTCAAGGTGAACAATATGAAGAAATCACTAAACCTTTTGATGAGGGAGCGTAAGTATAGGTCAAGAAAGAAGTGAATTTTGATGCAGAAGGTCCAATAGAAAAGGATAAGTTTGAAGCTGAAATTCCTAAGAGAGTACCTAAATGGTACTTATCAGTCACAGGTGATGCTAAGAAGGGAGATACTCCCGAATCTAGCGAACAGGGAGAGCTTAGAAGGTCAAGCAGAAATCGAAAATATCCTACAAGGTTAGAAATGAATCTAGCCCTAATGGGTTCCGTGCTAAAGGCTCAAGAACCAAAAACCTTTCATGAAGCAAAGGAGCGCAAGGAGTGTTATGTAGCAATGGAAACATAAATGGAGGCCATATCAAAAAATAGGACGTGGAACTTGGTTGAGCTACCTGAGAGTAAGACGCCTATCACTTGCAAATGAATTTATAAGATCAAATATGGAGTAGATGGGCAACTCAACAAGTACAAAGCACAGTTGGTTGCGAGAGGATTTGAGCAACAGGAAGGCATTGATTTGAGGAAACCTTCACACCCATAGCTAAGATGGTAACTATACGTTCTATCATTGCTATATCTACTTTCCATGGTTGGAAGATCCAACAAATGGACATTAAATATGCTTTTCTTAATGGAGTGCTGGATGAAGAGGTGTATTAAGTACAACCTCAAGGATTTGTTGAGCCAGGGAGAGAGCTTCTTGTTTGTAAGCTCAACAAAGCTATCTATGGATTGAAGCAAACACCACGGGCGTGGTACGCTTGCATTGATGAACACTTCAAGCGAATGGGAATGGTAAAGAGTAAGGCTGATCCTGATGTTTACATTCTAAAGCAAGATTCAGATATAGTGTTCATTGTTTTGTACATGGATGATTTGATTATTACAAGAAGTAATGAGAGCTTAATTGATGAAATCAAATCAGATCTTTCCAATGCTTTTGACATGAGCGATCTAGGAGTGATGCACTATTGTCTTGGCATTGAAGTATGGCAAAAGAAAGAGGTTGTCTTTCTTACACAAAGCAAGTATGCACGAGATTTGCTTTATAAGTTCAATATGCAGGATTGTAAGCCTTTGAGTACATCGATGGATCTCAACATGAAGCTTACTGCATATGATGAATCTGAGAAAGTAAATGCTTACTTGTACAGACAGTTGGTGGGTAGTTTGATCTATTTGACACACACACGACTTGATATTTCTTATGCTGTTGGTGTTGTTAGTCAGTTTATGCAAAATCCTAGTCAAGAACACTAGAAGTCTGCTAAACGTATTCTCAGGTACACTCGAGGGACGTTGAATTTTGGTTTGAAGTATGATCAGCTTGAAGCGCCAATGTTGGTAGGTTACACAGATGCTGATTGGGCAGGTAATATTGATGATAGAAGATCTACTAGTGGTCATACATTCAGTTATGATATAGCTGCACTTTCATGGAACAGCGAAAAGCAACCTACAGTGGCCTTATCTTCGACGGAGGCTGAATATCGTGCACTCAGCAATGCTACACAGGAAGCAGTACGGCTACGAAGATTGTTTGTTGATTTAGGTCAATCACAGGTGGATGCGACTACTATTTCTTGCGACAACCAAAGCTACATTCACCTTGCCAATAATCCAGTTCTACATGCTCGAACCAAGCACATCAAAATACATTATCACTTTGTTCGAGAGAAAATACTTGATGGAACCATTGATCTTGTTTTTTGTAAAATTGATGATCAAATGGCAGATAATTTTACTAAGTCATTAGGTAGATGTAAGTTTGAAGAGTTTCGTACTTTATTAGGAATAAAAGAATGTAATTTTATCATTGAGGGAGAGTGTTAGAAACCAATGATAAACTTGTTACTGTTTATGATTTACTATTGATAGTTGTTACCAGCTGTAAGTAGCTGTAGGCTAGTCTATAGTCAACTACTAGTTTTCTCTCTCTCTCAATATTCAGTGTTTATTGTACTCTCTTTCATTGAGTGTAATAGTGTGATGGTGTGTTCTTCCTCTTTCTCTTGGTGATTGCTTATGGTGATTGATTGATAGTGCTCATCAGATTAATGACATTTATTGAAAGCAAATAACAACCAAATAGCTATTGAAAATAAGATCTGTTTGTGCCCCATCTACTGCACTTTTGAGAGGCAAAACACTGGTTTGACCATTGATCCCCTAATTTTTTTTTAGCAATCAGCTATTTTTCCAAAAAAAAAAAAAATAGTACGATTCTGGGAGGTGAAACGCATTTTCCGAAACGTGTGCCCTCAGAAACGTGCTTCTATGCATATATATATATATATATATATATATATATATATATATATATATATATATATTGCATCTATATGCCTTATTTATATCTGTACAATTTAGTTGCAAGACATAATTAAAAGAATGGATCAATCCATAATGTCAGTTGTGAGCATTATGGTGGTTGCATGTCATCATCTACTTAAATTGCTCATAGGTCGTAGGTCTTCATTTCTTGTTCATATTTTCTTGTAACAACTTTCCTTATGGTCTTGTTATGGGCAATGTTGTAGTGCCCTCATAGCAGCTTTGCTTACAGGCTTGCTACGGGCCATGTCATAGTGCCCTCGTAATAGCCTTTTCCTTATGATTCCTTTATGGGCAGTGGTCGTAGTGCACTCGTAACAGCTTTTTTATGGGTCACTTATGAGTTGCTCACAACTTATGAGTTTCATTGCGAGCTCTGTACGTGTTCCTTTCGGGCTCTTTATAGGTGATGATCATAATGCCTTGTAAGATGAAACCTTATGATTCCTTATGAGTTACTTAAAAGTTCCTTGCGGACTCTTTACGAGTTCCTTATGAGAATTGCATCGATCATTTTGACTCATAATAGGAAGCCTTACAGGTTCCTATATGAGTTGTCACGGGTAGAGACAACAAAAATTGATGAAGTTAAAAGGCTTCAAATTGTAAGGACTGCATGAATGAAACTAGATTAGCTTACAAATTTAGGGAGAAGGGATAAATCCAACACCCAACTTTAATATGGATCCATAAACTTCTTGATTAACAAATTCAAGATCAAACAAAATTTTTTGTCTGCCTCTTGACTTAATGCCTTTGTAAACATATGTGCTACCATGTACTGCATTCTGCAAAATTTTAAATATACCTCTTTGTTGAGAATTTGGCTCCTTATGTCGTGATATTTGATCTCAATGTGCTTACTCCTAGAATGTAATCTAGGATTTATTGTCAATGCAATCACACTTTCATTATCACACTAAATAGTTGCTGGAGCAAATTGTCTGAGGCCAATGTCACAATAAATTTCTGAACCAGATTGCTTCCTTCATAGCTTGTGTAGCTGCAATGTACTTTGACTCTATTGAGGACAATGTGATCGAGGTTTGTTTATGGCTATTCTATCAAATTGGACCATTTTTGAGAAGGAATAAGAATCCCGATGTGGATTTTCGTGTATCAATATCACCTACCCAACTTGCATATTTGTATTTATGAACTATATGGATTTTGTCTAGGTTGACCTCCCCATAACATATGCATAGGTCCATAGTAGCTCGTACATAACTTATGACTATGAGTAGAGGTATCCAATGGATCATTCCAAGATTTTCCATAAATTGGCTTAAAGAGTTGATGACGTATGCAAGGTTTGCATCTCATGAAAATCATTGCATTACTAGGGCTCTGATATTTGACTGAAATGGATATCTCTTCATCTTGTCCTTTTTCTCTTTGGTTTGAGAGCATTGCTCTTTTGATAACTTGAGACCTGGATCCATAGGAAAATGTACAAGCTTGCAATTCATAAAATTGAATTTGAAAGCATGTTAAAAATATACCTCTGTTGAGTGATGTAGAGTAGCTTTTTCTTCCTATCTCTATGAATTTGAATTCCAAGACAATAGTGAGCTTCTCCTAGGTCTGCCATTTCAAAATTGAGACAACATCCTCTTGGCATCCTTTATCAGATTAATGTTATTGCTGAATAGCAATGTATCATCCACATATAGTGTGATTATAATTATAAAGGATTCTTGAATGGCCTTGAAGTAGACATTGCAATCTGCAGAGCTTGGTGTGAATCCCTATTGGATATGGAATGAATTGATTCTTTGACCCCTGAATATTGGTTCAATCCATACAATGCCTTGTAGAGTGTGTAGACTTGATCTTCTTTTCCATTAAGCAAATAACCTTCTAGTTAGATCATGTAAATGTCTTATTCAATAACTCCATTGATGAGTGTTATTTGTACATCTAATTGATGTATGTCAAGGTTGGCTACAACAGCGAATGATAGTAGCAACCTGATTGAGGAGTGTTTGACCACTGGGCTGAAAGTTTCGAAATAATCAATGTTGGGGATTTGTGAAAATATCCTTGCCACCAATCAAGCCTTCCTTCTATCGATGTTGCCATATGTCTTATATTTGATTTTGAATATCCATTTACAATCAATGATCATTCTATCTACAAGCAACTTAGCGACAATCCAAGTGGTGTTCTTCATAAGAGAGTTGTATTCTTTATCATTGAATTTGTTCCAAAGGTCAGAATTAGCCTGCATGTAGGAAAGCCATCATCTCTTGAAAATGGAACCGACAATTATTGCAAAAAACTATCATAAAAAATCTACAGAGGATTCAAAAGTTTTAGAAATCAAGTACTTTTAACAAATTTTAAAGGGTTTTAAAAAGTTTAATATTTTCACTATAAGAAAATGTGCCTTGAACGTTTATACTTTACTAGATATCACTTCCATCTCGAGCAATCTTAAAGCTATCAACTTGATATTGATCAAGTTCAATCACTCGATGAGCTATGTTGAGTGATACAGACTAGAATCCTTGTTATGCACCAAATTAAACCTATCTCGTGTGATAAGAATCAAAATTGGGCTATTTTGCAGCTTATGAATTAGACTATAGATATCTCGAGTCATAGACATCCATTTTGAGTTGTATCTACCACCGCTCTCACACAAAAACTACTCACTTCTTACTCATGCAACATTCCACTCACTCTATTCCAAATCATAAAAGAAAGAATTGCACCCTCTCTCATGCCTTTGAAGTGTACATAGAATAGGCTACCCTTCTCAAGCAACTCCCTACTCATGCAACACTCCACTCTCTCCATTCCAAAGCATAAGAGAGAGAAGTGCACCCTCCCTCATGCTTTTGGAGTGTTTGTAGGATAGGAGAAGGAGCTTGTAGTTTGGAGCTTCCATCACCTCCGAGAGCTATGTTGGGACTGAAGTGGGTGCTTTGCCCAAAGACAATGAATTAACTATGTCGAAGTGTGGCATGTAGTTCTTGCAACTCCTCTAGTTCTTCACATCATTTTAGTGTGACAAGCATAATAAAAAAAAAAAATTTAGTGTGTTGATGGAGGCTTTAAAAAAAAGATTCAACAAAGGAGAGACAACAATGCTAGAGCAGTAATATCAGTGGCACCAAGACTAAGAGTGAGTGCTTGACAACAATGTGAGCAATGTAATAGACAATACGGTGACGTTGTGACATGATGGAGCCTAGGGATAAGATCAAAACAAACAACGTACATGGAAATGGTGGAAACATAGTAGGTACATCCAAGAGATTTAAAATTTGACACTTGGATATTTGAGATAAATCATTATCAAATAGGCTACATGTTTTCTATCTTATAAAATGTATAAGAAGTGTTTTAATCATCACTATTATGTTTACTTGATTCTCATCTAAATTATGTAGATTATAAAAAATGGGAGATTATTATGAATATGGATGCACACTAGTATGTATTGTGAGCATTAACAAAAAGTGCTAGAATATTATATGAGTATTTGATTACAAAAAAAAAAAAAAACTACATGTGGCTATGCACAAAGGATTCCCTAAAAATGTGCCCTTTGTGTTGCACTAAGGGTGCATTTTTGGGCCATGCTTATGCTAGATAAGGGATATTTTTTTTGACCAAATATTGCACAAAGAGCACAATTTTATGTTGCTCTTTATGCAGCATAAAGGGCACATTTTATTGCCACCCTTTCTATAACAAAAGGACATATTTTAAGGATGCTTTATCACGTTCGATCTTATAGTAACTAACTTTGAAATCATCAGTACTATAGTGATTACGTAGCCAAACAATAATGCATTGAATTATCAGACAAATAATTTGTCGCGAAGAACTACATAAACGCATACGTTCTGAGACAAAGTTGAACGCAATAAAAGATAGTATTGATTCTGAATGAAAATGAAACAGAAGTAAATGAGTACAATACGTTGCGAATTGAAGCCGTGTACTCTATGCTATCTCTGAGGGACAAAATGAAAGTCTGAATTAAGCACAATGCTGATAAGCAGTAGCGCAATAGCAATCTCTAAAACAACTCTAAGAAGTGAGCTAGAATGCTCAGGAGTGTTTAAGCTCGTAGGCTTGAGAGCTAATTATTCAAATGCTTGATCATAACTTGATTGATTGTATGAATATGAACAGCTAAATATATACTAAGCAATTAGGTCGTCAATTGCGATTGCCAGTTGGCTAATGTCCGCTAGAATCCATCTAATTCCTTGTCATTGATTGCTGATAAGTGGTGGAAATTGGCCGTAAACAGTCTGTCTGCATAAATGAACCAAAACCGTCACTCTGCAAAAATGAACTAAAATAGCATAGGTGACACTGTCGCAAAAAAGACGACAGTGTCAAAATTTTGCGAAAAACCTGACAGTGCCTTAAAAACTCTTTTAGGGTTGTCCCACACTTTGCTAGAGTCATTTCCTTAACATTTGAAGCACTTTGGAAAAAGCAAAAAATGCAACTCTGCATATTTGCACGCAAATTTTGACAGGCGACAGTGTCACTAAAATGCGAAAAATGTGACATTGTGGTTAGTTCCTTACTTTTCATATAACTCTATCACCACTAACACTACTCCCCTAAACTACCTTCATCATGATTGTAGGTGAAAGGAAAGAGAAGATTAGAAGAGATTGAGAAGAGAAGAGATAAAGAGAGAGATAAAGAGTGAGAGTGGAGGTTAGCTCAAATGCTCTTTATGCTTGCTAATGGAAAAACATTAACTAAGGCAACCAATAAATCTGAAAATAGAAAGCAATGGAAAATACAATCAAAAGCATTAGCAAGTAGTGAATAGCAAATGAGGATGCTTCTCTCCAAAAAGAGTTTTCTCCTTCTCATTAAGCATGAAAACAGAGTACAAATGGTGCCTTTTTATAAATGGGGAAGGCCCTTGCCCCAAAATCGTATTGGCTAATATTTACATTGATCTTATCCATTCATTTTGGACCCAACTTGACCCAAGTGCCCACAAAAAGTACATTGGAAATCACAAGATTCATGTGAGTCCAAAATTGGACCCAACTCTAAAAAAGTAAACTCTAAGTTTAAATTTGACTTTGGGCCTCAAGTTTTATTTTAATTACAAAGGGCCCAAGTCAATTTTTTTAATTACGACTTAACTTGCGTGCTCATTGGGCCATGGGCTTATATGCGCAGGATGCCATACCCTTGCAACACATTTTATTGGCCAATATTATTTATTTACAATTTGTCGGGAACACCCCCAACAGACCCACGGCCTAAAGTAGTGCCGGTCCCTCGGCACTCTGCCGGTTTAGTAGAGAGTCTTCTTGGCCCGCCTCTGGTGGATCAGGTAGCCCGTGACATCTTCCATGAAATTAATGCGGTCCAGTTTCTTCAAGTCCTTGGGCATGAGAAGGGACTTGTGGACTCTTGTCAGCCAGTCTTGGTTGATCCACGCTTGGAATCTGCACGTCCAAGGATCACCAAGGAATGCAACTCGGTAATAGACTCGAGCGATTGGCAGTTGATCTTTGACTTTGTCGGAGGCTAGCGCTTGTTTAGGATCAAAGAATATGGGGGGAAGAAAATTGTCCCACTTGGTTTCAATCCCCGTTAAAAACTCTAAGTCCTGGGTGAAAGTGGCTGCCGCACGGATTGTTGGATCAGGGCAGTTGAAATATTTGTTGGCAAATAGGGTGACAGCCCTTCGGGCGTCTACATCCGTATCCCAACCATGCTTTGATGGAATTCTTTGCCAATTGAAGTTATGGATGGTGATTTTGTCCAAAGGGGTGCCACATTCCACCCATTTGGATCATCGTGTGCATGGCAAGAAGTGTGTGTTCACTCGTAGTTGTTGCGGACTTGTCACATAGGCCCTGATGGCCGTAGGGTCATGTTCAAAGAGCTGCTGGCACCACTCTAGTTGTGGTTGGAGGGTGGGTAGTGCCTGCAGCTCGTTGCCTTTTATTGTCTGCGCCGAAAATGATATCTGTCAGTCGCCTCTTGATGACTTGTGGGATACTTGGCTAGAAATTCGTTGATTTTCTTCTCCACAGACTTTGGTCGTTGGAAGGCCCAACTGACAGATATGGTGCGCGAGCCTCTTGATGAGGAGGCTTGTCCTTCCTCTTGGCTTTGGCTTGGACCTGCGTCTTGGTCTTGGTCCCGCGTTTCAGCACCCGTATAAGCTGGTCCTTGGTCTTGGCCTTCGGACCCTTGATCATGACTTATCCCCCCTGCTGCTTGCTGGCCTTGGTCCTGGCTAGTGCTTGCCTGTGCAGCATAAAAAATAGGTGGCGATGGAATCACCACTGGGGTGGGTTGGGTCTTCTTCTCCATGTAATGCTGGCAAGCCTTGAGGGCTTGTTTGGCCTGGGCGAGCTCGTGAGTTGCACTTGCCCGGTACTTGTCGAACTCTGTCTAGTAGCTATTCAATGTTTGGCTATATACCTGCACCTGATGCCTGAAGAGATTCATCTCTACTTGAGAGAGCGGCCTTGAGTCTGGTGTGGGTTGAGCTAGCCAGGCGAGTTTTTCGCTTTGTAGGCTTTCACTTCCGCCCCCAGACACGTATTCTCTGCTTCACAAATTTGTAGTTGCGTCTGGAGGGGAGCAAGCCATTGGGACACTTCGAACTGAAGCTCCCGCAGCTTCGTGGAGACATCTGTCAGCGCTTTGGAGAGGCTCTGGATATATTGGTTTAGGCCATCCTCCTTCTGCTGCAGCTTGGCGATCTCCCGGTGCCCGTCTAGTTCATGTTGTTGAGCTATAAGAAGCTTTTGCTGTAGCTTAATGAGTTCCGCTCGCAGTTGGGTGTTGCTTGTCGCCAAGTGGAATACCCGGCTGTCCAATGTGGCCCTGGTTGCTACCGCCTCCTGGATGTATATTTCCAAGGTTTGGTATGCCATTATTAAATCGGTTGGAACAACCGGTATGCTGGTACTTACAGGGGCTTGTGTGGTAGTGGCCCCGACTACTTGTATAGCGTCGTCGTGGTTGTCTTCTATGAGGTTCTCTGGGGATTTGTTGTCATCTGGGGTGGTGGAATCTGTCCAATCTAGTGATGGAATGAATATTGTCTGAACAAATGCATCATCAGGCAATGGTTGGTTGCCCTCGACAACCTTTGATGGCGAAAGGGATGGGGTGGGAGTAACAGAAGTGTAAACAGGAGTGGGATAGTTTGTCCAAACGAGAGAATGGGTGGAACAGAGGGAAACTAGAGTGTAGTGTGGAGATGAGGAGGAAGGGGCATGTGCCACGCATTCTTTTGCTGGCCGTCATGTTAGTAGCTGTAGGTTGGGAGGATGTGGATGCAGCAGATGGCCGATAGAGGTTAGCATGTGACACAATGGAAAATAGAAGGCTCGAACGATGAAAATCGTGCACTTTTGCCTCGATAAGTGCACAAGCAAAGTTACGGGTGTTGGGTTTGATGGAAATGGTTAGTTCATGAATGAGGAAGGCATGCCAGTCGTATGGCACAACCGTGGGACTAGGGAATCCCAGGAAGGACTCCACTATCTGACTCAGCAGCGTGGACTGGATTATGTCCTTGCGAAATGTTGAAACAACCAGAAAGTTGTTCAACAGATGCGCAACTACCTGTATGACTGGTTTCGTGATAGCCTCTATCAGGTAACCGTTGTTAGTTTGGATTGAAATCTCTGGTGTAGTCTGGACGACGAAAGGTTTGATCAAGGCTTTTGTCTGACGATGGGAGATGGACTGGCGGTCACCGGACATAATGCCGACGGTGACCATCGAGTCCACATTAATTTGTACCTTGTATGTACCATTGAGTCCACGTTAATTCGTACCTTGTACGTGGTACCCTGGTATAGAAAGTGGAAATGCACTTTCGACGCTTTCCAAGTGGCGTAAGCGTGAAGGACGAGGCCCATGTTAATGTTAGAATTGAAAAGCGCCGAGTAAAAATCCATTGCCTCAAGAAGTGGGCTAGCAGTCTGAAGCCATGGTTGAATCAGGACATCAGAAGTCAAGGGCCAAATCTAGGTGGCTGAGGATATCTCATGCTGGATCACCTGCTTGGTGCCAGAGTCTTCAGAAGATGAGGAGGCCATGTAAGCAGTGCTAGTTAAAGTGCAAAAACATGAGAAAAGTTTTGGGTGAAATTTGCCCTTAATTTGCCATAGTTACTGAGATCGAGGTCTCTGATCTGCAAATTGGGGGACTTACTGGTGTAATCTGATGATCTGCTTCTCTCTTGATCTTATCTGGATCTAGATCCCTCTTGGATCTTGATGGATTTCCCCGATCTTGCCAGATTTGGCCGAATCTTGATGGATCTAGCTTGATTTGGCTTGATCTTCCTAGATCTAGTTGTGATGGCCTAACAGAATAGCTTTTCGTAACATGCCACCACCAACTTGGATCTAATTCACTACGGTGGCCAGTACTTGTGCAACCGACTACTGTTGATGGGTGTGTCAAACGGTGTCCCATCTAGCTTCTCTAGATTCACGGCTCCATGATTAAGAATTTTCTTGATCTGATAAGGACCTTCGCCTGTGAATTTTAATTTTTTCTTGATCGCCTTGGTTTTATACATCAGGACCGTATCTCCGGAACAAAGATCCTTCTTTTGTAGCTTGCGATCGTTCCATGCTTTGCGTCTTTCCTTTTCAGCTGTCAGTGCATGCCCAACTAGTAAGCGTGTTTCACAGAGCTTATGCAGAGCTTTGTGACATAGTTGTAGAGATCTGGATTCATTAAGTCATTGCGTTGTAGCAATCCTTAATGAAGGGGCTAAAATCTCTACTGGCATTACAACATCCTGACCATATACCAATTGTAAGGGTGTTTAATCAGTGCTTCCTTTATATGGTGTCCTGAATGCCCACAGAGCAGCATGCAACTTGTGTTCCCAATCTGATCTGCTAGCTTCACCTGTTTTCGTGAGCACGCTACAGAGAATCTTATTGGATGATTCTGCTTGTCCATTACCGCAAGGATAATAAGACGTACTGGTTCTATGGATCACGAAGAATTCTTCCAAGAGGACCTTGATGGTCTCATTGATGAAATGACTTTTGTGATCGCTGACTATCTCCACCAGACATCCAAAGCGCATAATGATATTCTCATAGAGGAACTTGGCAGTGGTCCTAGCATCAGCTACTCTTCCTGACTTGGCTTCGACCCACTTGGTGAGATAGTCGGTGGCTACGATTATGTATCGAGTCTGGGTACTCCTTGTTGTAGGTGAATTGGACCGATGTAATCCAATCCCCACGTTTCGAATGGTGCTTGGGCTAAGACCAGGTGTAGTAGGTCATAATTCAATCTCATTGGTCTCCTTGCCCTTTGGCACACATCGCACTTCCTCAGGTATTCCTCCATATCCTTATGAATCGTTGGCCATCAACATCCTGATTGCAGTGTAATGTCAGATGCAAAATGGCCTCCACCCATGCCTTTATGTGAAAGCAAAATGATCTGGGTGGTCTCATGAGGAAGAATACACCGCCGAAGAATCCCATCTGGTCCTCTTTGGTATAATTGGCCGGCAATCAGCTAATAAGATCTAGCTTTCAAGATCAATTTTCGCTGATCCGCCTTTGGTAGTGATTTGTCTGGTTGGCCCCACATTAGATATTCAACAATGTCGGCAGCCCATTCTGGTACCGTGTCCACGTAAAATAAGGCAGCTTCGGCCAGCTCATCGTTGAGTTGGGTTGCAACCTCCTTTCCCTTGATTCGCGACACATGATCTGCCATGTAGTGTTGTTTTCCCTTGCAGAATACTATCCAAAAAGCAAACTCCAACAACAGAAGTAGCCATTTGGTGATTCTCCTTGTGTTGCAGGTTTTGTTAACGAGATAGAGCAATGGTTGATGGTTCGTATAAAAAGCGAGTGTGTGGCCATCATGTAGTGCCGAAACTTCTTAACCACATAGACCATTTTTAGTGCTTCTCACTCTATGGTTGAATAATTCATTTCTGTATCACTGAGCTGTCGACTTGCAAATTGGACTAGAAAATCCTTTTTGTGTTCTCATGGCTGGGTTAAGATTGCTCCAACGCATACTTTGATGCGTCCGTATGCACATGAAACTCAATGGACCAATTGGGTGGACGTAAGATTGGTGCTGAAACCAATGCATCTTTAAGCTTTTGGAAAGCCTTTAAGGCTTCCTCGTTTCAATGTGGATCCATTGTGAGTTTGTAAATTGGTCGGGCTAACTCCGCAAAATCTAGAATGAAGATCCGATAATAGTTAGCATGACCCATAAAGATGTAGACTTCGCGGATTGTTCTTGGCGGTGGTAGATCAACAATGATCCTGATCTTTGATAGGTCTATGACGATCCCGTGTCTAGATACTATATGGCCGAGAATCAAGCCATGTGTAACTCAGAATTGAATTTTTTTTGGATCCAAGGAGATCTAAAAATTGCGACATTTTTGTAGCACCTTCTCCAGATTGGATAAGTGTTTTGAGTTTGGTCCATGCACGCACAAGTCGTACAAGAAAATTTCCGAAAATTTCTGCAAATACTCTTTGAATGCCGCCTACATAGCACGTTGAAAAGTGCTTGGAGCATTACAAAGTCCAAATGGCATCACCTTATAGGCATAGGTCAAGGACACTTTCCGTAAAGGGTAAAGGAAAATGATGCTTTTTGGTAACTGCATTTAGCACCTTCAAATTCACACAGATTTGTATTTTGCCATTCTTCTTGGGTACTATAACTATAGGCGATATCCATTCCGTGTGCTCGATTTCATAAATGAAATCTGCATCTAACAACTTTTGCAACTCCTGTTTGATCAATTTCTGTGTAGTTCGGGTTGCAGCGGTAGTAACGACTCACCTTGGGGACTGCTCTATCCACCAAAAGTATGGTGTGTTGGGCTACTGTTGGTGGAATGCCCTTCAGATCACTGTAACTCCAGGCAAAACAATCTTTATACTCCACCAACAATGATCGTAGTCTCTTGAATTGTGTGGGCATTAACTGCTCTCCCACATGCACTATCTTTTCTTCTTCACCTGGCTCGGCGACGTTCATTGGTTGTGTCCGCGTAGGTCCCTCGAAGACTTGTTTCGGTGGTGCCTAATTTTGATTAGGTTCTCGCTGGGCTTGCGGCATCATAATTACCACGTCGTCCAAGGTATAATTTTTGAAAGTTTCAGGCATCTCGTGACTGGAGCTTGTCAAGATTCCTCTTTCAGCATACTGATCTTAGCCCGACTGGTCATCTTTTGGTTCTCCATCATCTGAGTAGAAGATGATGTTGTATCTGAGTCCATCTTGATTGACTTCAAGGAATCCAACACCTTCTTTTTGTCTTTTTTTGTCATATTTGTGGATTCGTCCTTGTTGTCTTTCATCAAAACTGGTGTGACATTCGCTTCGTGTTGTGAATATCAACATCCACTGTAGCTATAGCCTCTTCGGGTAGATCACTCCATCGAATCACCTGATTGTAACGTTGTTTCAACTGATTCTTCTTGTTCACAGGTGCCCTTGGTTGATCGATCCTTGAGACTTTCGCCATAGTAGATTTTTGCTACGGTTGAGCTAGTACTTTTTTGATTCTGTAACGATCTGGGTCCATGTGCTGTTGGACCTGATCATCAGTCAGCTCAATCTCCTTATTATAAGTTAGAGCATGTTTCCAAAGAACTAAATCATCGTCCACTGGGTTCTTAATAGGTTCTGCTGATAGCCATGCTATGATTATCATATTCATCCCAAATGTGATTGGTGTGTCCATAGTGTAACACTTGGGTGAAGATGTGCTGGGTTCAAGTTCTGATTCATATTGACATGCTCGGCAGTCAATAGTTGCTAATGCATCTGTCCATCTCATGACATCCGTCTCTGAATCATAGTGACCACCCTTGGCTGGCCTTGGGCGATCAATCATGTGATCTGTCGTGGATGATCCGTCATCAGCTTTGGGTGCAATAGGTTTCACCGCCCATATGGTTGGATCAACCTTTACAATCTACTCTCTGTTCCCAAACGTGAGTTTTTCTGTATCTCAATTGTGTACTACTTACGCAGTCCTCAACCATGGTCTTCCCAATAAAATACAATATGCAGTTGGAGATTCAGGTATATCCATGACTACAAAAGTGATTACAAACTACATGCCTGCTATTTTTACAGGGATATCAGCAACCACACCCTTTGGTTTTACACAGGATTGATCCGCTAGCTTGATGGTGAATCTTGCTGGTTTCAACTCTTGTAAATCTCACTTTTCATATAAAATAGTGGTGGAGATCAAATTGACACCTGATCCTCCATCTACTATTGCTGCCTCGTCCTCGTATCTCTTGTGTTTGATTGGTAGGGTGATGTTGTGTTCTTCACTGGGCCCATGTTGTCCCGATGTGGAGGATGTTACTTGTTTCTTCATAACCCATACAAAATATGGGCTTAGTCGCTACTGACTCCTTGTCTGTTTTGGCCCATTCAGCCAAAAGGCTTTTAGATGTGGCGCAATCCATAGTAATTCCCCGGGCTTTACCATGTGAAAAGGTGGTTCATGACGATGCAACCAATTGTTCAGATTAGTGCGCAATGGTAATCCCGTTTGCGGTTCCTGTTCGCCGTCAACTGGAGGTTCCGTAGGATTGTCCCTTTCTTGCTCTTTTTCTTCCGCTTGTGCTTTTTGTACCCAGTGTCGTATTTTCTGGTACTGTCTTCTCTCTTCCCTCACATTTGGATATGGCGCTGAAGTTGAGGGTTGATCATCAGTGACCGATGGTGCCGGTGACGAAGCCACTTCCTTCCTCTTCTGTATTCGCATAATGGCTAACACAAGAGCATGGAGCTGTTGCCCTTCCGGTGGCATTCCCGCTGGAACTGCTGGCTGTTGTATTGTTATGAAGTTTAGTGGTGCACTGGTTCCATGTCTCATTGGACAATTCTTGAAGCAGTGTCCATAACCGCATTCTCGACAAAAGGATGTATATATATTTTTTTAAATAAATTCTGCAATTCTGTGTCCTTCGTCACATCCGTAGCAGCCCTAATTTCTTCCACCTTGACGCTGAGCTTGAGCTGCATAGGCTGCAAAATATTCATTTATGGCAAGATCCATAAATGATTCATCCAGTCCATACCATTGCTGTTGCTCAGATTGGGATGGTACTTGCATCTTTGGTTCCGCTGCTGTCAGGTTTACATGGGCCACTTGTTGATTGGTTGGCCCTGGTGGTGTAGGTAAGGCCATACGCTATTGCTGATTCAATGCGTCATACCTCAGTGCCGTGTTTAGTGCCCCTTGATGATATGGATAAGAAGTTTGATAAGGACTCCTCTTCTATTGAACAAACCGCGGGTAAATGGGCAAAATGTCGTTTTGTGCGATGTTGCATTGCACAAATGACAAAATCTATATGTCAGTCTCAAATTTTGCTTTAGGACTGGACACTCGTTTGCTGTATGATTTTGTGTGCATACTGAGCACCATACATTCTCACATCGTGGATACTGTAGTTGGGTTGGTTCCGGTAGATGTGGCATTGCTGCTACAGCTCCTTGTAAGGCTTTCAATTTCTGATCAAACTGCGCCGTAAGCTGCTCCATTTGTTGTTTGTGTAATTTTGTCATTTGATCCAACAATAGTTCCGTGAATAGAGTGGATGCATTTGATGATGATGATGCTATCAAGGGAGTGGGAGTATGGGTGGATGGATATTCGACGTCAGATCCCTCATTCTCTTCCCTGATGACATCCTCCATAGCTTCTTGTAGAGTAGCGTATTGCTCCCGTCGTTTCAGTTCTCTTCTGATGCTCCGTGGTAGTCCGGCTACAAACCACATGATCACCTCATGATCGAGAGTTAGTGCTGCACTACACTCCGATCATAGATGTTTGACCCGTTCAATATAGTCCCTAACCCTTTCTCTTTTTCCCATATTGACCTTGCTGAGCAAGAGAAACAAGTCTTCTAGGAACTTCCTTGGTTTAAAGCGCGTGATGAGAGCTGTCTTAACCGCTTCCCAAGTAGATTTTTCTTCCTCTGACAGGTTGAAAAACCAATCATGAGCCACTACTAATAAGGACATGGGAAACAACATCAACTTTTCTGCAGGTGTCCGTTTGCCGTAGATTTCACAAGCTTGCTCGTAGATATGGAGGAAGCGGATGGGATCTGATGATCCATCGTATTTTGGTATTTCCATCCGAGGTACTCTCCGGACTGCTTGCAAGGGAGCGATAGGTACGGGTTGGCCCATTGGATCCATTGGCGTGGTTTCGTTTCTGCCTCCTATTGCGCAACTACTAATCTGGGAAGGTGTGGTTCTTGATTTGCTGTCCTTCTTGCTACTGATCGTCCAGATCTCAGATTCATCCGATGGTGGGGGTCCAAGGTAGTTGGATATTACTTATACAGTGGGATGCAGTCTGGATCTGAAGGATCTGATCACTCTGATTGGCTGGAAGTGAATTTTAGGCCTTGTACGGTGGTTTTTTCTTGATAAATTTTTACTCCTTGCACTGATTGACCTGAGATTTTGATAGTAGCTAGATCTGGTGCAGATATTTCCACAGATCTAGTCTGCAAGGGTTTTCTTATGCGAGGGCTGGTTGTGGGAGAGTTCTTTAGTTGTTTTGTAGGTAAAAGACCTTGATATCTCTCAGATCTTTGGGTTGCAAGAATCACAGTTGCTGAATCTGAGTCAGATCTGACTCTAGAATTCTCTACGAGAGTTAACTCTCGCACTAAGTGAAAATTTCACTGTATGCAAGGGCTCAAAACCACTATTTTGGCTTGATCTTCACCAAATATCTATACTAGCTCTTGTAGGCTTCATCATTAATGTAAATTGACATTCTGAATCGATTGAAATGGTCTGCGAGAGTTCTTACTAGAAGGATTTGCTGGATCTTCACTTTTTAGTGACTTTTTAACACTTAAGCCCAATTTTTTGCTCACTGGAATCAAACTAACTCTCGTAGGCTCTTGGCGTTATAGTTAGATCTTTTGTGAACAACGCCAATTGCCTCACTGTTGGATCGAAAGAGTGGATATACTCCTGCTAGAATGCTTGTAAGGCTCTCCAGAAATCCACTAATGCTTATCAACATTGCCCTTAATTCAGACTTTCATTTTAGCCGCTCAGAGATAACATAGAGTACGTGGCTCCGATCCACAACTTATTGTACTCATTTACTTCTGTTTTGTTCTAATACTAAATCAATACTATCTTTTATTGCATTCAGCTTCGTCTCAGTATGCGTTTCTGTAGTTCTTCACGACTAATTATTTGTCTAATAATTCAACGCATTATTGTTTGGCTACATAATCACTGTAGTACTGATGATTTCAAAGTTAGTTACTATAACATCGAACATGATTTCTATCACTATTGTTTTGTTCAAAATTGATAGGCGTAGTCATGCAACAGTTTATTCTGCCATCGACCTATCTTCTGCACACCTCTTTCCAACATGTTGTATATATAAAAATCTTGTCTTTATATTTACAAAATTGTTGGAGTAGCATTCGAAGGATGCATAAACATTTTTTAGCCTACCCTGTGACAGTAGATAGCTCAACCTAAAAGGCAAACAAAGTTGGAACATGCATCCGTACACAGACTATGTACATAAATACAACAACAGAAGATCACTATCCAAAGATAGTTTTCCTATCGATGACATCATGATCGACAGAGATATATGTAGCTTCTTCATTAGCAAGTGGTGAGAGAGGCATCTCTGGTGTGGACGTATCAGTCGGCGTGTTTGCAATCAGATTTGCACTGTGAATGCTATGATCAATGCTTCGTGTTCTTGCTCCAAAGTATCATCCACGTGCATGCTATCTTGCAAAGAAGATGTTATAAACATCTTCCAACATTACCAAGCCAGGAACCAACATCGCCCGCCACACTGATGTTGCTCGCTCTACATCCATACCAAGACCTTTTAAAGGTGTTATCCAGGCCGCAAAAGGAAAATACTTTGCAATTCCTAACATGGACAACAGACAAGCTACGAAAGTTTGACCCAAATAGCACTTTCCATAGAATAGATTGTACATGAACACCCTTTCAAACACATTGCATGGAGTCAAGTAGACTCTGTTCTTCACTTCAGAAGACCCCAGCTTCGCATAAAGCTCTTTCCCAAGCTCGAGATCATCAGTTTTAGCATTGTGCAATGCAACTTGAAAATGAGACTTTCCGAAATCATTCAAACAGTAGCCTACCATACCATGGAATGTATTCAAACCCTTATGTGTGAGTGTCTTGCACATGACCAGAGCTCCTGCTGGTGCTTGCACATCCCAACCCAACTGGTGCTTAATCTGCAAATTCACGGTTTTGGCACTAGTGGCCATGATTCAACATGTCATTTGAAAATGAAAGTGCAGCAACGTGCCTCCCCTCTCCACAGCACACACCCCAGCTACACATTTATCTATCAAAAACTATTGCAACAAAGGTAGCAAGCGAACGTCAACATCACCCCCTCCACAGCCAACGGTAATGCTAAGTTCCAGATACTTTATGTTTGGAGAATTGATCTTCTTTACCTTCGATGGTGGCCTCCCATGCCCATGACCTGGATGTTTGGATGTGCTTCCGACGTCCATTTGTGTATTATGCATTTAGAAGAAAGAAAAAGTTTTGACAAGGCAATTCGGATGAGAGACAAAGACATAGAACATACATGATATGAAAAAGTTAAATCGCGAACGAAATCAATTCGGATAGATTTTAAATATGATTGCTGGTCATTGCATGCTATATCATTCCTACAATCCTCCAGAAAGTAGACAGACACTACTGATCTACAACATTCAACAAAACTGGACCAGTGTGCGGAATTGATAAAAGGTGAATGAGATGCACAATCAATATCAGACATTAATTCATTTAAGATCATACAAACATTAAGAGTGACATGTGCATAATAGCTACAATATCATCTATTGATCCTCTAGATTTTGAGCGTTGTATGGCAGACCCACACAGCACATTGGCGTGAGAGAAGCGACGTTCTCCCACGAGTAGTGTCTCGCTTACTAGCGAACTTCTTGGATTTCTGTGAATCCTGCTTACAAAATTGTCTCGCTCACAGACGGACTTCTATTCTATATATTTTCTATTTGCTACTATATGTATTTTATACATCTAGTAATTGCATACATTCAGAATAGCATATCTGATCAGATAGACTAAACAATCTATAACTGATCATGGATTACAAGAGTGGTGGGTTAGGCACGTCCTAACGCTCTTCCGCAGATGTCATTATATTAGATCATGGTTTTTGTACTTCATGGTACTTGTATGATCTTCCTGATCCTTTGGAACATGAAAGTCGAAAAATGTCACAAAGGTTTTCGTGTCGCTTTGAGTCGTTTGACTTTTGCATCGTCTGACTTTCTCCTATTGTATCACGAACATTTTTCGTTCGCAAATATTTTGCATTCGTATCTTTTCATCAAGATGTTTGCGAACATTTTCACTTTGTGTCTTTTTGTCAAACTGAGAGCTGAAAGTTAGCAAAGCTTTGGTAATAAAAATGTTTTATTTTTTCAGCTCTCTCTCAAAGCATGGTAGCTTGATGACTCCAAGACTGCTCCTCTGTTTCTCGAATAGACCTTTGTCTAAGGCCTTTGTGAAAATGTCAGTCACCATCTCCTTTGTTCCAATGAAAATAGTCTGCAACATCTTTTCCCGATCAGATCCCTTATTAAGTGATACTTGATTGCGATGTGTTTCCTCCTTGAGTGAAACACAGGATCCTTTGTCAGATGTATTGCAAATGTATTGTCCATCTGCAAAATCAGAGGCTCATTTCTTGTTTCGTCTAGTTTGTCAAGGAACTGTTTGAGCCAAATGATTTCATTAGCCATCTTTGTTGCTGCTACGTACTCTGCTTCGTAGGATGACTGAGTCACAATGGTCTGCTTATTGCTGACCCAAAGAATTGCTACTCTTGACGCGATGGTGCATCCTCCTGAGATACTTTTGCAGTCATCCTTGAGAGATGCCCAGCTAGCATCACTATAGAAAAACATTTAGAACCCTGCATCACAAGAGTAACACAAACCAAAATCCTTCGTTAATTGAAGGTATTACAAAACTTGTTTCGCAATCTTCCAATGAGTTGAGCCTGGATTTGTACAGAATTGGCTCATCCTGAACACGACATAAGCAATGTCAAGACATGTGTTATCTGCAAGATACATCAGTGATCCGATCTGCTTCCTGTATGGTGTATGCTGCATCAATTCTCTTTCTTCTTCAGTCTTCAAACAATCTTCATTCGTCAAGACTATTCCTAAAAGCATTGGAGTATTTGCTCCTTTGCAATTTAGCATCCCAAAATTCTCTAGGATTTTTTGGGTATATCTGGACTGATGAAGGTACAATTTACCTCCCTCATAGTCCGTGTCAATCTGTAAGCCAAGATAACATCTGGCTTCTTCCAGGGTTGCAATATCAAAATGTTTCAAGATGTCATACTTCAACTCAACAATAAGTTCTTCACTTTTGTAGAATATCAGAGTGTCTCCACATATACAACTATAATGATGATTTTTCCATCTATAATTCTTACATAAAAATTGGAATTAGCCACTAGTGGCTTGAATCCTAAGGATCTCAAGGCTTGATCTTTCTTCTTATACCATTGTCATGTTGATTGCTTTAGACCGTAGATACTCCTGTGCATTTTGCATGCATAAGTGAGAAGTGAATTTGAAATGTAGCCTGGAGGTTGATTCATGTAGACTTCTTCGTGTAGCTCACCATGCAAGAACGTTATCTTCTCGTTCACAATGTGAATCCTGAGATCATAAGCAACTGCATATGCAAACAGTAGACATAGGGATAAATGTTTCACGACAGGAGAGAAGGTCTCAGCATTGTCAATATCATATCTATGAGAAAATCCCTTTGCTACAAGTCTGGCTTTATACTTAGAAATATCTCCATTTGGTCCATACTTCAGCGTATATATCCACTTGTATTTTATAGTCTTTCACTTATCCGGTAATGGCTGCAATGTCCACACCTAATTTTTTCTCATGGATTCCATCTCCTCATTCATGGCTTGGATCCATTTGTCCTTCTCTGGACATTCAATTGCTTCCTCGAATGTTTGTGATTCTCCACTGAATCCATAAACTCTTCTGATGTAGAATCTGAACTGCCTGACACAAAGCTTGCTGGCGCTCTTCGTTCTCTTGTCTATCTTCTAGGAGATTCTTTTGGATCTGCAATGCTCTTGTCTTTATTTGATCTGCAATGCTCTTGCCGGAACCATTTTGGTTTATATGTATTGTAACAGTAGGCTGGTTTGTAAATCTTTGTTCTTCGTCTGATTCATCACTCGAATGAGGTGTGACTCAAACATCTTCGTCTGAGTGTTCGTCCTTTGCTCTCTCTCTCACAATTAGTAAATCATAGTACTGTCTTCCAAGGACTTCATAACTGATGGGATCATCATTGGCCATCGTTCTGCTCTCATCGAATTTGACGTCTATGATTGTCTTCACTATGTTTGTCTCTGGCATTTAGACTTTGTAGTACGACGAATAATTGTCATATCCTACAAGATATCCTTGTTCTACTTTCTCATCAAGCTTCATTCGAAGCTTAACAAGAACATGTGCATATGCTACACAGCCAAAGATTCGAATATGAGTCAGATTGGATTTTCTACCCCACCACAATTCGTGTGGCACTCGGGCAAAAGCCACCAAAATCTTTCAGATCGATCCTAACATTCCCGAACTTGAGATTGCATCTCCACCTCACGACCGCTCACCACCTCATGTCAGTTTTCCTCCTCGTGCCTCTTCACCACCTCCCACCTCCTCTTCTTTGTCCAAATCTGATCTCCCCTCCACTTCCACAGTTCTTCCTAGACTTGTGGATAACCTCCCTGATCATGTGACGATACATAAACACTGGTACAATAAAGTCTTTACGGTACCTGATTCTGAACAACCGGCCCTCTTCGAGAAGAAATATCCGAATGTCACCACCCGAGGCAGCTATACACTGCCAGAAAAGCTCAAGGAGCTATTCAAATAGAAGCTGGCCAATGCCATTTCGCTCCTACATCCTCAACCAGAGTGGAGGAAGGCGGCATTTTTATGCAACCCCGAGCTGATCAAAGAATATCTTACAGCTCCGGCGGTTCTACGTGTTGATCCAGCATACTATCCACTATCCTGAAGAAGGTCATGGACTGCACTTAAAACTCCAAGTGTAGGGGCTTATAATTGGCCAATTATTAAGTATGCAAAAGGTTGGAGCACAACGGTTGACATCCAACGAGCCCTCTACTGATTCCTCACTGAAGCGGCCAATTCACCAGACCCAATAGTTTGAGAGGCCTACTACAATGTGGAAACTCTTCTGACGGCCAACAAAGTCGACACCAAGTGGGACCTCTGTTTTGGAGAGTATTGCTTCGACCCCAACTTGGCCTTCAAGACAACGACAATCGTGGACCAAATACTGCTATACCGGACCTACCATCGGCCATCAACAACATCATTTGTCAATATAGCCCAGTTTTCCTGCTTTCCTAGAGTGGATTAGTTTTCATTTCTTGTTTGTGGAATAATGTAGGAATCAGCATTCAGGTAAGCTAAATAGATTGGGTTTGTGGTGTAGTTCTTGCATATTATCTTACAACCCTGTCATTAGAAGAGTTCCAAAATAAAAAAAGACCTTTGTAAAGATACTTTTATTTATTTATCTTTAGTTTCGACCGTCACCAGGCCCAATCAAAATGCACAGATTTGAAATCTATGTAACGTAGTTCAAATTAACTGAGAAATAAAAATGCAATATAGAAAATTTTTGAAATTTGTGTGCGGGCAGCATGGACTTATCCCACTGGTTTCTTCTTCCTGCCCGACACGTGCTAATCTGTCCGACGTCAATACCTCAAGTTAAATTTACTTGACTATGCTGGTTAGTATAATGAAATTTTCTAACTATATTAGTTACAGTTATAGAAATACAGTATGTACAGTTACATAAAATATGGTAGATACAATAATTGTGAATATGTTGGCATTTACATTAGATTAAATATGATACAAAGAATTGAAATGAAGTATCATATCAGAGAGATTTTTGGTGTCCAAGCTTTGAAAATAGCAATGGCAAGGAGACCCAGATCTACAATCGAGTCTGTGATTCTTTACAATGAGAAAAATGAAGTTGATAAATGGGAGCCAACAAAATATACAAAGAATTCATGGGTATTGCTGCATCCATCATCAAAGGGCAATTTTTGACAAAAGAAAAGAGCAAAAATGACATACAAATCTTATTGGAAAGCAAAATTTTTGGAGTTTAAGACTACCCCGGGAGGTCAATCGATATCAGAAGTTTTAGTACAACAAGTGTATATGCATTCAGAAATCAAAGTACATGATATCAATCCTCATGATCGTCAAAAATGAAATTGTAAGTATATCAAAATATATGCACTCTACAGCAATCATAGGTGATTTTCTTTATTGATGCTCTTCTGATTATGATTTAAATGCCTCAACATTGTTTTTTTCTTTCAGATTTATATCCATCATGCATAAGTGAATGGGAGCCAACACAATCACTTACAGGAATATTGGACATAATTCACTCTGATGTTGAAAAGCTGCAATACAAAGACGAAGAAGTCCAAAGGAACTTGCAGATCGTGGTATCTATTTTTATGAATCTTTATATACGCCACAAACAGATGGTCCACTAGTCAGACACTGTGACAATGTGTCATTATTCTCCTTGAAGGCCTGAAGCAAAAAGTTACTCAGCACCAGCAACTCATTGTATGAATCTCTTGAAATGTCATATTGCAAGAGTGTAAGCCCAGACTCTATCACATGATCACTGATAGAAGCCTGTCTATTTTTGACATTCAAACAATCAACAGCTCTATAATTTATACTAAAGTCAAGTCCCTCTAGTCTTAAACAAAAAGGAGTACCAATTCTATCTACAGCATCGGCTATGTCCTTCTCAAATTTAAGATAATCATTGGAATCTATATATGTATAAAGATTTGAAGGAGGAGGAGGTGGTGGATGTGTAGTATCTACATGAATTACAAGGGTATCCAAAATCGATGTAGCTATATTTACAACATTATCAAGAGCAGCGTTATCTACAATTGGTTCCAGGTTAGGCTTCGCAAATTCTGTAGTATCTACTCTCCTTACTGTCTTCGAAGCTCTCTTGGGGGCTGTCTGCTTCCTAGGACGCTTGGTAGGAAGATCAATCCTATCTAGAGGAATAGGCCTGGGAGCAGCAGACTGAGATAATTGTAACTTACAAAATCTCTCCCTCATTCTCATCAGCAACTGAAAGTTCTTGGGCAGTATGGTGACTCTCTTGGAATGATTAGCAAGCAAAAACGAATCTTCAAAAAAAAGGCTCATAGTCTTCAACAGCTTCCTGAAGGCACTGAAGAGCAATGGGTGTGAATCTAACGAGCTGTCCGAGATCATTTCTAGTTATATTTCGGACGGCACAGTAGAATGGAGCTCTGGGATTCAATAGAGCGGTTGATCTCTGATACTTACGTATTTTAGAGAGCCACCTACTACGGTTGCGCATTCTAGGTCTAGCGGGAGGTGTAATGGCAACCGCAGAAGCTGAGGACGAGCCAATAGAGAAGAAATCTCTCCTTGTCTGCTTTCTCCTATCCATGGAAGTGTACTAGGGGATATCGCACTTGTGCGTGACGACTAGGATGAGCAGGGAAGGATTATGAAGCACTCGTAGAAGACTGATATGTACAGAAAGTATGTATGGTATATCGGACCTGTGCGAGCCGAATATCAGAGAGATCGATTAGTATAGAAGAGAGGCACACAACTCTGATATGAGGAGACATGTAGGTAGAAATATTGGACCTGTGCGCATGGAAGGCAGTAGGCAGAATATCAATTGTGAAGGAGGTGCACAAGTGTGATATGTGGAGCAAAAAAAAAAGTGAAAAAAATTCATCGAAGTTTGTGATTTTATATCACGGTTCACACATGCAAAAGAATGTCCTATCGCACATGTGGGATGTGTACGGCCAAATGCGAGAGCAACACGTGTCAAGTTGCCATTTTACACGTGTGGAATTTGTATGGCCAAATGCGAGAGCGACACATTTGTTGAACTGACGAATGAACATGAGACACATGTACTGGTGTCATTTCACATGTATCCAGGTGTCATTTCACACGTACCAGTGCCTACAGTCCAATTGGAATAAACACGTGTCCATTGACCATTGACCACACGTGTGAAAATTCAGTATAAAAGGCACGAAACCTGATTAATTTTTTACTTTTTTCTTTCTCAAAATTCATAGCATATCGCTCTTGTGCGCGCGCATTGTTGTCCATTTTTTGCAACGATACCTACTTGCGCACAAGTGCGATATTCAGTAGCTACCTGCCGTACATATCCCTCTTGTGCGCGATCTTTAGAGTTAGTTTTTTTTTCGTTTCGTTTGTTCTCCCTCATGCACAAGTGCAATATCTACCACAGTTCCATGGCCTGTTCCTCAGGATCTACACGAGATTCAGGCCTGAGTTCATTTTTTTACTGAATTTGGGATTACTGAAAATCTAGACTACTAATTCCATAGCCTATTCAGGCCATATTTACATGTGCTTGTCCCCACCACTCCCGAGGCCTCCCCAACTCCCAATGATCTAACCATAGTGTCTATAGTCATAGTTAAGAACTGTAAACAGTTCGCAAAATAACTTGACTAAATTCAAAAATATTCCCTCCATTGGTTACGAAAAGGGCAATATTTTCACTGGATCTAGAATATGACCGCCATCCCCAAATTTGAATCAGGAAAAATAGCAAAATGTTTACATATACATTCCTTCCACGAGAATGGAAATATGGGTGCCATCTCCAATTATGGACGCCATCATCACATTGGAATGGAAATATGAGGACCAACTACCTATTGGAATGAAAAAATGAGTGGCATTTCCAAATTTGAATCAAGCATACAAGCATGGAGATTGGATTGATCGTACAGAGTATATAATATAATCAAAGATGAGTATTTTGTTAAAATGAACAACTTAAAAAAAATAATGAATCATTACAGAAGATAACAATCAATATCAAATCAGAACTAGAGCAAATGCAATCAATCTTACAATCTAATCGTATTGAAAACTTACAATTATTGAAGGATGTGGAATTGGCAAAGAAGAAAGCTGAAAGTAAGAAGCGAAAGAGACAAAGTTACAAGGATATTCAAATGCTTTCAAAAGGAGGTTATCGAAATAGAAGGATCAGTGCATTCAAGTAAGCATATTCTGATTTTTGTTGGTTTTTCAATGACATTTGGATTTAATTTCAGCTAAGGTGATATTCTGTTAACTATCTATTTTTTTTGCAGATCTGCATTATTAGCTCCTCAGAATATTAAAGACAATGCTTCACTAGGAATGTCGTTGGGCACAATATTGACAGGCAATGCACTGAGCGTATCATGATGAACAATAGGAGTTCAAATGTAAAGTGCAAAATAACAGAGTCTTTGATGGTGGACATTCAAAAAAATTTAGATAGGACTATAGTTCAGGGTGCTTGTGATTTTGCAGGTATTAGCAGGGAAGCATGTGCAACCATATTTAAACTAATTAGAGAAGCTTTTAAGCAAGTTCAAATTAGAAAAGTCCCAATCCCTAGGACATATCACTTGAAGAAAGATAGGGATACATTAGACATAGATATGCATAAGATCATTGGAACTCCATTTCATATTGAGGAGGTGTATGAAACTGATGGAAAATCGATATTCTATAATTCATCAAACAACTTATTTGTTGATCTAAATTACTTGCTGAGATACATCGTCGCATTCTATGATATAACCTATGAAAAGATGAATGGCAAAATAATCATAGTACTTAAGTTAGATGAGTCAGAAATTGTAAAAGGGCAGAAGATGGAGAGAGTTAGTATAACTCTCATGAATGGTGCACTATCACAAATAGAGGACCAAGAAGATTTCAGATTCAGTGTCCAGTCAGAAAATGATATATAGTGAAGCAGCGTTTCAAGTAAGTAGCCTCATTATTACATTACATTCATTGAATACTAAGTCTGATTAATTTTTTGGACAGGTGCTGAAGGAGGATCATGATATATTATCATGGATATTCTCAAGGACATCTTATCCTAGGATCATCAAGGACCATATGGATGGAGGACTTCTCAATGTTCTAGGAGTTGGAGACTTCAATGTTGAATGGCACTTAGCAGGTGATTTGAAAACATTGAAACGTATGTATAATGTCTCTCACGGTGCTACATCAAAACGCCCTTGTTTGTACTGCATGAAAATGGCAAAAGATGTTACTAGGAGTACAGGAACTACTAGAGAATATGCAAATCCAAACTGGAAGGCTGTGCTACCTATCCCCTTGAAAAATGTGCATGTTTGCACTCTTCATGTAGAAGTTAGATTAGTAGAAAAATCATTTATCTTCATAAAGTTTTTGCTTGGAATACTAAGCCAACATCATTAGCAAAGGAAGCTATCTCTCGATTAGAAGATGTTTGATCAAAAGCAGGACTTCATAAGAGACATGTCAAAATTCAAAAAGATGAAAAGCTTTCAGGAAAGAAAGGGAACATGCCCACTAAGCCAAGCATAGGAGGAGCAAAAGCACGTCATTTCCTATCAAATCATACTGGTAAGGCTTCTAATATTCAACACTTAGTCTAGACAGATATTATTGCTGCCACTCAGGACTTCGAGAAAGACGGCAAAATGCGAGAGCGACACATTTGTCGAACTGACGAATGAACATGAGACACATGTACTGGTGTCATTTCACATGTATCCAGGTGTCATCTCACATGCGCCAGTGCCTACAGTCCAATTGGAAGTAAATACGTGTCCATTGACTGTTGACCACACGTGTGAAAATTCAGTATAAAAGGCACAAAACCCGATTAATTTTTTACTTTTTTCTTTCTCAAAATTCACACCATATCGCTCTTGTGCGCGCTCATTATTGTCCATTTTTTGCAACGATACCTACTTGCGCACAAGTGCGATATTCAGTAGCTACCTGCCGTACATATCCCTCTTGTGCGCGATCTTTAGAGTTAGTTTAGTTTCGTTTCGTTTGTTCTCCCTCGTGCACAAGTGCAATATCTACCGCAGTTCCATGGCCTGTTCCTCAGGATCTACACGAGATTCAGGCCTGAATTTATTTTTTTACTGAATTTGGTATTACTGAAAATCTAGACTACTAATTCCATAGCCTATTCAGGCCATATTTACATGTGCTTGTCCCCACCACTCCTGAGGCCTCCCCAACTCTTAATGATCTAACCATAGTGTCTATAGTCATAGTTAAGAACTGTAAACAGTTCGCAAAATAACTTGACTAAATTCAAAAATATTCCCTCCATTGGTTACGAAAAGGGCAATATTTTCACTGGATCTAGAATATGACCGCCATCCCCAAATTTGAATCAGGAAAAATAGCAAAATATTTACATATGCATTCCTTCCACGAGAATGAAAATATGGGTGCCATCTCCAATTATGGACGCCATCATCACATTGGAATGGAAATATGAGCAGCAACAACCTATTGGAATGAAAAAATGAGTGGCATTTCCAAATTTGAATCAAACATACAAGCATGGAGATTGGATTGATCGTACAGAGTATATAATATAATCAAAGAGGAGTATTTTGTTTTTCTTCATAGAATCTGGTCATAGTACTTTGATGAAACTGATTATTCTATTGTTTTTTTTTTTATGATGACATTGTATCATCTACATGTCTCTATCCCTATTGATTTAGCACCTTTGCAGAGAAGAAAAGGCAAAGGAGTTCAAATATCTGCTGAGGATCATTCTTGTTACAGGGGACAGAAGGAAAAAAAATCTTGGATTTGTGGATAGATGGAACATTATATCCACAAGATCCAAGCACTTTGACACATCCCACATTCTCCTCAGTAACTCATTTAGTTACATGGATATGCAATGGGCATACTGGATAACTAGGATATTGTGAAAGATTGCAGAACCATGGAAAACAACTTTATATGAATAAAGTTCACTTTTTAGAAGGTGAGTTAATTCAGATATCCTCTTATTATCAAAATAGAGATTGTCATCTCCAAAAGACGTTAGAAGAAAATGAACAACTTAAAAATATCAAATCAGAACTAGAGCAAATGCAATCAATCTTACAATCTAATCGTATTGAAAACTTACAATTATTGAAGGATGTGGAATTGGCAAAGAAGAAAGCTGAAAGTAAGAAGCGAAAGAGACAAAGTTGCAAGGATATTCAAACGCTTTCAAAAGGAGGTTATCGAAATAGAAGGATCAGTGCATTCAAGTAAGCATATTCTGATTTTTGTTGGTTTTTCAATGACATTTGGATTTAATTTCAGCTATGGTGATATTCTGTTAACTATCTATTTTTTTTGCAGATCTGCATTAGTAGCTCCTCAGAATATTAAAGACAATGCTTCACTAGGAATGTCATTGGGCACAACATTGATAGGCAATGCACTGAGCGTATCATGATGAACAATAGGAGTTCAAATGTAAAGTGTAAAATAATAGAGTCTTTGATGGTGGACATTCAAAAAAATTTAGATAGGACTATAGTTCAGGGTGCTTGTGATTTTGCAGGTATTAGCAGGGAAGCATATGCAACCATATTTAAACTAATTAGATAAGCTTTTAAGCAAGTTCAAATTAGAAAAGTCCCAATCCCTAGGACATATCACTTGAAGAAAGAGAGGGATACATTAGACATAGATATGCATAAGATCACTGGAACTCCATTTCATATTGAGGAGGTGTATGAAACTGATGGAAGATCGATATTCTATAATTCATCAAACAACTTATTTGTTGATCTAAATTACTTGCTGAGATACATCGTCGCATTCTATGATATAACCTATGAAAAGATGAATGGCAAAATAATCATAGTACTTAAGTTAGATGAGTCAAAAATTGTGAAAGGGCAGAAGATGGAGAGAGTTAGTACAACTCTCATGAATGGTGCACTATCACAAATAGAGGACCAAGAAGATTTCAGATTCAGTGTCCAGTCAGAAAATGATATATGGTGGTTGGCAGCGTTTCAAGTAACTAGCCTCATTATTACATTACATTCATTGAATACTAAGTCTGATTAATTCTTTGGACAGGTGCTGAAGGAGGATCATGATATATTATCATGGATATTCTCAAGGACATCTTATCCTAGGATCATCAAGGACCATATGGATGGAGGACTTCTCAATGTTCCAGGAGTTGGAGACTTCAATGTTGAATGTCACTTAGCAGGTGATTTGAAAACATTGAAATGTATGTATAATGTCTCTCACGGTGCTACATCAAAACGCCCTTGTTTGTACTGCATGAAAAAGACAAAAGATGTTACTACGAGTACATGAACTACTAGAGAATATGCAAATCCAAACTGGAAGGCTGTGCTACCTATCCCCTTGAAAAATGTACATGTTTGCACTCTTCATGTAGAAGTTAGATTAGTAGAAAAATCATTTATCTTCATAAAGTTTTTGCTTGGAATACTAAGCCAACATCATTAGCAAAGGAAGCTATCTCTCGATTAGAAGATGTTTGATCAAAAGCAAGACTTCATAAGAGACATGTCAAAATTCAAAAAGATGAAAAGTTTTCAGGAAAGAATGGGAACATGCCCACTAAGCCAAGCATAGGAGGAGCAAAAGCACGTCATTTCCTATCAAATCATACTGGTAAGGCTTCTAATATTCAACACTTAGTCTAGACAGATATTATTGCTGCCACTCAGGACTTTGAGAAAGACGGCAAAACCAGAGTACTAAAAGTTGATGTATGGAAGAAGCTTGATAGTATGATTGCTATTTTAAGATAAGATAAATACTTTGATATTGATAAGAAAGTTGTCCAAAGGACTTGTGTCAAGTTTGTTAATGCAGTATCAAAAGCATGGGGAGAAGATCACATCACTCATTCTTATTTGTCTTAACAAATTTATGTCCTCCTAGATTAAATGATAAAGCTTTAACTGCCATTATAAGACTCTCCCCAAATGGGCTCAGCTTGGAATGAGCAATACAGATCTCATTCTTCAGGAAATGCCTAAGATAGTGGCCAAGTCCACTATCCCTCTAGAACAAGGATGCATATTGTCTAAAACCACCTCGTCTCGCAACAAAATCATCAATTATGAGAGCATCTTGCAATAGGAAATATGTTAGAAAAAACACATTCAGTGGTTAAGAACATTCTACTGCAAGGAAGTTTAAACACTTACACATTCTTCATCATCAACAGCAACCAGATCAAGCTGATCAATATAATGACCACCTACTAAAGTGGAATCATCAGTGAAATGCATTAATGATGGATGAGGAAAGCCCATCTGGGATGGAAATGCCGTGAATTCTTCATCGGATGGTCTGCCTCCATCTCAGCAATATTTGATAAAGTCTTAGTCAGACATTCTTCACCGGTCATAAGTCCCTCCTGATCATCAAAATCAATTCCAGCAACAAGGTCATCTGTTTCAAAATCTACAAAGTTGGAGAATTCGAAAATTGTGCCGGATAATACACATAGAATCTCATCTTCACGATATTAAAAAAACTGATATAAATCAGCTATAGGAAAATATACATCGTCATTTATATAATATATAGGCAAATTGAAAAGACATTTAGACTCCTCTATAGGGATCGATTCATTGGCCAATAGAAGAATCCCGGAGTACATCGGTATTTACATCAATAAAGTCACTTTCCTTATAAGGGTTGTCGATTAGGAAGTGACTGATATCCTTAATAGATGACTGAACAGAGGATGATGCCATAAGAGGGTCAGCAATAAAAACTTCCTCATCATCTGGGATATGAACTAATAGAAAAAGTATGAAACCACTTTGATATTCAACCAATCGACATTTCTTGTTGCAATAAGGACACATTGAACTGCTTTTGAAAAGATCAAACAATTTGGTGAACATTCTATCTAGTCTATGTCTGAAAGCTGAGAAGAAATGAACAAGGTCAATATAATGCATGTACTGGAGTGAACCTATGGAGATAACAGGCTTACTGAGTATATCCCTGAATCTAACATAATGTTCATAAAATACATCAAAATTTGGTTGCGCAGTCTTGAAACAATTTTTTTTTTCTGGTATTTTTCTATATCCTACATGGCATTCCTTAAAGGGTCTTTTTGATATTGAGAACTCCTCTAATGTCTTGATGTTCTTGGGATGTCCAAGAATCAAAAGACTAGTTGTTTTCTTGATTCTTGGACTTCTAAAATACTGTAGATTAGATCTTCTTTCTTGTTTTGTCGATTTATGCAAGTATAGTAATGTTAGGATCTGATTTCAGTTCATTTTGCAGCAAAATAGAAGTAGATTTCATGGTTGTTCACCTGGACTGCATGCTGATCATTTGGTTGAACATTTTGGTTACATGATGGTTTGATTGCATGTGACACGGTTCAAGAGAGACAGATCTGAGTTGTCCTTTGACAGACAAGGACAAAATACTACAATGATAATCAATCTCCTCTGTCTGAGCTTGGGCTCTGAAACAAGAAGATAATCTAAACAAGTGCCCATAGTTTTTGCTGACAGGCAGAGCACAAACTCAACCTGTAAGTAAGAAGAAGTAAGTAGAAAATTAGTAAACAGATTCTCCTAACCAGAGAAACTATCAACATTTGACCCGTTGCCGCTTGCTCACATTCTGAAACGCTACATGCTGCAACACTACCTTTGATCGGATCCATACAAGAAATTTGAAAGATTTCTAGATCCATTCATAGCTCAGAACGACTTGCACCCACCTTCCACACATCCTACATACATCTCCAGCTCCTTCTACATCCTCCTCTACCCACAGTTTACCCATTGTCTGAACCTCCCTCCATCACCATCTCAGCCGACTCCTCTTTCTCTCACGTCTCAACCGAACGTCTTCTCTCCCATCTCAACCAGACGTCTCTTTCTCACCATCTCAACCGACACAGGTACTTACAAAAAGAAAAAAAAATTGAGATTTCAAATAGAGTGTTCCAGTCAGATCTTGACTGGAGCGTTCGAATCAGATCTCGACCGGAGCGTTCGAGTCAGATCTCGACTGGAGCGTTCGAGTCAGATCTCAACCGGAGCGTTCACGTCAGATCTAGACCGAAGCATCGCTTCAGATCTCGACCGAGGCATCACGGTCAGATCATGTGGTATACATGTTAACTATGGAGGTTTGCAGATGCACAAAATCATATGGGAAATTTTTGAGCTCTTCTTGAGTGCCAAGTGCGACATTGCAAGAGAGGCTGAAAAGGTTGAGGAATTGATTCAGTACTCTATGTGGTCACAAAAGAAGTGCTCCAGAATGATTCAACCCTTTTTTCTTGGATACTTGAAGCAAAATTGAAGTCATTCTTCTCATCTATATGTTAGTCGAAAGTAAGAAAGTTTTGTTCTTATGTAACATGATGAGGCTATCAATGCACCGAGCATATGGGATGATATTTTCACTAGGCATTCTGTGTGATTGCAGGTAGTGGGCACAATAAAAAATATTTAAAGTGGAATATAAAACTCGAGCATCAAAAAGTTGAGATTGCAAATCAACTGCTCATGGGTTGCTACATTTCAGGCATATATTTGATGGCTTGTTTTAGACAACATTTTTTTTAAAAGATATGATTTAGGTTTTTCAACCTTTTTCAGCCCACCTGCCTTCTATACAATCATGTTTTAGCTTCATATTTTTATGCATAAGAATGCCTGTTTTTAATACTCTAGCTTTCAATCCAAGTACACTAATAAGAATATTCAGTCCAAAATAAAAGGACTTTATGCCTTTTAGCGGGACGCTTAATGTCGTAGGGCCTAAATGTCAAGTTAGTGAATAAAATAGGAGTTCCCACAAAAATTTCAAATTCAAATTGGTTCCCTCCAATTCTGAATGGGTTTTCACTCTTTTTTAAATTTGAATAGTTAGGGAGACAGAAATTGACCAATAGGATTTTGAGGCCAGGGTCCTCTTCTCCATTATAAAAAGAGACCAACTCAAGTTTCCTCCACATGTACATATCTTCATTTCAATAAAGCAGATTGGTACACTTGTGAAATGGATTTATGAATGTCCTTGCTCTCTATCACTTTTCCTCCATCTCTCATGCTTTTCATTTGCATTTGCTAATTGTTGGATCTGATTGTTATTGGGATTGCATGTTCGTATATTTTTTGTGAGAGAGAAAGGGGGAGAGAGAAAGAGTAAGCTATCGTTGATGTGGATGTAGTGTTAATGATTGTGTTGTTATTGCTTAGGGTTAATGGATGTTAGAGTTAGATGTGGATCTTCTATTCATGCTGAAATCTGAGATATGCTATTGCTCTCATGGGAACGAACCTACGCGTGACAACTAACTTCATCTCCTTGATGCTAGATTGTTTAGATCTTGGGTTGAGGATAGACAAGGAAAGAAACCCACTACAGAGAGCTTGTTCAAGTTATTTTTAATGGTTTGTTGGATGCTCATGCTAACATTGTACAAAGTCTTGCCATTCAAAGAACTTTGCCAAGTTTGATTGATCTTCAAGAGATCTTGATCAATGAAGAATATAGGATTCAAGCAAGAGATGGATCTGCATCAATATCTCAAGTTGACAGTAAAGGAATTCCAAAATAAAAAAAGACCCTTTGTAAAAATACTTTTTTTTTCTAGTTTCGACCATCACCTGTCCCAATCAAAATGCACAAATTTGAAATCTACGTAACGTAGCTCAAATAAATTGAGAAAAAAAATACATTGAAGCAAACCTTGAAATTTGTGTCCGGCAGCATGGACGCATCCCATTGGTCGTGCTCTTCATGCCCCATCTACCTGACGTCAATACCTCAAGTTAAATTTACTTAACTATGTTGGTTAGTATAATGAAATTTGCTAATCATACTAGTTACGGTTATACAAATATAGTATGCATAGTTACTAAAAATATAGTATGCACAGTAACTGTGACTATTGTGGCATTTACATTAGATTAAATGTGATACAAAAAATCAAAATTAAGTATCATATCAAAGAGATTTTTGGCGCCCAAGCTTTGAAAATAGCAATGGCAAGGAGACCAAGATCTACAGTTGAGTTTGTGATTCTTTACAATGAGAAAGATGACGCTGATAACTGGAAGCCAACAAAATATACGAAGAATTCATGGGTGTTGTTGCATCCATCATCAAAGGACAATTTTCGATAGAAGAAAAGGGCAAAAATGACATACAAATCTTATTGGAAAGCAAAAATTCTAGAGTTTAAGACTACTCCCGGAGGTCACTCAATATCAAAAGTTTTAGTACAACATGTATATATGCATTCAGAAATAAAAGTACAAGATATGAATCCTCATGATCATCGAAAATGTAACAATAATTATATCAAAACGTATGCACTCTACTACAATCATAGGTGTTTTTTGATTGATGCTCTTCAGAACACAATTTAAATTATTCAATGTTTTTTTTCTTTCATATTTATATCCATCATGCATAAGTGAATGGGATCTAGCACAATCACTTGGAAGAATGTTGGATGTGATTCACTCTGATGTTGAAAAGTTGCAATACAGAGGAAGAAATCCAAAGGAACTTGTAGATAGTGGTATATATTTTTATGAATCTTTCGATATGCCACAAACACATGGAGGTTTTGACAAGATCGAAGCAATTCCATTGCCTAGTTTTCAAAGTGATGAGTGGCCTACTTCTGACAGTATTGTTTCTGAATCCTTCAGTTGCAAGCTACTCATTGCCATGAAGATAAGTACGGGTTCAAAAATTGTTCACCTAAGTTGGTTCATCTCATTGCATATATTTGTTGATTTTTTCTCAAGTGCTAGTATTCAAAGGATACAAACTTTATTTGTTTGCAAGGATTTATCTGATGAGACTTTGTCAAATCTCATGGATCAAGGCTGGGATAGTAAAACAAATAATGATAAAGAATGCAGGATTAAAAATTTGTCAATGATCTTCCGTTATCATATCAAAAAACAAATGCTTAGTCTCACATTTAGCTATCAGAGATACAAGAAAATTGACGGTACATGGCATTATACAAAGTGTACCACCCACACTTGAATGAATCATTTTGTTGAGGTGACTGCAAAAAATTAAACACGCAAGACATCAATCAAGAGACAGAATGAATTAGAATGAAACAAATACATTAGAATGCTGATTTCAAAATGTTGTAAAGAAGGACAGAATTTACCTCCAGACTGACAATCTGTCATTCAGTTCTCTGGCCAACATTTGCTAGAATATATCTACATATATATGGCAATTTCAAATAGACATCCTTATGCGTATTGCGAGCCAAGTTCATCTTTATACAAAATACTCTAATAACATTATCTACAGATCTTTTAATAGAGATTAGGTTTAAACTCTAGTGCTCACTGCAAAATAAGATAGAGAGTCCATTAGCTGTAATTTTGAGAACTATTTCCATTGATAATGCCAATGATAAAGCTATAAATAACAAGAAGCATTTAAGTTATCTTGGTATGATAAGATATGAGCATGTATTTTGTACCTGGTGTGAATCCACTAGTAAGACACTGTGACAAAGTGTTGTTCTTCTCCTTGATTGCTTGAAACAAAAAATTACTAAGTACCAAAATTTCATTATATGAATCTCTTGCAATGTCAAATTGCAAGAGTGTGATCCCAGACTCTATCAAAGGATCATTGATAGAAGCCCATCTATTTTTTAGATCCAAACAATCAATAACTCTATAGTTTATAGTGAAATCAAGTTTCTCTAATCTAAAACAAAATGGAACTCCAATTCTATCTACGACATCGGATATGTCACTCTCAAATTTAAGATACTCATCCGAATCTATATATATATATATATATATAAATTTGAACGAGGAGGAGGAGGTGGATGAGCAGTATCTACAAGAGTAACAGGATTATCCAAAATGGTTGTAGCTTTGTTTACAACTGTATTTAGTGAAGTAGTATTTACATTATCGACAGGGTTAGATTGAGGAGACTTTCTTATAATGGCCCTCCTAACTTTCTTTGGGGCTCTCTTGGGGGATGGCTGCTTCCTAGGCCTCTTGGTTGGGAGGTCAGTCCTATCTATTGGATCAGGTCTGGGAGCAGATGGCTGAGCCATGTGTAATTTGGAGTATCTATCTCGCATCCTATATAGTAGTTGGAAATCTTTAGGCATAATCGTAACTCTCTTGGCATGCATAGCGAGCAAAATTGAATCTTCAAAAAAAAGGCTCTGATAATCCTCAGTAGCCTCCTGAAGGCACTAAAGTGCCACGGGTGTGAATCTGACAAAACTATCGAGATCCTCCCAAGTGATGTGGTGGACAACACGATAGAATGGAGCTTTAAAATTAACAGATTGGTTGACCTCCGATATTTTCGAATATCAGAGAGCCAGCTACTGCGGTTGTGCCTTCTAGTTCGAGTCAGACGACTTATGCCAACGGCAGGGGCCGAGGAAGCATCAGTAGAGAAAATCTCTCTCTTTGTCTGCTTTCTCTTCTCCATAGAGATAGTCTGAGGGGTATCACACTTGTGCGTGATGAGCGAGATAGAAAGGGGAAGTTCGGACTGCTCTCACAAAGAAGTGATATGTACGAAAATAATGTACGGCTATATCAAAACTGTGAATGAGTAGTATGAGTGGTAAAAATTCCCTATTAAACACACGTAACTTGATTGATTTTTTGCTTTATTTTTTTTCGAATTTCATGGCATATCGCTCTTGTGCACGCGCTTTGTGTTATCTGTTAAAGCTTGCCATATACTAGTGCATGTGTGATATCCCATTGCTATCTTTTATACATAGCAAAAGAAGTTGTCAAGACCTTGGATACACAGTTGGTTGGTACCCTCATATACGTTACTAAAGTATTTTATGACCATTACATTAGATTCAGGGATATACTCAGTATACCTGCTATCTCCTTAGGTTCACTCTCCTTCATGGATTATACAGATCTTGTCCATTTCTTCCCATAGTTCAAGCAAAGACTAGATAGAATGTTTACTAAATTGTCTGACCAATTTAAAAGCACTTTAATGTGTCCTTATTGTAAGAGGAAATGTCGTTTTGTTGAATATTAGACTGGTTTTATACTTTTCATATTAGTTCAGATCCTAGATGATGAAGTTGTTTTTTCTGATCCTCAGATTACATCATCCTCAATTCAATCATCCTTTAGAGATAGTAGTCACTTCCTTATCGACACCCCTAATAAGGATAATGATTTTCTGATGTTAATACGGAGCCTCCTCCTCCCTTCCTCAATTGTCTAATTCTAGCACTCTCACACAAATCTCCTCCCTTCCTCAACTATCTTTTGCAAACAATGATCCTCAACTGTCTTTTGTGATTGCGAGCAATGCAATAGGCACACCTGGAGGGAACAAGTTCACTCAGATAATGGTGGGGCGGTTTACTTTTCTACCCTAGTTCAGAATGATGAGGCAAACTAATAAACTCATACACTACTGGAGTGTCAAATATCCACATCATCCTCTAAACCGAATATGGACGTAACATTCTCCCTTCCTTGAATTACTTTTGTCATCAGAAGTGGAACTGAGGAATATTTTTCTTTATGCTTTCAAGTCTTTCCCACAAACATTCCCCCCCCCCCTTGAACATGTTATGTCCTTAGAACAAGAAAGAAAAGAAAAAAAATATTTTTTAAAACTTTTATTCAACACTTACCCGAAAAATCATTATTCTCAGTCTGACTTCAAATATCAAACAAGTACTCAGAGATAGAATGACTTTTCCAATTGTTAATCTCTTTTCTAGAGTACAAACTCAGTTTTAGAAACTACACAAAGCGATAAATTTTTCAATCGAGTTTAATTCTTTGTAAATTAGTAACATCATCTTCATGTAAATTAGTTTACATGAAATATTGGGTGAAGTAGTATCTAACAATGGAAATCAATGCTGAAACAATCATAGTCCAAAACTATCTGCAACTTCTTGTAGACTATTCATAAATGCTTCTTGGTGCAAATACACTTACAACATTTCAAATTCTAAGGTATAACAATTGATTCAACTAGAATCTCTAGGAGATCCATCAAGATAAAATGATTTTAGCTCAACTCTTAGTAACCCAGATATTCTCTTGAGTTAAATGTCCATGTTTCTAGCATCTATTAAGTTCTTTTGACCATGAGAAGAACAAAAGAGATGATGTCATTTAGGGTTTGTTGAAATGTAAACATAGAACTAATATGGAATGACTCTATGACAAATGAGGTGAATTTAACCGCGTGTTAGAAACTTAAAACCATTCATGTGTATAACCTGCTTGATTATGAAAAAGAACAATCAGAAGAAGTCCAGCATGATATGCCTGAGCATTTCAAATGCTATACTTTGGATGATGTTGTGATTATGTTACCAAAAGCTCATCGTGAACTAGAGGAAAAAGAACCAGAAACAAAGGAAGTTTACGATGGACCACAGCCAAGGCTCAGCCAATGAATCTTTATGAACCAGGAGAGCTAGATAAAATTGTTCAAGTTGGAGCGCAACTTACTCTTGAACAATTTCAAGCATTGAGAAAATTATTGATCAAGTACGAAGATTGTTTTGCTTGGACATACAAGGATCTCAAGGGAATTCCTAGCTCGGTTATTGAGTATACGATACTCTTAATGCCTGATGCAGTTCCAAAGGTCACAAAATTTTATCGTTGTAATCCAAATGTTACTGAACTTATAAAGAAAGAGCTCCAATGACTACTTGAAGCCGACTTTATTTATGAAATCGAACATACAAAATGGGTTCCTCCAATTGTCATCGTTCCTAAGAAGAATGGGAAGATGAGAATTTGTGTGAATCTCAAAGCTTTGAACAAAGTGACACAAAAGGATCACTTTCCGTTACCCTTTACTAAAAGCATTTTAGACCGTCTTGCCGGAGCAGAAGCATATAGTTTTTTGGATGGATTTAGTGGTTACAACGAAGTCAAGATCGCACCTGCGGATTGTCATAAAACGACAGAATGGAGAAATTATGCTTATAAAGTGATGCCGGGGTTACGAAGAGGGCAATCTTCTCATTGGATCTAGAATATGACCGCCATCCCCAAATTCGAATCAGGAAAAAAAGCAAAATGTATGAATATGCATTCCCTCCACTGCAATGAAAATATGAGCACATGAATGCCATCTTCACACTGGAATGAAAATATGAGCGCCATCTTCAAATATGAGCGCCAACTACCTACTGGAATGAAAATATGAGCGTCATCTCCAAATTTGAATCAAGCAGAAAAGCATGGAGATTGGCCTTGCTTCCGTCGAGGCCTTGAACCAGCACATTGCCACCCTGGAAGAATGGTTAATGGCAGCTGCCTAGTCAACGCCGTCTGCTCATGCAGAGCATGCCCAGTTCCATGATTTCAGGCACCACTTTGATGGACCAGATGGTGGAGATGGGGCAGGATTCCAGCAGCCTCCTCCTGCTACTCAAGGCTCCTCCTTTCAAGGCCAACCCCTGGGACAAGGAGATCAAGCACCAACTAATCCAACAAGCTCTGGTGGTCCCGCTCCCAATATTATCCTTTTTCTTCCACCGCTTCTAATCCTCTCGACACCACTAACCCCCCATTTATTCAACGCCAATTTTCTCCTGAGTCACAAAGAATGTTGAAGCTAACCCTTCCCCTCCCCTCTCTCATGAATCTGATCCCCAAATTCAGCATGATATTGCCTCTGACGCAGAAACCATCCAACACAGAATCACGCCTATAGAACCAAGCAAGGAGTTGTGCGCCTCTCAAGAGTTTGCCAAGAAATATCCAATGACAAAAGAGCGAGGTGGCTACATATTGCCAGATTTAAACCAGTGTCAAACACATAAAGAAGCAGTCAAACTCCTAGATCCACTACCTCTTTGGTGCCATCAATTCTTCCTACAAAGTAGGACCTCGATGGCATGGTATATCAAAGCTCCCTCCTATATGCACACAAATTCTTATTACTATCCAGTAGCGAGGCGAGAACCATTTCCTACCACCAAGGCCAAGAATAGGATATTGTGGCCCAAGCTCACAGGCGTCGATACCGGCAACTTAGCCGAAGACATGGTCACCAACTATCGTGTATTCTACCAGAAGCACCATGGCAACCCTGATCGCGACGTCAAATATTTTGCGGACAATTGCAGCCCGGTAGCATTTCTGGTAGAACTCAAGGGTTTTTGGGAGTGAGGGCTACCCCAAATAGCCCTTGATATCAATAAACCACTACGAATGCAAGAATACCACATCAATTTAGCAAGGTTTTATTATCGCGCTGCACTCACTTCAGCCCTGCACACTAATTCCCTTTGGGTGTTAATCTAGAATTTAGTTTAATCACCTTGCTAGTTGGGTAAGCCTTAGTAAGGTTTTGTATTTTGTCATCTTAGTCAGTTTCATTTCTATTTCGAGCACTAGTTGGGTAAGCCTTAGTGCTTCATCATTGTTTTCTATTTCCGCACTCCGTTTGAAGATTGGTAGAAACTTAGAAAGTGGACGATCCTCTCTATACTACACCGCTTCGTGAGTAGATCTAGCCAAACATTCGCAAATAAGATTTACTTCCAACATCAATATAAGTAGAGTACAGTGAATAATGAGAGCTCCTTCATGGAACATTCCTGTCAATAAAACTTAGAATGTTCAAAACATAAGATCTTTTAACAAAAATGATCTTATTCGTCTTAAAAAATTTATGTCCTCCTAGATAAAAAGATAAAGCTACTGCCATTGTTAGAGTCTCCCCAACTAGGCTCAACTTCGAATGAGCAATATAGATCTCATTCTTTAATAATGCCTAATATAGTGGCCAAGTCCACTATCCCTCTGGAACGAGGAAGCATGTTTTCTGTAACCACTTCGTCTCGCAGCAAAGTCATCAATTCTTAGGCAAGGAGATTAAAATACTTACACATTCTTCATCATCAGCAGCAACCAGATCTAGATGATCAATATTATGACCACCTACTGAAGAAGAATCATCTGGGAAATGCATTGATGATGGACAAGAGAACCCCATCTGGGATTGAAATGCCACGAATTCTTCATCAGATGGTATGCTTCATCCATGCTCAACAAAATTTGACAAAGCTTTCATCAAGCATTCTTCACTGGTCATAAGTCCATCCACATCATCATAATTAATTCCAGCCACAAGGTCATTTGTTTCAAAATCTACAAAGTCGAAGAATTCAAAAATTGTGCCGGATAATAAACATAGCACCTCATCCTCACGATAGTCAAAAAAACTAACACAAATCGACTATACTAATATATACAGCGTCATTTATATGATACACAGATTCATCTATAGACAGTGATTCATCATCAATGAATCATGGATTTTTAAGTCATCGATTTTACACTAGGCCAACATCTTGTTTTTCAGAAATAACGAACATATTATTAACAATGCAACAGACAATTTTTTAATCTATGTATTAAATTTCTATGACCATGTTTGTATTTTAATATGTTAAAATTATAACAAGCTAAATAAAAAACTTTGTAAAATTTTATTTATAAATGTTTAATCATACACATTGTTCATTAACCTTTAAATCATATTATTTACTCTGTATTACTTATCACTCACAATATCTATAAATGAGTGATTCTTTGCTTTTAATAAAGCAAATAATGCTTCTTGGTTTTCAAGGGGAGGCTCGAACCTGAGACCAAAGAAACTTTGGATGTCAAGCTAACTAACTCAGCCAACCGCATTGGTATTTAATGACTAACTATGTTCATTAATCCTATTAAGTAAGTGGGTGTATTTTGAATCTAAAACCAAATACTATTAACTTTGGCTGGTATTAAAAATGTTTAAGAGCTGACATTTCAGCGGACTGGGTGGTTGCCTCATAGCCTACTGCAAAATATGGATGTGATACAAAATATGGATGTGGAGGTTTGCAACCGGTCAGGGAAGGCTGAAGCTACCCTGGTCAACGAAGACTTTTAAAAACATGTGGGATACAATGAAGTGCGTTGGGCGTTATCAGATCCGTTCCTATACGAGACTGGGTCCAGTGTCCACCAACGTCTGTAATATAACTAGTGCATCTTAAAACAAATTAACTCTACCTTACAGATTCATCCAACATTTGTTGAGTTCTTCTCATAACTCATTTACTTCAACCCTCAAGCATTTCTCACATACCATACTGCAGCTTATACTCGTCCCAGAGCTGAAAAACATTCTGGGACACCAGATTATCGAAGTAGTTGTTGTTATAGGGGAGTTCCTGCATTAGATGAATCAACTTTGACACAAAGTAATTTGTGAATCCTACACAAAACTCCAAGAAGTAACCAGTGACACCGTCGCCATCATCAAAGAAGTTGCCGCTTCTACGCGGCCCCCAGTAGGAAGGCTCCAAGTTCTTTACGATTCGCATGTAAGCTCCAATCCCCGTCGTCATTCCCGAAGGCTGTGGCAGATTTAACTCTGACTTAGTCAGATAAAGACCTGTCATCAAGTCGTACAACACACCTACGATCTCGTTCGCCAATTGTTGATCAGTAAGTTTGGACAGCTGATGGGAGGCCACGTACCCCGCATTAAGGAAGATAATACTTGCTCCATCATTTGGATCCGTCTCCACTACGCAGTGTGCAAAGGGAGAGTACGGCCTCTGGATCATAGATCCGCCCCACCATTATCTGAGCGAACTTGTTCCCTCCGGGTGTGCCTATTGCATGGTGTGCCTATTGCATTGCTTGCAATCGCAAAAGACAGTTGAGGAGCATTGTTTGCAAAAGACAGTTGAGGAAGGGAGGAGTTTTGTGTGAGAGTGCTAGAATTAGACAGTTTAGGAAGGGAGGAGGAGGCTTGTGCCAGCTGGTGTGAGAGTGCTTGAATTAGAACGGGTAGCAGAAAACAGAAGGAATTCCTCATGATGCCTGCCTGCCACCAACTAACCTTCAATAAACTGATTTCCCTTTCACTTTCTCTCTTGTCTAACAAAAGTAGCAAGTGTGACCATATTTATATTCAAGTCCTTCCTAAGTTCCTTCTTGTCCAAATGCACGATACTAGTCCTCAATGAGACTAAGGGTCCTTTCTCAATTGGACTGAGCTTGGTGGCACGGCACGGCTTCACCCCACCCTCATCCACAAATGTATTTTATCATACATCATAACGATGGATGGACTATTATGAATTGTTGGATGGGGACGGGGATGGGCCCTTGCCTACACCCTCAAGGTCCTCCTATATTATTTGGCTTCTTGGCAACTAGTTGAGACTAGGATTTAGTTCCATCCCTATTAAATTTTCTATAGGCATTCTAGGAATCCATTTTTAAATAAACGTTAATGGATGATTGGGGCAAGTTGTATGGCCCAAACATGAGGCCATGTTTGATACACCCCCCCCCCCCCCATTGGCATAAACAAGAATTCATTTCCATATAAAGAAAGAAAACCAAAATTATATTTACTATACTTAGACATTTTGACTATGACCTCTAGATTCCAAATGCCAAACACAATGTGGCATTACCAAGTCTTTTTTTTCACTACAAACTTTAAACTTCATGTGGTTGAAAAGTACAAGTTTTGTCTACATTTGCATCAATCCTACCCACTGCAAGTGCGCTTTCCAAGTCTGGCCATCAATGCAAGACACTCAATGTGAAACCACCCTTGTTGAGCTAGAGTCACCCATTCTATATAAAGAATGAGAACCACTACAATATGTCTTCACACTTTGAATTATTATCATAAGATTCCAAAATCCAAACACTATGTGGCGCAACCTCTCCTCAATTTTCAATACGAACATGCACTATTACTAAACTACAAGAAATACATATTTTGTCAAAATTTAAGATCCAAATTGATCTTAGATATAGACTAGGCACAATAGAAGATGCACAAAGACAAATGTCAAATTTGTAGCCAATTCTACACATAGAATTTCTAGTTTGATCAAAATAACTCTACCGAAGCAAGATAGAATCAAAAGCTATTCAACATATGAAAAGATCTAATCCAACTCTATGTTAACAGGCCATAAGACAACAACTTTGGATGATGTTGTGATTATGTTACCAAAAGCTCATCGTGAACCAGAGGAAAAAGAACCAGAAACAAAGGAAGTTTACGATGGACCACAGCCAGGGCTCAACCAATGAATCTTGATGAACCAGGAGAGCTAGAGAAAATTGTTCAAGTTGGAGTGCAACTTACTCCCAAACAATTTCAAGCATTAAGAGAATTATTGATCAAGTGCCAAGATTGTTTTGCTTGGACATACAAGGATCTCAAGAGAATTCCTAGCTTTTATAGAATACCCTTAATGCCTGATGCAGTTCCAAAGGTCACAAAATTTTATCATTGTAATCCAATCGTTACTGAACTTATAAAGAAAGAGCTCCAACGACTACTTGAAGCCGACTTTATGTATGAAATTTAGAATCAGATTCTTGAAAAGTGGAATAGAGCTAGCAGATCTAATTTGAAATAGTTTTTAGAAAAATCTATATCCAATCACATTCTCAATTTGATCTAAATGGATGCCCCTGGAGGTCCTCCACGGGATGTCAATCCAATTATTATTAGAAGAGCACCCTGATTGGATCTACCCAAATATAATGGATTGATAGATCCAGTTCAATTTCTTCAAATCTATGCTGAATCCTGTGAGGTCTATGGTGAGATTTATCCTCAAGATAAACTTAAGCTATTTCCTATGGCCTTAACAGGCGCAGCACAAGATTGGTACTATAACCAAGATGAAACTGAGCGTACAGATTGGGAGGTTGTTAAACGAGCCCTTATCACACGGTTCAAACCGCGGAAGTTTATGGAAGACCCTTTCCTACTTTTAAGTAAAATTAAAATGGGAAAGCGGGAAATGGTTCGAGATTACATCGAAAGAGTGAAACGTCTTAGATCTGAATGTGAGTCTGAGCTGATTAATTAAAATGCCATGATTATGTGGTTTTTGTCAGGTCTACCTAAATGGATCAGACGTGAACTGAAACGCCATAATGAGTATGCACTTTTGCAAAATGTGATGGATGATGCAATTCGAGAGGAGGATGAAGATTCAGATGATGAGCCGAATGTCAGTATGTTGCCTTATACAGCAGGGCAGACTACTATGACATCCACCACTATTGCATCAAGGAATGTCAATGCTACTGCAGAAAAGATGCCCAATGAGTTTGAGAAACTTGGGAAGACCCAGCAGAAACAGATGGAAAAGTTGCAGTTGCAATTTGATGAGAAAATCAAAGCATTGGAAAATTTCCACGGAGAAGCAAACAAGGAACTTGAGAAGTTTGCAAAGACTTTTTCTACCCTGAAAAATGTTTGGTGTTTTATTTGTACAAGAAATCACATAGTGAACGAGTGTCCTCAATTGAAAAAATGAATGGAAATCGGTGTTTGCCATCTGTGTAATTCACTTGACCATGAGACTGCCTTTTGCAACTTCAACCCTCGGATGATTCAGCAACGGTATGCCCAGATGGGATATCGAGATCCATAGTATGGAGGCAATCCAGCAGCAAGACTACGACAATCTACTCTTGGATACCCGGAGCGTCTAGCCTTGCCTGCCCCACCAAAGCACTCTGCTCCTCCTGCCAATTTGATGGAACCATAACCTTATGGAAGTGCTGAGCAATGGAGCTATGGTAATGATCAGAAAGGTGGATCTTCAAAACAGTATGCCATTTATGTTGTCGTTCAACAACAAGCCTCGAGAAATTGGGCCATAGCACCACTTGGATGCTTTGCATGTGGAGAAAATCACAGAGTTGCAGAATGCCCAAATAAAGAAAAATTTGTACCATTCTATCATGACTGTGGGGGCATTGCTATAAAGACTGTCCAGCAAGACCAAAGCCACCACCAGCTACAGCACCTGTAAATTTGATAACAATCAAGCAAGGATCGGTAGCTCATAATAAACCAAGTGCACCCTTGATGGTGGTCACCAGAGCACAAAAGCAAAAAGAACCAGTAGTGGATTCAGTACCTACTGATTCTATACCATTGAACAATACACCAACAACATATCCAAATCTAACGAAGATATCAGGATATCAAAAAGTGGATTAAGCATCTGTTGACGTTCATAGTACAGATACAGACCACCTGGATCGATTAGAGAAAGTCTTTGAAAGATGCCGCAAATATCAGACTTCTCTAAATCCAGAAAAATGCCAGATATGGGTTTCTCACGGAGTGGTGCTTAGACATGTGATATCAAGACATGGTATATCCACCGATTATTCTAAGATCAAAGTTATTGTGGAATTGCCACCACTAGCAACAATTTGAAGAGTTTATGTGTTTATGGGTCATGAGAATTACTATCGAATTTTTATTATCTTCTTTGCGGATTTAGCACGACCTATATACAAATTAACTATTGTTCCTATTTGGACAGTAGAGGCATTAGGAGCCTTTGAAAAGTTAAAAAAAACATCATGTTCAGCACCAATACTACGTTCTCCGGATTGGACATTAGAGTTTCATGTTCATACAGACGCCTCAAAATACGCCATTGGATCAGTTTTGACGCAGCCAGGTGACCATAAGAAGGAATATCCTATACGATTTGCAAGCAGACAGCTTACAGATCCAGAGAAGAATTATTCAACAACAGAACGTGAAGCTCTAGTCATGATTTTTTCTGTTCGGAAATTTCGTCACTATCTCATGGAAACGCACTTTACATTTTATATGGATCATCAACCGTTACTTTACTTGGTAAATAAGACGTGTAATACTGGACGTATTGCAATATGGTTATTATTATTGACTGAATTTGACTTTCAAATTGTGGTCAGAAAGGGGAAGCAACATTATCTAGCCGATCACATTTCAATCCGCACCAGTTAATATTGAAGTGGATGATGAACTGCCAGATGCTGCGTTATTCTATGTTGAAGCAGTACCTGAGTGAGCGACAGATATTGTTGAGTACCTGATGCTAGGACAACCGAATGACTCTTTGACAAAAGTACAGAAAAGACAATTGATTCATAAGGCTCAACCTTATCAATTAATTGCAGGACAATTGTATCGTCGTGGATTAGATAATATTTTACGAAGATGTATTGTACTGCATGAAGTACCAGATCTAATCATGTTTTCACATGATGGCATGGGTGGAGGACACTTCTCTACAGATATTAGTGTTCGCAAACTTTCAAACTTACCAAAAAAGAAAGAAAAGAAAAAAGAGGATTGCATTCATAAATGATTTTAAAAAATATGCATTTTTTATGTTCAAACTCGCATAGTTGAGACACATTTCCTTCCAACATATTGTTAGATAGTTTTTGACGTTATCACCACAAAGCCAAAAACATTATTAAATTATAGAGCATAGGACAATGCACAAACTTTTGATATTGATACAAAGCAAACAATAAACATATATGACACTTCTAATAACAGAAAACCTAAAGTTTTAACTTTAGATTATACATTATATAAGAGAATGAAGATTGCAAATTAAGCCTATAATTCTTTTAAAAAGCCAAGATTTACATGAACATACACTTCCAAAAATCCAATTCACTATGTAATTTGATATTGATACAAAGCAAACATCAAACAAATATGACACTTCTAATAACAAAAAACCTAAAGTTTTAACTTTAGATTATACATTATATAAGAGAAAAGATTGCAAATTAAGCCTATAATTCTTTTGAAAAGCCAAGACTTACATGAACATACACTTTGAATATTGTGCTCTAATAGACATAGACATACACACACTACGTACACAACTATGCATGGCCATACACACACATATACACATACCCTACACAACATGATCTATATGAGAAAACAATCCACAATCAGCCTCAAATTTTTCCAAATGATCGAATTTTTCCGAAGGATCAAACTTTTTCGACCCAACGTTGAGCTTGGCAAAGAAGGATTTTTAGACCTTAGATCAGATTGGATCGAGGTGGATTTATTCTAACCCTTTGTATATTTTCTGACCCAGAGTAAAATCAGACCCTTTGTATATTTTTCGACCTAGAGTAAAATCCGACCCTTTGTATATTTTCGACCATTTGTATTGTGAACTCAAATTTTTTTTGAGGACTTCAATTTTTCCAAAGACTCAAATTTTTCTTCCAAAGATTCGAATTTTTCCAAAGGATTGAATTTTTTCAGAGACTCGAATTTTTTCAAAGACTCAAATTTTTCCAAAGACTTTTCAAGGACTCAAAGTTTTCCAAGGACTCAAATTTTTCCAAAGGCTCAAATTTTTCCAACCCAACGTTGAGCTTGCCAATTAGGGCTTTTAGATGGTTCAGTGGCAAGCGTAGTAATAGAAATGCTTAGTTGAGCAGTACAATTTTCTGCTCATGCTAACAAGAAAGCTAACAACAACAAAGAGGGGGAGGAGATTCCTAGAGGAGCAAGGATTCAACAATCGTGCTTCCAAATGGAGACGAAAATAGGTCAAAAGAAACAAATGAAACCCAATCTAAAGATGAGAGAGATGATTCAATTGGTTAGCATTCAACTGATTCTCTCGCTCTCCGATTCAGTGTAGAATTAAAGGTATGTAGTTTCCTGAATTAGGATTCATAATTAGTTAATCAAAGATTCTATAGGAGGATGCCACTGTTTCACACGTCTCTTCGACGTCCTATCAATCTCTCACACCCAATCTTATTCTATTTTCATTGAATACAAGCTTCATCGTTTGTTTCTATTTGTCACGTTTTGTAGTATTTGTAGCATAGTGTGTCGTGTTTTGTAGTATTTGTCACTAGCATACTTGTTAGAAGAACCTTGGTAGGGATCATACAAAACGAAGATCATAAATCAAGAACATAGCTCAAGTCTCATATACATCTATATACATATAATGAAGGCTAATGTATCACATGAAAGATCATGTGTGATGTTAAACCTCTCTTAATTAAGTTGATCTAAAAGTGGTCCTGAGTTGAGCTAATATAATGTAAATTGCTTTCAGACCAACGAACTAGCATTTCATCATTCTCCAACCAACATAGACTACATGCGATGGTCGATCATCTTGATTCCTCCCATATAAGGAGAGGCCTCGCTAGAATAACATAGTCTAATGCAATATGAAGATACCTGCTAGAAGAACCTTGGTAGGGATGTTATTTCTCAAATTCAACCCTTAACACCCGTCCTGCTTGGAGCTAACAAACGTCTTCAACAATTTCTTACCCAAAGACTAAGAAGTCTCAGTTATAAACAAAAGGTGTACAATTATAATCGATATCAAGCAGAAGGTCTTGATCTATGAAAGAACAACTTTATTCTTCTACAATTGCTAATTGTCAGCTGTGAAGATCAGTTAAAATGGTAGATGGCATATGGGGGATGGTAGAAATTTGGAGCTGAAAAATTTGGCAATATATTTCACATTTATAGGTATTCGCTTTGATTAGAAAGATTGTGCGCACATTTTAATGATGTAAGTTTTTGATTCAACAACAGCCCTTATTTGTATGTGGGGATCTTTTAGTCTAATTACTTTAGTGTCAAATGTGCTTTTGCTACCAATTCTTCTATTCATTATGTTTTAGTTAAGTACCGATTTGGTCCACTTCTATTCATCCTCTTTGTCAATATGTCACTAATACTAGAGAATTATCAAGATCCTGGGTAGGATTTGTTGTTCCTTCATACCTCAAGTAATTCTTAAGTGTGCACACTGCTCCTTTGGTGTTGGATTCCACTCCTGGCATCACTTTGTCAACCTGTCGAATTCAGCCAGTAGCTCTGCTCGGGACATCATGTCATCTCTGTCTATATCCAATTGAGAAGACTGAAGATTTACAACTTTATGGAATGCTTCTACATCCATAACGAAATCCATAACAAAATTTATAACGAAATCCATAACATCCATAATGAAATCAAATGACCTGATGTCTATATCTTAAAAATATTGGAATATGAAATTGTTGTTGCTTTAATTTTTTTATAACAGTTTGGGTTTTTGTGATGAAAAGTTTTTCAAACCCACACATTGAATACCCACACAGACACACAAGCACACAAGATCGTCAATGGGCTGCCACCTAGATCGGACGTCAACGACATACTGAAGTTCCAAATCGTCGGTCGTCACCTACGTCGGCCGCCATTGCCCGTCAACGACATGCACTCTTTACTAGTATATATATATATAAAAACTTATGTACAGTTTTGCGCATGTGTATGGGTGCACCCATGCATCCTCCTCCTCTCACCCATGCATGAGCTTTTTCTAACTAAAAAACTTGGGAAGGAGAATGCATGTATGGAGAATGTGCATATCCCCATACATTTGCACATTGTGTGCATTGAGGGGTGGACCCCAAAAAGATTCCTCACCCCCTCCCTCCCACTTATTAAACCTGACACAACGAATGCGTGTGTGTGTGCACGCACACACACATCTCCATATAAAAAAACCTTTTGTGGATGAGATATATTGTATGAAGTATAGAGTGTAGAGTCCTTTTTTCTTCTTCTCTCTTTCCCACGGGCCCCACTTCTCTCTATGTCTCTCTCTGTCTCTCTCTCTCTCTCTCTCTCTCTCTCTCTCTCTCTCTCTCTCTCTCTCTCTCTCTCTCTCTCTCTCTCTCTCTCTCTCTCTCTCTCTCTCTCTCTCTCTCTCTCTACACAGGCCGACCAACCACCCATAGAGGGAGGGAGGTCCCTCCATGCCCCTAAAAAAAATGAAGAAGGTTAAAATGTGTGTGTGTGTGTGTGTGTAGATATAAACAAGAGGGTGCCCCCATTCCATTAAAAGTAAATATATCAATATTTAATACCCCCCCCCCCCCCCCCCCCCCATGCACGCACGCACACACATACAGTTTTTCTTAAATGTAAACCCCTCATAAATAAATATGAATGTAAATCCACTTAAAAATGTGAACTCCCACTCTTCATAAAACAAAAAAAAAGTGAAGGGGCTTTTTGGCTCCCCATGAATTAAGTTTTTTTTTTCAAAAGGAGACAAAAAAAAGTCCCCATCAAGAAAGAAATTCTCCCCCCCCCCCCCACAAAAAAAAAAGAACTAAGGCTTTTAAGGGTAGGAGCATATCTTTTTTTAACACTCCCTCGCCCTTTTTTGTCACATGGCAAAACCCACCCACCATCTCCCCTGAGCACTTAAACCATCAGCCTCTTGCCCAAACAACTTGCTTTTAACCTTAGGGAGCACACCCGCACTCCGCCCAACCCATATGTTCTCCTCTTCTCCTGTCAATCCACCTAAAAAAACATCATCGATGAGCAGAACCGCACTAAGCATTAGTATATGGCTTTCGTATTTATTTTGAATTACCAAAATTTTACCCATAGATCATGAACATAAAGTTGTACCCAAAGTTCTTTTCTCCGTCTAGCATCCATGCTCTATTGAAGAACATATTTGCTAATCCCATCCTTGCAACGACTGTGGAAAATAGCATAAGTTGAATATCTAAAACTAGACATTTTTTTATCTATTCAAATTGAATTGAAAATTTGACACAAAGTTTTTCTTTGTTCTTACCTCTAGGATTCTTCCTTTTTCTTTCTTCCCAACTCTGTAGTTTTTTATTCTCTTGATGTACAAGTTTGTTTTGTTTGATCAATATGTCTCATCCTTTCCTCTTGCTCCTGTAGTACCTTGCCAGGAATGGATGTGACTATCTACCTATGAAATCCTAACACATGTGATCTTTTTGTTTTGATCCAACCTCGTTTCTCATTTGAAAGACAAGTTTTTTTTGTTTTTGGTAACCTTGGTCGAACTATTACATCACCTCAAGTATTGTCATCTTTGAGAGCTATAAAAGACATTCATATGATGGAAGGTTGAATGAATGGTTTTCATTTTTCAATTGCACACTATTTTAGGGCTCACCAAGAACTGGGCATCTTGAATCATTGAGATTAGTGTCTCCGAGAGACTTCAATATCTTTTTTCATCATTGGCATCTAACTTTATCCATACTTGCAACAACCTGCTTGGTGTGCTAATAAAGTCGGTCATTTACTTTTTGGCATTTTCAAGAAGTGGTCCAGTATTGCAACGGGCTCCATGCATGTCGTCTGTTCCATCTAATGCTGCACATCGAGATGAGTGCGCATCAACAAATCGGGCTCCAAGTAGTTTAGTATACATAGAGAAATGCACATGCACACTCATACACACATGCACACACCATCGGCCACATAAATCACACATGCATACACACACGCACATTTCACACACACACACACACAACACACACACACCATTAACCACATAAATCACACACACCATCAAGCACAAATCATACACACAAATCCACATACACAAGTAACACATGCACTCACGTAGATACACACACATACATCGACCACCCGTCAACGACCATCGGCCGCCCATCAACGACCATTGGCTGTCCATCAACGACCATCGGCCACCTGTCAACGACAACCACTCTTTACTAGTATATATATATATATATCATAGTTGCACAGAAACGCATTTTTGAGGGCACGCATTTCTGAAACTACGTTTCTCAAAAACGCATTTCTCCTCCCAGAATCGCAATTTTTTTTTTTTTTTTGAAAAAATAGCTTATGGCTGAAATTTTTTAGGATATCAATGGTCAAACCAGCATTTTGCCTCTCAGAAGTGCAGTAGATGGGGCACAAACAGATCTTACTTTCAATAGCTATTTGGTTGTTATTTGCTCTGGTTTTCAATAAATGCTCAGGGGGTACGGGGGGCAGTAGGCCCCCGGTGGGGGGTTTGGGGTTCAGAAACGTGGTTCAGAAATGCATTTATGAAAAATATAAAATAATTCTAGAAACGTTTATATATATATATATATATATATATATATATATATATATGGTTTTTCTATGGGCAATATGGGTATCAGATGAAAGCTCTAATTAAGAGCATAATTATTGTGTAGTTTGCCAACTGTTTCGGGTGCAAGATGGTCCAGTTCAAGTGCATTAATCCATGTTGGATTCTATCAAGCATAAAAATGCAAAACTAACCTCTAGCCTGTTTGTTACGATTACAGATGGTCCCAGTAAGTGTGTTTTTGCTCAGGGAGTTGGAAGGCCAAATCATGAAGAGGCCTTACCGTTGGGAGGCGTTGCCCCCCAAACCCCTTGAGCATTTATTGTGATAAACTTGTTACTGTTTATGATTTATTGTTGACAATTGTTACCAGCTGTAACTAGCCGTGGGCTAGTCTATAGTCAACTACTAGTTTTTTTTCTCTCAATATTCAGGGTTTATTGTACTCTCTTTCATTGATTGTAATAATGTGATGGTGTGTTCTTCCTCTTTCTCTTGGTGATTGCTTATGGTGATTGATTGATAGTGCTCATCAGATTATTGACATGGTATCAGAGCCCAATAGTCCTGCGTGTCTAATCAGTGGATACAACTTGTCACAGGCTCCGCAATGAAGTGAGAAAGTCCTTCATAGGAGGTGAAAGCTTGGAGAGGCAAAAGTTGGAAGAAATCTTTCCTTGGTGCATCTTGCAGGTTTAGGAGCTCAGAATCATCAGTGGGGAATATTTTGTGTTGTCAAAAGATTAGCAATACTGCTACTAGTAGTTTGGAACTGTTTCTAGTCCATTTGGTGGAGATTTGAGCAATGTTTTGTGATTTTTGTGCATTTTTGCTCAAAGTAGCCTTGTAATAGAAAATCAGAGTTTTAAGCCTCATATTCTGTAACGATGACTTCTGGAAGTTGCTAGATCCAAGTACAAGTCAATTTAGTGTGGATTTGCACTCAAAATTGCATTTTTTGGTGAAGATTTGGCTTAGAAACAGTGATTTTTGCTGAGAAACAGGCTTTCTGCTCTTTCTTTGTCTGTGTACTGCTCATCAAAACTCTCTGGTACAGTCCGAAACGTTGGAAAAGGGTTCGAAACGCCAGTTTCTGGGGCCGAAACGCCATTGAATGCCTCCAAACAACCCGAAACGCCTAAAGACCAGGCCCGAAACGCTGCAGCACAGGCCCGAAACGCTGAGGACCAGCCGGAAACGCCTTGAGAAACGTCTCTCTCGCGCGTCCAGTCTTTCTAAAAGGTAAGTGTATGTAAGCGTCTATGGGCAGCTGAGCAATTAGCGCGCACCAACCGCATACTGCCACGTGTACCACGAAAAGTTAGAGCTAATCTGGACCGTCCACATGTCCCAGATCAACGGCTGAGATTTACTGAAGAATATACACTTCAAATTTCATTTCAGATTGAAGGGTCCCACAAGTGCCCCTAGTCTTTGGGACTGGCCCATTCTTCTTAAGGGCTCTGTCCACTATGGTTTTCGCAGATAAGCAAAAAATAGAGTGATGTTTTGACCTAGCTGCAGAGACTATTTTTGGGATCTGATTAGACAGAGCTATCCTGGTACAAAGGGCTACGTGCTGATATAAATTTTTTTGAAATCAGAGATATGTGCACGACGGAGGAAATTTCCAAAAATGACAGTTTGACAATAATTGCCATTTTTCAGACTTAAGGACAGTTGTGAGCCATTTTAAGGCCAAAATCTCCAATTTGGCATAGCTTTCAATCCATAGCTCGGATTGGAAAGTGGTCTGAGACGTCATTTGTCGATTTCGCAGCAAATCTTCCATATTTGTAGTCAGTTTTGCGATCCGAACTCATCTAAGTGCAGTTATGGCAACTCTAAGCGAGAGTGTCCTCAATGAGTCAAGCAAATTGGAAGGAGCTGACAACTATGTAGTTTGGAAATTCAAACTGAAGAACATTCTGATGGAAAAGGAGCTATGGGAGATCGTGACAGGTGAGGAGACAAGGCCAATGATTGAAGAAGATCAGCGGGCATTTGATAGCAGGAAATGGAAAGCACAGAATGTCATCAACTTAAGAGTCATAGATGCTATCATTCCCTACATTTCGGATTCGGAAGGACCGAAAGAAGCGTGGGATACGTTGAAGGCATTGTTTGAGACCACAAACACATCTCGAGTGCTATTCCTAAAGACGAAGCTGCACACATTACGGATGGATGATGGTGCAACTATTGCCGATCACCTATTGAAGGTAAAGGAGATCCATGATCAACTAGTTGTCGTTGGAGAGCGAGTACAAAATCGCGAGATCATTCAATTGACATTGAACAGTTTGAGTGAGTCACATCAGATGTTTGTGACAAGCATTGCCACACGGGAGAATCTTCCTGTTATGTCCATGTCCTCTATAAAGGAATCGGAATAATTCTTGACGTGGATAGCTGGTCACTCCAGGTGTATATGGTTATTGGTTATGCCTCGTCATTCCGGGCTTGGCCTGTAAAGTACTTAATAATCATATGAGGGCCCAGACCTATAATTGGACATAGGAGCACATGCATAATGAATGACTATTTTAATGCAAGAATAGGAGGTCAATAGCTCAATATAGGTTGCATGGGAATCCTAGGGGCGATATTCTCTCTCTCATGAGGAGAATATGTCCATTGGAAACTCGCCCATCCTCCTATTGGAAATTCAGTTTCTTGAGTTTGTCTCTCCTCCTCTCTCTTAGGTTCTTCACTATGGCTTGGGGGCTAGGTCCAGGAGGAAACTCCAGGAGGGATCTAGGTTTGGATGGATAGTTTTGCTCCACAGGTGTCCTTTTGGCTGTTTTGCAACAGGATCTAGTCAGATCTTCATATGGTGATCCTTACAGTGGTATCAGAGCTATGGATTTGCATCAATCAGAAGGTGGAGCTACTTCTTGTATTTTCTCAGTTTTTGTGGATTTCTCCTTGCATGTTACTTCCAAGTGGTGGAATTGATCTCCAAGTAGGTGACTTTTCTGAATTTGGTGTACTTTCAGCCTAAAGATCATAATTATGAGGTTTTTCCATAGTTTTTGTTGGAAATCAAAGGATTTTTGATGGTTTTAGTGAATTTTTCACCTAGAATTGAAGTTTTTTGCTTGAAATTGATCATAGGTACTGGTGTAGTACGTTTTCCAGATTGTACTTGCTGTTTTACAGTCATTATTGATTGGATCTAATGATTGCATGATGTTGGAATACTCAAAAGGTTGATTAGATAGTGATTTTGGGCCAAAAATTGGGGTTTTTGGACCATAAATGGGCTATAGAAACCATGTTTGACTAGAATCAGAACTTTTAGTGATGGAATGCAATGGATTTACAGGGATTTGGATCTGATTGCATGAATTCGTGGATTTTTCCCACAAATTTTGGTCAAAATTGGTCAAAAACCAAGGTTTTTTTTGATGTTTTTTGGACTAATTTTGGGGTAGATCTCAAAATTCTCAGCCAAGACTTGGTATGAACGTTTTGAGAGATGTAATGAAGCTGTCCCTGAACTGTCATGAAGTTTGGAAGGGATTAGACACCATTAGGGGGCTCAAAACACCAAAAATTAGTGTATTTTTGATGATTTTTGAGCATGAATACCTCTCAATTGGGGGTCTGAACCTATTGGTTCTTGCTACAAGCTTAAAGATATGATGGATTGCATCTGTTTTGAGCCATCATGCATCCAATTTGGATAGGTGAGCATTAGACACCATCATGTTGAAGTTTTGCTTGTTGAAGGAGGCCAAAAATGCATTTTTTTTGCATGATCTGAGCTTATGATTGCTTGCCAGACCTGTTAGAAGCTTCTATGCCTCTCTAATGAACCTTAGTAGAGTGGTTGTAACCTCTGATTCAAGGCTTTTTGGACTGGGATGTGTTTTTTGATGATTCCTCTCCACAAAAGTACGCCCTCCTACCTGTTTTTCATGCATTTATTGATCGCACGTGAGAAGCCAAGGGTGCACGGTTATGTGGCAAGTGCCTTGTAGACCCGCTCTCCCTCTGTACTGTGCTTTACAACGACCAATTTGTTCGCTAGATTCGGGAGTATCTCCCTTCTTAGCATCACCTGTGACTGATAAGTACCATTTAGGTACTCTCTTAGGAATTTCAGCTTCAAACTTATCCTTTTCTATTGGACCTTCTGCATCAAAATTCACTTCTTTCTTGACCTATACTTACGCTCCCTCATCAAAAGGTTTAGTGATTTCTTCATATTGTTCACCTTGACCCATCTCGTCAAATGTAGCATCCCTAGAAATCACAAGCTTCTGTGCATTTGTATCATACATCCTATATGTCGTGGCCTTCTCATCATATCTAAGGAAAATACACTTGACAGCTTTTGCATCCAATTTCCTTCATTTCTCATCAGGAATATGAGCATAAGCATCACAACCAAATACTCTCAAATGAGAAATATTAGGTTTCTTTCCAGTAAAAGCTTCATGAGGTGTCTTACCTTCCACAGATTTCTTAGAACACCGATTCAGGATGTGTGTAGTTGTGCTTCAAGCTTCTGCCCAAAAGGTGTTTGCATACCCTTCCTTTTGAGCATTGCCCTGGCCATCTCAACAATGGATCTATTCTTTCGCTCTGCAACTCCGTTTTGCTGTGGTGAATAAGGTGTTGTAGTCTGCCTCTTGATCCCTTGATCTTTGCAAAAATCAATAAAATTCTGTCGAAAAATACTCACCACCTCCATCAGATCTCAAAGTCTTGATGTAACTTCATGTTTGCTTTTCAACTAATGCCTTGAATTCTTTGAACTTAGTGAAAGCGTCTGATTTTTTGCTTATGAAATAAATCCAAATACATATGATTATTAATTACTTTACCGGCCAAGCCCGGAATGATGAGGCATAACCAATAACCATATACCCCTGGAGTGACCGGCTATCCACGTCAAGATTTATTCTGATTCCTTTATACAGGACATGGACATAACATTCTTCCCCCCTTAAACTAGTTCTGTCCTCAGAACGAGTAACTAGGGCAAATCCAATTTGTAACTCTTCCCATGAATCATTATCCTCAATTTGACCAACCAACCTAAGCAAGCACACAGAGATAGAACAATTTCTCAATTGTTTGTCTCTGATCTTGAGTACTCATTCAGGGTCCAAAGGTACATTGAGCGATAAATCTTCCAAATGGGCAAAATCTTCAATACATCAAACTGTCATCATCATATAAACTAAATTTACATGATACATCGGATGAGCAATCAACCAAACCTGAAGATTAAGTTTAAAAGCTAACAAATCAATCATTTAACTTTCACAATTACTCTGAAAATCAATCTTTAGTCTGACTTCAATATCAAATAAGTATTTAGAGATGGGATAATTCTCAAATTATCTATCTCTACACTGAAATACTATATCGACCTTTTAGAAGTACACTAAAAGATAAATTTCCCTATTGGGTTTGATTCTCTCCAATCTAATAACATCACTTTCATGTACTTCAATTTACATGAATCACTGAGTGAGTCCTCACCTTACATTGGAAATCAATGTTTAAAAGTTAAAGATCCAAAACAATTATAGTCCAAGACTAACCACAATTACTTGTAGACCTGTCATAAATGCTTCTTGGTACAAAACTCATCCCACCAAAATCTCTTAGGGGATCCATCAAGATAAAAATGACTTCAACTCAGTCCTGAGTACCCCAAATAGTCTCCTGAGATAAGTGCTCTATCCCTAGCATCACATATCAAAAAATCGCAACCATTCAATCTTGATAGACTTAACAGCTCCTAATTAACCGGAGACTGAAAAATAGTACACAAGCATTCCTTGACTACAATCTGAAAAGGTAAGCAAATTCTTAATGAAAATGCCTGTGAGATCCAAACAATCTCAAGTTTGTACAAAAATTTAGAGTTCAAATAACAAAATTATAACTCCACCAATTGATCAAGAATTACTCATCATCTTAAGAACCATCATATTTTCTATATAATCATCTAATGACCTTTAAGTATCAATTTATGATCCATCAATCATAAACATTTAGAATCTTATGATTCGTCAATCATAATCTATCGGATTCTAAATCCATACTTAATCATTTAGAGATACTTTAGTATATGCACAACATACAACTCAGGAAATATAAGAAACATTCTGGAATCTTTCCCGAAAGGAAAATTACTGGATTCCAAAAATATTCTTCCATTGTGATTCTTAACCAGATTATGAGTTCCAAATTCTACAATCAACCTAGTGATTAAAGCTCCATAATTGACAGATTCACAAAATCTTCAATTTAAAAGTAAAAAGTACAATGATCTTAACAATTGACTAATTTCAACTCAGTAAGATCATTCACTTTATAAGTCATTTTTATTTGATCAATAACCAAAGAATTGGAACAAATCGAAAACGTCCATGGTTTCTTCAAATTTTACGTAAACTGAGATTTTCAAATTCCATTCAATATGGACCTAAACTGTGAAAATCGACCAAACATCGACTTGACAGTTTCACAATTACCATCTCATATGGGAAGGATTATGAAACATCCAGCATGCATCCTACGTGACATGCAGTGATTTCAAAAAAATCAATTTTTACGTAAATTGCCAAGAAACTGGGAAATTAGCACTAGGATTCACAAAATCAGTTCGAAATGGACCAACTGTGAAAATCGATTAAAATGACCGATTTATCAAATTCACAGGCACTGTCACATATCAAATTTGACATGCACTGATTTTTTCGAAATAACGAAAAAAAATTCCGTAATTAGCCTAGCCACTAGGAAATCTACTTTTTGATCTAGAATTGTCAAAAATAGCTTCATGCAAGAAATCTTCTGATCAATCTACTGATTACGCATGCAACATGCATCCATGCATGCATACAAGTCTATCCATATATTTTCATCAACAGACAAGCACTACACTGAGTTCCAAGTATGCATGCATTAGAACATTTCGAAAATTTTGCAAATTCTAGTTCAAAAATTGCCAAACTTCCGATAACCATAACTTTCTCACTATCTCCCTCACCAAGTTTCTTGATAGAACCATTTGATCTACTCTCTTTATGAAGACATGTGACTCCACTTGCTGGGAGAGCTTAGAAGGTCAAGCAGAAATCGAAAATATCCTACAAGGTTAGAAATGAATCTAGCCCTAATGGGTTCTGTGCTAAAGGCTCAAGAACCAAAAACCTTTCATGAAGCAAAGGAGCGCAAGGAGTGTTATGTAGCAATGGAAACATAAATGGAGGCCATATCAAAAAATAGGACGTGGAACTTGGTTGAGCTACCTGAGAGTAAGACGCCTATCACTTGCAAATGAATTTATAAGATCAAATATGGAGTAGATGGGCAACTCAACAAGTACAAAGCACAGTTGGTTGCGAGAGGATTTGAGCAACAGGAAGGCATTGATTTGAGGAAACCTTCACACCCATAGCTAAGATGGTACTATACGTTCTATCATTGCTATATCTACTTTCCATGGTTGGAAGATCCAACAAATGGACATTAAATATGCTTTTCTTAATGGAGTGCTGGATGAAGAGGTGTATTAAGTACAACCTCAAAGATTTGTTGAGCCAGGGAGAGAGCTTCTTGTTTGTAAGCTCAACAAAGCTATCTATGGATTGAAGCAAACACCACGGGCGTGGTACGCTTGCATTGATGAACACTTCAAGCGAATGGGAATGGTAAAGAGTAAGGCTGATCCTGATGTTTACATTCTAAAGCAAGATTCAGATATAGTGTTCATTGTTTTGTACATGGATGATTTGATTATTACAAGAAGTAATGAGAGCTTAATTGATGAAATCAAATCAGATCTTTCCAATGCTTTTGACATGAGCGATCTAGGAGTGATGCACTATTGTCTTGGCATTGAAGTATGGCAAAAGAAAGAGGTTGTCTTTCTTACACAAAGCAAGTATGCACGAGATTTGCTTTATAAGTTCAATATGCAGGATTGTAAGCCTTTGAGTACATCGATGGATCTCAACATGAAGCTTACTGCATATGATGAATCTGAGAAAGTAAATGCTTACTTGTACAGACAGTTGGTGGGTAGTTTGATCTATTTGACACACACACGACTTGATATTTCTTATGCTGTTGGTGTTGTTAGTCAGTTTATGCAAAATCCTAGTCAAGAACACTAGAAGTCTGCTAAACGTATTCTCAGGTACATTCGAGGGACGTTGAATTTTGGTTTGAAGTATGATCAGCTTGAAGCGCCAATGTTGGTAGGTTACACAGATGCTGATTGGGCAGGTAATATTGATGATAGAAGATCTACTAGTGGTCATACATTCAGTTATGATATAGCTGCACTTTCATGGAACAGCGAAAAGCAACCTACAGTGGCCTTATCTTCGACGGAGGCTGAATATCGTGCACTCAGCAATGCTACACAGGAAGCAGTATGGCTACGAAGATTGTTTGTTGATTTAGGTCAATCACAGGTGGATGCGACTACTATTTCTTGCGACAACCAAAGCTACATTCACCTTGCCAATAATCCAGTTCTACATGCTCGAACCAAGCACATCAAAATACATTATCACTTTGTTCGAGAGAAAATACTTGATGGAACCATTGATCTTGTTTTTTGTAAAATTGATGATCAAATGGCAGATAATTTTACTAAGTCATTAGGTAGATGTAAGTTTGAAGAGTTTCGTACTTTATTAGGAATAAAAGAATGTAATTTTATCATTGAGGGAGAGTGTTAGAAACCAATGATAAACTTGTTACTGTTTATGATTTACTATTGATAGTTGTTACCAGCTGTAAGTAGCTGTAGGCTAGTCTATAGTCAACTACTAGTTTTCTCTCTCTCTCAATATTCAGTGTTTATTGTACTCTCTTTCATTGAGTGTAATAGTGTGATGGTGTGTTCTTCCTCTTTCTCTTGGTGATTGCTTATGGTGATTGATTGATAGTGCTCATCAGATTAATGACATTTATTGAAAGCAAATAACAACCAAATAGCTATTGAAAATAAGATCTGTTTGTGCCCCATCTACTGCACTTTTGAGAGGCAAAACACTGGTTTGACCATTGATCCCCTAATTTTTTTTTAGCAATCAGCTATTTTTCCCAAAAAAAAAAAAATAGTACGATTCTGGGAGGTGAAACGCGTTTTTCGAAACGTGTGCCCTCAGAAACGTGCTTCTATGCATATATATATATATATATATATATATATATATATTGCATCTATATGCCTTATTTATATCTCTACAATTTAGTTGCAAGACATAATTAAAAGAATGGATCAATCCATAATGTCAGTTGTGAGCCTTATGGTGGTTGCATGTCATCATCTACTTAAATTGCTCATAGGTCGTAGGTCTTCATTTCTTGTTCATATTTTCTTGTAACAACTTTCCTTATGGTCTTGTTATGGGCAATGTTGTAGTGCCCTCATAGCAGCTTTGCTTACAGGCTTGCTACGGGCCATGTCATAGTGCCCTCGTAATAGCCTTTTCCTTATGATTCCTTTATGGGCAGTGGTCGTAGTGCACTCGTAACAGCTTTTTTATGGGTCACTTATGAGTTGCTCACAACTTATGAGTTTCATTGCGAGCTCTGTACGTGTTCCTTTCGGGCTCTTTATAGGTGATGATCATAATGCCTTGTAAGATGAAACCTTATGATTCCTTATGAGTTACTTAAAAGTTCCTTGCGGACTCTTTACGAGTTCCTTATGAGAATTGCATCGATCATTTTGACTCATAATAGGAAGCCTTACAGGTTCCTATATGAGTTGTCACGGGTAGAGACAACAAAAATTGATGAAGTTAAAAGGCTTCAAATTGTAAGGACTGCATGAATGAAACTAGATTAGCTTACAAATTTAGGGAGAAGGGATAAATCCAACACCCAACTTTAATATGGATCCATAAACTTCTTGATTAACAAATTCAAGATCAAACAAAATTTTTTGTCTGCCTCTTGACTTAATGCCTTTGTAAACATATGTGCTACCATGTACTGCATTCTGCAAAATTTTAAATATACCTCTTTGTTGAGAATTTGGCTCCTTATGTCGTGATATTTGATCTCAATGTGCTTACTCCTAGAATGTAATCTAGGATTTATTGTCAATGCAATCACACTTTCATTATCACACTAAATAGTTGCTGGAGCAAATTGTCTGAGGCCAATGTCACAATAAATTTCTGAACCAGATTGCTTCCTTCATAGCTTGTGTAGCTGCAATGTACTTTGACTCTATTGAGGACAATGTGATCGAGGTTTGTTTATGGCTATTCTATCAAATTGGACCATTTTTGAGAAGGAATAAGAATCCCGATGTGGATTTTCGTGTATCAATATCACCTACCCAACTTGCATATTTGTATTTATGAACTATATGGATTTTGTCTAGGTTGACCTCCCCATAACATATGCATAGGTCCATAGTAGCTCGTACATAACTTATGACTATGAGTAGAGGTATCCAATGGATCATTCCAAGATTTTCCATAAATTGGCTTAAAGAGTTGATGACGTATGCAAGGTTTGCATCTCATGAAAATCATTGCATTACTAGGGCTCTGATATTTGACTGAAATGGATATCTCTTCATCTTGTCCTTTTTCTCTTTGGTTTGAGAGCATTGCTCTTTTGATAACTTGAGACCTGGATCCATAGGAAAATGTACAAGCTTGCAATTCATAAAATTGAATTTGAAAGCATGTTAAAAATATACCTCTGTTGAGTGATGTAGAGTAGCTTTTTCTTCCTATCTCTATGAATTTGAATTCCAAGACAATAGTGAGCTTCTCCTAGGTCTGCCATTTCAAAATTGAGACAACATCCTCTTGGCATCCTTTATCAGATTAATGTTATTGCTGAATAGCAATGTATCATCCACATATAGTGTGATTATAATTATAAAGGATTCTTGAATGGCCTTGAAGTAGACATTGCAATCTGCAGAGCTTGGTGTGAATCCCTATTGGATATGGAATGAATTGATTCTTTGACCCCTGAATATTGGTTCAATCCATACAATGCCTTGTAGAGTGTGTAGACTTGATCTTCTTTTCCATTAAGCAAATAACCTTCTAGTTAGATCATGTAAATGTCTTATTCAATAACTCCATTGATGAGTGTTATTTGTACATCTAATTGATGTATGTCAAGGTTGGCTACAACAGCGAATGATAGTAGCAACCTGATTGAGGAGTGTTTGACCACTGGGCTAAAAGTTTCGAAATAATCAATGTTGGGGATTTGTGAAAATATCCTTGCCACCAATCAAGCCTTCCTTCTATCGATGTTGCCATATGTCTTATATTTGATTTTGAATATCCATTTACAATCAATGATCATTCTATCTACAAGCAACTTAGCGACAATCCAAGTGGTGTTCTTCATAAGAGAGTTGTATTCTTTATCATTGAATTTGTTCCAAAGGTCAGAATTAGCCTGCATGTAGGAAAGCCATCATCTCTTGAAAATGGAACCGACAATTATTGCAAAAAACTATCATAAAAAATCTACAGAGGATTCAAAAGTTTTAGAAATCAAGTACTTTTAACAAATTTTAAAGGGTTTTAAAAAGTTTAATATTTTCACTATAAGAAAATGTGCCTTGAACGTTTATACTTTACAGGATATCACTTCCATCTCGAGCAATCTTAAAGCTATCAACTTGATATTGATCAAGTTCAATCACTCGATGAGCTATGTTGAGTGATACAGACTAGAATCCTTGTTATGCACCAAATTAAACCTATCTCGTGTGATAAGAATCAAAATTGGGCTATTTTGCAGCTTATGAATTAGACTATAGATATCTCGAGTCATAGACATCCATTTTGAGTTGTATCTACCACCGCTCTCACACAAAAACTACTCACTTCTTACTCATGCAACATTCCACTCACTCTATTCCAAATCATAAAAGAAAGAATTGCACCCTCTCTCATGCCTTTGAAGTGTACATAGAATAGGCTACCCTTCTCAAGCAACTCCCTACTCATGCAACACTCCACTCTCTCCATTCCAAAGCATAAGAGAGAGAAGTGCACCCTCCCTCATGCTTTTGGAGTGTTTGTAGGATAGGAGAAGGAGCTTGTAGTTTGGAGCTTCCATCACCTCCGAGAGCTATGTTGGGACTGAAGTGGGTGCTTTGCCCAAAGACAATGAATTAACTATGTCGAAGTGTGGCATGTAGTTCTTGCAACTCCTCTAGTTCTTCACATCATTTTAGTGTGACAAGCATAATAAAAAAAAAAAATTTAGTGTGTTGATGGAGGCTTTAAAAAAAAGATTCAACAAAGGAGAGACAACAATGCTAGAGCAGTAATATCAGTGGCACCAAGACTAAGAGTGAGTGCTTGACAACAATGTGAGCAATGTAATAGACAATACGGTGACGTTGTGACATGATGGAGCCTAGGGATAAGATCAAAACAAACAACGTACATGGAAATGGTGGAAACATAGTAGGTACATCCAAGAGATTTAAAATTTGACACTTGGATATTTGAGATAAATCATTATCAAATAGGCTACATGTTTTCTATCTTATAAAATGTATAAGAAGTGTTTTAATCATCACTATTATGTTTACTTGATTCTCATCTAAATTATGTAGATTATAAAAAATGGGAGATTATTATGAATATGGATGCACACTAGTATGTATTGTGAGCATTAACAAAAAGTGCTAGAATATTATATGAGTATTTGATTACAAAAAAAAAAAAAAACTACATGTGGCTATGCACAAAGGATTCCCTAAAAATGTGCCCTTTGTGTTGCACTAAGGGTGCATTTTTGGGCCATGCTTATGCTAGATAAGGGATATTTTTTTTGACCAAATATTGCACAAAGAGCACAATTTTATGTTGCTCTTTATGCAGCATAAAGGGCACATTTTATTGCCACCCTTTCTATAACAAAAGGACATATTTTAAGGATGCTTTATCACGTTCGATCTTATAGTAACTAACTTTGAAATCATCAGTACTATAGTGATTACGTAGCCAAACAATAATGCATTGAATTATCAGACAAATAATTTGTCGCGAAGAACTACATAAACGCATACGTTCTGAGACAAAGTTGAACGCAATAAAAGATAGTATTGATTCTGAATGAAAATGAAACAGAAGTAAATGAGTACAATACGTTGCGAATTGAAGCCGTGTACTCTATGCTATCTCTGAGGGACAAAATGAAAGTCTGAATTAAGCACAATGCTGATAAGCAGTAGCGCAATAGCAATCTCTAAAACAACTCTAAGAAGTGAGCTAGAATGCTCAGGAGTGTTTAAGCTCGTAGGCTTGAGAGCTAATTATTCAAATGCTTGATCATAACTTGATTGATTGTATGAATATGAACAGCTAAATATATACTAAGCAATTAGGTCGTCAATTGCGATTGCCAGTTGGCTAATGTCCGCTAGAATCCATCTAATTCCTTGTCATTGATTGCTGATAAGTGGTGGAAATTGGCCGTAAACAGTCTGTCTGCATAAATGAACCAAAACCGTCACTCTGCAAAAATGAACTAAAATAGCATAGGTGACACTGTCGCAAAAAAGACGACAGTGTCAAAATTTTGCGAAAAACCTGACAGTGCCTTAAAAACTCTTTTAGGGTTGTCCCACACTTTGCTAGAGTCATTTCCTTAACATTTGAAGCACTTTGGAAAAAGCAAAAAATGCAACTCTGCATATTTGCACGCAAATTTTGACAGGCGACAGTGTCACTAAAATGCGAAAAATGTGACATTGTGGTTAGTTCCTTACTTTTCATATAACTCTATCACCACTAACACTACTCCCCTAAACTACCTTCATCATGATTGTAGGTGAAAGGAAAGAGAAGATTAGAAGAGATTGAGAAGAGAAGAGATAAAGAGAGAGATAAAGAGTGAGAGTGGAGGTTAGCTCAAATGCTCTTTATGCTTGCTAATGGAAAAACATTAACTAAGGCAACCAATAAATCTGAAAATAGAAAACAATGGAAAACACAATCAAAAGCATTACAAGTAGTGAATAGCAAATGAGGATGCTTCTCTCCAAAAAGAGTTTTCTCCTTCTCATTAAGCATGAAAACAGAGTACAAATGGTGCCTTTTTATAAATGGGGAAGGCCCTTGCCCCAAAATCGTATTGGCTAATATTTACATTGATCCTATCCATTCATTTTGGACCCAACTTGACCCAAGGGTCCACAAAAAGTACATTGGAAATCACAAGATTCATGTGAGTCCAAAATTGGACCCAACTCTAAAAAAGTAAACTCTAAGTTTAAATTTGACTTTGGGCCTCAAGTTTTATTTTAATTACAAAGGGCCCAAGTCTATTTTTTTAACTACGACTTAACTTGCGTGCTCATTGGGCCATGGGCTTATATGCGCAGGATGCCATGCCCTTGCAACACATTTTATTGGCCAATATTATTTATTTACAATTTGTCGGGAACACCCCCAACAGACCCACAGCCTAAAGTAGTGCCGGTCCCTCGGCACTCTGCCGGTTTAGTAGAGAGTCTTCTTGGCCCGCCTCTGGTGGATCAGGTAGCCCGTGACATCTTCCATGAAATTAATGTGGTCCAGTTTCTTCAAGTCCTTGGGCATGTGAAGGGACTTGTGGACTCTTGTCAGCCAGTCTTGGTTGATCCACGCTTGGAATCTGCGCGTCCAAGGATCACGAAGGAATGCAACTCGGTAATAGACTCGAGCGATTGGCAGCTGATCTTTGACTTTGTCGGAGGCTAGCGCCTTATTAGGATCAAAGAATATGGGGGGGAGAAAATTGTCCCACTTGGTTTCAATCCCCGTTAAAAACTCTAAGTCCTGGGTGAAAGTGGCTGCCGCGCGGATTGTTGGATCAGGGCAGTTGAAATATTTATTGGCAAATAGGGTGAGAGCCCTTCGGGCATCTACATCCGTATCCCAACCATGTTTTTATGGAATTCTTGGCCAATTGAAGTTATGGATGGTGATTTTGTCCAAAGGGGTGCCGCATTCCACCCATTTGGATCATCGTGTGCATGGCAAGAAGTGTGCGTTCACTCGTAGTTGTTGCGGACTTGTCACATAGGCCCTGATGGCCGCAGGGTCATGTTCAAAGAGCTGCTGGCACCACTCTAGTTGTGGTTGGAGGGTGGGTAGTGCCTGCAGCTCGTTGCCTTTTATTGTCTGCGCCGAAAATGATATCTGTCAGTCGCCTCTTGATGACTTGTGGGATACTTGGCTAAAAATTCGTTGATTTTCTTCTCCACGGACTTTGGTCGTTGGAAGGCCCAGCTGACAGATATGGCACGCGAGCCTCTTGATGAGGAGGCTTGTCCTTCCTCTTGGCTTTGGCTTGGACCTGCGTCTTGGTCTTGGTCCCGCGTTTCAGCACCCGTATCAGCTGGTCCTTGGTCTTGGCCTTCGGACCCTTGATCATGACTTATCCCCCCTGCTGCTTGCTGGACTTGGTCCTGGCTAGTGCTTGCCTGTGCAGCATCAAAAATAGGTGGCGATGGAATCACCACTGGGGTGGGTTGGGTCTTCTTCTCCATGTAATGCTGGCAAGCCTTGAGGGCTTGTTTGGCCTGGGCGAGCTCGTGAGTTGCACTTGCCCGGTACTTGTCGAACTCTGTCTAGTAGCTATTCAACGTTTGGCTATATACCTGCACCTGATGCCTGAAGAGATTCATCTCTACTTGAGAGAGCGGCCTTGAGTCTGGTGTGGGTTGAGCTAGCCAGGCGAGTTTTTTGCTTTGTAAGGCTTTCACTTCCGCCCCCAGACACGTATTCTCTGCTTCACAAATTTGTAGTTGCGTCTGGAGGGGAGCAAGCCATTGGGACACTTCGAACTGAAGCTCCCGCAGCTTCGTAGAGACATCTGTCAGCGCTTTGGAGAGGCTCTGAATATATTGGTTTAGGCCATCCTCCTTCTGCTGCAGCTTGGCGATCTCCCGGTGCCCGTCTAGTTCATGTTGTTGAGCTATAAGAAGCTTTTGCTGTAGCTTAATGAGTTCCGTTCACAACTGGGTGTTGCTTGTCGCCAAGTGGAATACCCGGCTGTCCAATGTGGCCCTGGCTGCTACCGCCTCCTGGATGTATATTTCCAAGGTTTGGTATGCCATTATTAAATCGGTTGGAACAACCGGTATGCGGGTACTTATAGGGGCTTGTGTGGTAGTGGCCCCGACTACCTGTATAGCGCCGTCGTCGTTGTCTTCTATGAGGTTCTCTGGGGATTTGTTGTCATCTGGGGTGGTGAAATCTGTCCGATCTAGTGATGGAATGAATATTGTCTGAACAAATGCATCATCAGACAATGGTTGGTTGCCCTCGACAACCTTTGATGGCGAAAGGGATGGGGTGGGAGTAACAGAAGTGGAAACATGAGTGGGATAGTTTGTCCAAATGAGAGAATGGATGGAACAGAGGGGAACTAGAGTGTAGTGTGGAGATGAGGAGGAAGGGGCAGCGCCACGCATTCTTTTGTTGGCCGTCGTGTCAGTAACTGTAGGTTGGGAGGATGTGGATGCAGCAGATGGCCGATAGAGGTTAGCATGTGACACAATGGAAAATAGAAGACTGGAACGATGAAAATTGTGCACTTTTGCCTTGAGAAGTGCGCAGGCAAAGTTACACAACAGGGGGCCTGCTACGATGTGCTCACGGGTGTTGGGTTTGATGGAAATGGTTAGTTCATGAATGAGGAAGGCATGCCAGTCGTATGGCACAACCGTGGGACTAGGAAATCCCAGGAAGGACTCCACTATATGACTCAGCAGCGTGGACTGGATTATGTCCTTGCGAAATGTTGAAACAACCAGAAAGTTGTTCAACAGATGCGCAACTACCTGTATGACTGGTTCCGTGATAGCCTCTATCAGGTAACCGTTGTTAGTTTGGATCAAAATCTCTGGTGTTGTCTGGACGACGAAAGGTTTGATCAGGGCTTTTGTTTGACGATGGGAGATGGACTGGCGGTCACCGGACATAATGCCGAAGGTGACCATTGAGTCCACATTAATTTGTACCTTGTATGTACCACTGAGTCCACGTTAATGCGTACCTTGTATGTGGTACCCTGGTATAGAAAGTGGAAATGCACTTTCGATGCTTTTCAAGTGGCGTAAGCGTGAAGGACAAGGCCCATGTTAATGTTAAAATTGAAAAGCGCCGAGTAAAAATCCATTGCCTCAAGAAGTGGGCTAGCAGTCTGAAGCCATGGTCGAATCAGGACATCAGAAGTCAAGGGCCAAATCTAGGTGGCTGAGGATATCTCATGCTGGATCACCTGCTTGGTGCTAGAATCTTCAGAAGATGAGGAGGCCATGTTAGCAGTGCTAGTTAAAGTGCCCAAACATGGAAAAAGTTTTGGGTGAAATTTGCCCTTAATTTGCCATACTTACTGAGATCGAGATCTTTGATCTGCAAATTGGGGGACTTATTGGCGTAATCTGATGATCTGCTTCTCTCTTGATCTTATTTGAATCTAGATCCCTCTCGGATCTTGATGGATTTCCCCGATCTTGCCAGATCTGGCCGAATCTTGATGGATCTAGCTTGATTTGGCTTGATCTTCCTAGATCTAGTTGTGATGGCCTAATAGAATAGCTTTTCGTAACATGCCACCACCAACTTGGATCTAATTCACTGCGGTGGCCAGTACTTGTGCAACCGACTACTGTTGATGGGTGTGTCAAACGGTGTCCCATCTAGCTTCTCTAGATTCACGGCTCCATGATTAAGAATTTTCTTGATCTGATAAGGACCTTCGCCTGTGAATTTTAATTTTTCCTTGATCACCTTGGTTTTATACAGCAGGACCAGATCTCCGGAACAAAGATCCTTCTTTTGTAGCTTGCGATCGTTCCATGCTTTGCGTCTTTCCTTGACAGCTGTCAGTGCATGCCCAACTGACACGGTTCAAGAGAGACAGATCTGAGTTGTCCTTTGACAGACAAGGACAAAATACTACAATGATAATCAATCTCCTCTGTCTGAGCTTGGGCTCTGAAACAAGAAGATAATCTAAACAAGTGCCCATAGTTTTTGCTGACATACAGAGCACAAACTCAACCTATAAGGAAGAAGAAGTAAGTAGAAAATTAGTAAACAGATTCTCCCAATCAGAGGAACTATCAACATTTGACCCATTGCCGTTTGCTCACATTCTGAAACACTACATGCTGCAACACTACCTTTGATCGGATCCATACAAGCAATTTGAAACATTTCTAGATCCGTTCATAGCTCAGAACGACCTACACCTTCCACACATCCTACATACATCTCCAGCTCCTTCTACATCCTCCTCTACCCACAGTTTACCCATCGTCTCAACCTCCCTCCATCACCATCTCAGCCGACTCCTATTTCTATCACGTCTCAACCGAACGTCTTCTCTCCCATCTCAACCAGACGTCTCTTTCTCACCATCTCGACCGACACAGGTACTTACAAAAAGAAAAAAAAAATTGAGATCTCAAACAGAGCGTTCCAGTCAGATCTTGACTGGAGCGTTCGAATCAGATCTCGACCGGAGCGTTTGAGTCAAATCTCGACTGGAGCGTTCGAGTCAGATCTCAATCGAAGCGTTCATGTCAGATCTCGACCGAAGCATCGCGTTAGATCTCGACCGAGGCATCACGTTCAGATCATGTGGTATACATGTTAACTATGGAGGTTTGCAGATGCACAAAATCATATGGGAAATTTTTGAGCTCTTCTTGAGTGCCAAGTGCGACATTGCAAGATAGGCTAGAAAGGTTGAGGAATTGATTCAGTACTCTATGTGGTCACAAAAGAAGTGCTCCAGAATGATTCAACCCTTTTTCCTTGGATACTTGAAGCAAAATTGAAGTCATTCTTTTCACCTATATGTTATTTGAAAGTAAGAAAGTTTTGTTCTTATGTAACATGATGAGGCTATCAATACACCGAGCATATGGGATGATATTTTCACTAGGCATTCTATGTGATTGCAGGTAGTGGGCACAATAAAAAATATTTAAAGTGGAATATAAAACTCGAGCATCAAAAAGTTGAGATTGCAAGTCTGTATTTGAGACGTTGGTCAGAGATTTTGATACATCCATTAAATTTGCAATGTGATAAAAGTTGAGATTTTCCCAGAAGGTACTAGTCATTTTTCAATATTTGTTGTTGTTATGCCACAGATGCTTATTCAATCCTATATATGTTACTGGTGTTGGAGAGATGTAAATCTAGGAATCACATGCTGAAGAAGTACATGGAAGGAATGGATCTGGACAACTCAGAATTTAGTTTATTGAAAGAATCAGATTCAATTGAGCTGTTCTAGCTGGAGAGGTAGTGAAAGACATTATGTATATACTTCATTGCAGCATTCAGTTGGTAGTGAAAGACATTATGTATATACTTCATTGCTTTAAGACGGAGGCAAGTAGGATGTAGCATCCATCAACTGCCAACTACTGCACTCGGCATCCACTTCAACTGTTGTTCCACCCTCCATCAACTGCCAACAGCTGCTCTCACGGTTCCATCAATCAACTGCTCATGGGTTGCTACATTTCAGGCATATATTTGATGGCTTGTTTTAGACAGCATTTTTTTTTTAAAGATATGATTTAGGTTTTTCAACCTTTTTCAGCCCACCTGCCTTCTATACAATCATGTTTTAGCTTCATATTTTTATGCATAAGAATGCCTATTTTTAATACTATAGCTTTCAATCCAAGTACACTAATAAGAATGTTCAGTCCAAAATAAAAGGACTTTATGTCTTTTAGCGGGACGTTTAATGTCGTAGGGCCTAAATGTCAAGTTAGTGAATAAAATAGGAGTTCCCACCAAAATTTCAAATTCAAATTGGTTCCCTCCAATTCTGAATGGGTTTTCACTCTTTTTTAAATTTGAATAGTTAGGGAGACAGAAATTGACCAATAGGATTCTGAGGCCAGGGTCCTCTTCTCCATTATAAAAAGAGACCAACTCAAGTTTCCTCCACATGTACGTATCTTCATTTCAATAAAGCAGATTGGTACACTTGTGAAATGGATTTATGAATGTCCTTGCTCTCCATCACTTTTCTTCCATCTCTCATGCTTTTCATTGCATTTGCTAATTGTTGGATCTGATTGTTATTGGGATTGCATGTTCGTATATTTTTTGTGAGAGAGAAAGGGAGAGAGAGAAAGAGTAAGCTATCGTTGATGTGGATGTAGTGTTAATGATTGTGTTGTTATTGCTTAGGGTTAATGGATGTTAGAGTTAGATGTGGATCTTCCATTCATGCTGAAATCTGAGATATGCTATTGCTCTCATGGGAACGAACCTACGCGTGACAACTAACTTCATCTCCTTGATGCTAGATTGTTTAGATCTTGGGTTGAGGATAGACAAGGAAATAAACCCACTACAGAGAGCTTGTTCAAGTTATTTTTAATGGTTTGTTGGATGCTCATGCTAACATTGTACAAAGTCTTGCCATTCAAAGAACTTTGCCAAGTTTGATTGATCTTCAAGAGATCTTGATCAAAGAAGAATATAGGATTCAAGCAAGAGATGGATCTGCATCAATATCTCAAGTTGACAGTAAAGGAATTCCAAAATAAAAAAGACACTTTGTAAAAATTCTTTTTTTTTCTAGTTTCGACCATCACCTGTCCCAATCAAAATGCACAAATTTGAAATCTACGTAACGTAGCTCAAATAAATTGAGAAAGAAAAATACATTGAAGCAAACCTTGAAATTTGTGTCCTACAGCATGGACGCATCCCATTGGTTGTGCTCTTCATGCCCCATCTACCTGACGTCAATACCTCAAGTTAAATTTACTTAACTATGTTGGTTACTATAATGAAATTTGCTAATCATACTAGTTACGGTTATAAAAATATAGTATGCATAGTTACTAAAAATATAGTATGCACAATAACTGTGACTATTGTGGCATTCACATTAGATTAAATGTGATACAAAAAATCAAAATTAAGTATCATATCAAAGAGATTTTTGGCGCCCAAGCTTTGAAAATAGCAATGGCAAGGAGACCAAGATCTACAGTTGAGTTTGTGATTCTTTACAATGAGAAAGATGACGCTGATAACTGGAAGCCAACAAAATATACGAAGAATTCATGGGTGTTGTTTCATCCATCATGAAAGGACAATTTTCGATAGAAGGAAAGGGCAAAAATGACATACAAATCTTATTGGAAAGCAAAAATTCTAGAGTTTAAGACTACTCCAGGAGGTCACTCAATATCAAAAGTTTTAGTACAACATGTATATATGCATTCAGAAATAAAGTACAAGATATGAATCCTCATAATCATCGAAAATGTAACTATAATTATATCAAAATGTATGCACTCTACTGCAATCATAGGTGTTTTTTGATTGATGCTCTTCAGAACACAATTTAAATTATTCAATGTTTTTTTTCTTTCATATTTATATCCATCATGCATAAGTGAATGGGAGCTAGCACAATCACTTGTAAGAATGTTGGATGTGATTCACTCTGATGTTGAAAAGTTGCAATACAGAGGAAGAAATCCAAAGGAACTTGTAGATAGTGGTATATATTTTTATGAATCTTTCGATATGCCACAAACACATGGAGGTTTTGACAAGATCGAAGCAATTCCATTGCCTAGTTTTCAAAGTGATGAGTGGCCTACTTCTGACAGTATTGTTTATGAATCCTTCAGATGCAAGCTACTCATTGATATTAGAATTGCCATGAAGATAAGTACGGGTTCAAAAATTGTTCACCTAAGTTGGTTCATCTCATTGCATATATTTGTTGATTTTTTCTCAAGTGCTAGTATTCGAAGGACACAAACTTTATTTGTTTGCAAGGATTTATCAGATGAGACTTTGTCAAATCTCATGGATCAAGGCTGGGATAGTAAAACAAATAATGATAAAGAATGCAGGATTAAAAATTTGTCAATGATCTTCTGTTATCATATCGAAAAACAAATGCTTAGTCTCACATTTAGCTATCAGAGATACAAGAAAATTGACGGTACATGGCATTATACAAAGTGTACCACCCACAGTTGAATGAATCATTTTGTTGAGGTGACTGGATGAAGTTGTTGTTGAAAATTGTCACTTCTCACTTGACATTGGTTCATGTAAATATTGATCAAACATTAGAATATGTTGATGATATGATTTCACACGTGTGGAGCATGTTCCCATGTGTGAAAGGATGTACTTTTCATGTTTGTATATATCCAAATTGATTTTGTATCATTCTAGTTAGTGTGAACATGAAATGACTAGTTTTTAGTCAAGTTGACTAGTCACCTACAAATTAGCTTTTCCTTGCATGTGCATGAGTAAATGCTCCCACATGGCAAGTGGATGTTCACATGTGTGTATAGAGTACTAGAAGATAAGAGTTGACCATTTTCCTTAGATCCTATTTTGTAGGGAATATTCCTATATTCTAGGAGACTAGCTTTTTGGATTTTAGTCATATTCTAGAAGGTCAACTATTGGATAAGGATCAAGGATGGATCAAATGGATAGATATGAGTGATGTGGCACTCTTCACACGTGTGAAGGCCTGCTGGACTGTACCAGACTCATGGATGTACTTGATCCATAAAAGGATCATCATTTTGCTAAGAAAATTGATGAGACTTTTGCACTCTACACTTTTGTGAGATTTCTAGTCATTTGTCTTGTGATTTTTATGCATGATTGCTATCTAGTATCATTGTACTTGTTGTTTCAGGTGCAGGCCGTACAGTGGACAGTACTCCACACGTGTGAAGCCGCTCTCACTAAAAAATGATGTGTTGATCCATTGCTCTTGCTTAAATCCAAGTGTAGTGAATCTAGATCAAGATCTAATGTGTAGAACTTGATAGATTCATTGATTAAGCAACCAATAACTCTCTATGATTGTAAAGTACAATCATTATTGTCCTAAAAACTGTAAAATTTATCATGGTATCAGAGCTAAGTAAGAGAGTGATCATTGAATCATAAATCTTGTAAAGATCATTGGCAAAATTTGTTTTTTGGCCAATACTAGTGAGGGCGAGTTCTTCTAGAGTGATAGCTTGTAATCATTTGGATCAAAACGACTTGGAGGCTGTGTATGTACTTTTCACACGTGTGAAACCGTACAGCAACTTTCAATTCAAGTTACTTTGTGTTTTTTGGTCCCAAAATCACAATACTAGTTCATTTTTGGTGCTTTTTGAAGCATAGTATTGATCTAGATTCATTCTAACTAATGCCTATGACCAAATAGTGTTTTGGATCATTGAAGCATTTCTTTTTAGAGTCTTAGATCAGATCTAAGAGGCTGATTTGTTCAGATCCTTAGTTGAAGTGAAATCTCTAAGAAAAGTGTAAAGCAATTTTTTTTGTGAGAGTGAAAGCTAGAAATTTTTGGTAAGATCTTTGAGTATCATTCAAGCTTGTGTGTTAGTTTGATAGAGACAAGCCTATAGGCATTCTAGTAAGCTTTAGGCCACTTCATAGATCTTTTAAAATTCAAAAATCTTTGTGATTTTTAAAAGAGCATTCATTCTAAAATGTCATCCATGGGTGGATATTTGATGGAACCAAGTGAGAGACTCACTTCCACAAATTATTCCATTTGGAAAGTGAGAATGGAATCACTCCTAGTGATCCATGATCTATATGACATAGTTCAAGGAGTAGAGGAAGAGCCTCAAACTCCCCAAGAACAAGCCAAATACAAGAAGAGAGCAAGATTAGCTCTACATTGCATAAAGTTAAATGTATGCAATGACCTCTTGAAAGAGGTGTCTTCTTGTACCTCATCCAAAGAGGCTTGGGATTCATTAAAGAGCATTTATGAATCCAACAATACTTCAAGAATCCTCATGCTAAGAAATCAAGTTTTCCAAAGCATGAAAGGAAGTGGAGAGAGTGGACAAGAGTATGTTCTTAGGATCAAATCTCTTAACAAGGAGTTAAGTGCAATAGGAGAGAAGATCCAAGATCAAGAACTAGTACAAATCATTTTGAATGGTCTAAGTGATGAGTTTACCAACTTAGTCCAATCATTTGCCATTCAAGACTCTCTTCCATCCATTGAAAAGTTGCACAATGTTCTTGTGGCCGAGGAGAGTAGGCTTCTACACCTCAAGACAAGAATGGATAGCATGTCACTTAATGGAGGAGAGGAGAAAGCTAACTTTACATCTAAAGGCAAGAAAAAGCAAAATCCATTCAAGAAAAATCAAGGCAAGGAGGCCGAGATGAAGAATGGAGGATCTACCTCCAAAGGCAAAGTGAAGAACAAGGCAAAACTAAAGTGTTTCTTTTGTGGAAAGAAAGGACACTTTGCCTCAGAATGCTACTTGAAGAAGAATCAACAAGCCAAAGGAGATCAAGGGAACATTGCTCAAGAGGAAGAATATGAGGATGGATTCAACACATCCTTAATGGTTGCATCTACACCAACTTCAAGTCAAGACACATGGTGGATAGATAGTGGGGCTAGTTCCCACATGTCCTTTAACAAGCATTATTTTTCTACTCTTCTATCTTGTAATGACTCTAAGAAGTCAATATACACTGCTAGTGATCAAGCATGCAAGATAGATGGCATAGGATCTATACCTCTTTGTTTAGGTACATCTAAAAGGATAGATCTAGATAATGTTTTGTATGTTCCTACCATTTCAAGAAACTTGCTTAGTGTAGGACAATTAATGGACAATGGACTAGATGTACATTTCAAGAATGGAGTTTGTTCCATCTTGAAAAATGATAAGTGCATAGCTAGTGGCATTAAGCAAGGGAGACTTTTCAAGTTGGATGCTAATGTTGCAAGTGAAAGTGTGAACTTGGCTAGGGAGGAGCTAACTCAAGTGGAGCTTTGGCATAAGAGATTAGGCCATCCTAATCTTCAATCTATGGAGTCAATGGCAAGCAAGGAACTAGCTCTCGGCCTACCAAGAGCTTTCAAGAAGTGTGGAAAAATGTGTGAGGCATGTGGCCTTGCAAAGTCACACAAATCTTCTTACAAGAAATCTTCATCAAGATCTCTCTCTCCCTTGGATCTCATACATTCTGATGTACATAGTTTTTCACATGCAAGTAATGGAGGTGCCTTGATGTATGTAACTTTTATAGATGATTGTACTAGATTCACATGGATTGAGTTACTATCAAAGAAAAATCTTGTTTATGAAGCTTTCATTAAGTTCAAGTCTCTAGTAGAGAAACAACTTAGTACTTCTATCAAAGCACTAAGATGTGATAATGGAGGAGAGTACACCTCCAATAAAATGAAAGACTTTTGTGAGATCAATGGTATTAAGTTACAATACACTTGTTCCTACACCCCTCAACAAAATGGGGTGGCCGAGAGGAAAAATAGGAGTCTATGTGAGTGTGCAAAGTCCTTGAGGCTTGATGCATCACTTCCCATCTCATTTTGGGGAGAAGCCATAACATGTGCTAATTATTTGTGTAATAGACTTCCTAGTAGTGCTATAGATGGGATCTCACCTTATCAAGCCTTGTTTGATAAGAAACCCAATGTAAAATATTTTAAGATCTTTGGATGTACTTGTTATGTACACATTCCTTTGGAGACTAGAAGGAAAGAAGATGCTACCTCCTTCAAAGGAATCTTTGTTGGCTATGGAGAAAATAGCAAGGGATATAGGATATATGATCCTACATCCAAGAAAGTAAAGGTAAGCAAGGATGTACTTTTTGATGAGTCACAATTTGCTAAGAGCTTGTCAAATGGATCTAACCCATTGTGCATTGAAGATCTTGACAAATCCGAGGAGGATCTTGACAAACCCGAGGAGGATCATGACAAACCCGAGGATGGAGATTTGGATCCAAGTCAAAAGGGGCCAAGAAGATCATCAAGGAGCAAGGCCGAGCCCTCAAGGCTTACCTATGTGGACAAGGGAAAGCAAAAGGAAGGCTCTACATCTTCTACCTCTTACTCTTTTTTAGCTACATTGATTGAAGAACCATCATCTTTTGAAGAAGCATGTAAATCTAAAGTTTGGAGAGATGCAATGCAAGTAGAGTATGATGCATTAGAAGAAAATCATACTTGGAATCTTGTAAATCTTCCAAGAGGAAAGAAACCACTTGCATGTAAGTGGATTTATAGAATTAAGTACAATCAAGATGGATCTATTAGTAAATACAAAGCTAGGCTTGTTGCTAAGGGATTTCTTCAAATAAAAGGATTGGATTATGAAGAAACATTTGCACCTGTAGCTAAGCTTGTAACTATTAGATTAATCATTTGCATTGCTACTTTGTTCAAATGGGATCTCTACCAAATGGATGTGACAAATGCCTTCTTGAATGGCTTCTTAGAAGAGGAAATCTACATGATGCAACCCGAGGGCTTCATCAAGATTGGTGAGGAGCAAAAGGTGTGCTACTTAAGGAAGAGCCTATATGGCTTGAAGCAAGCACCTAGAGCTTGGTACTCTAGGTTGCATGATTTTCTCTATTCCCTTGGCTTTGTACTAAGTGCTTATGAACCTTCTTTATATTTCAAATGTAATGAAGGAAAGATCATCATTTTGGTTCTTTATGTTGATGACATCATTATGACAGGAAATGATGATGATGGCATAGGCAAAGTAAAAGTTGACTTATCTAGTGAGTTCAAGATGGTAGATCTAGGCTTCCTAAAGTTTATACTTGGGATAGAAGTGTCTAGAAGTAGCAATTGTACTTTCATAAGTCAATCTAAGTATGCTACTTCCATTCTTGAAAGATTTGGTATGAAAGATTGTAAGGGGATTGACACCCCTATGGAGCATGTTGTGAAAGCAACTAATGAAGGTGATGAAGCATCCTTTGAGGACATCACTCTCTTTAGGAAGCTTATAGGCTCTCTAATCTATTTAACCATCACTAGACCTGACTTAAGTTTTTGTGTAAGCAAGTTGAGTCAAAGTATGCAAGCTCCTTTAATTCATCATTGGAAAAGTGCCAAGAGAGTACTTAGATATGTTTCTAGTACTAGATTTTTTGGTATACTTTATGAAGGATCTAACTTGCACTTGAGAGCCTACTCGGATTCAGATTTTGCAGGTGACAAGATGGATAGGAAGTCCATTAGTGCATTTGCAACATTTCTTTGTGGAGGAGTGATATCTTGGCTTTCCAAAAAGCAAGATACAATCTCACTATCTTCTTGTGAAGCCGAGTACAAGGCATTGACTTCAACAACCAAAGAGCTCTTATGGCTAAGAAGACTCTTGATGGAACTACATGTGCTAGAGGCCGAGGAGATCCCTTACATATTTTGTGACAATCAAGCTTCTCAACAAATTGCTTCAAATCCTATCTTCCATGCTAGAACAAAGCATATTGAGATAGCTCACCACTTTGTGAGGGAGAAGGTACAATCCAAGGAAGTGCAACTACATCATGTACCATCATCCGAATGCATAGCTGATATCTTAACCAAACCATTGTCCAAAGATCCATTTTTTAAGTTAAGATATGCTCTTGGAATTGTAGATAGATGTACACTAGATTTGCCAAGTTAGAAGTGAGGAGGAGTGTTGAAAATTGTCACTTCTCACTTGACATTGGTTCATGTAAATATTGATCAAACATTAGAATATGTTGATGATATGATTTCACACGTGTGGAGCATGTTCCCATGTGTGAAAGGATGTACTTTTCATGTTTGTATATATCCAAATTGATTTTGTATCATTCTAGTTAGTGTGAACATGAAATGACTAGTTTTTAGTCAAGTTGACTAGTCACCTACAAATTAGCTTTTCCTTGCATGTGCATGAGTAAATGCTCCCACATGGCAAGTGGATGTTCACATGTCTGTATAGAGTACTAGAAGATAAGAGTTGACCATTTTCCTTAGATCCTATTTTGTAGGGAATATTCCTATATTCTAGGAGACTAGCTTTTTGGATTTTAGTCATATTCTAGAAGGTCAACTATTGGATAAGGATCAAGGATGGATCAAATGGATAGATATGAGTGATGTGGCACTCTTCACACGTGTGAAGGCCTGCTGGACTGTACCAGACTCATGGATGTACTTGATCCATAAAAGGATCATCATTTTGCTAAGAAAATTGATGAGACTTTTGCACTCTACACTTTTGTGAGATTTCTAGTCATTTGTCTTGTGATTTTTATGCATGATTGCTATCTAGTATCATTGTACTTGTTGTTTCAGGTGCAGGCCGTACAGTGGACAGTACTCCACACGTGTGAAGCCGCTCTCACTAAAAAATGATGTGTTGATCCATTGCTCTTGCTTAAATCCAAGTGTAGTGAATCTAGATCAAGATCTAATGTGTAGAACTTGATAGATTCATTGATTAAGCAACCAATAACTCTCTATGATTGTAAAGTACAATCATTATTGTCCTAAAAACTGTAAAATTTATCAGTTGTTGCTTCTGATCCTCAGATTACATCATCCTTAGTTCAATCATCCTTGAGAGATATTAGTCACTTCCTTATCGACACCCCTAATAAGAATAATGATTTTCTGATGTTAATACGGAGCCTCTTCCTCCCTTCCTCAACTGTCTAATTCTAGCACTCTCACACAAAACTCTTCACTTCCTCAACTGTCTTTTGCAAACAATGATCCTCAACTGTCTTTTGCGATTGCGAGCAATGCAATAGGCACACCTGGAGGGAACAAGTTTGCACAGATAATGGTGGGGCGGATCTACGATCCAGAGGCCGTACTCTCCCTTTGTGCACACTTCGTCCCTGACTACCTGTACGTTGCTGCGCACAGGCCTATAATCCAGAAGATTAAATGGATTGTGACTTCTTTCTCTTTTGCTATGAGTCAGCCTATTGGCGAAGTGGAGACAGATCCAAATGATGGAGCAAGTAGTATCTTTCTTAATGCGGGGTACGTGGCCTCCCTTCAGCTGTCCAAACTTACTGATCAACAATTGGCGAACGAGATGGTAGGTGTGTTGTACTGTACGACTTGATGACAGGTCTTTATCTGACTAAGTCAGAGTTAAATCTGCAACAGCCTTCGGGAATGACGACGGGGATTGGAGCTTACATGCGAATTGTAAGGAACTTGGAGCCTTCCTACTGGGAGCCGCGTGGAAGCGGCAACTTCTTTGATGATGGCGACGACATCACTAGTTACTTCTTGGAGTTTTGTGCAGGATTCACAAATTACTTGTAAGAATGTTGGATGTGATTCACTCTGATGTTGAAAAGTTGCAATACAAAGGAAGAAATCCAAAGGAACTTGTAGATAGTGGTATATATTTTTATGAATCTTTCGATATGCCACAAACACATGGAGGTTTTGACAAGATCGAAGTAATTCCATTGCCTAGTTTTCAAAGTGATGAGTGGCCTACTTCTGACAGTATTGTTTCTGAATCCTTCAGATGCAAGCTACTCATTGATATTAGAATTGCCATGAAGATAAGTACGGGTTCAAAAATTGTTCACCTAAGTTGGTTCATCTCATTGCATATATTTGTTGATTTTTTCTCAAGTGCTAGTATTCGAAGGACACAAACTTTATTTGTTTGCAAGGATTTATCAGATGAGACTTTGTCAAATCTCATGGATCAAGACTGGGATAGTAAAACAAATAATGATAAAGAATGCAGGATTAAAAATTTGTCAATGATCTTCCGTTATCATATCGAAAAACAAATGCTTAGTCTCACATTTAGCTATCAGAGATACAAGAAAATTGACGGTACATGGCATTATACAAAGTGTACCACCCACAGTTGAATGAATCATTTTGTTGAGGTGACTGCAAAAAATTAAGCACGCAAGACATCAATCAAGAGACAGAATGAATTAGAATGAAACAAATACATTAGAATGCTGATTTCAAAATGTTGCAAAGAAGGACGGAATTTACCTCCAGACTGACAATCTGTCATTCAGTTCTCTGGCCAACATTTGCTAGAATATATTTACATATATATGGCAAGATCAAATAGACATCCTTATGCGTATTGCGAGCCGAGTTTATCTTTACACAAAATACTCTAATAACATTATCTACATATCTCTTAATAGAGATTAGGTTTAAACTCTAGTGCTCACTACAAAATAAGATAGAGAGTCCATTAGCTGCAATTCTGAGAACTATTTCCATTGATAATGCCAATGATAAAGCTATAAATAACAAGAAGCATTTAAGTTATCTTGGTATGATAAGATATGAGCATGTATTTTGTACCTGGTGTGAGTCCACTAGTAAGACACTGTGACAAAGTGTTGTTCTTCTCCTTGATTGCTTGAAACAAAAAATTACTAAGCACCAAAACTTCATTATATGAATCTCTTGCAATGTCAAATTGCAAGAGTGTGATCCCAGACTCTATCAAAGGATCATTGATAGAAGCCCATCTATTTTTTAGATCCAAACAATCAATAACTCTATAGTTTATAGTGAAATCAAGTTTTTCTAATCTAAAACAAAATGGAACTCCAATTCTATCTACGACATCGGATATGTCACTCTCAAATTTAAGATACTCATCCGAATCTATATATATATATATATATATATATATATATATATATAAATTTGAACGAGGAGGAGGAGGTGGATGAGCAGTATCTATAGGAGTAACAAGATTATCCAAAATGGTTGTAGCTTTGTTTATAGCTGTATTTAGTGCAGTAGTATTTACATTATCAATAGGGTTAGATTGAGGAGAATTTCTTATAATGGCCCTCCTAACTTTCTTTGGGGCTCTCTTGGGGGATGGCTGCTTCCTAGGCCTCTTGGTTGGGAGGTTAGTCCTATCTATTGGATCAGGTCTGGGAGCAGATGGCTGAGCCATGTGTAATTTGGAGTATCTATCTTGCATCCTATATAGTAGTTGGAAATCTTTAGGCATAATCGTAACTCTCTTGGCATGCATAGCGAGCAAAATTGAATCTTCAAAGAAAAGGCTCTGATAATCCTCAGTAGCCTCCTGAAGGCACTGAAGTGCCACGTGTGTGAATCTGACAAAACAATCAAGATCCTCCCAAGTGATGTGGTGGACAACACGATAGAATGGAGTTTTTTAAATTAACAGATTGGTTGACCTCCGATATTTTCGAATATCAGAGAGCCAGCTGCTGCGATTGTGCCTTCTAGTTCGAGTCGGAGGACTTATGCCAACGGCAGGGGCCGAGGAAGCATCAGTAGAGAAAATCTCTCTCTTTGTTTGCTTTCTCTTCTCCATAGAGATAGTCTGAGGGGTATCACACTTGTGCGTGATGAGCGAGATAGAAAGGGGAAGTTCGGACTGCTCTCACAAAGAAGTGATATGTACGAAAATAATGTACGGGTATATCAAAACTGTGCATGAGTAGTATGAGTGGTAAAATTTTCCTATTAAACACAAGTAACCTGATTGATTTTTTGCTTTATTTTTTCTCGAATTTCATGGCGTATCGCTCTTGTGCACGCGCTTTGTGTTATCTATTAAAGCTTGCCATATACTAGTGCATGTGTGATATCCCATTGCTATGTTTTATACATAGCAAAAGAAGTTATCAAGACCTTGGATACACAGTTGGTTGGTACCCTCATATATGTTACTAAAGTATTTTATGACCATTACATTAGATTCAGGGATATACTCAGTATACCTGCTATCTCCTTAGGTTCACTCTCCTTCATGGATTATACTAATCTTGTCCATTTCTTCCCATAGTTCAAGCAAAGACTAGATAGAATGTTTACTAAATTGTCTGACCAATTTAAAAGCACTTTAATGTGTCCTTATTGTAAGAGGAAATGTCGTTTTGTTGAATATTAGACTGGTTTTATACTTTTCATATTAGTTCAGATCCTAGATGATGAAGTTGTTGCTTCTGATCCTCAAATTACATCATCCTCAGTTCAATCATCCTTGAGAGATATTAGTCACTTCCTTATCGACACCCCTGATAAGGATAGTGATTTTATGATGTTAATATGGAGCCTCCTCTTCCCTTCCTCAACTGTCTAATTCTAGCACTCTCACACAAAACTCCCTTCCTCAACTATCTTTTGCAAACAATGATCCTCAACTGTCTTTTGCGATTGCCAGCAATGCAATAGACACACCTGGAGGGAACAAGTTTGCTCAGATAATGGTGGGGCGGATCTACGATCCAGAGGCCATACTCTCCCTTTGCGCACACTTCGTCCCTGACTACCTGTACGTTGCTACGCATAGGCCTATAATCCAGAAAATTAAATGGATTGTGACTTCTTTCTCTTTTGCTATGAGTCAGCCTATTGGCGCAGTGGAGACAGATCCAAATGATGGAGCAAGTATTATCTTCCTTAATGCGGGGTACGTGGCCTCCCTTCAGCTGTCCAAACTTATTGATCAACAATTGGCGAACGAGATGGTAGGTGTGTTGTACTGTACGACTTGATGACAGGTCTTTATCTGACTAAGTCAGAGTTAAATCTACAACAGCCTTCGGGAATTGGAACTTACATGCGAATCGTAAAGAACTTGGAGCCTTCCTACTGGGGGCCGCGTGGAAGCGGCAACTTCTTTGATGATGGCGACGACATCACTAGTTACTTCTTGGAGTTTTGTGCAGGATTCACAAATTACTTTGTGTCAAAGTTGATTCATCTAATGCAGGAACTGTCCTATAACAACAACTACTTCGATAAGCTGGTGTCCCAGAATGTTTTTCAGCTCTGGGACGAGTATAAGCTGCAGTATGGTATGTGAGGAATGCTTGAGGTTTGAAGTAAATGAGTTATGAGAAGAACTCAACAAATTTTGGATGAATCTGTAAGGTAGAGTTAATTTCTTTTTAGATGCACTAGTTATATTACAGACGTTGGTGGACACTGGACCCCGTCTCGTATAGGAACGGATCTGATAATGCCCAACGCATTTCATTGTATCCCACGTGTTTTTAAAAGTCTTCGTTGACCAGGGTAGCTTCAGCCTTCCCTGACCGGTTGCAAACCTCCACATCCATATTTTGTATCACATCCATATTTTGCAGTAGGCGATGAGGCAACCACCCAGTTCGCTGAAATGCCAGCTCTTGAACATTTTTAATACCAGCCAAAGTTAATAGTATTTGGTTTGAGATTCAAAATACACCCACTTACTTAAAAGGATTAATGAACATAGTTAATCATTAAATACCAATGGGGTTGGCTGAGTTGGTTAGCTTGACATCCAAAGTTTTTTTGGTCTTAGGTTCGAGCCTCCCCTTGAAAACCAAGAAGCATTATTTGCTTTATTAAAAACAAAGAATCAGTCATTTATAGATATTGTGAGTGATAAGTAATACAGAGTAAATAATATGATTTAAAGGTTAATGAACAATGTGTATGATTAAACATTTATAAATAAAATTTTACAAAGTTTTTTATTTAGCTTGTTATAATTTTAACATATTAAAATACAAACATGGTCATAGAAATTTAATACATAGATTAAAAAATTGTCCGTTGCATTGTTAATAATATGTTCGTTATTTCTGAAAAACAAGATGTTGGCCTAGTGTAAAATCGATGACTTAGAAATCCATGATTCATTGATGATGAATCACTGTCTATAGATGAATCTGTGTATCATATAAATGACGCTTTATCTATTAGTATAGTCGATTTGTGTTAGTTTTTTTGACTATCGTGAGGATGAGGTGCTATGTTTATTATCCGACACAATTTTTGAATTCTTCGACTTTGTAGATTTTGAAACAGATGACCTTGTGGCTGGAATTAATTATGATGATGTGGATGGACTTATGACCAGTGAAGAATGCCTGACGAAAGCTTTGTCAAATTTTGTTGAGCATGGATGAAGCATACCATCTGATAAAGAATTCGTGGCATTTCAATCCCAGATGGGCTTCTCTCGTCCATCATCAATGCATTTTCCAGATGATTCTTCTTCAGTAGGTGGTCATAATATTGATCATCTAGATCTGGTTGCTGCTGATGATGAAGAATGTGTAAGTATTTTAATCTCCTTGCCTAAGAATTGATGACTTTGCTGCGAGACGAAGTGGTTACAGAAAACATGCTTCCTCGTTCCAGAGGGATAGTGGACTTGGCCACTATCTTAGGCATTTTTAAAGAATGAGATCTATATTGCTCATTCGAAGTTGAGCCTAGTTGGGGAGACTCTAACAATGGCAGTAGCTTTATCTTTTTATCTAGGAGGACATAAATTTTTTAAGATGAATAAGATCATTTTTGTTAAAAGATCTTATGTTTTGAACATTCTAAGTTTTATTGACAGGAATGTTCCATGAAGGAGCTCTCATTATTCATTGTACTCTACTTATATATTGATGTTGGAAGTAAATCTTATTTGCGAATGTTTGGCTAGATCTACTCACGAAGCGGTGTAGTATAGAGAGGATCGTCCACTTTCTAAGTTTCTACCAATCTTCAAACGGAGTGCGGAAATAGAAAACAATGATGAAGCACTAAGGCTTACCCAACTAGTGCTCGAAATAGAAATGAAACTGACTAAGATGACAAAATACAAAACCTTACTAAGGCTTACCCAACTAGCAAGGTGATTAAACTAAATTCTAGATTAACACCCAAAGGGAATTAGAATGAAAGATTGCAGCTAACTAATAATCAATCAATAAAATACATGCCACAATACAACCAATGAGAAGGAGGCAAGAGGAGGCCCGAGTACCTTCCCTCAAGCTATGCACCTTCCCAAAGGGAACACAAATGAAATAAAATAGAGAACTTGATAGCTTAATCTCAAAAGTGTTATTTACAAGGCAAATACCTCTCCTTTTATGGCAAGGAGGGTCGTCCATAAGTATCCACTAACTTATCAGACTTCTATTTCTAGCCTTTCTAGAACTTCTAGCTTAGGATTTAGAACTTCAAAGTTTCTTAACTTAGGAAAACTTAGGACAAAATATTTCTAATCTTAAGTTTCCTAAGTCTAAGTTTTAAATCTAAGTTTAAGCTCTTTTATTATTTTTTAAGCTTCTACTCATGGGCTTACAAACACATGCCATGGCGGAAGTTTATTAACAGACACTCGTATGTGGACTTTCAAAACACATGCCACAGAGTTTTATTTCTTTTTTTTTTATTTTTTCTGTGTTAGCACAGATGCTAATATTATCTCCCTCCTTATTGGATTGATGGTCCCACACCAGTCAAAGCCTTTTCTTCCTGGATCTTCTGTGCTTCTTGGAGATGAGTCAGTTGCTGTCGGGAGTGGTAGATTGTGGTGCCGATGCCCTTCATCATTTGCCACTGTAGTTTGTTCAGGAAGGGCATTGGTTTGTAATAATGGAGCATAACCTGTAGAAAGTTGTGGGTTTATTATAGCTCCACCATATCAACGTGCATGGCTGAAGTGAGTGCAGCGCGATAATAAAACCTTGCTACATTGATGTGGTATTCTTGCATTCGCAGTGGTTTATTGATATCAAGGGCTATTCGGGGTAGCCCTCACTCCCAAAAACCCTTGAGTTCTACCAGAAATGCTACCGGGCTGCAATTGTCCGCAAAATATTTGACGTTGCGATCAGGGTTGCCATGGTGCTTCTGGTAGAATACACGATAGTTGGTGACCATGTCTTCGGCTAAGTTGCCGGTATCGACGCCTGTGAGCTTGGGCCACAATATCCTATTCTTGACCTTGGTGGTAGGAAATGGTTCTCGCCTCGCTACTGGATAGTAATAAGAATTTGTGTGCATATAGGAGGGAGCTTTGATATACCATGCCATCGAGGTCCTACTTTGTAGGAAGAATTGATGGCACCAGAGAGGTAGTGGATCTAGGAGTTTGACTGCTTCTTTATGTGTTTGACACTGGTTTAAATCTGGCAATATGTAGCCACCTCGCTCTTTTGTCATTGGATATTTCTTGGCAAACTCTTGAGAGGCGCACAACTCCTTGCTTGGTTCTATAGGCGTGATTCTGTGTTGGATGGTTTCTGCGTCAGAGGCAATCTCATGCTGAATTTGGGGATCACGTTCATGAGAGAGGGGAGGAGAAGGGTTAGCTTCAACAATTCTTTGTGACTCAAGAGAAAATTGGCGTTGAATAAATGGGGGGTTAGTGGTGTCGAGAGGGCTAGAAGCGGTGGAAGAAAAAGGATAATGTTGGGAGCTGGTACCACCAGAGCTTGTTGGATTAGTTGGTGCTTTATTTCCTTGTCCCAAGGGTTGGCCTTGAAAGGAGGAGCCTTGAGTAGCAGGAGGAGGCTGCTGGAATCCTGCTCCATCTCCACCATCTGGTCCATCAAAGTGGTGCCTGAAATCATGGAACTGGGCATGCTCTACATGAGCAGACGGCGTTGACTAGGTAGCTGCCATTAACCGTTCTTCCAAGGTGGCAATGTGCTGGTTCAAGGCCTCGACGGAAGCAAGGCCAATTTCCATGCTTTTCTACTTGATTCAAATTTGGAGATGACGCTCATATTTTCATTCCAGTAGGTAGTTGGCGCTCATATTTGAAGATGGCGCTCATATTTTCATTCCAGTGTGAAGGTGGCATTCATGTACTCATATTTTCATTGCAGTGGAGAGAATGCATATTCATACATTTTGCTTTTTTTCCTGATTCGAATTTGGGGATGGCGGTCATATTCTAGATCCAATGAGAAGATTGCCCTCTTCGTAACCCCGACATCACTTTATAAGCATAATTTCTCCATTCTGTCGTTTTATGACAATCCGCAGGTGCGATCTTGACTTCGTTGTAACCACTAAATCCATCCAAAAAACTATATGCTTCTGCTCCGGCAAGATGGTCCAAAATGCTTTTAGTAAAGGGTAACGGAAAGTGATCATTTTGTGTCACTTTGTTCAAAGCTTTGAGATTCACACAAATTCTCATCTTCCCATTCTTCTTAGGAACGATGACAATTGGCGAAACCCATTTTGTATGTTCGATTTCATAAATAAAGTCGGCTTCAAGTAGTCGTTGGAGCTCTTTCTTTATAAGTTCAGTAACATTTGGATTACAACGATAAAATTTTGTGACCTTTGGAATTGCATCAGGCATTAAGGGTATCATATACTCAATAACCGAGCTAGGAATTCCCTTGAGATCCTTGTACGTCCAAGCAAAACAATCTTCATACTTGATCAATAATTTTCTTAATGCTTGAAATTGTTCGAGAGTAAGTTGCGCTCCAACTTGAACAATTTTATCTAGCTCTCCTGGTTCATAAAGATTCATTGGTTGAGCCTTGGCTGTGGTCCATCGTAAACTTCCTTTGTTTCTGGTTCTTTTTCCTCTGGTTCACGGTGAGCTTTTGGTAACATAATCACAACATCATCCAAAGTATAGCATTTGAAATGCTCAGGCATATCATGCTGGACTTCTTCTGATTGTTCTTTTTCATATTCAAGCAGGTTATACACATGAATGGTTTTAAGTTTCTAACACGCGGTTAAATTCACCTCATTTGTCATAGAGTCATTCCATATTAGTTCTCTGTTTACATTTCAACAAACCCTAAATGACATCATCTCTTTTGGCACTACAGTTTTTGCATGCAATGGTATCCAAGCTCCCGACAAAAAAGTTATACACTTGACAGGTTTCACAAACAATCCTTTGTAACTTTGCATGAGTGACCCCACCTACATCACCAATTGAACGGTATATTGTTTCGTCCATTGAAACTCCAAAGTTAGTATCATAGATCTCAGAATCACTACACTCAGAGTTCGAATTCAACAATAGGTTTGTGTAGTAAAGACCAATGTGGATATCTCGAATGAATTCTTTGTGATCCATCTTTGATGTAATCCTACATACAATTCATAAAGACCACTCTAATAAGGTTGTTATGTAGTTAGGGACATTAATATTAATTCTAAATAAATTTCAAAAGATTGACCAACTATACTACTTGGGCAAAAGGTCTAAGTCTCTAGACAAAAGTACATACTAAATGGAACCAATGCATTGGAGGCCAAAATTTTTGGTAGGCTCTAATATGGACAATCTCTCTCTCTCTCTCTCTCTCTCTCTCTCTCTCTCTCTCTCTCTCTCTCTCTCTCTCTCTCTCTCTCTCTCTCTCTCTCTCTCTCTCTCTCTCTCTCTCTCTCTCTCTCTCTCTCTCTCTCTCTCTCTCTCTCCACATAACTATAATGCAACCCACAACAACACATGATATGAATAAGAAAACATAAACTTGCTCAATTATTGACATCATTTGTTTTCAATACATTCTTATCTATTTTTTGATTAAAAAAAAACCAAAAGCAAATGGAAAAATTCTTGAAAAGCCAATCATTTTATTTTTTGAAAGGGATTGGGAATAGCTTCTCAACATGCATCCATCTTCACCAAAAACCATTTTGAGACATCATGAAAGCTTTGGTCCACTCCCTCAATAAAATTGTGCTTCACCATCTCCCCAAAGGCTTTCCACTCCAAAGAAGATGCATCCCGAACCTTGAGATATAACAACAAGTCCATCCCCTTTGGCATTGGCAAGTTTGGATTGAACCAATCATTTTTCACCTTGGGATTGTTAAGTACACCTATCACCCGACAAAACAAAATTTGAAGATATTTGACATAGAATCTAGCCAACCTCACTAGCTCATGGGGTGATCCCCTTGACTGCTCATAAAAACTGATATGGGCTTAACAAGTTCTACTGAAACTTGAAAGATCCCCTCTAATCAATGGCCATCTAAAGATGTGGCTACTTTGTGGTGGAGCTAGCACTCTCACGATACTTAATGTCTTTAACAGGTGCCACCAAGGGTGCCATGTACAAAATGAAGTTGTCAAATTTATCAAGGATTTGACTATCTTGGATGACAACAATAGTGGAGAATGTTGGCAAGGTCACAAGGTGCCCCCTTGCAACTTGCAATCTCTTTTTTCTTTTTTCTTCAACTTGTTCCCACAGTAATTTAATCTCCTCACCTTGCATTTGAATTATATCCCTCCCTTTATCTAGCTCTTGACGAACATTGTGAAAATAGTCCCTAGAGATCTCCTTCTGTGAAATTGTGACATGAAGATCAGCCTTCACAACTTCCAAGGCCTGCAATCTTGCCTCCAAGTTTGCTATTACCTGGTTGGCCTTGTCCCTCTCAGCCATAGTCCTTTCATTCAACTTCTCCAAATTATCACACTTTCGTTCCAAGGCTTGGTATTTATTTAAACATATTGTGGATGGAACTAATTACAAGTGGAATTATGCACTCCACTAGAGGTCACCATCAAAAGGTGGCTCAATCTACTTTCTTTAAGAGGGGTCCACTTACATTTATTACTTTGCCTAGAAATACTAGTTCCTACATGGTCATTTCATCTTCCGGGATTCACCATGAGACTTACACAGTTCTTGCTTGTCATTACTAACTAGTATTCCTCGGCTCTCAGTCTTCGTTCGTCTCATCTTCTCAGAGACGTCCTCGGTCTAAGGTGGGTTCATCAACATGTATAATTCACCTTGACAATTTCTTTTTTCTATTGATCTTTTAGAGTAATGAAAGAACTCTCATAAGCCCTTGTCAAAAACAAGATAGGAATGGTGACACTGAATCTACCATCGTTGATAACAGATGTTGTAAGATATAGCTTGAGATGTAGCTATATTCATCGGAACCTATTATAGATCAAAATTATCATGTAATCATAATATGATTATCCGTAAATATGCTAGTTATCATTAAAGCAACAATATCATTTTTGACATTTGATTTTGAACTATTACCACATATGTAGCCAAGCAGATGTTAGAACAAAACAATGAGAAAGTATAGGAGATTGAAGAAAGTGAAATTCATGTACTATTGATTGTGATCTGAAATACACTACAACTTGAAGCTGTCAAATTTTTGTATGTTATGTTTGTATGATTAGGCTTATGTGTATTCAATCTGTTCAATCACGTCTCAATTTGAATTTGTTACATGAAACTCCACAGATATTTATGATCAAATATCATTAGTTTTTGAAGGCATTGTTAATATGATTCCGCATATTCAACAATGCATAAAGGCAATAGATAAACTAATCAGAGTGACCTTTGAATTGCATCTATTAAAATTTGAATGCAAATCTTTTGTATTTTTTATTCAGGGGGATTGTAAAATTCCAACAATTTTCTCATTCCAAAGAAGTTGAAAACAAGTATTAGCTTACCTTATAACTAGGCATTAGTGCACATTAAATATCTTATAAATATTCAATTACTCTTCGACTCGCAGTGACAAAATTATGGGTTTTGACCTACTATCAGCTTTTTGGTATTATCAACCCATGGAATCAAACTCGGAGGACAAACCATACACCAACTCACCATTCCTCAAGACCCACCCCAACTCAATGGGGACGAGCCTTTGGCCTTTTGGGCATTGCCCTCCCACGTTTGGCTCTCCCACAAAAATTTAGCGATTGAGAAGGCTCAGTCAAAGAAGAGGATCTGGATAAATGTTTTTTTGACCATTTTAGGATGCAGTGGACAATGAAGGGTGGCTATGTAACTAAATAGAGCAGCTTTTCAATTTTGGTGAGCATGTTACAATTTTAAGAGTTTTTTTGTATAGGAGGGTGGTGATTCTTTATCAATGAATCATGGATTTTTAAGTCATCGATTTTACACTAGGCCAACATCTTGTTTTTCAGAAATAACGAACATATTATTAACAACGCAACAGACAATTTTTTAATCTATGTATTAATTCTCTATGACCATGTTTGTTTTTTAATATGTTAAAATTATAACAAGCTAAATAAAAAACTTTGTAAAATTTTATTTCTAAATGTTTAATCATACACATGGTTCATTAACTTTTAAATCATATTATTTACTCTGTATTACTTATCACTCACAATATATATAAATGAGTGATTCTTTGCTTTTAATAAAGCAAATAATGCTTCTTGGTTTTCAAGGGGAGGCTCGAACCTGAGACCAAAGAAACTTTGGATGTCAAGCTAACCAACTCAGCCAACCCCGTTGGTATTTAATGATTAACTATGTTCATTAATCCTTTTAAGTAATTGGGTGTATTTTGAATCTCAAACCAAATACTATTAACTTTGGCTGGTATTAAAAATGTTTAATAGCTGGCATTTCAGTGGACTGGGTGGTTGCCTCATAGCCTATTTCAAAATATGGATGTGATACAAAATATGGATGTGGAGGTTTGCAACCGGTCAGAGAAGGTTAAAGCTGCCTTGGTCAACGAAGACTTTTAAAAACATGTGGGATACAATGAAGTGCGTTGGGCATTATCAGATCCGTTACTATACGAGACGGGGTCCTCTGTCCACCAACATGCGTAATATAACTAGTGCATCTAAAAACAAATTAACTCTACCTTAAAACAAATTAACTCTACCTTATAGATTCATCCAACATTTGTTGAGTTCTTCTCATAACTCATTTACTTCAACCCTCAAGCATTTCTCACATACCATACTGCAGCTTATACTCGTCCCAGAGCTGAAAAACATTATGGGACACCAGCTTATCGAAGTAGTTGTTGTTATAGGGGAGTTCCTACATTAGATGAATCAACTTTGACACAAAGTAATTTGTGAATCCTGCACAAAACTCCAAGAAGTAACCAGTGACGCCATCGCCATCATCAAAGAAGTTGCCGCTTCCACGCGGCCCCGAGTAGGAAGGCTCCAAGTTCTTTACGATTCGCATGTAAGCTCCAATCCCGGTCGTCATTCCTGAAGGCTGTGGCAGATTTAACTCTGACTTAGTCAGATAAAGACTTGTCATCAAGTCGTACAACACACCTACGATCTCGTTCGCCAATTGTTGATCAGTAAGTTTGGACAGCTGAAAGGAGGCCACGTACCCCGCATTAAGGAAGATAATACTTGCTCCATCATTTGGATCCGTCTCCACTGCGCCAATAGGCTTATTCATAGCAAAAGAGAAAGAAGTCACAATCCATTTAATCTTCTAGATTACGGGCCTGTGCGCAGCAACGTACAGGTAGTCAGGGACGAACTGTGCGCAAAGGGAGAGTACGGCCTCTGGATCGTAGATCCGCCCCACCATTATCTGAGCGAACTTGTTCCCTCCAGGTGTGCCTATTGCATTGCTTGCAATCGCAAAAGACAGTTGAGGAGCATTGTTTGCAAAAGACAGTTGAGGAAGGGAGAAGTTTTGTGTGAGAGTGCTAGAATTAGATAGTTGAGGAAGGGAGGAGGAGGCTTGTGCCAGCTGGTGTGAGAGTGCTAGAATTAGAACGGGTAGCAGAAAACAGAAGGAATTTCTCATGATGCCTGCTTGCCACCAACTAACCTTCAATAAACTGATTCCCCTTCCACTTTCTCTCTTGTCTAACAAAAGTAGCAAGTGTGACCATATTTATATTCGAGTCCTTCCTAAGTTCCTTCTTGTCCAAATGCATGATACTAGTCCTCAATGAGACTAAGGGTGCTTTCTCAATTGGACTGAGCTTGGTGGCACGACACGGCTTCACCCCACCCTCATCCACAAATGTATTTTATCATACATCATAACGATGGATGGACTATTATGAATTGTTGGATGGGGACGGGGATGGGCCCTTGCCTACACCCTCAAGGTCCTCCTATATTATTTGGCTTCTTGGCAACTAGTTGAGACTAGGATTTAGTTCCATCCGTATTAAATTTTCTATAGGCATTCTAGGAATCCATTTTTAAATAAACGTTAATGGATGATTGGGGCAGGTTGTATGGCCCTCTACTTTCAAACATGAGGCCATGTTTGATACCCCCCCCCCCATTGGCATAAACAAGAATTCATTTCCATATAAAGAAAGAAAACCAAAATAATATTTACTATACTTAGACATTTTGACTATCACCTCTAGATTCCAAATGCCAAACACAATGTGGCATTACCAAGTCTCTTTTCTCACTACAAACTTTAAACTTCATGTGGTTGAAAAGTACAAGTTTTGTCTACATTTGCAATAATCCTACCCACTGCAAGTGCGCTTTCCAAGTCTGGCCATCAATGCAAGACACTCAATGTGAAACCACCCTTGTTGAGCTAGAGTCACCCATTCCATATAAAGAATGAGAACCACAACAATATGTCTTCACACTTTGAATTATTATCATGAGATTCCAAAATCCAAACACTATGTGGCGCAACCTCTTCTCAATTTTCAATACGAACATGCACTATTACTAAACTACAAGAAATACATATTTTGTCAAAATTTAAGATCCAAATTGATCTTAGATATAGACTAGGCACAATAGAAGATGCACAAAGACAAATGTCAAATTTGTAGCCAATTCTACACATAGAATTTCTAGTTTGATCAAAATAACTCTACCGAAGCAAGATAGAATCAAAAGCTATTCAACATATGAAAAGATCTAATCCAACTCTATGTTAACAGGCCATAAGACAACAACTTTGGATGATGTTGTGATTATGTTACCAAAAGCTCATCGTGAACCAGAGGAAAAAGAACCAGAAACAAAGGAAGTTTACGATGGACCACAGCCAAGGCTCAACCAATGAATCTTGATGAACCAGGAGAGCTAGAGAAAATTGTTCAAGTTGGAGTGCAACTTACTCCCAAACAATTTCAAGCATTAAGAGAATTATTGATCAAGTACCAAGATTGTTTTGCTTGGACGTACAAGGATCTCAAGGGAATTCCTAGCTTTTATACGATACCCTTAATGCCTGATGCAGTTCCAAAGGTCACAAAATTTTATCGTTGTAATCCAAACGTTACTGAACTTATAAAGAAAGAGCTCCAATGACTACTTGAAGCCGACTTTATGTATGAAATCAAACATACAAAATGGGTTTCGCCAATTGTCATCGTTCCTAAGAAGAATGAGAAGATGAGAATTTGTGTGAATGTCAAAGCTTTGAACAAAGTGACACAAAAGGATCACTTTCCGTTACCCTTTACTAAAAGCATTTTGGACCATCTTGCTGGAGCAGAAGCATATAGTTTTTTGGATGGATTTAGTGGTTACAACCAAGTCAAGATCGCACCTGTGGATTGTCATAAAACGACAAAATGGAGAACTTATGCTTATAAAGTGATGTCGGAGTTACGAAGAGGGCAATCTTCTCATTGGATCTAGAATATGACTGCCATCCCCAAATTTGAATTAGGAAAAAAAGTAGAATGTATGGATATGCATTCCCTCCACTACAATAAAAATATGAGCACCATCTCCAAATATGAATGCCATCTTCACATTGGAATGAAAATATGAGCGCCATTTTCAAATATGAGCGCCAACTACCTACTGGAATGAAAATATGAGTGCCATATCCAAATTTGAATCAAGCAGAAAAGCATGGAGATTGGCCTTGCTTCCGTTGAGGCCCTGAACCAGCACATTGCCACCCTGGAAGAATGGTCAAAGGCAGCTGCCTAGTCAACGTCGTCTGTTCATGCAGACCATACCCAGTTCCATGATTTCGGGCACCACTTTGATGGACCAGATGGTGGAGATGGAGCAGGATTCCAGCAGCCTCCTCCTGCTACTCAAGGCTCCTCCTTTCAAGGCGAACCCCTGGGGCAAGGAGATCAAGCACCAACTAATCCAACAAGCTCTGGTGGTTCCAGCTCCCAACATTATCTTTTTCCTTCCACCGCTTCTAACCCTCTCGACACCACTAACCCCCCATTTATTCAACGCCAATTTTCTCTTGAGTCACAAAGAATTGCTGAAGCTAAACCTTCCCCTCCTCTCTCTCCTGAACCTGATCCCCAAATTCAGCATGAGATTGCCTCTGAAGTACCAACCATCCGACACAGAATCACGCCCATAGAACCAAACAAGGAGTTGTGCACCTCTCAAGAGTTTGCCAAGAAATATCCAATGACAAAAGAGCGAGGTGGCTACATATTACCAGATTTGGACCAGTGTCAAACACATAAAGAAGCAGTCAAACTCCTGGATCCACAACCTCTCTGGCGTCATTAATTCTTCCTACAAAGTAAGACCTTGATGGCACAGTATATCAAAGCTCCCTCCTATATGCGCACAAATTCTTATTACTATCCAGTAGCGAGGCGAGAACCGTTTCCTACCACCAAGGTCAAGAATATGATATTTTGGCCCAAACTCACAGGCATCGATACCAGCAACTTAGCCGAAGACATGGTCACCAACTGCCGTGTATTCTACCAGAAGCACCATGGCAACCCTGATCGCGACATCAAATATTTTGGGGACAATTGTGGGCCGGTAGCATTTCTGGTAGAACTCAAGGGTTTTTAGGATCGAGGCCTACCCCCAATAGCCCTTGATATCAATAAACCATTGCGAATGCAAGAAGACCACATCAGCGTAGCAAGGTTTTATTATTGCGCTACACTCACTTCAGCCCTGCACGTTGATATGGTGGAGCTATTAGAAACCCACAACTTTCTACAGGGTATGCTCCATTATTACAAACCAATGCCCTTCCTGAACAGACTACGGTGGCAAATGATGGAGGGCATCGACACCACAATCTACCACTCCCGACAACAACAGACTCGTCTCCAAGAAGCACAGAAGATCCAGGAAGAAAAGGCTTCGACTGGTGTGGGACCACCAATCCAATAAGGAGGGGGATAATGTTAGCATCTGGGCTAACACAGAAAAAAATAAAAAAGAGAAATAAAACTTCGTGGCATGTGTTTTTTAAGTCCACATACGAGTAAGTCACCCCAGCAAAATTATTCATTCAACTGTGGGTGGTACACATTATACAATGCAAAGTTAGTTTTTGAGTGGTTCAACCTTCAGGAAGATGTTGATATTTCTAAGGTAATAAATTCTGTTTATTCTTTTTTTTGGAATCATGATTAGTTTTCTATTTTGTTGACGTTTTTAGCCATTACTAATACATGAATGTTCTATCTTGCAGTTTACACTTCTTGAGTACACATCAAGCCAGGTGTACAGATTTAGACAAGAAATTATCATGAGCATACTGGCTAGGACAAGGCTTTAGCGTCCCATTGCTGATGATGGTGCAAAGGATGATGTACTTATACTAAATAAAGATTAGAACAAATACAGATAGCATAGAACAAAAATAGATTGCACATGTATAGAATTCATAGAAAAATATACAATGATATATCAAATGCTACTCCATTTCATGAATTTGGGAGCACAAAATACATGTACTGATGCCCAACTTGGGCTTTCATTTATTGATTGAAAGAGTGTATACACAAAATTTTACTAAAGTTTATTTGAAGCTATTGTTCTCCCACAATGGTGATTGTTGTAGGTAGATCTTTGCAGCACGTTATCAGCTCCTGTCTTTTTCGCATTTGTGACATGACAAATATTAGTGAATGTGCAATTGTAAATGATGACATTTTCAATTATTTTGTTCTAATTTGAAATGACAGTAAACATAAAGTACTTACGAGTCTTCCGTTGATGATAAATCTAAAATATGTTGGTAGATTGGTTTGTAATAGCATGAGCTCTGTTCTGATAATATCAAGCTTCCAATGCTCTTCCACCTCAACCATAGTCAAATATTCCTCATTGTAGATAATGCTTATCTCCATTCAGTTTGTGTGACCATTTAGTTCAAAGTCTTGATCCAGTGGTAGCCATGTACCTTCAATTTTCTTGTATCTCTGATAGCTAAATGTGAGACTAAGCATTTGCTTTTCGATATGATAATGAAAGATCATTGAAGACTTTTTAATCCTGCATTCTATGTCATTATTTGTTTTACTATCCCAGCGTTGATCCTGAGATCTGACAAAGTCTCATTTGATAAATCCTTGCAAACAAATAAAGTTGGTGTCCTACGAACACTAGCACTCGAAAAAAAAATCAACAAATATATGTAATGAGATAAACCAACTTAGGTGAACAATTTTCGAGCCTATGTTTATCTTCATAGCATTTCTAATATTAATGAGTAGCTTGCATCTCAAGGATTCAGAAACAATACTGTCAGGAGTAGGCCACTCATCACTTTGAAAACTAGGCAATGGAATTGCTTTGAGTTTGCCAAAACCTCCATCTGTTTGTGGCGTACATAAAGATTCATAAAAATAGATACCATAGTCTGCAAGTTCCTTTGGACTTCTTCCTCTCTGTATTGCAGCTTTCCAACATCAGAGTGAATCATGTCCAATATTCCTACAAGTGATTGTGCTGGCTCCGATTCACTTATGCATGATGGATATAAATCTGAAAGCAAAAAACAATGTTGAAGCATTTAAATCATAATATGAAGAGCATCAATAAAGAAAATCACCTATGATTGGTGTAGAGTGCATATATTTTGATATACTTACAATTACATTTTTGACGATCATGAGGATTGATATCATGTACTTTGATTTCTGAATGCATATATACTTGTTGTACTAAAACTTCTGATATCGATTGACCTCCCGGGGTAGTCTTAAACTCCAAAATTTTTGCTTTCCAATAAGATTTGTATGTCATTTTTGCTGTTTTCTTTTGTCGAAAATTGCCCTTTGATGATAGATGCAGCAATACCCATGAATTCTTTGTATATTCTGTTGGCTTCCATTTATCAACTACATTTTCTTATTGTAAAGAATCACAGACTCGATTGTAGATCTGGGAAAAGTGCTATTTGGGTTAATCTTTCGTAGCTTGTCTGTTGTCAGTGTTAAGAATTGCAAAGTATTTTCCTTCTGCGGCTTGGGTAACACCCTTAAAAGGTCTTGGTATGGATGTAGAGCGAGTAGCATCAGTGTGGCGGGCGATGTTGGTTCCTGGCTTAGTAACGTTGGAAGATGTTTATAACATCTTTATTGCAAGATAGATGCACGTGGATGATACTTTGGAGCAAGAACACGAAGCATTGGTCATAGCATTCACAATGCAAATCCGAATGCAAACACGTCGACTGATATGTCCACACCAGAGATGCCTCTCTCACCACTTACTAATGAAGAAGCTACATATATGTCTGTCAATCATGATGTCATCGATAGGAAAACTATCTTCGTATAGTGATCTTCTGTTGTTGTATTTATGTACATAGTCTGTGGACGAATGCATGTTCCAACTTTGTTTGCCTTTTAGGTTGAGCTATCTATGGTCATAGGGTAGGCTCAAAAATGTTTATGCATCCTTCGAATGCTACTCCAACAATTTTGTAAAATTAAATACAAGATTTTTATAAATACAACATGTTGGAAAGAGGTGTGCAAAAGATAGGTCGATGGCAGAATAAACTGTTGCATGACTATGCCTATCAATTTTGAACAAAACAATAGTGATAGAAATCATGTTTGATCTTATTGTAACTAACTTTGAAATCATCAGTACTACAATGATTACGTAGCCAAACAATAATGCGTTGAATTATTAGACAAATAATTAGTCGCGAAGAACTACAGAAACGCATGCTGAGACGAAGCTGAATACAATAAAAGATAGTATTGATTCAGTATTAGAACAAAACAGAAGTAAATGAGTACAATAAGTTGTGGATCTGAGCCGCGTACTCTATGTTATCTCTGAGCGGCTAAAATGAAAGTCTAAATTAAGGGCAATGCTGATAAGCATTATCGCAATAGCAATCTCTAAAACAACTCTAAGAAGTGAGCTAGAATGCTAAGGAGTGTTCAAGCTCGCATGCTTGAGAGAGAGAGAGAGAGCTAACTATTCAAATGCTTCTTCATAAGTTAATTCATTGTATGAATATAAACAACTATATATATATTAAGCAATTAGGTTGTCAATTGCAATTGCTAGTTGGCTGGTGTCTTTTGGCATCCATCCGGTTCCTTGTCATTGATTGTTGATAAGCGGTGGAAATTGGCCGTAAACAGTTTGTCTGAATAAATGAACTAGAACTGTCACTTTGCAGAAATGAACTAAAATGGCCAGAGGCGACACTGTCGCAAAAAGACGACTGTCAAAATTTTGCGAAAAACCAGACAGTGCCTTAAAATCTCTTTTAGGGTTCCCCCACAATTTGCTAGAGTCATCTCCTTAACATTTGAGACACTTTTGAAAAAGTGAAAAATGCGACTCTGCATATTTGCTCGCAAATCTTGACAGGCCACAATGTCACTAAACTGCGAAAAATACGACATTGTGATGTTACACGAGATTCCTGACAGGCGAAAAATGCGAAGTAACTGTAGTCAAACTCCATGTATTTCTGCAAACTGTGTAAAAACACTTGTAAATCTGCAGAATACTATAAAAGAACACGGGAAAATCCGTAGTACTGGATAAACAATGGATGAGGATTAAAAACCGATTAGTCGATTAGTAAGAAGGAGAATTATTCAACAGATTTTAGTGAAGAACATTGGAACCAATAGTCAGATCATCAATATTGAAATGAACAAGAGACAAGTTCATTTAGCATTCTAGCAATGATAACTAGTAGCTCACCAGAAAGGAAGCTAACAATAACTTCATTTTCTTTACTAGAAAGAGGAGTTTATTTTCCAAAGTGATGTCCTTTGAATTGTGCAATGCACCCCTACTTTCCAAAGGGTCATGAGTTATGTCTTTGAGAGTGGGTCATGGAGATATTTCTAAATGACCTGTGTGCGCACTTCAAGCAATACAAAACATCTAGAGTATCTAGAAAGAGTGCTTGTTTGTATGACATGGCCTTATCCCAGACAAGTATTAGTCACTCATGACATAGTGCTTGGTCATATTATATCATGGTATGATACCTCGGAGAACTTCAAGGAACATTATAATGGCAAAGTAAAAAACTTTTCATGGGCTACTTATTTGTATGTGCAAAGAAAACAACAAAAGCATATACAAAATGAACTTTTTTTTAGACATGAATTGATTGTCCTTTTTTAACATTTGCTAGTACGGGGATTTGAAAAGCCTTTGATTCATTACATTAGATCAAATGAACTTAGTATTTCACATTGTGGTATTAAATGATTCATCAAACCCAAACACACAAAGTTGAGTAAATGTAGATAACGAGAGTGCACATTTGAGTGGGATTCAAAGGTCTTTTTTTTTTGCAATAAAATTATAAGCTTCTTTACTTTCTCTAAAACTAAACTTATCCCTGTATTTAAAGTCTTCAATGACATACTTAAGTTATCAATCTCATAGAATATCTAGCATGTCTATTGCTACTTATAATAGTGATTCTATTAGCTAATAAACTAGGTTCTATGCACAATGACGTGCTGAAGAAGGCACACGTCAGTACACTATAGAATGCCCTCACAACCGCCCAAGACCAAGTGGACAAGACCGTGTAGGATGTAAAGCAACAAGTGCAACTGCTCCAGGGTCAACTGCAGATGGTTAAACAAGATCACATGCGTCTCCAAGGTGAATCGGATGTGACCACCCTTGAGCGTGATGCGTATCTTTAGACGCAAATTCCTGATCATCCGGTAACTTCGACGAAAATTGGATATTTGTTTAAAAGGTTGAAACTTATAAAGTGGCCCTTCCAAGATTCCAATGCCACTTTGATAGATTCAAGGGTATGGCCTTAACTGAGTTGCCAAAGGCCAAAGCAACCATCAGCAAATATGAAATGACTGCCGCTTAGGTTTTGGCGTCTAACCCTCATATCCAAGTTCCATTGATGCCACAATTCTTGCCTCAACAACAAGAAATTGTAGGATTGGATACAGGCTTGGATTCAGGCATGAAATAAGATGGAGCCCCCAAATTAGAAGAAGTTTAGCCAGTTTCACAGGCAACAGAAACAGGTTCATCCACTTCAGGGACTAAGCCATTGTTCAAAAGACCAATCAGCATCAAAGACCAGATTCAGAGCTTCTTAGCGCAACATCCCCATGAGTCTTCACGTGGTGGTTGGGTCATTAAGTTTAAGACCTCTAAAATTGAGGTCGGGAAGGAGTTGGATAAGCTACCTGCATTGGGAGAGCAGCCGGCTTGGAGAATTATAGTATTTGAAAAAACTTCGGAATCAATTAGGAGTTATGTGGCCAGCCCTCGCCAGTTGCGCGTAGATCCATACTACGTTCCAATGCCACAAAGGAATAAGTGGAAGGATTTGGGATTGGCCATGGATAGAATTAACATCCATACGTTGAGCTAGCCAATCATCCACCAATCTTACAATTGGGAGATATCAGTGGATTTCTGGAGAGCCTTACAAGCATTCCAGTGGGAGTATATCTACTTTCTCGATCCAACAATGAGGCAATTGGTGCTGTTTGCAAAAGATCTAACTATACTGGCGTTCGTTGCAATGTGATGGGATAATTATCTTCCCACTTTGGCATTTGATCCGAATAATATCAATGTTAAAGATCAGCTGGCAGTGACAAGATTGTATTTCTGTGCTGCAATGATGGGAGGCTCCTGGGAATCTCGGTTCACAGCTTGGACGACCTCAAAGTGGATTGTTGAAGCCCATTGTTGTTTTTTGCTGCACAACCTAGATTTCAACACTGCCCGACTCGATTTTATGGAGAAGGTGCAGTATCATTTAATAAAGATTCGCCATGATGCAAATAAAAGCCCACAATAACTGCATCTCGCAGGTGTCGTGGGACCGCCACCAGTTTTGGTGGGAGATACTGTTGGAGGGTTTGCGGATCTCGAGATAACCCTAACCGTAGTTAATAAGTGAGAGGGATTTGACACCCTGCGTGTATAAGTCCAACCCAATGATCACATGATTATTATTTAGTTAAAAGTCAATAAAAGGACTTTAGGCCTTTTTGCGGGACTTTTAATGTCGTAGGGCCTAAATGTCAAGTTAGTGAATAAAATAGGAGTTCCCACCAAAATTTCAAATTCAAATTGGTTCCCTCCAATTCTGAATGGGTTTTCACTCTTTTTTAAATTTGAATAGTTAGAGAGAGAAATGGACCAATAGGATTCTGAGGCTAGGGTCCTTCTCTCCATTATAAAAAGAGACCAACTCAAGTTTCATCCACATGTACATATCTTCATTTCAATAAAGCAGATTGGTACACTTGTGAAATGGATTTATGAATGTCCTTGCTCTCTATCACTTTTCCTCCATCTCTCATGCTTTTCATTGCATTTGCTAATTGTTGGATCTGATTGTTATTGGGATTGCATATTCGTACATTTTTTGTGAGACAGAAAGGGGGAGAGAGAAAGAGTAAGCTATCGTTGATGTGGATGTAGTGTTAATGCTTAGGGTTAATGGATGTTAGAGTTAGATGTGGATCTTCCATTCATGCTGAAATCTGATATATGCTATTGCTCTCATGGGAACGAACCTACGCGTGACAACTAACTTCATCTCCTTGATGCTAGATTGTTTAGATCTTGGGTTGAGGATAGACAAGGAAAGAAATCCACTACAGAGAGCTTGTTCAAGTTATTTTTAATGGTTTGTTGGATGCTCATGCTAACATTGTACAAAGTCTTGCCATTCAAAGAACTTTGCCAAGTTTGATTGATCTTCAAGAGATTTTGATCAATGAAGAATATAGGATTCAAGCAAGAGGTGGATCTGCATCAATATCTCAAGTTGGCAGTAAAGGAATTACAAAATAAAAAAAGACCCTTTGTAAAAATACTTTTATTTCTTTTCTAGTTTCGACCGTCACCTGTCCCAATCAAAATGCACAAATTTGAAATCTACATAACATAGCTCAAATAAATTGAGAAAGAAAAATACATTGCAGCAAACCTTGAAATTTGTGTACGACAGCATGGACGTATCCCATTGGTCGTGCTCTTCATGCCCCATCTACCTGACGTCAATACCTCAAGTTAAATTTACTTAACTATGCTGGTTAGTATAATGAAATTTGCTAATCATATTAGTTACGGTTATAAAAATATAGTATGCATAGTTACTAAAAATATAGAATGCACAGTAACTGTGACTATTGTGGCATTCACATTAGATTAAATGTGATACAAAAAATCAAAATTAAGTATCATATCAAAGAGATTTTTGGCGCCCAAGCTTTGAAAATAGCAATGGCAAGGAGACCAAGATCTACAGCTGAGTTTGTGATTCTTTACAATGAGAAAGATGACGTTGACAACTTGAAGCCAACAAAATATACGAAGAATTCATGGGTGTTGTTGCATCCATCATCAAAGGACTATTTTCGATAGAAGAAAAGGGCATAAATGACATACAAATCTTATTGGAAAGCAAAAATTCTAGAGTTTAAGACTACTCCCGGAGGTCACTTGATATCAAAAGTTTTAGTACAACATGTATATATGCATTCAAAAATAAAAGTACAAGATATGAATCCTCATGATCATCGAAAATGTAACTGTAAGTATATCAAAATGTATGCACTCTACTGCAATCATAGGTGTTTTTTTATTGATGCTCTTTAGAATACAATTTAAATTATTCAATGTTTTTTTTTTTCATATTTATATCCATCATGCATAAGTGAATGAGAGCTAGCACAATCACTTGTAAGAATGTTGGATGTGATTCACTCTGATGTTGGAAAGCTGCAATACAGAGGAAGAAATCCAAAGGAACTTGCAGATAGTGGTATATATTTTTATGAATCTTTCGATATGCCACAAACACATGGAGGTTTTGACAAGATCGAAGCAATTCCATTGCCTAGTTTTCAGAGTGATGAGTGGCCTACTTCTGACAGTATTGTTTCTGAATCCTTCAGATGCAAGCTACTCATTGATGTTAGAATTGCCATGAAGATAAGTACGGGTTCAAAAATTCTTCACCTAAGTTGGTTCATCCCATTGCATATATTTGTTGATTTTTTCTCAAGTGCTAGTATTCAAAGGACACAAACTTTATTTGTTTGCAAGGATTTATCAGATGAGACTTTGTGAGATCTCATGGATCAAGGCATGGATCAAGGCTGGGATAGTAAAACAAATAATGATATAGAATGCAGGATTAAAAATTTGTCAATGATCTTCCGTTATCGTATCGAAAAACAAATGCTTAGTCTCACATGTAGCTATTAGAGATACAAGAAAATTGACGGTATATGGCTACCACTGGATAAAGACTTCGAACTAAATGGTCACACAAACCGAATGGATATAAGCATTATCTATAATGAAGAATATTTGACTATGGTTGAGGTGGAAGAGCATTGGATGTTTGATTTTATCATAATAGAGCTCATGCTATTACAAACCAATCTACCAACTTATTTCAAATTTATCATCAACGAAAGACTCGTAAGTACTCTATGTTTATTGCCATTTTAAAATAGTACAAAATAATGGAAAATGACATAATTTGCAATTGCACATTCACTAATATTTGTCATGTCACAGTTGCGAAAAAGACATGAGTTGATAACGTGCTGCAAAAATCTACCTACAACAATCACCATTGTGGAAGATCAATAGCTTCAAATAAAGTTCAGTAAAAATCTTTGTATAGACTCTTTCATTTAATAAATGAAAGCCCAAGTTGGGCATCAAAACATGTATTTTGGACTCCCAAATTCATAAAATGGAGCAGCATTTGATATATCAATGTATATTTTTCTATCAATTCTATACATGTAAAATCTATATTTGTTCTATGCTATTTATATTTTTATAATCTTTCTGAAGCCTTGCCCTCGCCAGTATGCTCAGGATAATTTCTTGCCTAAATCTGTACACCTGGCTTGATGTGTACTCAAGAAGTATAAACTGCAAGATAGAATATTCACATATTAGTTACGATTACAAAAATTTACAAAATAGAAAAGCTAATCACGATTTCAAAACCATGAATAAACAGAATAAATTATCTTTGAAATATCAACATCCCGCTGAAGGATGAACCACTCAAAAAATAACTTTGCATTATAGAAAGTGTACCACCCACAGTTGAATGAATCATTTTGCTGAGGTGATTGCAAAAAATTAAGCACGCAAGACATCAATCAAGAGACAAAATGAAACAAATACATTAGAATGCGGATTTCAAAATGTTGTAAAGAAGGACAAAATTTACCTCCAGATTGACAATCTGTCATTCAGTTCTTTGGCCAACATTTGCTAGAATATATTTACATATATATGGCAAGATCAAATCGACATCCTTATGCATATTGCGAGCCGAGTTCATCTTTACACAAAATACTCTAATAACATTATCTACAGATCTCTTAATAGAGATCAGGTTTAAACTCTAGTGCTCACTACAAAATAAGATAGAGAGCCCATTAGCTGCAATTCTGAGAACTATTTCCATTGATAATGCCAATGATAAAGCTATAAATACATTTAAGTTATCTTACTTGGTATGATAAGATATGAGCAGGTATTTTGTACCTGGTGTGAATCCACTAGTAAGACACTGTGACAAAGTGTCGTTCTTCTCCTTGATTGCTTGAAACAAAAAATTACTGAGTACCAAAACTTCATTATATGAATCTCTTGCAATGTCAAATTGCAAGATTGTGACCCTAGACTCTATCAAAGGATCATTGATAGAAGCCCATCTATTTTTTAGATCCAAACAATCAATAACTCTATAATTTATAGTGAAATCAAGTTCCTCTAATCTAAAATAAAATGGAACTCCTCTAAAAGTGACAGTTTACGTTCAAACTTGTAGACGAACTATTTATGACCAAAGCCATCGACTTGCATTAACTCATTAGCAAGTAATTTTTGAGAAGTCCTAACTAGATGGATGCCAGCACATCACAACCAACTGGATGACGCATTTGATGACCTAATTGCTTAGTATAAATCTTTAGGCATAATCCTAACTCTCTTGGCATGCATAGCGAGCAAAATTGAATCTTCAAATAAAAGGCTTTGATAGTCTTCAGTAGCCTCCTGAAGGCACTGAAGTGCCACATATGTGAATCTGACAAAACTATCGAGATCCTCCCAAGTGATGTGGTGGACAACACGATAGAATGGAATTTTTTAAATTAACAGATTGGTTGACCTCCGATATTTTCGAATATCAGAGAGCCAACTGTTGCGGTTGTGCCTTCTAGTTCGAGTCGGATGACTTATGGCAACGGCAGGGGCTGAGGAAGCGTCAGTAGAGAAAATCTCTCTCTTTGCCTGTTTTCTCTTCTCCATAGAGATATTATGAGGGGTATCGCACTTGTGCGTGATGAGCGAGATAGAAAGGGGAAGTTCGGACTGCTCTCACAAAGAAGTGATATGTACGAAAATAATGTACGGGTATATCAAAACTGTGCATGAGTAGTATGAGTGGTATTAGAGTATATAGTAGAGGGGCGCACAAGCGCGATATGCGAAGACTGTGTACGAGTATATCAGACCTATGCGCATGGTATCTTCTATACATAGCAAAAGAAGTTGTCAAGACCTTGGATACACACTTGGTTGGTACCCTCATATACGTTACTAAAGTATTTTATGACCATTACATTAGATTCAGAGATATACTCAGTATACCTGCTATCTTCTTAGGTTCACTCTCCTTCATGCATTATACTGATCTTGTCCATTTCTTCCCACAGTTCAAGCAAAGACTAGATAGAATGTTTACTAAATTGTCTGACCAATTTAAAAGCACTTGAATGTGTCTTTACTATAAGAGAAAATGTCATTTTGTTGAATACCAGACTGGTTTCATACTTTTCATGTTAGTTCAGATCCCAGATGATGAAGTTGTTGCTTCTGATCCTCAGTTTACATCATCCTCAGTTCAATAATCCTTTAGAGATAATAGTCACTTCCTTATCGACACCCCTGATAAGGATAGTGATTTTATGATGTTAATACGGAGCCTCCTCTTCCCTTCCTCAACTGTCTAATTCTACCACTCTCACACAAAACTCCCTTCCTCAACTATCTTTTGCAAACAATGATCCTCAACTGTCTTTTGCGATTGCAAGCAATGCAATAGGCACACCTGGAGGGAACAAGTTCGCTTAGATAATGGTGGGGCGGATCTACGATCCAGAGGCCGTACTCTCCCTTTGCGCACACTTCATCGCTGACTACCTGTACATTGCTGCGCACAGGCCCGTAATCCAGAAGATTAAATGGATTGTGACTTCTTTCTCTTTTGCTATGAATCAGCCTATTGGCGTAGTGGAGACGGATCCAAATGATGGAGCAAGTATTATCTTCCTTAATGCGGGGTACGTGGCCTCCCTTCAGCTGTCCAAACTTACTGATCAACAATTGGTGAACGAGATGGTAGGTGTGTTGTACGACTTGATGACAGGTCTTTATCTGACTAAGTCAGAGTTAAATCTGCCACAGCCTTCGGGAATGACGACGGGGATTGGAGCTTACATGCGAATCATAAAGAACTTGGAGCCTTCCTACTGGGGGCCGCGTGGAAGCGGCAACTTCTTTGATGATGGCGACGGCGTCACTGGTTACTTCTTGGAGTTTTGTGCAGGATTCACAAATTACTTTGTGTCAAAGTTGATTCATCTAATGCAGGAACTGCCCTATAACAACAACTACTTCGATAAGCTGGTGTCCCAAAATGTTTTTCAGCTCTGGGACGAGTATAAGCTGCAGTATGGTATGTGAGGAATGCTTGAGGGTTGAAGTAAATGAGTTATGAGAAGAACTCAACAAATGTTGGATGAATATGTAAGGTAGAGTTAATTTGGTTTTAGATGCACTAGTTATATTACAGACGGTGGTGGACACTGGACCCCGTCTCGTATAGGAATGGACCTGATAACGCCCAACGCACTCCATTGTATCCCACGTGTTTTTAAAAGTCTTCGTTGACCAGGACAGCTTCAACCTTCCCTGACCGGTTGCAAACCTCCACATCCATATTTTGCAGTAGGCTATGAGGCAGCCACCCAATCCGCTGAAATGCTAGCTCTTAAACGTTTTTAATACTAGCCAAAGTTAATACTATTTGGTTTGAGATTCAAAATACACCCACTTACTTAAAAGGATTAATGAACATAGTGAATCATTAATTATCAACGGGGTTGGCTGAGTTGGTTATCTTGACATCCAAAGTTTCTTTGGTCTCAGATTCGAGCTTTCGCTTGGAAACCAAAAAGCATTAATTGCTTTATTAAAAACAACGAATCACTCATTTATAGATATTGTGAGTGATAAGTAATACAGAGTAAATAATATGATTTAAAAGTTAATGAACAATGTGTATGATTAAACGTTTAGAAATAAAATTTGACAAAGTTTTTTATTTAGCTTGTTATAATTTTAACATATTAAAAAACAAACATGGTCATGGAGAATTAATACATAGATTAAAAAATTGTCCGTTGCGTTGTTAATAATATGTTCGTTGTTTTTGAAAAACAAGATGTTGGCCTAGTGTAAAATCGATGACTTAAAAATCCATGATTCATTGATTAAGAATCAACCATCCTCCTACACTCAGAGTCCGAATTCAACAATAGATTTGTGTAGTAAAGACCAATGTGAATATTTGGAATCAATTCTTCGTGATCCATCTTTGATGTAATCCTACATGCAATTCATAAAGACCACTCTGGTAAGGTTGTTATGTAGTTAGGGACATTAATATTAATTCTAAATAAATTTCAAAACAATGACCAACTATACTACTTGGGGGGCAAAAGGTCTAAGTCTCTAGACAAAAGTACATACTAAATGGAACCAATGCATTGGAGGCCAAAAATTTTGGTAGGCTCTAATATGGACAATCTCTCTCTCTCTCTCTCTCTCTCTCTCTCTCTCTCTCTCTCTCTCTCTCTCTCTCTCTCTCTCTCTCTCTCTCTCTCTCTCTCTCTCTCTCTCTCTCTCTCTCTCTCTCTCTCTCTCTCTCTCTCTCTCTCTCTCTCTCTCTCTCTCTCTCTCTCTCTCTCTCTCCCAAAATCTGTTGGTGGGGATGCTCAAGATTGGATCGGAGTGTGGAACACGTAGTTGAAACACGTTGAACATAAGATTGAACAAATTCTAACTAAATTTGTTTCAATCTTGCTGTAGTTGACTCGAAGATGAATATGACGATGAGATACATGAATCAACTCTGAAGTGACAGAGATTTTATAAATTTTAAGTATGCGCAAAGATCCTAAACTCTGTACAAGGTGATCTGAAGATGGATAGATGAATGAAAATGTGTTCTTGAGATGCTCTACGGAAGACTCTTGTGCAGTAGCTATTTCTCATGCAAAAATTAATCACACACTAGGAATGAAGAGGAACAAGGAAATAAACGAACTGTACAGAGAGTGAGAACTGTATAGCACTTGTTGAACAAAACTTGTGTTCATCAACATGTATAATTCACCTTCACAATTTCTTTTATCTATTGATCTTTTAGAGTAATGAAAGAAATCTCATAAGCCCTTGTCAAAAACAAGATAGGAATGGTGACACTAAATCTACCATCGTTGATAACAGATGTTGTAAGATATAGCTTGAGATGTAGCTATATTCATCGGAATCTATTATAGATCAAAATTATCATGTAATCATAAGATGATTATCCTTAAATATGCTAGATATCAGTGAAGCAACAGTATCATTTTTGACATTCAATTTCGAACTATTACCACATATGTAGCCAAGCAGATGTTACAACAAAACAATGAGAAAATATAGGAGATTGAAGAAAGTGAAATTCATGTACTATTGATTGTGATCTAAAATACACTACAACTTGAAGCTGTCAAATTTTTGTATGATTAGGCTTATGTGTATTCAATCTGTTCAATCACATCTCAATTTGAATTTGTTACATGAAACTCCACAGATCTTTATGATCAAATATCATTAGTTTTTGAAGGCATTGTTAAAATGATTCCGCATATTTAACAATGCATAAAAACAATAGATAAACTAATCAGAGTGATCTTTGAATTGCATCTATTTAAATTTGAATGCAAATCTTTTGTATTTTTTATTCAGGGGGATTGTAAAATTCCAACAATTTTCTCATTCCAAAGAAGTTGAAAACAAGTATTAGCTTACCTTATAACTAGGCATTAGTGCCCATTAAATATCTTATAAATATTCAATTACTCTTCGACTCGCAGTGACAAAATTATGGGTTTTGATCTACTATCAGCTTTTTGGTATTATCAACCCATGGAATCTAACCTCGGAGGACAAACCATACACCAACTCACCATTCCTCAAGACCCATCCCAACTCAATGGGGACGAGCCTTCGGCCTTTTGGGCATTGCCCTCCCACGTTTGGCCCTCCCACAAAAATTTAGTGATTGAGAAGGCTCAGTCAAAGAAGAGGATCTGGATAAATGTTTTTTCGACCATTTTAGGATGCAGTGGACAATGAAGGGTGGCTATGTAACTAAATAGAGCAGCTTTTCAATTTTGGTGAGCATGTTACAATTTTAAGAGTTTTTTTGTATAGGAGGGTGGTGATTCTTTATCAATGAATCATGGATTTTTAAGTCATCGATTTTACACTAGGCCAACATCTTGTTTTTCAGAAATAACGAACATATTATTAACAACGAAACGGACAATTTTTTAATCTATGTATTAATTCTCTATGACCATGTTCGTTTTTTAATATGTTAAAATTATAACAAGCTAAATAAAAAACTTTGTAAAATTTTATTTCTAAATGTTTAATCATACACATGGTTCATTAACTTTTAAATCATAATATTTACTCTGTATTACTTATCACTCACAATATATATAAATGAGTGATTCTTTGCTTTTAATAAAGCAAATAATGCTTCTTGGTTTTCAAGGGGTGGCTCGAACCTGAGACCAAAGAAACTTTGGATGTCAAGCTAACCAACTCAGCCAACCCCGTTGGTATTTAATGATTAACTATGTTCATTAATCCTTTTAAGTAATTGGGTGTATTTTGAATCTCAAACCATATACTATTAACTTTGGCTGGTATTAAAAATGTTTAAGAGCTGGCATTTTAGCGGACTGGGTGGTTGCCTCATAGCCTATTTCAAAATATGGATGTGATACAAAATATGGATGTGGAGGTTTGCAACCGGTCAGAGAAGGTTAAAGCTGCCTTGGTCAACGAAGACTTTTAAAAACATGTGGGATACAATGAAGTGCGTTGGGCATTATCAGATCCGTTACTATACGAGACGGGGTCCTCTGTCCACCAACATGTGTAATATAACTAGTGCATCTAAAAACAAATTAACTCTACCTTACAGATTCATCCAACATTTGTTGAGTTCTTCTCATAACTCATTTACTTCAACCCTCAAGCATTCCTCACATACCATACTGCAGCTTATACTCGTTCCAGAGCTGAAAACATTCTGGGACACCAGCTTATCGAAGTAGTTGTTGTTATAGGGCAGTTCCTGCATTAGATGAATCAACTTTGACACAAAGGGATTTGTAAATCCTACACAAAACTCCAAGAAGTAACCAGTGACGTCGTCGCCATCATCAAAGAAGTTGCCGCTTCCACACAGCCCCCGGTAGGAACGCTCCAAGTTCTTTACGATTCGCATGTAAGCTCCAATCCCCGTCGTCATTCCCGAAGGCTGTGGCAGACTTAACTCTGACTTAGTCAGATAAAGACCTGTCATCAAGTCGTACAACACACCTACCATCTCGTTCGCCAATTGTTAATCAGTAAGTTTGGACAAAGTGTGCGCAAAGGAAGAGTACGGCGTCTGGATCGTAGATCCGCCCCAGCATTATCTGAGCGAACTTGTTCCCTCTAGGTGTGCCTATTGCATTGCTCGTAATCGCAAAAGACAGTTGAGGAAGGGAGGAGGAGGCTTGTGCCAGCTGGTGTGAGAGTGCTAGAATTAGAACGGGTAGCACAAAACAGAAGGAATTCCTCATGATTCTTGCTTGCCACCAGCTAACCTTCAATAAACTGATTCCCCTTCTACTTTCTCTCTTGTCTAACAAGAGTAGGAAGTGTGACCATATTTATATTCAAGTCCTTTCTAAGTTCCTTCTTGTCCAAATGCATAATACTAGTCCTCAATTAGACTAAGGGTGCTTTCTCAATTGGACTCATCTTGGTGGCACAGCACGGCTTCACCCCACCCTCATCCACAAATGTATTTTATCATACACACGATGGATGGACTATTATGAATTGTTGGATGGGGACTGGGATGGGCCATCATCAAAGAAGTTGCCGCTTCCACACAGCCCCCGGTAGGAAGGCTCCAAGTTCTTTACGATTCACATGTAAGCTCCAATCCCCGTCGTCATTCCCGAAGGCTGTGGCAGACTTAACTCTGACTTAGTCAGATAAAGACCTGTCATCAAGTCGTACAACACACCTACCATCTCGTTCGCCAATTGTTAATCAGTAAGTTTGGACAAAGTGTGCGCAAAGGAAGAGTACGGCATCTGGATCGTAGATCCGCCCCAGCATTATCTGAGCGAACTTGTTCCCTCTAGGTGTGCCTATTGCATTGCTCGTAATCGCAAAAGACAGTTGAGGAAGGGAGGAGGAGGCTTGTGCCAGCTGGTGTGAGAGTGCTAGAATTAGAACGGGTAGCACAAAACAGAAGGAATTCCTCATGAGGCCTGCCTTCCACCAGCTAACCTTCAATAAACTGATTCCCCTTCCACTTTCTCTCTTGTCTAACAAAAGTAGCAAGTGTGACCATATTTATATTCGAGTCCTTCCTAAGTTCTTTCTTGTCCAAATGCATAATACTAGTCCTCAATTAAACTAAGGGTGCTTTCTCAATTGGACTCAACTTGGTGGCACAGCACGACTTCACCCCACCCTCATTCACAAGTGTATTTTATCATACACACAATGAATGGACTATTATGAATTTTTGGATGGGGACGAGGATGGGCCATCATCAAAGAAGTTGCCGCTTCCACACAGCCCCCGGTAGGAAGGCTCCAAGTTCTTTACGATTCGCATGTAAGCTCCAATCCCCGTCGTCATTCCCGAAGGCTGTGGCAGACTTAACTCTGACTTAGTCAGATAAAGACCTGTCATCAAGTCGTACAACACACCTACCATCTCGTTCGCCAATTGTTAATTAGTAAGTTTGGACAAAGTGTGCGCAAAGGAAGAGTACGGTGTCTGGATCGTAGATCCGTCCCACCATTATCTGAGCGAACTTGTTCCCTCTAGGTGTGCCTATTGCATTGCTCGTAATCGCAAAAGACAGTTGAGGAAGGGAGGAGGAGGCTTGTGCCAGCTGGTGTGAGAGTGCTAGAATTAGAACGGGTAGCACAAAACAGAAGGAATCCCTCATGATTCTTGCTTGCCACCAGCTAACCTTCAATAAACTGATTCCCCTTCTACTTTCTCTCTTGTCTAACAAGAGTAGGAAGTGTGACCATATTTATATTCAAGTCCTTTCTAAGTTCCTTCTTGTCCAAATGCATAATACTAGTCCTCAATTAGACTAAGGGTGCTTTCTCAATTGGACTCAGCTTGGTGGCACAGCACGGCTTCACCCCACCCTCATCCACAAATGTATTTTATCATACACACGATGGATGGACTATTATGAATTGTTGGATGGGGACTGGGATGGGCCCTTGCCTACACCCTCAAGGTCCTCCTATATTATTTGGCTTCTTGGCAACTAGTTAAGACTAGGATTTAGTTCCATCCCTATTAAATTTTCTATAGGCATTCTAGGAATCCATTTTTAAATAAACGTTAATGGATGATTGGGGCAAGTTGTATGGCCCTCAACTTTTAAACATGAGGCCATGTATGATACCCCACCCCCCCTCCCCCCCATTGGCATAAACAAGAATTCATTTCCATATAAAGAAAGAGAACCAAAATAGTATTTACTATACTTAGACATTTTGACTATCACCTCTAGATTCCAAATGCCAAACACAATGTGGCATTACCAAGTCTCTTTTTTACTACAAACTTTAAACTTCATGTGGTTGAACAGAATATGCTCCACTGTCGAGAAAAAATCTGAAAGGGTCCACCTTACCAACTCACCAAAGGATGGAAGACATGAAAGATTGTGATTTATGGGTTGATGGAAGTTTGTATCCAATCGATCCAAGCTCAATGCAACATCCAAATTTTAGATCGGTCACACAACTCATACTGTTTTTGTGTGAAGGACACAATGGTCTATTGGGTTATTGTGAAAGATTGAAAAGTTATGGCATTAGTAATTCAATGAAAAAAATCCATTGTTTGGAAAATATGTTGAATGGTTTGCTTACTGACTACCGAGAAAGAGAAACTATTTTTTTGAAAACAAAAGAAGAGAATGAAATCTTGAAGATAGACACTTCTCGTTTGCAAGATATTATATTAAACCTTAACCAAGAAACTGACAATATGAAACTAATTGTACAAACATTGCGTACCTCATATTGTCAAATAAATGTAGAAGTAAACACATTACGGAAGAAAATACTGAACAATAAGTGAAAAAGAGATATTTTAGAAAGTATTGACGAGCTTTCAACAAGTGGGAGTCAACGGAAAAAAAGAATATATGCTTTCAAGTAAGATTATGTTTTAAACTATTCATATATTTTGTTTCATCTAGCACTCAATGGTTGTGAATTGTTGTTTTTTTCTAAATCTTATTTTTCTTTTGCAGATCAACTTTAGTCACCAATGAAAATCTGAAAGACAAGGACATGATTGGAAAGTCTTTGAGTGCAATACTTACAGCCAAGTCAACAACGAGTCTACTTGGAAATCAACGATATTCTCGAATCAAGTCCAAGATTGCAGAGGCCCTTACGGGCGAAGTCGACAAGATCATTGACCGGAAATTGATACAAGGGGCATGTGATTATTCTGGTATTAGCAGGGATGCATATGACACAATGTTTAAAATTATCAAAGAGGCATTTGGACAAGTACATATAAAAAAATTTCCTATTCCTCGGCCCTTTTAAATCAAATTAGAGAGGGATGTGTTAAATAGGGGTTTGCAAAACATCATTGGTATTCCTTACCATATAAATGAAATTTATAACTCAAAACATGGCACTTTGTTGTATGATTCTACCAACATATGTTTGTAGATCTGAATCATTTACTGAGATTTACTGTAAAGTTTTATGGAATCACAAATGAAAGTGTTGAAAAATTGATATTAGTTCTCAAGTTAGATGAATCAGAAGTAATAAAGAGACAAAAGCTGGAAAGGGTTAGTGTTACAATTATGAATGGAGCATTAAGCAATACGATAAACTCAGAGAGTCTTGATTTCATTGTGCATTCCGAAAATAATATTTGGTGGTTGGCAGCTTTCCAGGTTTAAATCTATTCTATTGAGTACTAACAACTAATTTATTTCAAGAATTAATGGTTTTGTGTTTTAAGCTAATATTGTTCTGTTATTATAGGTCTGAGTTCAATTCTTCTAAAATAGTTCATGATTTTGTGTTTCAAACAGGTTTTAAAAGAAGATCGTGACATTCTATTTTGGATTTGTAGTAAAACAGAATATACAAAGATAATTAAGAATCATATGAGCGACACACCACTCAATGTTCCTAGAATAGGTGATTTTAAGGTGGAATGGCATTTGGCTGGAGACCTGAAGTCGTTGAAGTGCATGTTCAACGTCTCACATGGAGCAAATTCAAAACATCCATGCCTCTATTGCATGAAAACTACACATGACATGTCGAAAAGCACGAGTGTTTCAAGGGATATAGAAGATCCGACTTGGAAACCAGTATTACCGATTCCGCTTAAAAATATTCACATTTGTACACTACATGGAGAGGTTAGAATTATCGAAAAATTGATATACTTGGTTTGCTTGGAATACTAATCCAGAGTCATTAGCCAAAAAGGCAATAGCTCGATTGGAAGAAGTTTCATCAAAAGCAGGACTTCATAAAGGACATGTTAAAATACAAAAGGACGAGAAGCTTTCAGGAAAAACGGGAAACATCCCATGCAAACCAAGTATAGGAGGATCCAAAGCTCGTCGTTTCTTATCAAATCATTCCGGAAAACTAACTAAAATCCAATACTCAATTTGGATAGATGTACTCAATGCCACAAAGGATTTTGAAGAAAAAGGAACAATGAGGATTAAAAAAGTTGAAGTCTGGACAAAGCTTGACAACATGGTCAAATTGCTCAGAAAAAAAAAACTATCTGATACTGATGTCCTACTAATTGAGAAATCAACAATTGAGTTTGTGGATGCAGTTAAAGACGTCTGGGGTAAAGATCATATTACGCATTATATCGTAAATCTCTTTTCAATGTAACTAACTCTTCGATTTATGATCTCATTGCACATATGCTAAATTTAAAATGATTAATATGACAATATTTGTATCTCTGTTGCAGCACATTTTACGACATCATGCATCATTTTTTGCAAAAGCTTACGACAGTCTAAGTATTTGGTCATCACAAGGAATGGAGAAATCGCATTGGCAAGCCAGAGCAGCATTTTATCGAAATACACAACACGGTGGAACATCTCAAAAAAATAGTTACATCATCCAGCTATTTCAATGGTTCTATAGGCGTATTCAAATCCAATATAAAACTAGATCAACAAATTATCAGAAATTTAGAAAGACGTGCAAATTTATAGACGAAAATAATATTGATGCAAGACTCAACCCATAGTAAATTTCATGATATCAGAAGAAAAAAATATATGTATTATATCGCATCATGTGTAGTACAATGCAAGGCAAAATCATTGTTTCTCTTTGTCTTTAATGAAAATTGGACATGGATGAGTCCCTTTGTCGTGATCTCTGGCCTTCCCTGAAATATTCCTGCCTTGTTGCAAAGGCATCCACCTCAACAGTAGCCTATAAAATACGAGCAAAGGTCACATGTCTTGTAAAACAAAATGACTATATTTGAATAAAAATCTCATTAAGATAAAGCCAGATTTACCTACCAGATCACGCTCATCAGCTTCAATAAGTGTAGCAGTATGTAGATCATGACTAGCAACAATGGTCGTCAAAGCACTGGATGGACTAATTTTTGAAGACTGTGACACATATCTGCTCTGAATTTTCAGAAATTCCTCCTCACTGGGCAAATTTGCCTGGTATGCCCTGCTTTCAGACATGATTGACTACAGTGCTCCAGTCCCATCCATCCATTCATCTCCGTCTTTGTAATCAATAGAAGCACGTAGATCATCATCACCGTCGAGATCTATGAAATCATCGAATTCTTTGATGAAATTAGACAAAATTGATAATATTTCGTCCTCCCTCAAATCAAGAACATCTCCAACATCATTCAGTGAGAGGTATGCGACACTATTCATGTAATACACTAGCAAATAGAGGAGAGTCTTGGTTTTGTCATATGGATTCACGTCAGATAAGGAAGAAATGGACAATGCACGAGACTCGGCTGGGTCATACATTGAAGCCAATCTTGCCTCCTCGTCAGCACCCAAGGCGTCATCAACAATAGATGGCTCTGATATCACAGAATCAGTTGATGATGAGGCACCCTCAATGCTAAGCGTCAAAGTCCTTGCCTCATCAGGAATAAGAGCACAAAGATAAAACACAAAGCCCATGCCTTGCTGCAAAAAATAACATGATCGATTGTGCTGGTCACATTGGACCACATGTTTAAAATCACTCACGATTTTTGTGAATTGTCTGTTGTGGCTTTGCTTTGAAGATGGTTGGGCAAGTACTAGGTCATGGAAATGGATGAATCGTAGATTATCCATGGTGAACATAGACTAATTCAAACTATCATAATACTCCTTATACAACACTAGAAAATATGATTTATGTTCTGATCCAAACCTCTCAATATCAAAAGACATATTGAAATACGTCTTATAGTGACCTATGTAATTACCAACACAGGATTCAACGAGGAAGGCGTGCAAAGCAGAATCAAAAGTATTAGAGGATGACGTGGCCATCTCGAAAGTATGACCAATATGGCCAAGTATCGCTACGATGCGGGGTGGCAGGGAGTCAGAAGACAATCAGGACTTTCTCGTGTGATGGTGATATTGGCGAATGACGTGATATCGGAATGACGCAAGGGATCTTAGATCGTCTAGAATCTCTGAAAGATTCTCGCCTGGTAGCGATACTGCAAAGAAATAGAACTGTTCACACACTGTGAGATACAAGGAGTGAAAATCCAAAACTTAGCAAAATGTTTTAACTGATCAAACAACATATATATAGATAAAACCAAGAAAATCCAAGCCGTACACTCGTCGATCCAACAGTAGATAAGATCTATGGCGTGTAGTACAACTGTCCCATGTGTGAGACCACACGTGCTACAATACGTGTCAATCTGCCATTCGCCCACGTGCCCACACGTGCAAGATCACATGTGCCAGAACACACGTCACTAAACCATTGGACCACGTGGACACACGTGCAAGTTTCACACGAGCGGATACAGAGGTGTAGGTCCCACACGTCAGGTACTGATTGGGCCACGTGACCATACATGCGAGCCTATACGTGCGAGAACACATGTCACTGATCCATTCGGCCATGTGTCCCCATGTGGGTTCCCACATGTGTTGATACAGATGTGCAGTTTCACACATGCGTATACAGACATGTGGTTTCACATGTCAGCTATTGACTGGGCCATGTGTCGCTGGTATTCACACGTGCCAATTTTTCTCCCCTATATAAGTCCATTCCCAGGGATTGTACAGGTTTTCACATAATTTATTGGCACGTTTGATTGCATCCATACGAAATGCATTAGTGATATCGCCATCATGCGAGCGACCTCCTCCCCATGCCCGTTCCTTACACCCTCTAGTGTCGTAGCGATATCAGCTTGACTTCCCCAGTATCGCCATCACACGAGCCCCTGCCTCTCCCCGCCTGACTCTGCCACTCTCTCACGTCGTAGCGATATCACGGTTAGAGTTCTCAGTGTCTCTTCTGTTGTGTCTCTATCCTCGCGTAGTATAGATATTCGACCTCAATGGCTTGGACGAAGCAAACCGCTAGGCTTACCAGTTTTGTTCAACCGTCCCGTCCCCAGACATCTGAACCCGTATGTCTGCAAAGACGCGGTAGACCTAGCCGTCCATGGTTGAGGGACATCAAGGCCTTGCAGAGGAGCACCAAACTTTTGATCCCGAAAGCAGCCTTCTACCGGGCTGTGAGAGAGGTTACACAAGACATGACCACCCATCTGTCTTATGCAGTGAGGTGGAATATCACTGCATTGGAGGCCCTCCAGACTGCATACGAGGATTTCCAGACAAAATTGTTTGAGGATTCGATGTTGTGCTCCGTTCATGACAAGAGGGTGACACTGATGCCCAAGGACATGCTTCCTGTCATGAGGCTTCGAAACACCTATGACATCATTTTTAAGTCTGATTCACACATAGGCAAGTTCCTCTTGAAAGGGAGCATGTCCCACCTCGCAAAAAGAGAAAGCAAGCACAACCCAAGTGTTCGCAACCCAAGCCCAGGTCTCCCAGCTCTTCACTCTCACCTCCTCCCATTAGAAAAGATCTGGCTAGTACCTCCGCAATTCCACTGGTTGAGAGTCCTCCCGTAACCTCTGTTCTTCAATTGCACGATTCACCTTCTATACATGCGGATGACCTAAATACAGTGGTAGATATGATTGTTTCTGATGTTGATGCAACTGATAAAGAGTTGCACATCAGACTTTCAAATGAACCTAAAGACACATTTTTTGATTCTAAGAGGTACATTGATTTTGACCTGTATATAGCCAAGAAAATAGATGATCTCGGAGGGGAGTTTATGTTTTGTATAGACGATATTAATTTTGCAATGCATATCAAAGACCCGCATTGTAGGGAGCTAAAAGAGAAGACCTCATATATCTCGGACACAGTAGTTGAATCTGCTTGTGCATACCATCTACATAAATATACATATAGTCACGAAGGAGATTTTTGTTGTATCTCCATTTTTTGGGCATCTGTTGAATAAAGAGAGGAAAGCTAGAAGGCTCTTTAGGCACACCAGCAAAGAGGCATCAATGTTCATCATCCCATACTGTTCAAAGTAAGATAGTTTCTTCTTGTAATATCTATTTTCTGTATAATTTTTCTTTTGGAAACTCTTATAGATTCTAGTAATTAATTGCTTGTCTCTTTCTGGCAGCAAACATTGGAGTGTGCACGTCATATCCATGAAAGTGGATTCGACTGGAAGCTGCACACCTGTGTGCATGACAATGAATTCTTTGCATGCCACCCATTCCATGATTTAATCCATGTACAAAAGGATGGTGGAGCTATTGCCTAGGCCGGATGGGTTGGTTGTAAATACCAACATAGAAGTTGTTGATGCAAAGGTAAAAGGAATATTTTTAAGTATTTTATTTGCATGATGGCATGTAGTTTAGAATTATATTGAATTATAATTTAACAATTTTTCACTGTGATTTCTCATTCTTCGCAATAAGACGATGCTTTCAGTTGCGGATGGTATTCAATCTAGAACGTTAAATCGTTCTTGGATTGGTATATGGTGCAACCTCTAGATGCTAGTATCCGTGAGGTATTTTTTTCAATGTTCCAGTATCCTGATGATATATTGTTAACTTTGTGAATCTATATATTTTAAAACATTGGCTAATACATGTGAAAAATACAAAAATAAGCTTGGTAGAGGCCAAAAATCTTGTATATAGATAAACACACATGTGTGGAGCCTGTTTCCACGTGTGAAACTAGTGTACTTGTCATGTATCATAGTCATATATGTTGTACGTATGATTTAATTCAAGTTCTAGTGGCTAAAAAGGCCAAAAACTAGTTTTCTAAACATATGACACATGGCATCAATCTATTGATTGCATGAGCCACATCCTTTGGTTAGGTGCAACATCCCATGTGTAGAGGATAGCTCACATGTGTGGAATAAGCTGAAGTAGACGAATTTTGACTTCTAAAAGATTTTCAAGTAGATTTCCATATAGAAGAAAAATGGACCAAAAGTGCTCAAAATAGAAGGTTTTGTCCAAGTGTCAGTTTTGCATGATGAATCATCATATGACGAAGCACCTTCACACATGTGGGATCAAAGGGATGATCAGTACCACGAGCTCTCACTTATTGTATATATAGAGCCACATTTGGCCATAATCATTGTGAGACACCAATCTTGGTTTTGGAAGCAATTTTGAGTGATTCTCTCCATTTGTCTACATTTGTTTTGATTGTTTTGAGGTTCTATCAATGTGTACTTGATTTTCAGGTTGGAGTCCGTACTCAGACAATGTTTCACACGTGTGAAACCAGAAAGTACACCTACCTTCAATTAATGATTGTTCTTGTTAGGATTTTGTGTCTAGAATTGATCTAAATTGATCTTAATCTCAAGTAGATTGAAAGATCAAGTAATCTGACAACCAATCCCTCTTGAGGATCAGATTAGGATCCACTCTTGGTCCTTTTTGTACTTTTTTCACAATACATACATACACGATATTTTTTTTTTGCAGTTCCAATGTCTTGAGGTATCAACAAATGCGATTCATCAATATCGGCATGAAATGTTGGAAATTTTACTATCATGTGCAAGGCCCTACAAGTATGAAGGTGCCTCAGATGAACCTGCCAGGGGATCCATGGATGATGTTACAGTGCTCGAAGATATGCCTCAAGCACCTGTGATTGAAATGTAAATGTAGTTCCGACAGACACATAGAAATATATCATCACATGATGATCCATAGAACAATAGATAGGCAAATAGAAAGTGGGCTATTACTAAATGCCACAAATATATTATATCGATTTAAAAAACAATGTACATTTTTCAAAATACTAAATACAAATTGCTTGATGAAATCTTGAAATCATTTGAGACTTCTTTGTATTCCTTTTTTTTTTGAAAAAGTACATTGATGTTGCTCGTCTATTATCCCAATGTTTATGCAGTTTCAACAATTTTTACGCTTCTATTTAAGTCCTTGCACTCTATGCGACTTTCTTGTCTTGGTGTTACCTGTACATCAAATAAACTTGTTAAACAATATCAACATTAAGATTATGTCAAATGAAATATTGCAATACCAAAAACACTGAAACATGTTTAAATAAAATCATTGAAAGTCATTTCAAAAGTGTACTGGAATAAATACACATACACCTACCAATCTCTCGTTGACTCGAAAACATAAGTGTTTAGGAATATTATATTGCAGCAATGTAAGCTCTGATCAAATGTGATCAAGTGTCCAATCTTCTTCCACCTCAATTGTTGTAAGAGTAGAATTATTTTTCCTCACTTGAATTTCTATTTGATCTTGATGATTCACTGTAAAATCCTAATCCAATGCTTTCCATCTGTTGCCAACTTTGCATCATCTTCTATAGTAAAATGCTAAAGAAAGCATAAGATATCTAAATTTCATTGACGATCTATTAACTATGCACTCGGTATTGCCATTACTCTTTTTATCCCAATGTTCATCAAGGAGGCTTGATAACATATTGTCTATTAAATCACTAAAAATAGACATTGTCATTGTTTTAACAACAGTATGAGTTGTCTTCTAAACCTTGTTGAGAGTTTCTGCAAATATGTTGACGCATAGTGCAATACGGTTCATTTAGACATGAGAAATGACAAGATACACTAAGATTGATTGTTTTCAAAGACATGTTCCTGAATATTTATGTCTTCTGCTTTAGTGTGCAGATTATGATTAGATTATGATGCTAATAACAAAGTAAGGATGTATAAAACTTTAAGCAGCCGCTACAGGTAAGCTATGTACTTATTTAGGGTTTGACTTTGGTGGGCTTGTAAGGCATGGATTTGCCCAAGTTATAAAGGTACTTGGACTCCTGACGGTCTTCATAGGATGTCCTTGGAGCAAGTATGGCACATATTTGCCCTAGTACCTAGCACCGATGCAAGAGTCAAGGCTCTTTATATTCTGTGTATTGCAAGATAGCTTCTTATGTGTAGAATGTTAATGTGAACTTAATACATTCAGTCATCCCTAATACTGATTAGTATGGCATCTGCCTTGATACGGTTTTGTTGTAGGGCAGAATGTCTTGCTAATTATAAAATTCATGATAGGGAAGATTGGACATATTCTTTGTATTTTCAATCGAGCTAATATGGTAATGAATCTTGTTTCAGACATGGATAACAACTGATGCTCAACTATGACACATGTCTTCTTCACGTAACTGACTCGTGCAGTTGTGTTTTGTGGGATGGTGGCAGATAACAACTAAGTGTCCTAAAACATGCTTTGCTTTATGGTACTTTATACTGTAAGACTTTATAAAGTTTTGTTTTTACCTGTTATGCTATAAATTAAAGGGTTCAAAGGGTTTGGTCTTGACTTGTCAAGAGGGACTATGTGAAATATTTTTACTATCTCTCTCTCTCTCTCTCTCTCTCACATCATAGATTACAACATTCTGATTCTGATAATATCATGTTGAATTTATAGGATGAATGATAGTTGGCCGTGAATAACATGTCTGGAAAGTCTGACCTAATAGCAAGAACCTTGAAGTTTGTGTGAAACACCATTTCATACAAAACTCCAAAAAATGAAAGTAGATTTGCCGAATAAGAGACTGGCCTGTAGGAGACAAGCCAAGGCTAGGGCTTTGTCAGTACATACTGTAGGAAGTGTAGATGTGTCCCTATGTGGCGAAGGTACATTGACTTTAGACAACAATGTACGACCACTTAGAAAGGGTGCAATAGAGCATATTGAGAGTAGTGAAATAGTTGTGGATGTAGGTGGACTCCGCACAATGAAAATCCATTGACATCAGATGTCATTGTGTGATTACCTTATCAGATGTCATTGTGCGTTCGTCTCATCTACTCTTCATAAATCATCTTGGAAATATTGAATTGCCATAGGAGTGTAGGAGTCCCTTGACATAATTTAGAGTTATTAATGATGTACAGAATAACCCATCTTATAGGTTATGTGGGGTACACATAACATCGAAGTTTGTGCAAAACAACGTTTCTTACAAGACTCTGAAAAATGAAAGTAGATATGCTAGAACAATAGATTGGCCCATAGGAGACAAGCCAAGGCTAGGGATTTGCAGTACGTAGTGTATGAAGTGCATATGTGTCCCTACATGGCGATGCTACATTAACTTCAGACATCAATGCATGACCACTTAGAAGTGGTGCAGTAGAGCATATCGAGAGTAGTGAAACAGTTCTGGATGTAGATTTGACTCAACATAGTGAAGATCCATTGGCATTAGATGTCATTATGCGATCGTCTCATCTACTCTCCGTAAATCATTTTGAAAGTATTGAATTGCCATTGGAGTGTAGGATTCCCTCGATAGAGTTTAGAGTTATTGATAATGTACAGAGTAACTCATGTCACCTAGGACAGAGATAGAAGATCACAGAAATAGAACATTGGCATGTAAAAGACAATGGATGAGTAGGAGTCTCTCTCGATCTACTATTTTTTGAGACGACATCGTTTATGCTAAGCTTCAGTATCAAGAATCTACTTATGCAAAGGGTCCAGATGGAAAGCCTTTCAATTTTGCCCATGGATTTCCAAAACGACTAGCTCTGCCAGCTCCAACGGAATAGAGTGCTCCTCCTACTAATATAATAGAACCAAAACCTTATTGTGCTAATGAACAATGGAACTATAGCAATGATCACGAGAGTGGTCCTTCAGAGCAATATATATCTATGCTGCTACGCAACAACAAGTTGCTAGATAATGGACTAGAGTGCCACTTGGATGTTTTGCATGTGGAGAGAACCATAGAGTTGCTGAATGTTCAAACAAAGGAAAATTTATACCATTATGTAGAGAATGTGGTTATGGACATTGTTATAAAGAATGTCCTTCAAGACCCAAACCATCTCTAGTTACTGCCCTAGTGAATATGATTACGATCAAGAAAAGGCTAGTCATTCAATCTGAACAAATTGTACCTTTGATGGTTGTTACCAGAGCTCAGAAACAGAGGGAGGTTCTAGTTGATCCAGTATCTACTGAATCTGCACCAACAACAGATATACCTACCGCATCAGGGGTATATCTGAATCTTAAAGCAAAAAAAAAAGAAAAATCAAGATATGAGATAGTGGATCAAACAGTTGCAAGAAAAAAAATGTCCTAGAAGCTGTTAAAGTAGCAGCCGAAGTTCCTTCCTCTTTTATGCCACAAGCAGATCCAAGAACATATGTTAATACACAGTTGCACCATCATGAAGAACCCTTCAAGATGACAGAACCAAAAGCACCACAAACATAAGCGATCATAAATATTCTGTCTAGCAAGATGGATATTACACTGAGAGAATCTCTTAAGCTGGTGCCAAAAGTAATCTAAGTATTAGTAGAAAGATTGACTCAACAAGTCCATCAGAAGCCGCTTTTTTGTGCCAGGTTTGAAGAAACGAACGAAGTACTCAATGTGGGAGCAGCCTAAGAAAGTAAGTAGAAAAACATCACCTTGCCAATACAACATAGACAATTTGGTAAAGAAACAGCCGTGATTGATGGAGGTTCAGGAGTTAACCTGATTTCAACCAAGCTATGTGAAAAATGGGGACTTACAAAGTTGAAGCCTGCCACTTTTTTCATTAAGATGGCTGATCAAACCACAGTTCGTCCAAGACAAATGGTGGAAGTCGTACCTATCAAAATAGCTGGAGTACAATTTGTCATTACTATTGTAGTAATGGACTTACCTGACGCACCAAATGTATATAGAAATTTTATTGGGACATCCATGGTTACAACTTGGACAAGTAATTCATAATTGGGGCACCGACAAAATTACTTTTGAGAATCATAGCGTGTGGTCAAAGTAGATCCAATCACTTGGACTATCAAGCCAGTAGTAGAAAGAGGGGATGATGATCCATCAACAACGGATCATACCTATGGTCGACAAGTGAAGACTCTAGGAGTCCACTATGACTCTCAAACCGATAGTTTCAATTGGAATCAAGCTCTTGCAATAGTGGATTGTACAACAGACTATATGTGCCAACAAGATAATCAATCCGAATTGAGCAAAATTTGCTTACTTGATCGAACTTTGATTAAATATGATGAATTTGGCTTGGATATCAATTGATCCAATTCCAGATCTAATTGAAGGTGGTCTAATACATGTTAGTCATGCTTTGACTTACGATGGAGATGCAAAACTTACAGATGAGCAGATCCTCAATCACATGGATCCTACAAGATTGGAGTTCCCGAATGCACCAACAATAAAACCACCAAAAGCAGTTATATTGAAGGAAGGAAAAGTTCCAAAACCAATGACAAAGAAACAAGCTAAGCAACACTATAATATGGTCCTAAAATGGAAAAAATCTTTTCGAAAAATTAATTCTAAGAATGTATCACCTTTATTGGACAAAGAAAAGGGAACGGTCAAAGATGATTCTTCAAGTCAGACTTCTCATAAGAAATCACCATCAAGGAATTCATCACCTTCATAGACAAGCACATCATCTAGAAGGTCATCACCTTCAAGATCGATTCCTACCAAGAAAGCTAAACAAAGATCAAAGATCAACCCTTATGAAAAAGAACAACTAGAAGAAGTCCAACATGATATGCCTAAGCATTTCAAATGCTATACTTTGGATGATGTTGTGATTATGTTACCAAAAGCTCATCGTGAACCAGAGTAAAAAGAACCAGAAACAAAGGAAGTTTACGATGGACCACAGCCATGACTCAGCCAATGAATCTTGCTGAACCAGGAGATCCAGAGAAAATTGTTCAAGTTGGAGCGCAACTTACTCCCGAACAATTTCAAGAATTAAGAAAATTGTTTTGCTTCGATGTACAAGGATCTCAAGGGAATTCCTAGCTCGATTATTGAGCATACGATATCCTTAATGCCTGATGCAGTTTCAAAGGTCACAAAATTTTATCGTTGTAATCAAATGTTACTAAACTTATAAATAAAGAGCTCCAACGACTACTTGAAGCCGACTTTATTTACAAAATCGAACATACAAAATGGGTTTCGCCAATTGTCATCGTTCCTAAGAATAATGGGAAGATGAGAATTTGTGTGAATCTCAAAGCTTTGAAGAAAGTGACATGGAAGGATCACTTTTCGTCACCCTTTACTAAAAGCATTTTGGACCATCTTGCTGGAGCAGAAGCATATAGTTTTTTGGATGGATTTAGTGGTTACAACCAAGTCAAGATCGCACCTGCGTATTGTTATAGAATGGAAAACTTATGCTTATAAAGTGATGTCGGGGTTACGAAGAGGGCAATGTTCTCATTGGATCTAGAATATGACCGCCATCCCCAAATTCGAATCAGGGAAAAAAGCAAAATGTATGAATATGCATTCCCTCCACTGGAATGAAAATATGAGGGCCATCTCCAAATATGAATGCCATCTTCACATTGGAATGAGAATATGAGTGTCATCTTCAAATATGAGCACCAACTACCTACTGGAATGAAAATATGAGCGCCATCTCCAAATTTGAATCAAGCAGAAAAGTATGGAGATTGGCCTTGCTTCCATCGAGGCCCTGAACCAGCACATTGCCACCCTTGAAGAACGGTTAGAGGCAGCTGCCCAGTCAACGTCGTCTGTTCATGTAGAGAACGCCCAGTTTCATGATTTCGGGCACTACTTTGATGGACCAGATGGTGGAAATGGAGCATGATTCCAGCAGCCTCCTCCTACTACTCAAGGCTCCTCCTTTCAAGGCCAACCCCTAGGGAAAGGAGCTCAAGCACCAACCAATCCATCAGGCTATGGTGGTACCAGCTCCCAACATTATCTTTTTCCTTCCACTGTTTCTAACTTCTCGACACCACTAACCCCCCGTTTATTCAACGCCAATTTTCTCCTGAGTCACAAAGAATTGTTGAAGCTAACCCTTTCCCTCCCCTCTCTCCTGAACCTGATCCCCAAATTCAACATGAGATTGCCTCTAAAGCAGCAACCATCCGACACAAAATCACACCCATAGAACCAAGCAAGGAGTTGTGTGCCTCTTAAGAGTTTGCCAAGAAATATCCAACGACAAAAGAGCGAGGTGACTACATATTGCTAGATTTGGACCAGTGTCAAACACATAAAGAAGCAGTCAAACTCCTGGATCCACAACCTCTCTGGTGCCATCAGTTATTCCTACAAAGTAAGACCTCGATGGCACAATATATCAAAGCTCCCTCCTATATGCGCACAAGTCCTTATTACTATCCAGGCACCTAGATTCGGATGATCAATATTATGACCACCTACTGAAGAACAATCATCTATGAAATGCATTAATGAAATGAGAGAAGCCCATCTGGGATTGAGATGCCATGAATTCTTCATCAGATGGTATGCTTCGTCCATGCTCAGCAAAAATTTGACAAAGCATTCGTCAAGCATTCTTCACTGGTCATAAGTCCATCCACATCATCGTAATTACTTCTAGTCACAAGGTCATCTGTTTCAAGATCTACAAAGTCGAAGAATTCAATAATTGTGCCGGATAATAAACATAGCACCTCATCCTCACGATAGTAAAAAAACTAACACAAATCAACTGTAGTAATATATACATCGTCATTTATATGATACACAAGCAAATTTGTTAGCCGATTCTCTAGTGCCGAGCCAAGCTGAAGACACAAGTTATCTCTCACCCCTGACCGAGGAGGTCTCAAAAGGAAGAGAGCAGAAGAAGCTGAGAGCCGAGCATGAGAGCTGAGGAAATACTAGCTAGCACATCTCAATCGGAACAGTCCACTCAGTTCTCAACCGAAGCATTTCTCTCACATCTCAACTGGAGTGTTCAATCAAATTTTGACCAAAGAACTCTCCTCAGATCTCAACCGGAGCACTATGTTCAGATCTCAACCGGAGCACTCTACTCAGATCTCAACTGGAGCACTCTGTTCAGATCTCAATTGGAGCACTTGCTCGCATCTCAACCGACGTGTTCCATCAGATCTCAACCAGAGAACTCTGCTCAGATCTCAACTGGAGCACTTGCTCATATATCAACCGACGTGTTCCATCATATCTGAACCGGAGCACTGCTCTTGAATCTCAACCGGAACTGGACCCTTGTCAAATTTCAACCAGAGCCAGAACTTTTCTCAAATTCCGACTGATGACCATTTGTCCTTGACCGTCACAGACCGCAGCAGACCGCAATATTATGAATTACAAATCCTTCATCACCATCGACTACCCACAAATGACCATTCATCCCCACCATCACAAACCGTCACAACCGCCATCTTACGGCCTCCTACGAATACACCCCACCGTCACAGACTGCCACATCCGCAATATTATGGCCTACGACTCTGTCATCACCTCCAGCCGCAAATGACCTTCATCGACTGCCAGCCCGCAAACGACCTTCATCAACTGCCAACCCGTAATAGCCCGCAACTAACCACCACATCCGTAATCCCAAGGCGTACCACGAATACCTCCACCGTCTCTCATCGCAATATTACGGCCTACAACTCCGTCATCACCTCCAACCATAAACGACCATCATTGACTGCAACAAATTGCCATTGACCGTCCAGCCCAATCGACCACCATAGACAGCCACTACCGTCCTTGACCGCCATCCACCGCCATATTACGGCCTACGACTCCTACGACCTTCAACGACTGCCATCACCCGCACACAACCGTCATAGCCCGCAATAGACTGCAATAGACCTCAATCGACAGCCGCAGACCACAACCACCACATTTCGACAACTGTATCCACCGTAACCAAAGTGCACGGGCTTATTTCCACAATCCTACGACACTCTATGAGCTCTCATGGATCGCCCTTACGATCCGAATACCACATAGGACTATCCACCAGAGATGGTCTCCCCATCCACCAAACAGACTCGATTTGATTGGTATTCCCGGATGAAATCCCAAGTCCAAGAGCCATCCACAAACCCATTCGACAGATGGGAACCTATGCATTATGAAGCTCCATACGAACGATCATAATTTCATGCTGCCAAATCCTCACATGCACGAGCTCACTTAAACAAAGCTTTTGCAAGTAATGTTCCACGTACTAGAAAAAGGACCCCAAAGCTAGACTTACCTAAGTACGATGGTAACACTGATCCTCAAAGATTTCTCCAAGTCTTTGAGAACACCTGTGACATCTATGGCGAGACATCACCAGAGGCCATGGTACAGCTCTTCTCGATGACCATGATCGATCGCGCACGAGAGTGATTTTTTAACTTTGATCGTGAAGATAAACGTGACTGGTTACTCTTGAAAGAGGCCTTTATCAAACAGTTCAAGCCTTTTCACTTGATAGAAAGTCCTTTTGTTAAACTAAGTAATATCAAATTGACAAAAGACGAAAAAGTACGTGACTACATTGAACGATTTAAACGATTAAAAAGTCAAGTACAAGAGCAACCTACTGAGTCCATGCTCATCATTTGGTTCCTCGTTGGACTCCCACGATGGATACGACGTGAAATTCATTCCAATGATGAATATACATCATTGAAACAAGCCATGTCCGATGCCATTTGGGAAGAAGACGAGGGCTCAGATGTGGACAAACCACATGAATGAAGAGCACATCATGTTGTCCAAGAAGCTCGACCAAACGATGACACACGAGAACAGTTATGGAAGACACAGATGGAGTTGCTTAACCAGCAACACCAACAACATATGGAGAAACTCACAAAAGAGTTCCAAAACACTCTCAAGTCTATCCAAAGCTCGATGCCAAGTCAGTTACCCACTAGCCAAATCCATCATAGACAAGAGAATACGTGGTGCCCTCACTGTCAAGGTACACACACTGGTAATGAGTGCCCTTTGTACCAACCGGTCCCAGACACCTCCTTGATCAAATGTGAAATCTGCGACTTTATGGGGCATACCTCCCTTTAATGCTATAATAACCCGAGAAATCAGCCTCAGAACCAGTCAGGAGGACATTATCAACCTCCTCGACAACCACTTGTTTCACAGCAACAACACATGCCATATCCACCACAAAACAACCGGGTCCATATACAAGAGTTGCCCAGACAACCTAGACATGAGCCTCAACCACAGTTGGCACTCTTAGGACCACCACCACGAGGACAATAGGATCTAGGAGCACAAAAACATAGACATCCTCGGGAGTCTGCCCACACACACTTGGTAGAAAATGCCTACGATCAATCATATCATCATGATACATCAATTCCATCATCTAGCCATCACCAGTATCAAGCCGACAACTCATGTTCGTGCAAACAAACTGAGCATTCCACACCACCAGAAAACCCAACATAGCTAGCCATCCAAGATGGTTACGCTATCACCACCAGACGAACAAGCAACCACTGCTTTATCTATGGCAAAATAGGACATTTCATGGCTGATTGTAAAGTTAAAAAAAAATACCATGCGGAATGTCCCGACTATGTTCGCAAACATAGCTTCAAAGACTGTCCTATACAACCTAACAGGATCCTTCCAGCACGTCCTATCACATTCGAACCTGTTAGAGTTCTTACTAGAGCACAACGCCAACAACACGAACAGCAGCAAAACCATGGGAAATTAGCTGACCCACATGGAAGCCATTTGATGCCCTCCACATTACCAAAAGATTACCCAGACCCAAAAGTGGAACAAAGGCAATACAAAGAATTTCGAGATGAATTTTTGCGAGAGGAAGAACATACAGAAAGTCCGTTATCAGCTCATATCCCTGGAAAGAAACAATCCCTACAGGGACTTGAAGTATTTTCTGACCTCCTACAAGCACAACTCACCATGCTGTTCCATAGTGCGATCAAATCCTTCACCGCAACGCTATATCCATCATAGTTTTCAGCTGCCTCCTATCCCTGATGAACAACAAAAACCAAAAGAGATTCCTGAAATTCCTCAGATTCCTATGAATCTGATGAATATAGGTGTTGCTAAGGGGAATAGCATCACACTACCTTTGTCCTATAAATATTATCCCGCAGTATCTGCTATCCTCGATAGCGGATCAGGCGTTAATATAATGGCTTTGTCATTGGCAAAGTCATGGGGCTTCAATACCCTTGATCAACCACGTTATAAACTTTGTATGGCTGATCAACGAGTTACTGACCCTGCTGGTCATTTATCAAATATAAAAGTTTGAATAGAAGGTGTCAAGTTTATCATCGATTGTGTCATCTTAGACCTACCAAAAGATGCCAATACGTATAAACTCCTTCTTGGTACACCCTGGCTCCAGATGGCAGGTGTTGTCCAAGACTGGAAGAACAGCAAATTTACCTTTGGCAACCACGATAAACAAGTCACTGTTGACTCAAATGGCCATGTCAAGCCCGCCAAGGTATACGATGGTTGGTCTTCTACAATATATGACAAATCAGATAGTGTCCCGATCCAACCAAAAGGCCACTATACACGAACCACGGACATAATCAATTGGGGTCATGCACTGGTGCGGATTCCAATCGATGTCGTATCAAAATGGCTGCAGAAGATGTGGATATTCTCCCATCTTCTACAGACATTGACACACCTATCATCCCGCTTATGATGATAGACCCCATTCCTATAGCTTGGTGCCCAGGAGAACCTAGTGTCTTTACTGCCCATGTTTTGGAAGAAGGTATTCTTTCCATGGATGATGTCGAAATGACGGATGATCATGTACTCCTCTATCTAGATGCTCAACGTTATCCGTCCAAAGTCATTCCTAAGGAGATCAAGTCACCAGGACCGTTGGCTCATATCCAACTAACATCCAAAGTACCAAACACACAAGCATATAGGCCCAAATCCAACGTATATACTTGGGACGTGTATCCCGATGAAGTCTGGGATACAATCGACGCCGATATGGTAAGTGAGGCCACAACACCACCTATTCAAAAACCACAAAAACCTCGGTTACAAAAAAAAAAAATTATTGATACAAAATTAATCGAGCGTCAAAAACAGATGCGTGCCAAGCTTAAACAACCAATCAAGCCCTTGTTAGAGGGGACAGACAACAAACAATCCGACAAAGCTTCCACGTCTGGTAAAGAATCAATCAAATGATTCCTAAAGTTTCAGAACATTTTGTGGAACCACCTTTCGATCTTCCACAGAAGTTCAAAGACTTTACACTGGATGACGTTGTTATCCAGTTACCGCAGCCACATCGGGAACCTACACCAAGTTCCAATTCCTTTGAAGGACCCGCTAAGACAATTCCACTAGACCTTAGAGATCCTGATGAGGACATAGATCGCATAGTTCATGTTGGTGCACATCTGTCATCAATCCAACTGTCTGATATCGAAACTTTATTACGAAATGGAATTATACCAAAATGAAAGGAATCCCCCCTGAAATAGTAGTACATCGGATTCCTCTAGAAGACAATGCTAAGTCTGTTAGGACTAAACCTTACCGCAGTAACCCAGTCTATCATGAGAGGATCAATGAGGATATTAAGAAATTACTGTGGCTTCATTTATGAAGTCCAACATACTGATTGGGTATCACCCATTGTGGTTGTACCCAAGAAAAACGGCAAGCTCCGTATCTGTGTTGACCTCAAAAACCTTAATGCGGTTACGAAGAAAGACCATTTTCCCTTGTCCTTAACGACCCAAATATTAGAGGAAATGGTAGGAGCTGAAGCTTTCAACTTCTTGGATGGATTCAGCAGTTATTTCCTTGTTCAAATAGCCCCTGAAGATAAACATAAAACGACTTTTGCCACAAAGAGCGGCGTTTACGCTTATAACGTTATGCCTTTTGGCTTATGTAATGCCCCCCCCCCCCCCCAACTTTCCAACGGGTCATGCCACTGGCCTTTCAAGATCTGTTACGTCGGGTCGTGGAGATTTATCTCAATGATCTAGGTGTACATTCTTCCGCTGCTACGCACCTAAACGCCTTGGAGAAAATCTTCATTCGCTGTCATAGGTTCGGCATCTCACTAAACCTTGATAAATGCCAAATATGGGTCACCGACGGGGTTGTACTCGGGCATATCATATCAAAGGACGGTATTTCTACCGACCCGTCAAAAATCAAGGTTATCGTGGACATGCCCCTACCTGCAACAGTGAAGGAAGTATATGTCTTTCTCGGTCATACCAACTATTATCGCATCTTTATAGTCGACTATGCCGGCAAGGCACGTCTCGTTTATTTAGTTGTGGTAGATCCGCACTGGACCGAAGAACAAATTAAGGCCTTTGAGGAGTTGAAAATAGCCCTCACAATGGCTCCCATACTCCGCTCGCCAGATTACACGAAAGAATTCCATGTGCATACTGACACAAGTAAATATGCCATTGGAGGTCTCCTTGCACAACCGGACGAGTATGGCAAAGATTTTCCTATACATTTCTTAAGCAGGCAACTGGTGCCTACTGAAGTAAACTATACAACTACCGAGAGAGAAGCATTGGAAATGTTCTATGCGGTACAACAACTACAACATTATTTATTAGGCCAGACCTTTGCTTTCTATACAGACCATCAAACACTCCTATATATCGTTAATAAGTCCTGTAAGACGGGACGAATAGCTCGATGGCTACTGATTTTGGAGGAATTTAATTTCCATGTAGTCGTTCGGAAAGGGACCCAATATTTCATGGCGGATCACCTTTCCAGACTACCAAGTGCTGAAAAAGCAACTGCACTAGTCAACGATGATCTTTTTGATGCGTGCCTTTTTCAGATCGATGCTACACCCTTATGGGCTAAAGAAATTTTTTAATAAAAGCAGCGCCCTTTCAGTTAATTGCAAGACAACTTTACAAAAGGGGCGTTGACGGCATTATTCGACGATGTGCTTATGAATCTGAGATATGACCAATAATATCTCAGGCTCATGAGGGCATTGGAGGTGGCCACTTTTTTGCTGAAGCCACAGCGAAAATGATCCTTCGAGCTGGATTGTGGTGGCCATCTTTGTTTAAAGACACATTTGTTGTCATTAAAGCGTGTGATGTCTGTCAACGAGCAAAGAAAAATACCAAAGCAGACTTCACACCATTGACTTCCATTATAGAAGGCGAAGCCTTCCATAAGTGGGGGATTGACTTTGTTGGACCCATCAGTCCAGCAGCGAAACATACCCAAGCTTGATACATCCTCATAGCCACTAATTATGCCACTAAGTGGGTAGAGGCTCGAGCAACGAAGGACACCAACGCAAAAACAGTTGCACGTTTTCTTTACGAAAATATTATTACCCGTTTTGGCTATCCCATAGAGCTTGTTAGTGATCGCGGCACGCATTTTTTAAATGCTGTCATTGATAATCTCCTACGCCATTACCTTGTCGTTCACAGAAAAAGTACATCGTACTATCCTAGGTGTAATGGCCAGGCTAAATCAACTAACAAAATGATCTGTAAAATTTTAACCAAGATAGTTGAAACAAGTCACTCTGACTGGGAAACAAAACTTTTCTCAGCTATCTAGGCTTATCGCACGACCCCGAAGAAAGCCACTGGGTGGGTTACCCCTTTCCACTTAGTATATGGTCAAGAGGCGGTAATGCCCATAGAATTCTTAGTACCTTCGCTAAGAGTTGTAGAAGCTTTTTCAACAGATCTCTATGAAAAGCCTCCAATAGAACAAGAAGTCAAAACCAGGCTCTTCACGTTAGCCCAGTTTTGCAAGAAAAGACTAATATCTTATCACGTACAACTACTTAACAAACGACATCAAAAAGCTTGGCATGACCGTCACCTGCGCAATAAAGATTGTTGGAGGGTTTGCGGATCCCAAGGCAACCCTAACCCTAGTTAATAAGTGAGAGGGATTTGGCACCCTACGTGTATAAGTCCAACCCAATGATCACCTAGGTATTTGATTAATTAGAATGTTAATAAACGGACTTTAGGCCTTTTTGCGGGACTTTTAATGTCAAGTTAGTGAATAAAGTTGGGTTTCCCTCCAAATTTGATGGTTCCCACACTTTTCTAAATTTGAATAAAAAGAAAGGCAAGACTGGACCAATAGGATTCAGAGGCCAGGGTCCTTCTCTCTACTATAAAAAGTGACCAACTCGAGTTGCTCCTCATGTTCATTTTCTCATTTCAATAAAGCAGATTGGTTCTCTTTAGAAATGGGTTGATGAATGTCCTTGCTCTTCCTCTCTTCTCCTCTATTTCTCATGCTTTTTTTGGATTTTGCTAATTGTTGGATTTGATCATTATTGGGATTGCTATTTCTTATGCTTTTTGTGAGAGAGAAAAGGAGAGAGAGAAGAGTAAGTTTCTATCATTGTTGTGGATCTAGAGTTAATGGAAGTAGGCTTAATGGATGTAGCGTTAATGCTTAGTGTTAATGGATGTTAGTGTTAGATCCTCCATAACAAAAATCGGTCAAATCTGTCAAATTTGGTCAAAAAGAGACAAAAAGCATCATCAGAGCCCAAAACTTTTTACTCTCTTTCAGAAAACCTTTGACAAGTTGCAGACACCTTCGATTTTGTTTACAAAACCTTCAGTTTGAAGGGCGAAGATTAATTCCCAGCAGATTTTCAGAAATATCAGAAAAACCACCAAAAAACACCAAAAATTATCAAAATCCTAAAAAATACAGAAAAAGAACTTTCGCTCAATTCACTGTGCTTAGATATAATTCAGATCTATCTACTGCCAGGTCGACAAAGAATAATACCAAAAATAGAAAGGTTTTCAGAGGATCAGTTGTCATATTGTCATATTTTTGTCAAAAAAGTCACTTTTTTGCAAAATTACCTGTATTACTCTTGATCCTTTCTAGAACATTCTATTTATATAAAAATACTATTTTTGAGTTTGGCGAAGATTTATTTTGATCAGATCACAAAAAATCTTGATTTTTACCCTCGTCAGATCACAAAAACTGTATTTTCTTGTGTCAAAAATGTTCATTCGGTTGTCCATAGTTTTATCTGTGTCAGATCTTCCATCCGAGAAATCGACGAAGGTTATTTCCCGAGAAATTGTCAGAAAAATATTCAGTAGTTTCTATTCCAAAATAGCACTGTTGAACCTTCGCCGAGCCAACCTTTGCCTAGATAACCTTCGCCAGTCCTATTTTTAGTTTCTGATTTTCTAGATCAACTCTCTATCAAAATTTGGATCAGATCTGATATATTCTGAATTGGACTCTGAGAGATTTATCATTTTTGAGAAGTATTGATTGATCGAATTCTGGGTAGTTTTTCATCATATAGAATCAGATTCTTGAAAAGTGGAATAGAGCTAGCAGATCTAATCTGAGATAGTTTTTGGAAAAATCTATATCCAATCACATTCTCAATTTGATCTAAATGGATGCCCCTAGAGCTGCTCCTGGAGGTCCTCCACAAGAGGTCAATCCAATTATTGTTAGAAGAGCACCCTGATTGGATCTACCCAAATATAATGGATTAATAGATCCAGTTCAATTTCTTCAAATCTATGCTGAATCTTGTGAGGTCTATGGTGAGATTTATCCTCAAGATAAACTTAAGCTATTTCTTATGGCCTTAACAGGCGCAGCACAAGATTGGTACTATAACCAAGATGAAACTGAACGTACAGATTGGGAGGTTGTTAAACGAGCCCTTATCACACGGTTCAGACCGTGGAAGTTTATGGAAGACCCTTTCCTACTTTTAAGTAAAATTAAAATGAGAAAGCAGAAAATGGTTCGAGATTACATCGAAAGAGTGAAACGTCTTAGATCTGAATGTGAGTCTGAGCTGATTAATTAAAATGCCATGATTATGTGGTTTTTGTCAGGTCTACCTAAACGGATCAGACGTGAACTGAAACGCCGCACTTTTGCAAAATGTGATGGACGATGCAATTCGAGAGGAAGATGAAGATTCAGGTAATGAACCGAATATCAGTATGTTGCCTTATACAGCAGGGCAGACTACTACGACATCCACCACTATTGCATCAAGGAATGTCAATGCTACTGCAGAAAAGATGCCCAATGAGTTCGAGAAACTTGGGAAGACCCAGCAGAAACAGATGGAAAAGTTGTAGTTGCAATTTGATGAGAAAATCAAAGCATTGAAAAATTTCCACGGAGAAGCAAACAAAGACTTGAGAAGTTTGCAAATGTTTGGTGTTCTATTTGTACAGGAAATCACACAGTGAACGAGTGTCCTCAGTTGAAAAAATGAATGGAAATCGGTGTTTGCCATCTGTGTAATTCACCTGACCATGAGACTGCCTTTTGCAACTTCAACCCTCGGATGATTCAGCAACGGTATGCCCAGATGGGATATTGAGATCCATAGTATGGAGGCAATCCAGCAGCAAGACTACGACAATCTACTCTTGGATATCCGAAGCGTCTAGCCTTGCCTGCCCCACCAAATCACTCTGCTCCTCCTGCCAATTTGATGGAACCAGAACCTTATGGAAGTGCTGAGCAATGGAGCTATGGTAATGATCAGAAAGGTGGATCTTCAAAACCGTATGCCATTTATATTGTCATTCAACAACAAGCCTCGACAAATTGGGCCATAGCACCACTTGGATGCTTTGCATGTGGAGAAAATCACAGAGTTGCAGAATGTCCAAATAAAAAAAAATTTGTACCATTCTATCATGACTGTGGGGGCATTGCTATAAAGACTGTCCAGCAAGACTACAGCACCTGTAAATTTGATAACAATCAAGCAAGGATCGGTAGCTCATAATAAACCAAGTGCACCCTTGATGGTGGTCACCAGAGCACAAAAGCAAAAAGAACCAGTAGTGGATTCAGTACCTACTGATTCTATACCATTGAACGATACACCAACAACATATCCAAATCTAACGAAGATATCAAGATATCAGACAGTGGATTAAGCATCTGTTGACGACTTGGGAGTTCATAGTACAGATACAGACCACGTGAATCGATTGGAGAAAGTCTTTGAAAGATGCCGCAAATATCAGTTTCTCTAAATCCAGAAAAATGCCAGATATGGGTTTCTCACGGAGTGGTGCTTAGACATGTGATATCAAGACATGGTATATCCACCGATTATTCTAAGATCAAAGTTATTGTGGAATTGCCACCACCAGCAACAATTTGAGGAGTTTATGTGTTTATGGGTCATGAGAATTACTATCGAATTTTTATTATCTTCTTTGCGGATTTAGCACGACCTATATACAAATTTACTATTGTTCCTATTTGGACAGTAGAGGCATTAGGAGCCTTTGAAAAGTTAAAAAAAAACATCATGTTCAGCACCAATACTACGTTCTCCAGATTGGACATTAGAGTTTCATGTTCATACGGACGTCTCAAAATACGCCATTGGATCAGTTTTGACGCAGCCAGGTGACTATAAGAAGGAATATCCTATACGATTTGCAAGCAGACAGCTTACAGATCCAGAGAAGAATTATTCAACAACAGAACGTGAAGCGCTAGTCATGATTTTTTCTGTTCGGAAATTTTATCACTATCTCATGGAAATGCACTTTACATTTTATATGGATCATCAACCGTTACTTTACTTGGTAAATAAGACGTGTAATACTGGACGTATTGAAATATGGTTATTATTATTGACTGAATTTGACTTTCAAATTGTGGTCAGAAAGGGGAAGCAACATTATCTAGCCGATCACATTTCAATCCAGTTGTTGGTGGCCTACGCTTCATAAGGACACGAAAAATTTTATTCAGACATGTGATGTCTGCCAGCGAGCACAAAGCTCAAAGGTCACAGAGAATGGACCTAAGAAAAGACCAAATCGAGAGAAGTTCAGTTACTGTGTAATCAACAATAGAAGGACAAGAGAAAGTGTTGTCTAGAAAAATAAGCAGCGACGATTTCCAAGCTTCATATTTCAGGTAACTCATGCCACACACACACTCTCTCTCTCTCCCCCCAGCCATGTCTGTTGTTTGAACTCTTTCTGAAATCTGTTGGATTCTTACTAAAGTACACTAAATCTCTGTGATGTCGCGCTAGCTCGATGGAGCTCTGTCAGGTCTATTGATGCTATGGCTGCTGCTTGAAACCTTGTTGGAATCCGCAGATTCTCTGTTAAAACTCTCTGGTCTCTGCTCTCTGTTACCAAATAATTTGTCAAAACAAAAAATGTTGTCTATGAACTATGGTTGATCTTAGGACATCATGTTGATGTCCTTTGAGTAGTCCCAAAGCAAAGCTCACTTTGATCATTGAATCAATTCGGTTAAAAAAAAATGAGACAATTCTTCTTATAAATTTTATGAAAAGATGTCCAAAGGCCCAATCCCAATCTATAATACAGCGATTTGATTATAATGCTCAAAATTATCCAAGGTTTTCTACCAGACCTGAGCACACTTCTGATGATAGTCAAGAAGCCAATTCTATGGCAGAGATCAAGCTACACTTCTGAGATAGAAATCATTGATGTGAAGCACCATTTTCTCTGTTGCTAATGGCCATTTGAGACATTGTTTCATTGTTTCTTTGAATCATTGTTAATTTCCTTTCATAGGTAGCCTCCATGTGGTGCATTAGCACGTCTTATAAAATAACCTTTTGATTTGATCATAATGAATTGCTGCCTTTAGAGAAAACCAGAAAATTTAAGCTTGAGCAGAAGACCTAGAAGCTGTACAATCGCGCCTGCGGCTGCCAAGATGGCCACTTCTACTGAAGTTGAAGTACCTCAAAGGTGCGTAGGCATTTACAATATGATGGTCAACATCTCCACTATGATTTCTTAACTGGTGCTCATAAATCCATTGTGTAAGCAATTGCTCCTTTATAATCATTTTGAAGTCCAGTTTGCATCCTCGTGATAATTAGTCTCGAATTAATGTTTGTTGTCCATCATTGTTGGTATTCTATCTCCTCACCCACACACACACACACACACACAAAGTCATCCTAGATTTGCCTCCATGAGGTGGCCCGTGACTTGCCTTTTGTAGACATGGCTTTTAGAATTTCCAAAAAGAAGAGAAATTTTTTGCAAATTTGCTAAGAAAAAATTACCATTAGATGTTATCCTATAAAATATGGTGATCTAAACTCTCATGAGATGTTGTGCCTTGCATCTGTGGACTCAAGCTCAAACGGATCTTTCAAACTTACCAAAAAAGAAAGAAAAGAAAAAAGAGGATTGCATTCATAAATGATTTTAAAAAATATGCATTTTTTATGTTCAAACTCGCATAGTTGAGACACATTTCCTTCCAACATATTGTTAGATAGTTTTTGACGTTATCACCACAAAGCCAAAAAAATTAATAAATTATAGAGCATAGGACAATGCACAAACTTTTGATATTGATACAAAGCAAACAATAAACATATATGACACTTCTAATAACAGAAAACCTAAAGTTTTAACTTTAGATTATACATTATATAAGAGAATGAAGATTGCAAATTAAGCCTATAATTCTTTTAAAAAGCCAAGATTTACATGAACATACACTTCCAAAAATCCAATTCACTATGTAATTTGATATTGATACAAAGCAAACATCAAACAAATATGACACTTCTAATAACAAAAAACCTAAAGTTTTAACTTTAGATTATACATTATATAAGAGAAAAGATTGCAAATTAGGCCTATAATTCTTTTGAAAAGCCAAGACTTACATGAACATACACTTTGAATATTGTGCTCTAATAGACATAGACATACACACACTACGTACACAACTATGCATGGCCATACACACACATATACACATACCCTACACAACATGATCTATATGAGAAAACAAGCCACAATCAGCCTCGAATTTTTCCAAATGATCGAATTTTTCCAAAGGATCGAACTTTTTCGACCCAACGTTGAGCTTGGCAAAGAAGGATTTTTAGACCTTAGATCAGATTGGATCGAGGCGGATTTATTCTGACCCTTTGTATATTTTCTGACCCAGAGTAAAATCAGACCTTTTGTATATTTTTCGACCTAGAGTAAAATCCGACCCTTTGTATATTTTCGACCCTTTGTATTGTGAACTCAAAAAATTTTTGAGGACTTGAATTTTTCCAAAGACTCAAATTTTTCTTCCAAAGATTCGAATTTTTCCAAAGGATTGAATTTTTTCAGAGACTCGAATTTTTTCAAAGACTCAAATTTTTCCAAAGACTTTTCAAGGACTCAAAGTTTTCCAAGGACTCAAATTTTTCCAAAGGCTCATATTTCCAACCCAACGTTGAGCTTGCCAATTAGGGCTTTTAGATGGTTCAGTGGCAAGCGTAGTAATAGAAATGCTTAGTTGAGCAGTACAATTTTCTGCTCATGCTAACAAGAAAGCTAACAACAACGAAGAGGGGGAGGAGATTCCTGGAGGAGCAAGGATTCAACAATCGTGCTTCCAAATGGAGACGAAAATAGGTCAAAAGATACAAATGAAACCCAATCTAAAGATGAGAGTGATGATTCAATTGGTTAGCATTCAACTGATTCTCTCGCTCTCTGATTCAGTGTAGAATTAAAGGTATGTAGTTTCTTGAATTAGGATCCATAATTAGTTAATCAAAGATTCTATAGGAGGATGCCACTGTTTCACACGTCTCTTCGACGTCCTATCAATCTCTCACACCCAATCTTATTCTATTTTCATTGAATACAAGCTTCATCGTTCGTTTCTATTTGTCACGTTTTGTAGTATTTGTAGCATAGTGTGTCGTGTTTTGTAGTATTTGTCACTAGCATACTTGTTAGAAGAACCTTGGTAGGGATCATACAAAACGAAGATCATAAATCAAGAACATAGCTCAAGTCTCATATACATCTATATACATATAATGAAGGCTAATGTATCGCATGAAAGATCATGTGTGCTGTTAAAACTCTCTTAATTAAGTTGATCTAAAAGTGGTCCTGAGCTGAGCTAATATAATGTAAATTGCTTTCAGACCAACGAATTAGCATTTCATCATTCTCCAACCAACATAGGCTACATGCGATGGTCGATCATCTTGATTCCTCCCATATAAGGAGAGGCCTCGATAGAATAACATAGTCTAATGCAATATGAAGCTCACTAGCATACCTGCTAGAAGAACCTTGGTAGGGATGTTATTTTTCAAATTCAGCCCTTAACACCTGCCCTGCTTGGAGCTAACAAACGTCTTCAACAATTTCTTACCCAAAGACTGAGAAGTCTCAGTTATAAACAAAAGGTGTACAATTATAATCAATATCAGGCAGAAGGTCCTGATCTATGAAAGAACAACTTTATTCGTCTACAATTGCTAATTGTCAGCTATGAAGATCAATTAAAATGGTAGATGGCATATGGGAGATGGTAGAAATTTGGAGCTGAAAAATTTGGCAATATATTTCACATTTATAGGTATTTGCTTTGATTAGAAAGATTGTGCGCACATTTTAATGATGTAAGTTTTTGATTCAACAACAGCCCTTATTTGTATGTGGGGATCTTTTAGTCTAATTACTTTAGTGTCAAATGTGCTTTTGCTACCAATTCTTCTATTCATTTTGTTTTAGTTAAGTACCGATTTGGTCCACTTCTATTCATCCTCTTTGTCAATATGTCACTAATACTAGAGAATTATCAAGATCCTGGGTAGGATTTGTTGTTCTTCCATACCTCAAGTAATTCTTAAGTGTGCACATTGCTCCTTTGGTGTTGGATTCCACTCCTGGCATCACTTTGTCAACCTGTCGAATTCAACCAGTAGCTTTGCTCGGGACATCATGTCATCTCTATCTATATCCAATTGAGAAGACTGAAGATTTACAACTTTATGGAATGCTTCTACATCCATAACGAAATCCATAACAAAATTTATAACGAAATCCATAACATCCATAACGAAATCAAATGACCTGATGTCTATATCTTAAAAATATTGGAATATAAAATTGTTGTTGCTTTAATTTTTTTATAACAGTTTGGGTTTTTGTGATGAAAAGTTTTTCAAACCCACACATTGAATACACACACAGACACACAAGCACACAAGATCGTCAATCGGCCGCCACCTAGATCGGACGTCATCGCCCGTCAACGACATACTGAAGTTCCAAATCGTCGGTCGTCACCTACGTCGGCCGCCATTGCCCGTCAACGACATGCACTCTTTACTAGTATATATATATATATATATATATATATATATAAACTTATGTATAGTTTTGCGCATGTGTATGGGTGCACCCATGCATCCTCCTCCCCTCACCCATGCATGAGCTTTTTCTAACTAAAAAACTTGGGGAGGAGAATGCATGTATGGAGAATGTGCATATCCCCATACATTTGCACATTGTGTGCATTGAGGGGTGGACCCCAAAAAGATTCCTCACCCCCTCCCTCCCACTTATTAAACCCGACACAACGAATGCGTGTGTGTGTGCACGCACACACACATCTCCATATAAAAAAACCTTTTGTGGATGAGATATATTGTATGAAGTATAGAGTGTAGAGTCCTTTTTTCTTCTTCTCTCTTTCCCACGGGCCCCACTTCTCTCTCTCTCTCTCTCTCTCTCTCTCTCTCTCTCTCTCTCTCTCTCTCTCTCTCTCTCTCTCTCTCTCTCTCTCTCTCTCTCTCTCTCTCTCCACACAGGCCGACCAACCACCCATAGAGGGAGGGAGGTCCCTCCATGCCTCTAAAAAAAATGAAGAAGGTTAAAATGTGTGTGTGTGTGTGTAGATATAAACAAGAGGGTGTCCCCATTCCATTAAAAGTAAATATATCAATATTTAATACCCCCCCCATGCACGCACACACACACATACACTTTTTCTTAAATGTAAGCCCCTCATAAAAAAATATGAATGTAAATCCACTTAAAAATGTGAACTCCCACTCTCCATAAAACAAAAAAAAAGTGAAGGGGCTTTTTGGCTCCCCATGAATTAAGTTTTTTTTTTTAAAAGGAGACAAAAAAAAGTCCCCATCAAGAAAGAAATTCTCCCCCCCCCCCCCCCCCCCCCCCCCCCCCCCCCCCCCCCCCCCCCCCCCCACCCCACAAAAAAAAAAGAACTAAGGCTTTTAAGGGTAGGAGCATATCTTTTTTTAACACTCCCTCGCCCTTTTTTGTCACATGGCAAAACCCACCCACCATCTCCCCCGAGCACTTAAACCATCAGCCTCTTGCCCAAACAACTTGCTTTTAACCATTAGGGAGCACACCCGCACTCCGCCCAACCCATATGTTCTCCTCTTCTCCTGTCAATCCACCTAAAAGAACATCATCGATGAGCAGAACCGCACTAAGCATTATTATATGGCTTTCGTATTTATTTTGAATTACCAAAATTTTACCCATACATCATGAACAGAAAGTTGTACCCAAAGTTCTTTTCTCCGTCTAGCATCCATGCTCTATTGAAGAACATATTTACTAATCCCAACCTTGCAACGACTGTGGAAAATAGCATAAGTTGACTATTTAAAACTAGACATTTTTTTATCTATTCAAATTGAAATGGAAATTTGACACAAAGTTTTTCTTTGTTCTTACCTCTAGGATTCTTCCTTTTTCTTTCTTCCCAACTCTGTAGTTTTTTATTCTCTTGATGTACAAGTTTGTTTTGTTTGATCAATATGTCTCATCCTTTCCTCTTGCTCCTGTAGTACCTTGCCAGGAATGGATGTGACAATCTACCTCTGAAATCCTAACACATGTGATCTTTTTGTTTTGATCCAACCTCGTTTCTCATTTGAAAGACAAGTTTTTTGTTTTTGGTAACCATCTTTGAGAGCTATAAAAGGCATTCATATGATGGAAGGTTGAATGAATGGTTTTCATTTTTCAATTGCACACTATTTTAGGGCTCACCAAGAACTGGGCATCTTGAATCATTGAGATTAGTGTCTCCGAGAGACTTCAATATCTTTTTTCATCACTGGCATCTAACTTTATCCATACTTGCAACAACCTGCTTGGTGTGCTAATAAAGTCGGTCATTTACTTTTTGGCATTTTCAAGAAGTGGTCCAGTATTGCAACGGGCTCCGTCATGCATGTCGTCTGTTCCATCTAATGCTGCACATTGAGATGAGCCCGCATCAACAAATCAGGCTCCAAGTAGTTTAGTATACATAGAGAAATGCACATGCACACTCATACACACATGCACACACCATCGGCCACATAAATCACACATGCATACACACACGCACATTTCACACACACACACACACACACACACACACACACACACACACACACACACAACACACAACACACACACACCATTAACCACATAAATCACACACACCATCAAGCACAAATCATACACACAAATCCACATACACAGATAACACATGCACTCACGTAGATACACACACATACATCGACCACCCGTCAACGACCATCGGCCGCCCATCAACGACCATTGGTTGTCCATCAACGACCATCGGCCACCCGTCAACGACAACCACTCTTTACTAGTATATATATATATATATATATCATAGTTGCACAGAAATGCATTTTTGAGGGCACGCATTTCTAAAACTACGTTTCTCAGAAACGCATTTCTCCTCCCAGAATCGCAATCTTTTTTTTTTTTTGAAAAAATAGCTTTATGGCTGAAATTTTTTAGGATATCAATGGTCAAACCAGCATTTTGCCTCTCAGAAGTGCAGTAGATGGGGCACAAACAGATCTTACTTTCAATAGCTATTTGGTTGTTATTTGCTCTGATTTTCAATAAATGCTCAAGTGGTCCGGGGGGCAGTAGCCCCCCGGTGAGGGGTTTGGGATTCAGAAACGCGGTTCAGAAATGCATTTATGAAAAATACAAAATAATTCTAGAAACGTTTATATATATATATATATATATATGGTTTTTCTATGGGCAATATGGGTATCAGATGAAAGCTCTAATTAAGAGCATAATTATTGTGTAGTTTGCCAACTGTTTCGGGTGCAAGATGGTCCAGTTCAAGTGCATTAATACATGTTGGGTTCTATCAAGCATAAAAATGCAAAACTAATCTCTAGCCTGTTCCTTACGATTACAGATGGTCCCAGTAAGTGTGTTTTTGCTCAGGGAGTTGGAAGGCCAAATCATGAAGAGGCCTTACCGTTGGGGGGCGTTGCCCCCCAAACCCCTTGAGCATTTATTGTGATAAACTTGTTACTGTTTATGATTTACTGTTGACAATTGTTACCAGCTGTAACTAGCTGTGGGCTAGTCTATAGTCAACTACTAGTTTTTTCTCTCTCAATATTCAGGGTTTATTGTACTCTCTTTCATTGATTGTAATAAGGTGATGGTGTGTTCTTCCTCTTTCTCTTGGTGATTGCTTATGGTGATTGATTGATAGTGCTCATCAGATTATTGACATGGTATCAGAGCCCAATAGTCCTGCGTGCCTGATCAGTGGATACAGCTTGTCACAGGCTCCGCAATGAAGTGAGAAAGTCCTTCATAGGAGGTGAAAGCTTGGAGAGGCAAAAGTTGGAAGAAATCTTTCCTTGGTGCATCTTGCAGGTTTTGGAGCTCAAAATCATCAGTGGGGAACATTTTGTGCTGTCAAAAGTTTAGCAATACTGCTACTAGTAGTTTGGAACTGTTTCTAGTCCATTTGGTGTAGATTTGAGCAATGTTTTGTAATTTGTGTGCATTTTTGCTCAAAGTAGCCTTGTAATAGAAAATCAGAGTTTTAAGCCTCATATTTTGTAACGATGACTTCTGGAAGTTGCTAGATCCAAGTACAAGTCAATTTAGTGTGGATTTGCACTCAAAATTGCATTTTTTGGTGAAGATTTGGCTTAGAAACAGTGATTTTTGCTGAGAAACAGGCTTTCTGCTCTTTCTTTGTCTGTGTACTGCTCATCAGAACTCTCTAGTATGGTCCGAAACGTTGGAAAAGGGTCCGAAACACCAGTTTCTGGGGCCAAAACGCCATTGAATGCCTCCAAACAACCCGAAACACCTAAAGACCATCCCGAAACGCTGCAGCACAGGCCCGAAACGCTGAGGACCAGCCCGAAACGCCTCGCGAAACGCCTCCCTCGCGCGTCCAGTCCTTCTAAAAGGTTAGTGTATGTAAGCGTCTATGGGCAGCTGAGCAATTAGCGCGCACCAACCGCATACTGCCACGTGTACCAAGAAAAGTTAGAGCTAATCTGGACCCTCCACATGTCCCAGATCAACGGCTGAGATTTACTGAAGAATATACACTTCAAATTTCATTTCAGATTGAAGGGTCCCACAAGTGCCCCTAGTATTTGGGACTGGCCCATTCTTCTTAAGGGCTCTGTCCACTGTGGTTTTTCGCAGATAAGCAAAAAATAGAGTGATGTTTTGACCTAGCTGCAGAGACTATTTTTGGGATCTGATTAGACAGAGCTATCCTGGTACAAAGGGCTACGTGCTGATATAAAAATTTCTGAAATCGGAGATATGTGCACAATGGAGAAAATTTCCAAAAATGACAGTTTGGCAATAATTGCCATTTTTCAGACTTAAGGACAGTTGTGAGCCATTTTAAGGCCAAAATCTCCAATTTGGCATAGCTTTCAATCCATAGCTCGGATTGGAAAGTGGTCTGAGACGTCATTTGTCGATTTCGCAGCAAATCTTCCATTTTTGTAGTCAGTTTTGCGATCCGGACTCATCTAAGTGCAGTTATGGCAACTCTAAGCGAGAGTGTCCTCAATGAGTCAAGCAAATTGGAAGGAGCTGACAACTATGTAGTTTGGAAATTCAAACTGAAGAACATTCTGATGGAAAAGGAGCTATGGGAGATCGTGACAGGTGAGGAGACAAGGCCAATGATTGAAGAAGATCAGGGGGCATTTGATAGGAGGAATTGGAAAGCACAGAATGTCATCAACTTGTCAGTCAGAGATGCTATCATTCCCTACATTTCAAATTCGGAAGGACCGAAAGAAGCGTGAGATACGTTGAAGGCATTGTTTGAGACCACAAAAACATCTCGAGTGCTATTCCTAAAGACGAAGCTACACACATTACGGATGGATGATGGTGCAACTATTGCCGATCACCTATTGAAGGTAAAGGAGATCCGTGATCAACTAGCTGTCGTTGGAGAGCGAGTACAAGATCGCGAGATCATTCAATTGACATTGAACAGCTTGAGTGAGTCACATCAGATGTTTGTGACAAGCATTGCCACACGGGAGAGTCTTTCTGTTACGTCCATGTCCTCTATAAAGGAATCGAAATAATTCTTGACGTGGATAGCTGGTCACTCCAGGTGTATATGGTTATTGGTTATGCCTCGTCATTCCGAGCTTGGCCTGTAAAGTACTTAATAATCATATGAGGGCCCAGACCTATAATTGGACATAGGAGCACAGGCATAGTGAATGACTGTTTCAATGCAAGAATAGGAGGTCAATAGCTCAATATAGGTTGCATGGGGATCCTAGGGACGATATTCTCTCTCTCATGAGGAGAATATGTCCATTGGAAACTCGCCCATCCTCCTATTGGAAATTTAGTTTCTTGAGTTTGTCTCTCCTCCTCTCTCTTAGGTTCTTCACTATGGCTTGGGGGCTAGGTCCAGGAGGAAACTCCAGGAGGGATCTAGGTTTGGATGGGTAGTTTTGCTCCACAGGTGTCCTTTTGGCTGTTTTGCAACAGGATCTAGTCAGATCTTCATATGGTGATCCTTACAGTGGTATCAGAGCTATGGATTTGCATCAATCAGAAGGTGGAGCTACTTCTTGTATTTTCTCAGTTTTTGTGGATTTCTCCTTGCATGTTACTTCCAAGTGGTGGAATTGATCTCCAAGTAGGTGACTTTTCTGAATTTGGTGTACTTTCAGCCTAAAGATCATAATTATGGGGTTTCTCCATAGTTTTTGTTGGAAATCAAAGGATTTTTGATGGTTTTAGTGAATTTTTCACCTAGAATTGAAGTTTTTTGCTTGAAATTGATCATAGGTACTGGTGTAGTACGTTTTCCAGATTGTACTTGCTGTTTTACAGTCATTATTGATTGGATCTAATGATTGCATGATGTTGGAATAGTCGAAAGGTTGATTAGATAGTGATTTTGGGCCAAAAATTGGGGTTTTTGGACCATAAATGGGCTATAGAAACCATGTTTGACTAGAATCAGAACTTTTAGTGCTGGAATGCAATGGATTTACAGGGATTTGGATCTGATTGCACGAATTTGTGGATTTTTCCCACAAATTTTGGTCAAAATTGGTCAAAAACCAAGGTTTTCTTTGATGTTTTTTGGACTAATTTTGGGGTAGATCTCAAAATTCTCAGCCAAGACTTGGCATGAACGTTTTTAGAGATGTAATGAAGCTGTCCCTGAACTGTCATGAAGTTTGGAAGGGATTAGACACCATTAGGGGGCTCAAAACACCAAAAATTAGTGTATTTTTAATGATTTTTGAGCATGAATACCTCTCAATTGGGGGTCTGAACCTGTTGGTTCTTGTTACAAGCTTAAAGATATGATGGATTGCATCTGTTTTGAGCCATCATGCATCCAATTTGGATAGGTGAGCATTAGACACCATCATGTTGAAGTTTTGCTTGTTGAAGGAGGCCAAAAATGCATTTTTTTTGCATGATCTGAGCTTATGATTGCTTGCTGGACCTGTTAGAAGCTTCTATGCCTCTCTAATGAACCTTAGTAGAGTGGTTGTAACCTCTGATTCAAGGCTTTTTGGGCTGGGATGTGTTTTTTGATGATTCCTCTCCACAAAAGTGCGCCCTCCTACCTGTTTTTCATGCATTTATTGATCGCACGTGAGAAGCCAGGGGTGCAGGGTTATGTGGCAAGTGCCTTGTAGACCCACTCTCCCTCCGTACTGTGCTTTACAGCGACCAATTTGGTGTCCTGTAGAGAAAGTTATGGCTATCGGAAGTTTGGCAATTTTTGAACTAGAATTTGCAAAATTTTCGAAATGTTCTAATGCATGCATACTTGGAACTCAGGTAGTGCTTGTCTGTTGATGAAAATATATGGATAGACTTGTATGCATGCATGGATGCATGTTGCATGCGTAATCAGAAGATTGATCAGAAGATTTCTTGCATGAAGCTATTTTTGGCAATTCTAGATCAAAAAGTAGATTTCCTAGTGGCTAGACTAATTACGGAATTTTTTTTCGTTATTTCGAAAAAATCAGTGCATGTCAAATTTGATATGTGACAGTGCCTGTGAATTTGATAAATCAATCATTTTAATCGATTTTCACAGTTGGTCCATTTAGAACTGATTTTGTGAATCCTAGTGCTAATTTCCCAATTTCTTGGCAATTTACGTAAAAATTAATTTTTTTGAAATCACTGCATGTCACGTAGGATGCATGCTGGATGTTTCATAATCCTTCCCATATGAGATGGTAATTGTGAAATTGTCAAGTCGATGTTTGGTCGATTTTCACAGTTTAGGTCCATATTGAATGGAATTTGAAAATCCCAATTTACGTAAAATTTGAAGAAACCATGGACGTTTTCGATTTGTTCCAATTCTTTGGTTATTGATCAAATAGAAATGACTTATAAAGTGAATGATCTTACTGAGTTGAAATTAGTCAATTGTTAAGATCACTATACCCTTTACTTTTAAATTGAAGATTTTGTGAATCTGTCAATTATGGAGCTTTAATCACTAGGTTGATTGTAGAATTTGGAACTCATAATCTGGTTAAGAATCAAAATGGAAGAATATTTTGGAATCCAGTAATTTTCCTTTCGGAAAAGATTCCAGAATGTTTCTTATATTTTCTGAGTTGTATGTTGTGCATATACTCAAGTATCTCTAAATGATTAAGTATGGATTTAGAATCCAATAGATTATGATTGACGAATCATAAGATTCTAAATGTTTATGATTGACGGATCATAAATTGATACTTAAAGGTCATTAGATGATTATATAGGGAATATGATGGTTCTTAAGATGATGAGTAATTCTTGATCAATTGGTGGAGTTAAAATTTAGATTTGTTATTTGAACTCTAAATTTGTGTACAAACTTGAGATTGTTTGGATCTCATAGGCACTTTCATTAAGAATTTGCTTACCTTTTCAGATTGTAGTCAAGGTATGCTTGTGTACTATTTTTCAGTCTCCGGTTAATTAGGAGTTGTTAAGTCTATCAAGATTGAATGGTTGCTATTTTCTGATATGTGATGCTAGGGATAGAGCACTTATCTCAGGAGACTATTTGGGGTACTCAGGACTGAGTTGAAGTCATTTTTATCTTGATGGATCCCCTAAGAGATTTTGGTGGGATGAGTTTTGTACCAAGAAGCATTTATGACAGGTCTACAAGTAATTGTGGATAGTCTTGGACTATAATTGTTTTGGATCTTTAACTTTTGAGCATTGATTTTCAATGTAAGGTGAGGACTCACCCAGTGATTCATGTAAATTGAAGTACATGAAAGTGATGTTATTAGACTGGAGAGAATCAAACCCAATAGGAAAATTTATCTTTTAGTGTACTTCTAAAAGGTCGATATAGTATTTCAGTGTAGAGATAGATAATTTGAGAATTATACCATATCTAAATACTTATTTGATATTGAAGTCTGACTAAAGATTGATTTTCAGAGTAATTGTGAAAGTTAAATGATTGATTTGTTAGTTTTTAAACTTAATCTTCAGGTTTGGTTGATTGCTCATCCGGTGTATCATGTAAATTTAGTTTATATGATGATGACAGTTTGATGTATTGAAGATTTTGCCCATTTGGAAGATTTATCGCTCAATGTACCTTTGGACCCTGAATGAGTACTCAAGATCAGAGACAAACAATTGAGAAATTGTTCTATCTCTGTGTGCTTGCTTAGGTTGGTTGGTCAAATTGAGGATAATGATTCATGGGAAGAGTTACAAATTGAATTTTCCCTAGTTACTCGTTCTGAGGACAGAACTAGTTTAAGGGGGGAAGAATGTTATGTCCATGTCCTGTATAAAGGAATCAGAATAATTCTTGACGTGGATAGCCGGTCACTCCAGGGGTATATGGTTATTGGTTATGCCTCATCATTCCGGGCTTGGCCTGTAAAGTAATTAATAATCATATGTATTTGGATTTATTTCATAAGCAAAAAATCAGACGCTTTCGCTAGGTTCAGAGAATTCAAGGCATTAGTTGAAAAGCAAACATGAAGTTACATCAAGACTTTGAGATCTGATGGAGGTGGTGAGTATTTTTCGACAAAATTTTATTGATTTTTGCAAAGATCAAGGGATCAAGAGGAAGACTACAACACCTTATTCACCATAGAAAAATGGAGTTGCAGAGCGAAAGAATAGATCCATTGTTGAGATGGCCAGGGCAATGCTCAAAAGGAAGGGTATGCCAAACACCTTTTGGGAAGAAGATTGCAGCACAGCTACACACATCCTGAATCGGTGTTCTACAAAATCTGTGGAAGGTAAGACACCTCATGAAGCTTTTACTGGAAAGAAACCTAATATTTCTCATTTGAGAGTATTTGGTTGTGATGCTTATGCTCATATTCCTGATGAGAAATGAAGGAAATTGGATGCAAAAGCTGTCAAGTGTATTTTCCTTGGATATGATGAGAAGGCCACGACATATAGGATGTATGATACAAATGCACAGAAGCTTGTGATTTCTAGGGATGCTACATTTGATGAGATGGGTCAAGGTGAACAATATGAAGAAATCACTAAACCTTTTGATGAGGGAGCGTAAGTATAGGTCAAGAAAGAAGTGAATTTTGATGCAGAAGGTCCAATAGAAAAAGATAAGTTTGAAGCTGAAATCCCTAAGAGAGTACCTAAATGGTACTTATCAGTCACAGGTGATGCTAAGAAGGGAGATACTCCCGAATCTAGCGAACAGGGAGAGCTTAGAAGGTCAAGCAGAAATCAGAAATCTCCTACAAGGTTAGAAATGAATCTAGCCCTAATGGGTTCCGTGCTAAAGGCTCAAGAACCAAAAACCTTCTATGAAGCAAAGGAGCACAAGGAGTGGCATGCAGCAATGGAAACATAAATGGAGGCCATATCAAAAAATAGGACGTGGAACTTGGTTGAGCTACCTGAGAGTAAGACGCCTATCACTTGCAAATGAATTTATAAGATCAGATATGGAGTAGATGGGAAACTCAACAAGTACAAAGCATAGCTGGTTGCGAGAGGATTTGAGCAACAGGAAGGCATTGATTTGAGGAAACCTTCACACCCATAGCTAAGATGGTAACTATATGTTCTATCATTGCTATTTCTACTTTCCATGGTTGGAAGATCCAACAAATGGACATTAAAGATGCTTTTCTTAATGGTGTGCTGGATGAAGAGGTGTATTTGGTACAACCTCAAGGATTTGTTGAGCCAGGGAGAGAGCATCTTGTTTGTAAGCTCAACAAAGCTATCTATGGATTGAAGCAAACACCACGGGCATGGTACGCTTGCATTGATGAACACTTCAAGCGAATGGGAATGGTAAAGAGTAAGGCTGATCCTGATGTTTACATTATAAAGCAAGATTCAGATATAGTATTCATTGTTTTGTACATTGGGACATGATGGAGCCTAGGGATAAGATCAAAACAAACAACGTACATGGAAATGGTGGAAACATAGTAGGTACATCCAAGAGATTTAAAATTTGACACTTGGATATTTGAGATAAATCATTATCAAATAGGCTACATGTTTTCTATCTTATAAAATGTATAAGAAGTGTTTTAATCATCACTATTATGTTTACTTGATTCTCATCTAAATTATGTAGATTATAAAAAATGGGAGATTATTATAAATATGGATGCACACTAGTATGTATTGTGAGCATTAACAAAAAGTGCTAGAATATTATATGAGTATTTGATTACAAAAAAAAAAAAAAAAAAACTACATGTGGCTATGCACAAAGGATTCCCTAAAAATGTGCCCTTTGTGTTGCACTAAGGGTGCATTTTTGGGCCATGCTTATGCTAGATAAGGGATATTTTTTTTGACCAAATATTGCACAAAGAGCACAATTATATGTTGCCCTTTATGCAGCATAAAGGGCACATTTTATTGCCACACTTTCTATAACAAAAGGACATATTTTAAGGACGCTTTATCACGTTTGATCTTATAGTAACTAACTTTGAAATCATCAGTACTATAGTGATTACGTAGCCAAACAATAATGCATTGAATTATCAGACAAATAATTTGTCGCGAAGAACTACATAGATGCATACATTCTGAGACAAAGTTGAACGCAATAAAAGATAGTATTGATTCTGAATGAAAACAAAACAGAAGTAAATGAGTACAATAAGTTGCGAATTGAAGCCGCGTACTCTATGTTATCTCTGAGGGACAAAATGAAAGTCTGAATTAAGCGCAATGTTGATAAGCAGTAGCGCAATAGCAATCTCTAAAACAACTCTAAGAAGTGAGCTAGAATGCTCAAGAGTGTTTAAGCTCGCAGGCTTGAGAGCTAATTATTCAAATGCTTGATCATAACTTGATTGATTGTATGAATATGAACAGCTAAATATATACTAAGCAATTAGGTCGTCAATTGCGATTGCCAGTTGGCTAATGTCCGCTAGAATCCATCTAGTTCCTTGTCATTGATTGCTGATAAGTGGTGGAAATTGGCCGTAAACAGTCTGTCTGCATAAATGAACTAGAACCGTCACTCTGCAAAAATGAACTAAAATAACATAGGTGACACTGTCGCAAAAAAGACGACAGTGTCGAAATTTTGCAAAAAACCTGACAGTGCCTTAAAAGCTCTTTTAGGGTTGCCCCACACTTTGCTAGAGTCATTTCCTTAACATTTGAAGCACTTTGGAAAAAGCAAAAAATGCAACTCTGCATATTTGCACGCAAATTCTGACAGGCGACAGTGTCACTAAAATGCGAAAAATGTGACATTGTGGTTAGTTCCCTACTTTTCATCTAACTCTATCACCACTAACACTACTTCCACTAACTCTACTCCCCTAAACTACCTTCATCATGATTGTAGGTGAAAGGAAAGAGAAGATTAGAAGAGATTGAGAAGAGAAGAGATAGAGTGAGAGAGATAAAGAGTGAGAGTGGAGGTTAGCTCAAATGCTCTTTATGCTTGCTAATGGAGAAACATTAACTAAGGCAACCAATAAATCTGAAAATAGAAAGCAATGGAAAACACAATCAAAAGCATTAGCAAGTAGTGAATAGCAAATGAGGATGCTTCTCTCCAAAAAGAGTTTTCTCCTTCTCATTAGGCATGAAAACAGAGTACAAATGGTGCCTTTTTATAAATGGGGAAGGCCCTTGCCCCAAAATCGTATTGGCTAATATTTACATTGATCCTATCCATTCATTTTGGACCCAACTTGACCCAAGGGTCCACAAAAAGTACATTGGAAATCACAAGATTCATGTGAGTCCAAAATTGGACCCAACTCTAAAAAAGTAAACTCTAAGTTTAAATTTGACTTTGGGCCTCAAGTTTTATTTTAATTACAAAGGGCCCAAGTCTATTTTTTTAATTACGACTTAACTTGCGTGCTCATTGGGCCATGGGCTTATATGCGCAGGATGCCATGCCCTTGCAACACATTTTATTGGCCAATATTATTTATTTACAATTTGTCGGGAATACCCCCAACAGACCCACGGCCTAAAGAAGTGTCGGTCCCTCGGCACTCTGCCGGTTTAGTAGAGAGTCTTCTTGGCCCGCCTCTGGTGGATCAGGTAGCCCGTGACATCTTCCATGAAATTAATGCGGTCCAGTTTCTTCAAGTCCTTGGGCATGTGAAGGGACTTGTGGACTCTTGTCAGCCAGTCTTGGTTGATCCACGCTTGGAATCTGCGCGTCCAAGGATCACCAAGGAATGCAACTCGGTAATAGACTCGAGCGATTGGCAGCTGATCTTTGACTTTGTCGGAGGCTAGCGCCTTATTAGGATCAAAGAATATGGGGGGGAGAAAATTGTCCCACTTGGTTTCAATCCCCATTAAAAACTCTAAGTCCTGGGTGAAAGTGGCTGCCGCGCGGATTGTTGGATTAGGACAGTTGAAATATTTATTGGCAAATAGGGTGAGAGCCCTTCGGGCGTCTACATTTGTATCCCAACCATGCTTTGATGGAATTCTTGGCCAATTGAAGTTATGGATGGTGATTTTGTCCAAAGGGGTGCCGCATTCCACCCATTTGGATCATCATGTGCATGGCAAGAAGTGTGCGTTCACTCGTAGTTGTTGCAGACTTGTCACATAGGCCTTGATGGCCGCAGGGTCATGTTCAAAGAGCTGCTGGCACCACTCTAGTTGTGGTTGGAGGGTGGGTAGTGCCTGCAGCTCGTTTCCTTTTATTGTCTGCGTCGAAAATGATCTCTTGATGAGTTGTGGGATACTTGGCTAGAAATTCGTTGATTTTCTTCTCCACGGACTTTGGTCGTTGGAAGGCCCAGCTGACAGATATGGTGCGCGAGCCTCTTGATGAGGAGGCTTGTCCTTCCTCTTGGCTTTGGCTTGGACCTGCGTCTTGGTCTTGGTCCCGCGTTTCAGCACCCGTATCAGCTGGTCCTTGGTCTTGGCCTTCGGACCCTTGATCATGACTTATCCCCCCTGCTGCTTGCTGGCCTTGGTCCTGGCTAGTGCTTGCCTGTGCAACATCAAAAATAGGTGGCGATGGAATCACCACTGGGGTGGGTTGGGTCTTCTTCTCCATGTAATGCTAGCAACCCTTGAGGGCTTGTTTGGCCTGATTTGCACTTGCCCGGTACTTGTCGAACTCTATCTAGTAGCTATTCAACATTTGGCTATATACCTACACCTGATGCCTGAAGAGATTCATCTCTACTTGAGAGAGCGGCCTTGAGTCTGGTGCGGGTTGAGCTAGCAAGGCGAGTTTTTCGCTTTGTAAGGCTTTCACTTCTGCCCCCAGACACGTATTCTATGCTTCACAAATTTGTAGTTGCGTCTGGAGGGGAGCAAGCCATTGGGACACTTCGAATTGAAGCTCCCGCAGCTTCGTGGAGACATCTGTCAGCGCTTTGGAGAGGCTCTGGATATATTGGTTTAGGCCATCCTCCTTTTGCTGCAGCTTGGCGATCTCCCGATGCCCGTCTAGTTCATGTTGTTGAGCTATGGGCTTTTGCTATAGCTTAATGAGTTCCGCTCGCAGCTGGGTGTTGCTTGTCGCCAAGTGGAATACCCGGCTATCCAATGTGGCCCTGGCTGCTACCCGCCTCCTGGATGTATATTTCCAAGGTTTGGTATGCCATTATTAAATCGGTTGGAACAGCCGGTATGCTGGTACTTACAGGGGCTTGTGTGGTAGTGGCCCCGACTACCTGTATAGCGTCGTCGTCGTTGTCTTCTATGAGGTTCTCTGGGGATTTGTTGTCATCTGGGGTGGTGGAATCTGTCCAATCTGGTGATGGAATGAATATTGTCTAAACAAATGCATCATCAGGCAATGGTTGGTTGCCCTCGACAACCTTTGATGGCGAAAGGGATGGGGTGGGAGTGACACAAGTGGAAATAGGAGTGGGATAGTTTGTCCAAACGAGAGAATGGGTGGAACAGAGGGGAACTAGAGTGTAGTGTGGAGATGAGGAGGAAGGGGCAGCGCCACGCATTCTTTTGCTGGCCGTCGTGTCAGTAACTGTAGGTTGGGAGGATGTGGATGCAGCAGATGGCCGATAGAGGTTAGCATGTGACACAATGGAAAATAGAAGGCTAGAATGGTGAAAATCGTGCACTTTTGCCTTGAGAAGTGCGCAGGCAAAGTTACACAACAGGGGGCTTGCTGCGATGTGCTCATGGATATTGGGTTTGATGGAAATGGTTAGTTCATGAATGAGGAAGGCATGCCAGTCGTATGGCACAACCGTGGGACTAGGGAATCCTAGGAAGGACTCCACTATCTGACTCAGCAGTGTGGACTGGATTATGTCCTTGCGAAATGTTGAAACAACCAGAAAGTTGTTCAACAGATGCGCAACTACCTGTATGACTGGTTCTGTGATAGCCTCTATCAGGTAACCGTTGTTAGTTTGGATCGAAATCTCTGGTGTAGTCTGGACGACGAAAGGTTTGATCAAGGCTTTTGTTTGACGATGGGAGATGGACTGGCGGTCACCGGACATAATGCCGACGGTGACCATCGAGTCCACATTAATTTGTACCTTGTATGTACCATTGAGTCCACGTTAATTCGTACCTTGTACGTGGTACCCTGGTATACAAAGTGGAAATGCACTTTCGACGCTTTCCAAGTGGCGTAAGCATGAAGGACGAGGCCCATGTTAATGTAAGAATTGAAAAGCGCCGAGTAAAAATCCATTGCCTCAAGAAGTGGGCTAGCAGTCTGAAGCCATGGTCGAATCAGGACATCAGAAGTCAAGGAACAAATCTAGGTGGCTGAGGATATCTCATGCTGGATCACCTGCTTGGTGCCAGAGTCTTCAGAAGATGAGGAGGCCATGTTAGCAGTGCTAGTTAAAGTGCGAAAACATGAAAAAAGTTTTGGGTGAAATTTGCCCTTAATTTGCCATAGTTACTGAGATCGAGGTCTCTGATCTGCAAATTGGAGAGCTTATTGGCGTAATCTGATGATCTGCTTCTCTCTTGATCTTATCTGGATCTAGATCCCTCTTGGATCTTGATGGATTTCCTCGATCTTGCCAGATCTGGCCGAATCTTGATGGATCTAGCTTGATTTGGCTTGATCTTCCTAGATCTAGTTGTGATGGCCTAACAGAATAGCTTTTCGTAACATGCCACCACCAACTTGGATCTAATTCACTACGGTGGCCAGTACTTGTGCAACCGACTACTGTTGATGGGTGTGTCAAATGGTGTCCCATCTAGCTTCTCTAGATTCACGGCTCCATGATTAAGAATTTTCTTGATCTGATAAGGACCTTCGCCTGTGAATTTTAATTTTTCCTTGATCGCCTTGGTTTTATACATTAGGACCAGATCTCTGGAACAAAGATCCTTCTTTTGTAGCTTGCGATCGTTCCATGCTTTGTGTCTTTCCTTTTCAGTTGTCAGTGCATGCCCAACTAGTAAGCGTGTTTCACAGAGCTTATGCAGAGCTTTGTGACATAGTTGTAGAGATCTGGATTCATTAAGTCGTTGCGTTGTAGCAATCCTTAATGAAGGGGCTAAAATCTCTACTGGCATTACAACATCCTGACCATATACCAATTGTAAGGGTGTTTAATCAGTGCTTCCTTTATATGGTGTCCTGAATGCCCACAGAGCAGCATGCAACTTGTGTTCCCAATCTGATCTGCTAGCTTCACCTGTTTTCGTGAGCACGCTACAGAGAATCTTATTGGATGATTCTGCTTGCCCATTACCGCAAGGATAATAAGACGTACTGGTTCTATGGATCACGAAGAATTCTTCCAAGAGGACCTTGATGGTCTCATTGATGAAATGACTTCTGTGATTGTTGACTATCTCCACCAGACATCCAAAGCGCATAATGATATTCTCATAGAGGAACTTGGCAGTGGTCCTAGCATCAGCTACTCTTCATGCCTTGGCTTCGACCCACTTGGTGAGATAGTCGGTGGCTACGATTATGTATCGAGCCTGGGTACTCCTTGTTGCAGGGTGAATTGGACCGATGTAATCCAATCCCCACGTTTCGAATGGTGCTTGGGCTAAGACCGGGTGTAGTAGGTCATAATTCAATCTCGTTGGTCTCCTTGCCCTTTGGCACACATCGCACTTCCTCAGGTATTCCTCCATATCCTTATGAATCGTTGGCCATCAACATCCTGATTGTAGTGTAATGTTAGATGCAAAATGGCCTCCACCCATGCCTTTATGTGAAAGCAAAATGATCTGGGTGGTCTCATGAGGAAGAATACACCGCCGAAGAATCCCATCTGGTCCTCTTTGGTATAATTGGCCGGCAATCAGCTGATAAGGTCTAGCTTTCAAGATCAATTTTCGCTGATCCTCCTTTGATAGTGATTTGTCTGGTTGGCCCCGCATTAGATATTCAACAATGTCGGCAACCCATTCTGGTACCGTGTCCACATAAAATAAGGCAGCATCGGCCAGTTCATCGTTGAGTTGGGTTGCAACCTCCTTTCCCTTGATTCTCGACACATGATCTGCCATGTAGTGTTGTTTTCCCTTGCAGAATACTATCCAAAAAGCAAACTCCAACAACAGAAGTAGCCATTTGGTGATTCTCCTTGTGTTGCAGGTTTTGTTAACGAGATAGAGCAAGGGAATGGGAGCCAGCACAATCACTTACAGGAATATTGGACATGATTCACTCTGATGTTGGAAAGCTGCAATACAGAGACGAAGAAGTCCAAAGGAACTTGCAGATCGTGGTATCTATTTTTATGAATCTTTATATACGCCACAAACAGATGGTCCACTAGTCAGACACTGTGACAATGTGTCATTATTCTCCTTGAAGGCCGGAAGCAAAAAGTTACTCAGCACCAGCAACTCATTGTATGAATCTCTTGAAATGTCATATTGCAAGAGTGTAAGCCCAGACTCTATCACATGATCACTGATAGAAGCCTGTCTATTTTTGAGATCCAAACAATCAACAGCTCTATAATTTATACTAAAGTCAAGTCCCTCTAGTCTAAAACAAAAAGGAGTACCAATTCTATCTACAGCATCCGCTATGTTCTTCTCAAATTTAAGATAATCATCGGAATCTATATATGTATAAAGATTTGAAGGAGGAGAAGGTGGTGGATGTGTAGTATCTACATGAATTACAAGGGTATCCAAAATCGATGTAGCTATATTTACAACATTATCAAGAGCAGCGTTATCTACAATTGGTTCCAGGTTAGGCTTGGCAAATTCTGTAGTATCTACTCTCCTTACTTTCTTCGGAGCTCTCTTGGGGACTGTCTGCTTCCTAGGACGCTTGGTAGGAAGATCAGTCCTATCTAGAGGAATAGGCCTGGGAACAGCAGGCTGAGATAATTGTAACTTACAAAATCTCTCCCTCATTCTCATCAGCAGCTGAAAGTCCTTGGGCAGTATGGTGACTCTCTTGGAATGAATAGCAAGCAAAAACGAATCTTCAAAAAAAAGGCTCATAGTCTTCAACAGTTTCCTGAAGGCACTGAAGAGCAATGGGTGTGAATCTAACGAGCTGTCCGAGATCATTTCTAGTTATATTTCGGACGGCACAGTAGAATGGAGCTCTGGGATTCAATAGAGCGGTTGATCTTTGATACTTACGTATTTCAGAGAGCCACCTACTACGGTTGCGCGTTCTAGGTCTAGCGAGAGGTGTAATGGCAACCGCAGGAGCTCAGGACGAGCCAACAGAGAAGAAATCCCTCCTTGTCTGCTTTCTCCTATCCATGGAAGTGTACTAGGGGATATCGCACTTGTGCGTGACGACTAGGATGAGCAGAGAAGGATTATGAAGCACTCGTAGAGGACTGATATGTACAGAAAGTATGTATGGTATATCGGACCTGTGCGAGACGAATATCAGAGAGATCGATTAGTATAGAAGAGAGGCGCACAACTCTGATATGAGGAGACATGTAGGTAGAAATATCGGACCTGTGCGCATGGAAGGCAGTAGGTAGAATATCAATTGTGAAGGAGGTGCACAAGTGTGATACGTGGAGCAAAAAAAAAAGTGAAAAAAATTCATCGGAGTTTGTGATTTTATATCACGGTTCGCATGTGCAAAAGAACGTCCTATCGCACATATGGGATGTGTATGGCCAAATGCGAGAGCAATACGTGTCAAGTTGCCATTTCACACGTGTGAAATTTGTATGGCCAAATGCGAGAGCGACACATTTGTCGAACTGACGAATGAACATGAGACACATGTACTGGTGTCATTTCACATGTATCCAGGTGTCATCTCACATGCGCCAGTGCCTACAGTCCAATTGGAAGTAAATACGTGTCCATTGACTGTTGACCACACGTGTGAAAATTCAGTATAAAAGGCACAAAACCCGATTAATTTTTTACTTTTTTCTTTCTCAAAATTCACACCATATCGCTCTTGTGCGCGCTCATTATTGTCCATTTTTTGCAACGATACCTACTTGCGCACAAGTGCGATATTCAGTAGCTACCTGCCGTACATATCCCTCTTGTGCGCGATCTTTAGAGTTAGTTTAGTTTCGTTTCGTTTGTTCTCCCTCGTGCACAAGTGCAATATCTACCGCAGTTCCATGGCCTGTTCCTCAGGATCTACACGAGATTCAGGCCTGAATTTATTTTTTTACTGAATTTGGTATTACTGAAAATCTAGACTACTAATTCCATAGCCTATTCAGGCCATATTTACATGTGCTTGTCCCCACCACTCCTGAGGCCTCCCCAACTCTTAATGATCTAACCATAGTGTCTATAGTCATAGTTAAGAACTGTAAACAGTTCGCAAAATAACTTGACTAAATTCAAAAATATTCCCTCCATTGGTTACGAAAAGGGCAATATTTTCACTGGATCTAGAATATGACCGCCATCCCCAAATTTGAATCAGGAAAAATAGCAAAATATTTACATATGCATTCCTTCCACGAGAATGAAAATATGGGTGCCATCTCCAATTATGGACGCCATCATCACATTGGAATGGAAATATGAGCAGCAACAACCTATTGGAATGAAAAAATGAGTGGCATTTCCAAATTTGAATCAAACATACAAGCATGGAGATTGGATTGATCGTACAGAGTATATAATATAATCAAAGAGGAGTATTTTGTTTTTCTTCATAGAATCTGGTCATAGTACTTTGATGAAACTGATTATTCTATTGTTTTTTTTTTTATGATGACATTGTATCATCTACATGTCTCTATCCCTATTGATTTAGCACCTTTGCAGAGAAGAAAAGGCAAAGGAGTTCAAATATCTGCTGAGGATCATTCTTGTTACAGGGGACAGAAGGAAAAAAAATCTTGGATTTGTGGATAGATGGAACATTATATCCACAAGATCCAAGCACTTTGACACATCCCACATTCTCCTCAGTAACTCATTTAGTTACATGGATATGCAATGGGCATACTGGATAACTAGGATATTGTGAAAGATTGCAGAACCATGGAAAACAACTTTATATGAATAAAGTTCACTTTTTAGAAGGTGAGTTAATTCAGATATCCTCTTATTATCAAAATAGAGATTGTCATCTCCAAAAGACGTTAGAAGAAAATGAACAACTTAAAAATATCAAATCAGAACTAGAGCAAATGCAATCAATCTTACAATCTAATCGTATTGAAAACTTACAATTATTGAAGGATGTGGAATTGGCAAAGAAGAAAGCTGAAAGTAAGAAGCGAAAGAGACAAAGTTGCAAGGATATTCAAACGCTTTCAAAAGGAGGTTATCGAAATAGAAGGATCAGTGCATTCAAGTAAGCATATTCTGATTTTTGTTGGTTTTTCAATGACATTTGGATTTAATTTCAGCTATGGTGATATTCTGTTAACTATCTATTTTTTTTGCAGATCTGCATTAGTATCTCCTCAGAATATTAAAGACAATGCTTCACTAGGAATGTCATTGGGCACAACATTGATAGGCAATGCACTGAGCGTATCATGATGAACAATAGGAGTTCAAATGTAAAGTGTAAAATAATAGAGTCTTTGATGGTGGACATTCAAAAAAATTTAGATAGGACTATAGTTCAGGGTGCTTGTGATTTTGCAGGTATTAGCAGGGAAGCATATAACCATATTTAAACTAATTAGATAAGCTTTTAAGCAAGTTCAAATTAGAAAAGTCCCAATCCCTAGGACATATCACTTGAAGAAAGAGAGGGATACATTAGACATAGATATGCATAAGATCACTGGAACTCCATTTCATATTGAGGAGGTGTATGAAACTGATGGAAGATCGATATTCTATAATTCATCAAACAACTTATTTGTTGATCTAAATTACTTGCTGAGATACATCGTCGCATTCTATGATATAACCTATGAAAAGATGAATGGCAAAATAATCATAGTACTTAAGTTAGATGAGTCAAAAATTGTGAAAGGGCAGAAGATGGAGAGAGTTAGTACAACTCTCATGAATGGTGCACTATCACAAATAGAGGACCAAGAAGATTTCAGATTCAGTGTCCAGTCAGAAAATGATATATGGTGGTTGGCAGCGTTTCAAGTAACTAGCCTCATTATTACATTACATTCATTGAA